>OZ017739.1:167689129-168111629 GCA_963969285.1 Odontomyia ornata | reverse complement strand
TTTTTTGCGATTTATATTTACTTTAATTTTACTTGTTAGTTATTCAGAGGAGAAGGAAATTCGAAGAAACCAATCTATTTATTTAAGCTTTAATTGTTGCTCGGGCTGACGCCTTGAGCACGTAGTTATATTAACGAATCAATTGATTAATAATCCAACTGCTAGCCTCGGGCGCAAAGCCTTGGGACGCTAACACCCGGGCTAATGCCTTGAGTATACAGTCAGATTCATAAATCAATCAATTATTAGTTCAACTGCAGGCCCCGGGCATAACTGCCTTGAGGCGCTTAAACTCGGGTGGATGCCTTGAGTATACAGTTGAACGTATTCTTAATTTGCTTATCCCGGGCTAAGTGTCTTGGGATAGAGAAAGCTCGGGCGCAAGCCTTGAGCCAGCGAATGGAGTAATACTTCTCCATTTTCTTGCTTCTATAATTTTCTTTTATACTTTAATTATGCTGACTCAATTGCTTACCAACTAAAATAATGAAGACAATTTACCACTTAAAAGATCAAAGTTCAACTGTGATGTTTTTGTTTAATGCCATCTCTCTGTGACTGGTGCAAGCACAAAGCTAAATTACTTTATGGAATTGTTTGCAGCTACATAAATGAGTTGCATATTTTGAATAATTTTTCTGAAAAATTATTAGAGAAGAAAAATGTTAGAAGAAGGTGGTTTCGACGTGTGCACTAATTCTCCTCAGGCCATCACTCGTAGATACACACCGGTGATGGCGACCACCATGCTCAGAGATGAGGGAGTTGATTTTAATGTTTCTACTTATGCAAACTCAATATGTTCTTTGTATCTGCAAGTTATATTCAAGGTAAATTTCTCTTGTAAGTACTTGTATTAGCTAAACTTTTTTTTTTATTTTTTTTTTTTAATTGGATCATTTCACCCTTTTCACATCAATTTAATGTAAACCTATACGACAAATTTGCTCTACATTTGAAGCTTTTCTAACGTCGCGCGGATATCGATCACTCTTTCGGATGCCTCCGATAGCTTTTTAAATTACTTTTTATGGAATTGTTTGCAGCTACATAAATGAGTTGCATATTTTGAATAATAATTTTTCTGAAAAATTATTAGAGAAGAAAAATGTTAGAAGAAGGTGGTTTCGACGTGCGCACTAATTCTCCTCAGGCCATCACTCTTAGATACACACCGGTGATGGCGACCACCATGCTCAGAGGTGAGGGAGTTGATTTTAATTTTTCTACTTATGCAAACTCAATATGTTTTTGTATCTGCAAGTTATATTCAAGGTAAATTTCTCTTGTAAGTACTTGTATTAGCTAAACTTTTTTTTTCAAATGTAGAGCAAATTTGTCGTATAGATTTACATTAAATTGATGTGAAAAGGGTGAAATGACACAAAGCTAAAGCTTTCGCTCGATTTGCGATGCGTGTAACCAATTCGTTCCACTGGACGGTACGTACGATGGCGAAGTCTTGTGTGTATATGTTTGATACTTAATACGAGTAGGGATACACACCCACTTCTGCTAATCCATGATACGACGCCGCGCCCACAGATACTTTGACTACGATTCGCAGCTTTTCGTACATGTATGTTGTCATTTACAGTACACAGAGAACAATGACGGAGCACGAACCGAGCAATATTTGGACTGCGATTCCCGTAACATTGCCTCCCCGCTGAAAAGAAAAGTTCACGACTGGCTTGAAGAGCCTTGGCGTGAAAGAGTTCATTTTTGCTTCATTGTTTTATTTGGTAAACTTGGAGTATTGATTTAAAAATTACTACTTTGAACGGTTTCAATCGATAGCTTTTTCTCTGCTTATTGAAGTCATGTTATGCTTCTTTCAATATTCATTTCTTTGTGGAAATTGTGCAAAAAATAATTGTTTCGTTTAAAGTAGAAGAAGTGGTAGTTAAGCTTCAACACTGTTTATTTGTAGCAGTAAAGTGCGAGAAAAGGTATTGTGAGTATATAACAGTGATAAAAAGTTTGGTTTCGAGTTCTCGTCCACATACTTCTGTCTGATAATATGTGTTCTACACTAATTCTTTGTGCAAATAGTGCAACAAGTAATGAAGTTCTATTTAAAGCAGAAGATGTGGTATTTAAATCTTGACAGTTCCTGTTTAAAGCAGTGAAGTACGAGCAAAGGTGTTATGAGTATATAAAAGTGATAAATTTCGTAGGTTTTTCATGAAAGGCACAATGTAAGTAACGCTTCAAATTAAAACGCCGAGACGTTTTAATTTAGAACACCTGGCGTTTTCATTAAAACGGCTGATGTTTTAATTAAAACACAAGGCGTTTTAATTAAAACGGCTAGGGTTTTAATTAAAACAGTAGGCGTTTTAATTAAAACATTAGGCGTTTTAATTAAAACGCCTAATGTTTTAAATTAAAACGTCTAGGCGTTTTAATTTAAAACGCTTTAGGTGTTTAATTTTTAAAACGCCTGAAAAGTGTTTTAAAATTGGGACGGGAATTAAAACACCAAAAGCGTTTTAATTTAAAACGTTTGGATTTGTAGTGTAGGCATTTTCATTTGATTAATTTAAACATTACTACTTTAAACTATTTTAATCGAATTTACATTTTCTTTGCTTATTGTTTCATAAAAAGTTATAATATGCTCCTTTCAATATTCATTTCTGATTACAATATTTGTTTCTGATTGAAATATAATGACGAAGTTTTTCATTATCTTTGATTGAGTTGCCCTGCTTTGAATTTTTCAACTAATTGTTTTCTTTCCCTTATTAGGTATTTTCATTTGGTTTTCTTTTGCTCCATTTACATACTAGAAGATGAACTATAATTAATTACACATTTATACACTATTTCGCTTATTTGTCTTTTACAATATTTATTTTTTGCTTTACTTTAATACTTCTGCATTGCTGTAATTTATGTAACATATAATTTCTCTTTATTTCCTTGTTTTGCTTTACTTACATGATATGCACATGAGATATACATTTTGATTTTATGATGAACTATATTCAATTTCACATTTATACACTGTTTCGACTATTTGTCTTCTACAATATTTTTTAATTTTGAGCTCATTGATTTTTATCATTTTACATGAAAGGCTTTCTGTTAAAACTTTTTTTTTTTTTTTTTTTTAGTGCTTATGTATCTATTTACTGTTGTGTGTTATTTAAATTATGCAATTTCTTTTTCGCTTTATTTCATTCTATTCTATTTATTGTTACATTCATTTGCTTGTATTTCTTTCAAAATTTAAACTGTAAGTTCGTTTGGTATTGCGTTAGCTTCGTTACACTAATTTATGTTTGTTTTTTTCGATTTCAGACTTTCGTTTTATTACTTTTGTTGGTAGCAACAATAATGTTTCTAAACATAAACAAAAAACAGTTTTTTTTACCTCACTGTACGAAATTTTTTGTTTCGTATCTGTTAGGGCTTTCTATGATTTCCAATTTGAAAGAAAAAATCCTTCATTTGTATCATTTTTCTTCATAATTAAATTTCGTAGACTATAACGAAAGGCTTGCTAAATAAGCTTTTGGTTATGTACTTTGGAATTAATATGTTAATAGATTAGTAGGGAAATTTTACTAGTACGAGTATATGAAGCTTTAGATGCTCTTTTGTTTTGGGAACAACAAAGTCAAATTATACACGGGGAACGTAAGATCGATACGATCGTTTTGTTCGGGAATTAATAGCTTCGGAAGAAATTTCGCTTGATTGCTTAAGCTGTAATTGGTTTTATGTAGTGTGGGACCTAAGTTTTTCTCTTAATGTGGATCGTTAATGTTGTGAGTGGGAAACAAAGATTGATAATTTACATGAAGGTGCTTCATGAGCTTTGAAGATAAGATTATAAGGAGAATAGCTTTGTCTCTGCAATAACGAATGAGCAAATTGTAGGTAATTTTTTTTTTTTTTGTTTTCATAGCTTTCACATGCGCCAATTGCTCGGAAGTCTATGCTATGTACATTATACATGCTATTTTTTAAGTAGGTGGGTAATTGTAATGAAGATTATTTGTTTCTATTAGGTTAGCTTTATGTATTTTGTAGTGGGTAGGACTTGCTGTGGGATTATGTAGCTTTTAAGGTATATGCCTTTAATCGTTGTTAGATTGGTTGAAATTGTCTATTGCACACTCGTGTATTCATATGAGATAGTACAAAGGGAACTTTATTTGAATTATACCGCTCTATCTTCTAACTATGTGTATATAGCTGCAGATTATTGATAAATCGAAGACAACGTGTTATTTTGAAGTTTTTTATTAAATATAGTAACGTTGGGTATGTCATAATGTTATGTGTTTGGGGAAATAAAATTAGAAGTAAAGATCTTAAGCTTGAAAGTTACGAGATAAACTTTGAATGCTTTCAGCAAACTGTTAAGTTACAAATATCTTGCGAGAAGGAGTAGGTATTTTAAAAGATGGTCGGAACAAAACTATCACTATATGTTGGGCATGGGAGCATATAGTTTCGGCCTTCATTTAAGACCCTATATATTCCGTCCAATTTCTCCCTTGTGAGTGTCTGTTTGATTTAGCGTAACGCTGTCTCAGACTTTGCTGGTAGACAGAACAGTGCCGTACGAGGTCACTTCATTAGCCGTTGGTTAAATTTATCGATCTCAAACTCGACGATACGTTTAAAGTGGAAGGGTGGGAAATGGGTGGGTTTTAAATTTTTGCGTTATGCACAGGGGTTTCACTGGTGAATTATTTAGTAGTTAGCAGTTAGAATACAATGAAATACTGCGATAAAAATATTTAGCGAGAAAGAGTATTATAAAAGATGGTCGAAACAAATCTATCACTATATGTTGGGCATGGGAGTATATAGTTTCGGCCTTCATTTAAGACCCTATATGTTCCGTCGAATTTCTCCCTAGTGAGTGTCTGTTTGGTTTAGCGTAACGCGGTCTCGAACTTTGCTGGAAGACAGTGCAGTGCCGTGCGAGGTCACTTCATTAGCCGTTGGTTAAAATTGTAGACCTCGATCTCGAGGATACGTGTAAAGGGTTGGAGATGGGTGGGCTGTTAAGCAAAAATATTACGTTAAAAATATCTTGCGAGAAAGAGTCGAAACAAAACTATCACTGTAAGTTGGGCATGGGAGCATATAGTTTCGGCCTTCATTTAAGACCTATATGTTCCGTTGAATTTCTCCCCAGTGAGTATATGTTCGGTTTAGCGTAACGATGTCCCCGACTTTGCTAAATTTTTTGCGTTATTCACAGGGGTTTAAATGGTGAGTTATTTAGTAGTTAGCAGTTAGAATGTATTTATCGAGATGGGAAACGTAGTGACTAGTGGAAGCGTGTCTGCAAACCATTTTAGTTCAACAGCACAGAGGCTCCGATTGGTTGGTGTATTGTCTTAATATTAAATGTAGCGTGTCTGCCGCCAGGTGAAGTCGGGCAGCTCAGAGGCTTTTGTTTATTTTAATAGTGACTTACAACTAAAAATAGCGTTCCGGTGATAACTAGGGTGTACGGCTCAGAGGCTATTGTCGGTTTCCTTACCGACTTGGAATTAAAAATAGCGTGTCCATTGACAGCTTCGGTCGATAGCTCAGAGGCTATTATGAGTTTCTGTTGTGCCTTATAACTAAAAATAGCGTGTCCGCTGACAACAAGGGACCACGGCTCAGAGGCTATTGTAATCATGTAACATAGACATCCGAATAGCGTGTCTGCTGATGGTTTCCGATCAACATCTCAGAGGCTATCTTGTCTTTACTTAGACTAAAGGCTGAGTGGCTGCCGACAGTTTTGTTTTGAAGTGACTACATTTGTTGCTGTCGACAGTGGGTTTTTGGGGGCCACTCTACTTATTGAGTTTTCCTATTTCTTTATAAAAGCTTGCCGGGATTTATCGGCTTGACTGCCACTAGTTTCCTTTTTATTACTGCTAATACTATGAAATTGCAAATTAAGTGCTGAATTCATATTTTGTCTTCGCGGGAAAAAAAACGGGAATTGAAAGTGATAAAATGTTTAAGGGTACATATATTGTATTGGGTTATAATAATTATAATTCGTTTGTTTCACAGTTCCTACACTTGGATTATTCCAGTGAAACTTGAAATTATTTTAGTTTCTTGTTTAGCATTCGTATTGAAAAATTTTCTCTTCTATGTAAATTTTTAAATTCGTTTCACGCGGTTTGTTTATTCTGTTTGTACTAGAATTTAATTGCATTAAAAATTACTGTCCACATGTCTACTCATTAATTTATTTGATCAAAAGCATATTTTTCTATGGAATCAATTCATGAAACATAAACGTGTAGCGACTAAAGATTGTACTGATCACTTGATTTCATTAAACGCTCTCAGGAAATTATTTGAATGCTAGATCAATTTAAAGATAAGACCTGAATATTCATCTGGATGCGCGGTATTGTTATTATTTTTGTTTCGGTTGTTTGAGCGATAAAAGATGTTATGTTGACATAACAATGGACAAGCATTTGTTTGCTTGTTATTAATGTTTTCATTTTGCTTGGTTGTAGTTAATGTTTACTTGTTCTGTTTGTTGTTTTGCATGTTAGTCAATTGGAACATTATATCTTTTATAACTTGTACGTTAAATTATGTTTGAATTGTTGAGAAGTTTATTTGGATGATTTAGAATAGACAAGATTAGATTTTGGAATATGATCGAATTTCTCTGCATAAATTATTGGATATGAATATTACATTTCTTCCGATAATCAATGTGATTGACATTTTTAAATTTGAGAATACTGATCTGTTTTCATTGACAGTGTAAGTAGCAGTGGCATCACACAGGAATTGAGTGGTTTCAGATATCGGCTGGGAGTAAAGATTTACATCCCATTTTATTTTGCTACACAATTCGCTACATTGTGGTGTTATTAAAACCGATATCCTACCGGCTGCGCCAATTTGTTGCAATACCAGTACACCCTATGTATACTGGCACGCATTGGGAGCTTGATATGATGTGTAAACTATATACACATCAAGGCTCCCTGGGAGAGAGAGATATTCCCGTATAATACTTACCAGCTACTTTATGCATGTCAACTAGATCAGTAAAAGGGTGCTTGTTTATTTAATGATTTAAGTTTTATATTATTCTTTGTTTGGTTATATAATTACACGTTCAGTTGACTATATTAATATTAATAACATATTTTACTATTTAATTCTTTTAATAATCAATCTATTACAGAGACATATAAAACTCGAGCATTAATGGAGCTTGTAAAACATCACAGTTGAACATTAATCTTTTAATTGGTAATTGTCTTCATTATTTTAGTTGGTAAGCAATTAAGTCAGCATAATTATACTATAAAAGAAAATTATAGAAGCAAGAAAATGGAGAAGTATTTCTCCATTCGCTGGCTCAAGGCGTGCGCCCGAGTTTACTCTATCTCAAGGCACTCATTCATTTATAATACGTTCAACTGCATACTCAAGGCGTCCGCCCGAGTATAAGCGCCCCAAGGCAGTTATGCCCCTGCAGTTGAACTAATAATTGGTTGATTTATTAATCTGACTGCATACTCAAGGTGTTAGCCCGAGTATTAGTGTCCCAAGGCTTTGTGTCCGAGGCTAGCAGTTGGATTACTAATCAATTGATTCGTTAATATAACTGCGTGCTCAAGGCGTCAGCCCAAGTAACAGATATAGCTTTAATTGATTGGTTTTTTTCAGGTAACAAAAATAATTAAAGAAAACTTAAATCGTGCAAATTAACTGCTCAATTAATACTCTAAATTCACCCATATGCCGACATTTAACCCTCATTAAACTAGTTCATTAATAAATTAATCACCTTGGAAAAGTACATTTTGAAAACATTGCATTAACCAGCAGCATATGAGTGGTATAGCAGTGAGATCCCCCTATATAAGTTACACATCTATGAAGCTCCCAGTTAATGCCAGTATACATAGCGTATACTGGTATTGCAACAGCTTTTTAAATTATTTTTGGAATTCTTTTTGTAGCTACATGAATGAGTTGCATATTTTTATTAATAATTTTTCTGAAAAATTATTAGAGAAGAAAATTTTAGAAGAAGGTGGTTTCGACGTGTGTACTAATTCTCATGAGGCCATCACTCTTAGATACACACCGGTGATGGCGACCACCATGCTTAGAGGTGAGAGAGTTATTTTTAATTTTCCTACTTATGCGAACTCAATATGTTTTTGTAACTACAAGTTATGTTCAAGTTAAATTTCCTCTTGTAAGTACTTGTATTAAATAAACTTTAATTGGATCATTTCACCCTTTTCACATCAATTTTCATGTAAATCTATACGATAATTTTGCTCTACATTGAAGCTTTTCATTACGTCGAACGGACTTTGGTCACTCTTCGGATGGCTCCGATAGCTTTTTAAATTACTTTTGGAATTCTTTTTGTAGCTACATGACGGGGCCATCCGAAAGAGTGATCAATATTCGTGCGACGTAATGAAAAGCTTCAATGTAGAGCAAAATTATCGTATAGATTTAAATAACATAAATAGGCCACTCTACTCGGCAAAAACCGAGTAACGACTAAGAAACGAAGGAGCTACTGCCCGATGGCTAACCCACAATAGGAGTGTCCAGCCACCGCGGCGGATCCTACACCCGTTAAATATTCTCGAAATGAGAAGACCGAGTGGGTTATTCCTTTCAGCGATTCATATTTATTTCAATCGTTTTGTTTCCTATTTTCGAAGTGGACACAACTAAGCCATTTATCATCTTTCACCTCAATTAATTATCGAAAAAAAGAAAACGATTACAAATTCCCAATTTCCCAAAATTCATTTTTTTATTTAATATCAAACGCCAAACGATGTACTAAAATTTTTAACGTTATACTTTACTATACGATACTTTACTATACTTTTAAATTGACCCTTTGAATGTATTTCACTAAAAAATAAATACTTATTTATAGTACACACATTTATCGTGTGGTCGAAATACAAAAAAAAATATCGTTGAATCTTTTACGAAAAAAGTCCTTATAATAAACAATTTAACCTGTAAATATAGCTTGAAAACTTACCATTTAAAAAAAAAAATTTTATTCAATAAGTCACCTGCGTTTTTGTTGTTTTTTTAGACGCTCTTATGTTGCTTTTATTTCATCAAGTGATCGAATCTCTTGTTTATAATTAACATTGAAAACCTGGATTCGGTGTCTTTGGATTCGTGCTAAACTGAAAGCTACTTTCATCAGCCGGTGGAGCCAAATTAGCAACAAAATAAGTTTCCTCTGAGAAGAAATGCTCGATGGTGGGAATATATCACAGTAGAATGCACCAGGTGAGATGGTGTATCGATTCATTACTCGATGTGGAGAACTTTCAGTCATCCTTTTCCACATAATTCAAAACATCACAGTCCCGATCCCCAGACCTCGATAAGAATATAAACACCACAATGTCACGCTATAAAATCGTCACTGATTATCTGAATTCGCGACACGGCAAAAGACGCCTCTGACAAAAATATCATTATAGTATGCTAATTTCGCTAGTTCGCCAGCTTCCAAAACGTCTTGCTTAACCCACCGCCAAGGTTCTTAATTTCGCGGCACCGCCTGGCGTTACGGGCGGATTTGCGCCTATTTGCTTTGCCTCACCTCCAGTTCACCGAATTGAGATTCCTCGTATTTTTTGACTTCTTCCAGCTTTCAGCAACTGATTGTAATTTCCCGCTGCTCTGCGGAACGGACCGTCTTTTCCACAAGCGCTGATGGTTGTTGATGCTCGATGGGCCGTAAAGCCGTCACTGAAACTGCCAACTAAGCTCGTGCGCCCCACAACGTAGCGTTTAAATGTTTTACGTCATTTGCGACGAACGAGGGACAGACACTCAATTCGACTATAACCCGACACGGTAGCAAGACTCCGCAATAAGGGGCATTCACTCCGAAATGAGGAATTGAAGTCAGGCGAAGTACGATCTTTCGGAAACGTAGCCCAGTGGTTGTTGGTATGGAGGCGATTAGGATGGAATGTATGACGCTTGCGGCGATGGTGACTGTATTTCTGCGTTTATCCGAATTTGTTCATGACTAAGATCGAACCGAACATCACATTTGGCATTCGCGCACACACATCCCCGGCAGCATGGAGTTAATGTCAATTACACACGAGTATAAAAAGTGTCGCCTAACCTTATGGGATATCGTAAAAAGCGTACTAACAAGACACATATATTTTTCGTTATCAATCCAAATGTGAAAATGGTTGCGCCGTAAACCTCCTTTCGAATTTCGCGTCCTACCATCCGTCAACACAACTTCGCACTATACGGATCACTGTTCTCGTTGAAAGTCCACTAAGTTTGCCTGGCGGGTAACCTCAAAAAAACTTTGTACTTCGTATCTCTTTTGGAAATCACTCTTGTGTGGCAATGCAAATAAAGTACCAGTTCTTAATGCATTACGACTAGTCCTCTCACAAGCATCCTAAAGTTAAATTTACAGGAAGCTAGTAAGAATCATTCCGAGGAATGAAACGTGCTTATCGAACAACGTTACCAAGACGGCTGACGTATACACTCGCCGAACAATCAAATGTCATCACAAGTACCCCAATTGCACCACAAATCATACCCGCGCGCAGGTAAGGAACAGTGTCCTCTCTCCGAATCTCTTCTCCTTAGGATTTGATTATTATATGAAAATATGGTTAGTCAGAAATTAAGCCGACATCCCTAGCTATTTTGATATGAATTTTCGCACACTCGCCGAATCCATCCTTCCGTGCATCAATGAATGTCACTTGAAAAGCGCAATGGAAATTTTCAACCAAAATGGACTCTGCTCCCTTTCACAGGTTATCACTTCACTATACCACTTGTCACACAATTGAGTCAACAATGACGATAGGGTAAAATTCACTGAATTCAGTTTTCCATTACTGACTGTAGTTCTTGGTGTTAATTTACGAGCTTTTTATCTGGAATCACTATTTCAAGCGGTAGTCGCGCTCAGTTCTCCAATCCGATCAACACACTACCGACGTCAAGTGCTCGTTCAGTGGCAGAGCTTTACTCCGCACACTGACGACATCAGGTGGTGAGTAACAGCAGATATCTGTCATTCCAACACTTTCCAGCTGATTGGAATGGCGTAGGGCTGACGCGGAGCGAACTGCTCGATTAATACACCACCAAACAGTTGGGTGTTTCCCGAATTTGAACGGGGATATGGACCCATGAAGTACACGAACAGGCGGTGCCTAGGTCTCACCGAGCCTCGTCACGCGCCCGTAGGGGTTCTCTAAGTGGAATTCAAAGGCTTGACCTGCGTTTGCATGTCGTGTAGCTTTGGATGCGCTGAATCACGTCGGAGATCATCATGGGCTCATAGTATAAGAGCCTGTTGGTGGCCCTCAGGAACCTATAACTTTGTTCGAGGAATATCCGAAGTCAACGTTACAGGAGAACCAGTACTGATGTACACACAGCCATCGGCAAGGTGCAAATTCTGAAACTTATCAGGTTGCTTCAGAATTTGCTCCTTGAGATTCTCATACTCGGCCTCCTAAAACGCAGACTCCGGAAGTAAACCATCAATAAGATTGTGCTCCGGGAGACAAGTAATGAGCAAAGCCACCCGCTCAACTTGCGAGTAAGATCTCGACAATGCATCAGGTGGGCACCTTTCAGGTATTCATTTTGGAAATTGAACCCTTGCAATTTCAGGCTCCAGCATGCCAGTTGATAAGAAAGGTGCGACTGCTGCATGAGCCATTTTAGGCTAGCATGATCGGTAATGATGGTAAAAGACAACCCTTCGATATACGCCCGGAATCTTTTCACGCTTTGTACCGTAACTAAGCACTCCAATTCAGTAATGCTATAGTTGCGTGCCGCAACGTTGAGCTTCATCGACATAAATGCGATTGCATGCTGTCCACCCTCATCGACCTTCTGGAATAAGACACTTCCAATACCCACTGTACTAGTATCACATTGAATATAGAAGTGCCTATTAAAATCGGGGTTGTACAATACTGGAGGGGAAATAAGCAACTGCTTCACTTTATTCACGCTACTATGAAGCAAAGATATTTGATTTCCTTTTCGACGAACTTTCTCTTTTCAACATTGATAGTTAAGTTGGCGTCTCTGAGCAGTTTTGCAACAGTACTTAGGAGCTCCAAGTGCTCATCAAATGTTGAACTCGCAACAAGCAGATCATCCAAGTAAACAAAAATCTTGTCTTACATCTCGTATGGTATTACTTTATGCATCAACCGATGTTTGAGGAGCGTTACATAAACCGAACGGCATGACCGTGAAATGGTACAAGGGCTTGTCACGAACAGTAAAAGCTGTTTTTTCCTTACTGACTTCATCCAAAGGCCCAAAGGCATCTTTTATGTCCAAGCTGGTAATGAATTTGGTGCTCTGCAACCATGCCAAAAGACCTTCAATCAGCGGCAACGGATACGCATATTTAACTGTCACTTCGTTGAGGCGTGTAGCGCCGACATAAACGTACCAAGCCGGGTTTCCTGACAAGGGTCACAAGAGAGTTCCACGAATTCTGACTTTCGTCTATTACCCCCAAAAACAGCATTCGGTCGAGTTTCTGTATAACTGGTGAGACAACATAATGCCGCTGCTCAATGGGTCGAGCAAAACCAGTGTCAATGTGATGAGACACGAGACTACTCCTACCTAAGCCTTCCTCATTATACGACGGAAACTGCTGTTTGACCATGTCAAGCCGTCGCTGCTTTTTGGAGACAACAGAAGAAATTCTGGGCTCAGAGGGTCTGTGGCTGCTTCGATAGCGTCGAATTGGATTGGTGTAATCTTGAAGAAGTCCCAGAAGTTAATTCCAAGATACATTGTGTGCGTCAAGGAAGGGACCACCAGAAACTTTATCAATTTAGTAATAGTGTTGAAACACACGAATGTGGTGACGTATCCCAGAAATGGATCCTTGTATCCTGATGCAGTCTAGACATGGGCAAGTCTGACAGTAGGTCCAAGGTTTTGGCTCCAAGGATAATGACACTGGCTCCTCTATCAACCAAGCCCAATAATTTACGAACCTTGATAAAAATTTCTGCGTAGGGCCTATTGTCGCCATGAGTTGCAACAATTGACTCCACGCAGGCACGCTTTAAGAGATGCCTAGCGAAGAAATACCTCCAGGATCTAGGGAAGCGATCCCAGAAGGGACGCGCTCTAAAACAAGCAGGTGGTTCTCGCTCATTACTCGCCATTCCATTACTTTCGGCGAGAACCGGTAAACTACTTGGGGCAATAGGACTGCTAAATGATACTGGGGACTCATCGTTATATATGCCGGTATTGTTCCGGCATAAACCGTTCGTTCCACTAGGATGGATGTTCGTCTGATAACAAGATTCCAAAACAGCCGGTAGCCTATCGGACGATCTCATTAAATTGGGCTCATGAGGCTGAACTGAAGGTGGGTCAAATTTAACTTCCAGCTCACGCCAAGTGTCTTCAATACGACGATATCTCCAGACGAGCTCACGAGTGGTGGAGAACTCATGTCCAGCTAAGTGGTGCTTCAACCTGAAACTTTTTAAACTCGGTCTCGCAGATCTGTGTCACTAATCAGAGTCCTGAGTTGGAGAGCCATAGCCTCAAGGGATTCATAAAACTCAATGAACGGTTCATTGGATCCTTGCTTGAGGGCGAACATATTTTCCCAAATATGATTTTCGCTATATCGCTTGAAAACATCGATATTTTTTAATATCGAGTACTATCCTCACAAGTTTAATATTCACTTTTTCCGGTCAATAGCAAAAAGTTTGCTATCCTTGATTTTGTATGTGGGAATGTAGAATCAGAGACCAGAGTAACATAACTATACTATTATTGTGTTAGTAGTAATTTTCTAAGAGTGTTACTTGAATAGAATTATACTACTAAGATAGTGGTGAGATGAGATATACGTTTGTACGTGAAACTAAAACTACAGATTATTAGAAATATTTTATTACTTACCAGAACACTTCAAAAAAGTAAAATAAATAGAAAATAAGTACTAAAGTCAATCTACCTGTAAAAACTTAACTTCAGTTTACTCATTTAAGATCAATGCTCTTTAGACAAACTTGGCAAAAATAATAGTTTACTTAATCTGTTGCTTTTCATTCTTTTTCTTTTATGGTTGACGATTTGAGCAGCCATTACGATAGAAATTTCTCTAACGAATAGAAAACACGATTGATCCACTTCAACTAAACTCATCGAATATAATAGAAAATATTATAGTGGAAACAACCTCGTATAAGTTTTAATAGAAAATGTAACAGTGTAAACAACAACCTCGTACAAGCTTTTCCAATACAACAACCTTATATCGAAACATTGATCGTAAATATCCAAGACATCTACCAGAACTAAATAAGGCTGATGCACATCAAGAATATATGGCAATGGCGAAGAGGTTTTAAAATTAAATTCTTTCCCACGCTTTTGGGAAAGACAATTTCGGTGAGCAGAAAAATAATGTTTATAAACAGCGAAGCAGGCAAGAAAAATTCAAGCGACTTCTAATAGTTGCTTCGTGTGGTTAGCCTCGCCCACACAGATCTTTTAAAAGCTAGTTGGCCTTTGGCCTAGCTTAACTAGTTGGTTTAGTGCCCAGTATATCATCTAACCTTACTGCCTGTTGGCTTTGCTCAGCAGGATCGCCTGGAGAAAACCAGTTGGCCTTGCGCCTGGTTAAGTCTAGTTGGCTTAAGTGCCTAGACACACGTGTATATCATCTAACCTTTCTGCTGGTTGGCTTTGCCCAGCAGGATCGCCTGAAGAAAACCAGTTGGCCTTGCGCCTGATTAAGTTAGTTGGCTTAAGTGCCTAGAAATATATCTTCTAACCTTTCTGCTTGTTGGCTTTGCCCAGCAGGATCGCCTGAAAGAAAGCAACATGGCCTTGCACCTGGTTAAGTCTAGTTGGCTTAAGTGCCTAGACCCGTTTCTGCTGACTTCTTCCTGGTTAGCCTGTTGGCTCAGAAAGCATAACGCTATTCTGGTTGGCCTTTTGGCCCAGAACCTCAACCGCATATCTAGGTGCTCTAGTTCGCTATTTGTCTAGAGCCCTTAGATTCCGCCAGGACTGTGTGGCAGAGGCCATCGCAGCAGACCCCCGGGCCGGCCCCAAACCAATCAGCATCGCTGAATACCGGGCCCGGCAGAAGAAGCCGCTCGACACCAAGGTGGTAGAAGGCAAACCACCGGCATTGCGCGGTGGCTGGCAGGTGCAGTTACAACAGCGCACCTGCGAAGCAAAACGACTTTCCAAGGTCGCATCAACTGCAGTGGAGCGCGAAAAGTTCCGGCGCCTGGTCAGCGAACTGTGGCGGGAGTACCGGCGTCGCCAAAAGGAGCTTCAGCGACAGACCGGGAGAGTGAAGGCGGCCCCCGATCAACGAGGCAACAATCCCAGGCAACCAGAGCAGCAACAGACCCCTGCAACGTCGCAGCCCACATCGAATATCTGCGGCAGATTAGGGTCCATAGTTATTAAGCGTTGAAATGTGAACTAAATTAAAGGGTAGATAAATGAATCGTGAACTTAGTAATAATAACTTCTAATTAAATATGATTAAAATAAAAAATACCCAATCTTTAATTGAAGTTTAGCAAGAGTCCGAATAATGAATGAATGTTAGAGTACAGAAAAGTAGGCTGTATGGCTCGAAGAGTAGGGCCAGAACCATAATAACATAACATTGGTGCAGCCAATAACACTAACAGAAATTGAGTTGTAATTCTGGCCAAAAAGGGATACTCACTGAGGGTATTACAAATAGGGTGGATAGGGTAACTTTAGTGAAGCCACCACAATTGACTGAGGAAATGCTTTGTTTGGCACAGGAGATTGATGAAGGAGTTTTCCTTGCTAATTACCTCATAAGCTCATCCAAAATATTTGGCGGTATTCTCAATTCGAGCGATTCTCCAATAACACTAACAGAAATTGAGCTGAAACTTGAAACAATTAAGGAATACCATATCGGCCAATTAAACGAAACAAATAACGATGAGCAGCTTACAAATATCACTAGAAATGCAAAAATTGAACAGGTGAATTGCATTACGTCACAAAATAATAAAACCCGCCACCAGAAAAGCTATATAAATAAAAAAGACTCATTTAAAATAATGCGGAATGCAAAATTAAAGCAAGCACTTTCATTATACGAGCACAAAGCCCTGAGAAAAGGCTGTCATAACAAAACTTTGTCAAGACTATAATGACATTTTTCATTTACCATAAGATTCCCCTAAAAACCGATCCAAAACCCACAGCACATAGACACACCCACACCCATACTCATCCGATTTTTCCATCTAGTTTAAGCAATCTCGGGGTACACCTCTAACAGCATACAATAATTTGTAAAAATCGAGCTCTGCCTATCACCTCGATCAAAAAATAATAAATTGTAAAAATCGAGCTCTTAATATATAATAAACCAAAAAGGTGTAAATCACCTCGATAATGATTACATTAAGCATAAATCGAGCTCTGCTCATCACCTCGATCATATTTAGAAAAAGTCTAGCTCTGCTTATTACCTCGATCAAAAAAATAATAATTTTGTAAGAATCGAGCTCTGAATATATAAATAAATAAAAATTTTGTAAATCACCCGGATCAAATTACAGACACAGTCGAACCGGTAACCCCCCCCCCCCCCCCCCCCCCCCCCCCCGTTTTAATACAACTATTGCGATAGGAAAGAGCTGGTTACTATCCACAAAAATCGATTAAAACCGTATTTTGAGTAAACGCTACCAACATCTTAGCTAAACTTTAAATGAATCATTTCACCTTTTCACATCAATTTAATGTAAATCTATACGATAAATTTTTGCTCTACAGTGAGCTTTCATTGCTTCGTGCGGATATCGATCTCGTTTTCGGATGGCTCTGATAGCTTCTTAAATTACTTATGAAATTTATGTAGCTACATGAATGAGTTGCATATTTTTTAATAATTTTTTCTGAAATATTATTAGAGAAGAAAAATGTTAGAAGAAGGTGGTTTCGACTAATTGTCATCGGGCCATCACTGATTAGATACTCATATATTTTCCCCAAACCCCATTAGACATGGACTGCTTACAAATTACCTTCCTTCTAACCATTGCCGCGAGAACATCCGATGCAGGCATTGGCGTATACACTATTACCCCGATCGAAAATACAGGAGTTCTATTTGAGAACATCAGAAATCTTCTGCCTTCCACAATAGCTGAAGCATAATAACCGAAATAAACTTAGGAGAGCTAGCGACACAAATAAATCTGGCAGAACGTGCGGAACATCTCTTGCAACTGCTCTGTTTAAAAAGCAATACAGGATTTCAAACTTCACCATATACAAGCCGTTGTAGAAACCCTAAAACACCGCACAAAACTGCTCAGGAATCACGGACACCACGGAAAGTGAAAACATCATTCTTTGACGGAATAGGACGAGTGATGCATACCTTTTTTTGGCAGGATGGACGACAAAAATGAAAAAGAACTATACAGCAGATTAGAGCAAGTAGAGAATAAAGGCGAAGAACTAGTTAAGTTTGAAAAACACAGGATCAGCACAGTGAAAACATCCTTGGTAGAACTCCATAAGCCCCTTACTACCATCATGACTAGACAACAGGAACTAGCTACGCAAATCTATAACATGTCTAAAATAACAGATGCTTTAGTATTAGCGGAACACAAGAATATATTAACGACAACTCTATTGACACAGCTTTTTGAAATCGAATAATGTTTTGAGTGACTATTGCTTAGTTCATACGGGTGTACCTCAAGGTACAGTTTTAGGACCGTTGCTATTCCTGCTTTACGTTAATGACTTATTAATCAGTATGCCTGATGATATAATTATTTCATTTGCTGATGATACAGCTATTATAACCATCGGTAATACTTGGAAAGAAGTTGAAACGAAAATGAATAAATATCTCCTTGAAGTTAGTAAGTGGTTAGCGTTAAATAAGCTATCTTTAAACTTGGAAAAGACTGTATATATGACATTTGGGAATCATTGCCGTAATGTTCCTGAACTTCTAAATATTACTATAAATGGAAAAAACATACAAAAAGTAGAATCATGTAAATATTTGGGTATCATTTTTGACTATAATATGAAATGGGATAAAGACATTGAATAAATATTTAAAAAAAAACCAAGTATTTAATTTTAGTTTTTCATAAACTCTCTAAAATAATGCAGACTGACACTCTTATGATGATTTATTATGCTTTATTTCATAGCATAGTAAATTATGGATTAATTGCAAGGGGTGGAGCATACTCTAACCACTTACAACTTTTACAAAATCATCAGAACAAACTTCTAAAATTTATTCATAAAAATAAATTTAATGCCAACAAACCTTTGAATTTAGAGCAACTTTTCTGCTTTGAATCATTAAAGTATCACTATAATGATCTCAAAGAAAAATTTTTATGTACAAATAGCATTACTAGAAATAAAAGTATATAGGTACCGAAGAGATTCAAAACAGTTAGTATTAAGAGTAGTTTCATAAAGGCCATAAATGTATATAATAAAATTCCTAACGAATTAAAAGCTATATCTAACGAAACTTTAATGAAAAGAAAATTGAAAAAATGGATTGCATCAAATTTTAAACAAAAACATTACAATATATTGTAAATTTTTCTTTTCCATCAAGAAAAAAAAATTAACTTTATTCGTTATTCAAAATATTGGATGTTACACTTGTTATTCTCTTGCAGTATACTTTAAATATTGAATTTATATTTAATTTTAACATAGTTTTAAGTCCAAACCAAACCCACAAACAGGTATATTAATTATCTCTGTGGGATTTACGTAAAATTCCTGTATTTTATGTAAATTTTTGGGTTAAATAAATAAATAAAAAAGTATCCATTCTCTAAATGAAATATATGCACAATTAAACCAAATCAAGTATACAGGCACAACTTAAAACTATAATCGCTTAACAACAACCTCCATCAAGCTCACTACTCTTTGTCTTTTGATCATCATTGCATATTTGTCGTTTCGATACTTTAAGTATCGATGCAAAAAGAACCCTGGCAGGGAAATAAATCCTATTATCAGCTTTGATCTCCAAGGATTAAAAACACAATGTGATACTGCCTCCCCAATAGAGGAAAAACCTCCCTCAACCCTTCAACCAGCACGATCATAACAGCTGGTTTAAGAAATTCAAATATCAATTTAGAAAAACTTGTTTAAAACAAAATGATTGTCAGCAAGCCATTAATGTGTATGCTTATTAGCCACAAAAATTGTAATCCCTTTAAACCAATTGTACAGAACAAAAACTATAGAAGAAAAATAAATACTATAAAATATTATTGACAAAATTAAACAAGTTGGGTAAACAGAACTACACTCGTGTCAGCAGGGTTTTGTACTTAACATACGATATGCAGATATACGATTATATAATTATTTAATTCAAGAAAAACTTTAATGACATGCACAACAAATATATTTTTGCTTTAAAAGTAAAACCATTTTAACTGGCCAAATCTTAAATGTCTTTTTGTTATATTGTATATTTCGAGAAAATACAATCAAAAGTGTAGTGATGAAAAGCCCATGTAGTAGAAAAACCATGTTTGATTGTTGTAATCGGAGAAAATTCAAACGGCAAGAACTTCTTTACATTCTATTAAAACCCATAGAGTATAAGGACCTTCAAAATGACACTTAACTATCTACTTTCATCCAATTTAATCATACTAATACAGTTTTACTCGTCCTACTATTATTAACAAAGTTAATAATATTAGGACCAGTAAATATTAAGTTATTTATTATAAGATCTACCTTCATTATTTTTCCACCGATTTTTTTTAAGCTGCTCATCTTCAGCTATTCATTAATAGGTTCAATCAATTGTTAATAGCATGTACCTTAAATTTTGAAATTCGCGAAAAATTACACAATTTTATGCAATATTCTCATTTAAAACGGCCGCCATTTTGTTTTACGATTACGGATGTCACCCGTTGAACAAATTCTCAAAGATATTCATCATGAAAATAATTCCTGAAACGTTCATGCAAATCCTAGCAAACCCGTAGTGTCTGAGTTGATTGGAAGTGCATATTGTCCCATAGCTATGTATAGTTGTTGTTGTAATACAGAAAAAATTAAACCCCCATAACTTTTTCAAATACGATTCGATCTTTCTGAAATTCCCAGTAATGATTAAACTTGTAAATTGACATTTACCTGCAGAATCATGAGAGTGCCCTTACGACTTTATTTAAGAAAGTGTAAAATTCATAAATCATACTTTTACTAACAAAAATGAGCGAATTTCGACTTTTGACGTATTTGTTGTTGTAATGCTCATAAAGATCTACACTCACGATTTTTTTTCAGATTTTTCGGATGAAAGGTTTCCAATCACGAGGGGGCGGGGGTACGCCTTAATTTCGTGTATTGCAAGCGAGCAAACAAACACCGCATATATACTTACGCTTCGTCACTGAATTGGCTGCGAGCGAGCAAACACTTTCTATATACTCGCGCTTCACCAATGGAATTAGAGCAAAAGCTCGTCCCGCGACCAAATATAAACACTTGATGGAGTACTGGTAAGGCAGTCTTGTTCGAGTCCAGTAGGGAGCGTGCTGCTACCCTTTTATTATTAACAACGTTCTAGTATCTCGCAGTTTCGTACGAGGTGACCGATATACTCCTCAGGAGCTGTCACCTCGGGGCAGCTCGACTGCGGGGTTCCAGATGACCACGAACCCATATATATATATGTTGCAGCATGGCAGTGCTGCAAGCTCTATCGAGCAGTAATTTCCACATTTACGCAGTGGTGGCGAACTTATAAGAAAAATTTTGTTTGAGGATTGCTGGTTGTGAAGCACGACAAGTCAAGGTGAAAGTGAAAAGCGCTTCACTCAATATTGATATAGGTTTCCAATAATTTAATAGGTGAGAAGTAATGTTAAAAAAAAATGAACAGTAAAATACAATAATTAATAAAATAAACGTATGTCTATGTTAATCTAGTTTGGATGATTATTTTCTCCCCGGGAGCCTTGATGGTGTATATAGGATACACATCAAATCGAGCTCCCAGTTCATACCAGTATACATAGGGTATACTGATAATGTAACGAAAATGGCGCGGCCGGTAGGATATCACTTTTGTAGAGACCACAATGTAGCGCATTGTGTAGCAAATTTAAATGGGCTGAAAGCCTCTATTCCCAGGCGATATCCGAACCCACTCAACTCCTGTATGACACCACTGCTACTCATACTGTCCATCAAACTAGATCAGCCTTCCTAAAAACAAATCAAATAATAATTTTAATCATTTAAAATAACAAAAATATAACATCAATATCCAAATATAATATTTATTCTACTCATACAGTGCATGAAACTAGATCAGCCTTCCTAAAAATAAATCAAATAATGATTTTAATTATTTAAAATAACAAAAATATAACATCAACATCCAAATATAATATTGATGCTACTCATACAGTGCATAAAACTAGAAAACTAGAAACTAGAAAAAAAAATCAAATAATATTTGTTGAGTTCCTGACACCCCTGAGCGCCAATCACGGCCTGATCCGGCAACATCAACGCTTAGTTATTTAAGGTTAATTCACCGTAGTAATTAGCTCATTTGTAATCAATTTGATTGATTTATCAATTGATCGATCATTTTAACTCAATTCACTGTCCGATTGATCAATCATTCACTATTCCCTTTAAGAACAATTGAATTTACCTTTCGCCGGCATTTCAATTCAAATATTTTAATTCAATTCAATTTTCATGAATCCTAAATTTTGCCACACACTATAATTCGAATTGCTATTTTCATTTCCCAGCCAAATTGCTGACCCATGCACATTCAGCCAGTGCATTTGTCCGTGAAGTGGATCCGTAATCGAAGAGATTGGGTTATATTTCATGGACAAAGGCAGGCATGCCGGCGAAGAGACGCAAACTCAGCGTTCTTTCTCCAGCGTGTTTTTGTCTGCTCAGCAAATCGCGTTGGCAGTTTGAACGTGGGTGAAATGCTCGGCAAATTGATCATTTCAGTCGAATAATTTTGTTGAACGCGTTAAGTAGCATATTTGTGAAACGTAATCTGTATCACATTTGTTTTAGTTTTGTATTGTAACAACAAAGGTGTAGTTGAATGTGCCGAACATCAATAAAATCAGATTGATTCAATTCTTTCTTAATTATAAAGAAGCGTCTTTGAGATATTAAGGAACGGAATTTTATCAAAGGAAATAAACTTCGAGGACAAAATAGCACTGACAACAACATCTGGAGGCCCCGGCGAGATCAGCCTTGGTCACGAAGTGCTGTGTGGTATTTAGTGTAGTGTTGTGGTGTATCCGCGCTTTCTGTTTCCGGCCGTTTTCCGACTTTCTACGCGATGGCGAATGACGAATCGAGGACCTAAAAGGATTGGCTCGAATCGTCGAAGGCGTCATCTCAAATTACAAAAAGGATTCGCCCTCAAGGAAGCAGGAAGCTGGGTATTATGCGGAACGACTGCGGCGGCGGGAGGCTGCGTGGGAGGATCCCTACCGGAGGTCGCTCCGTCACACGAGTACTTACCCAACATATATACGACACTACCAAAGGCAACTACCTCCGTCATCAGCAGCATTTCCGCGATCAAATGCGTGCTAAAATACACGTGGATACGCCAACCGGGGAACAGCCACCAAAAAGCACCAAAACACAGGATAGCGAGGACAAGGACTACACTGCAGAAGCCTCAGCACCAAGAGATGCCACTGTGGTCAGGATGCTGCGTCGCTACGAAGTCATGGCAGGCTCGTTGAGGAGGATCATCGACCGTTTGGACCAGAAGGAGGTCACTCGGATCTCGTGCAAGAGTAGACTCATGACCATCCAACGAGGTTGGTAACAGCTGGATGAATATCACCAGCAGATCGTCGAGGTCCATGACGATCCTGAAGCGTATGGTTTTAACGCGCAATAGGACATTCATTCGGAAGAGCTTACCCAAGATTGGGTCTTACGTCTGGAATCGAAAATGGATGAACTCAGCGCCACACCTGCCTCGGCGATTCTGCCTGTGACTCCTCTTGCCATGCCTCTGCCAAAAATAAAACTCCTCTCTTTCGATGGGACCTACTTACATTGGCAACAATTCCAGGACTTGTTCCTGCAAATGGTGCATAGCCAATCGATGTCCAAGTGCCAGAAACTATGGTGCCTCAAGGCTGGTCTCACCGGAGAAGTGGAGCTTTTGATTCGAAATTTTACATTGTCGGATGACAACTACGAGGCGGCTTGGACAACCTCGAAGGGAAGGTACGACAACCGGCGATTATTGGTAGCGACGCTCATCAATAAATTTATGAGTCAGCCATCTCATGCTAATGAAAGGCCATCAGTGGTAGCAATAAAGGTTCTACATGACACCACACAAGAGTATCTCAGAGGCTTGGAGAACCTGCAAGTGTCCACAATGGACTGGGATCCGTTGCTGGTACATGTGCTAATCCGAAAATTGGATCCAGCGACTCACGCATCATACGAACAATCTTTATCCAACCCGCCCGAGCTACCACTCTTGAAGAGTTTGTTGGACTTCTTGGAAACGCGTTTCCAGGCTCTCGAGACACTCGGCCATAAAACAAAGGAACCGGAGATCAATCGCAGGAAAGCCACTAAGTCGACCGTGGCCGCCACGACAGCTTCTCGGTGCTTAATGTGTGAGCAGGATCACCCGCTTTACTACTGCTCGGATTTTCTCAGTATCACTGCTGCAAAGAGTATAAGTTTCACCCGCTAAGAAGCTGTGCGTGAATTGCCTTTGTAGTAATCCAGCAGTCATACATGCAAACTGCTCGAAATCCTTAAATTTTAACCGGAAGTACAACTTTTAAAGATGTGATTTTTGGATACAGAAATTTGCAAAATAAGTACTGAGCTAGCCATGTTAAATTCAGAACAAGATAATACAAATCGAAAATGTAATTCGTTGTTTGCTAAGGTCAATGATCAAAGATAACCAAAGAAAAAGATGTTAATGGCTTAAAAGAAACGCTACTTGCATATGAGAAATGCTACAACGAAAGCGAGCAAGAGATACGGAGATTGAAACGAGTAAATTATGCCATGGCAAAAGAAATGCACGTATGTGCAACAATTTTCCTCAGTGGTGATAAGCGTTACAAAGAGCAACTTAATGAATGTATTCAACAACCGCTCAAAAACGTGCAGCCCATGTCAATCAAAATACAGACAGTAGGCATTTTTTTTAAACAATTCCGGAAGTCGACATTTATCAAATGTAGATGTACGGCAAACATCACCCATTAGCTTATCGAGAGTATCTAGTGTAAACCCCTCTCCTTCATCTCACGATGGCTATTTATCGGCGCCTATAGGAGATAATACTGGACCGTTACCAGACCTGACATCCGCTCATTTCGCACCACCGCTAAACACTCCGCTCGATAAAGACATAGTCCAATTACCACATCGCCAACCGCATTGTCTCCAACTGCAATGCCAAACAGGTATCAATATTCACCTGCCCATCCTCCTAGTGACAGCAAACGACGAATTTGTCATTTACAAATTTACCGGGATTAGTGCACGTGCGAAACACAAACATATCAAATAACAATGTTCTTCATAGTTCCCACGGTAATTTAACATCAATTGGAATGGCATGCTGACTTTTTTCTCAGAATACTGTACGTTTTGGAAGTTTGAGTGGAATGCGCTTTATCACTAAGTTGATAGTACGTCGAATGATTATCTGCCAAACATCCAGTCCACGCAAAATAACTTTGGTACTATACCATTTGACGATACGGCATTTGCTCAGCTTGGCTCTCTATCGAATTCAACAAGTCAGCAACACCCGCAACAAACACAGCCTCAACCACAACGGCATTGCAGCAGCAACATGCATTGCAGCAGCAACATCCATTGCACCAGCAACATGAAATGAACAGCAACAAAGAATGCAACAAGGATGACCGGTGGAAAATGAGGGGGAGCGGATGGGGACTGGATCCCGTACCGCGGAGCCGGGCAGTTAACTTTTGGTTAGCAAGAAAAAAAAAAAATCGAGTTGGAAAAAGTGATGAAGAAAGGAATTTTTTCCCGCGGATGGGAGTGATTGTCGAAAATTAGATACTGGGATGTAACGAGAAGTGCAAAAATAAATGTCGTGTTTGGTATTATTCGAGAGAAATGTGGTTGTACTCGAAAAATGTAGACTAGAATACGTTTCCCAATCGCAAGATCATACAAAGAATTTTCTCGAACGAGCCGCGTGTGCGGAGTAAAGTGACGGCAATTTGCTGTAAAGTGCAAGTGAATCAGAAGTGAAAGAATGGAATGTGAGATTAATTATGTTTTCCATGTGGAAAGCGTTATGAAACGCTCAAAAATATAATTGCACAGTGCATTAACCGGGCCGTGGATTACGGTTTTTGCAAGGATAACAGTGGGTAGTGAATGTGCGTTTGATATGGAAAACTAAAGGGTGGAAGATAAGCTAATTAGAAGCTTACTCATCTCGAGTGTTTCCCTGTCATAAGATTCTGAGTTGTGTGCGCGCTTGGTAGTAACCAGTTAACTTTGCAACTATTGAAAGTGGTTTAAAAATTACATTCTGGTTTAACGTAAGATCTTGGTTTATAAATTAGATTCTGGTTTAACGTAAAATCTTGGTATAAAAATTAAATTCTGGTTTAACGTAATATCTTGGTTTAAAAAAATTAAATTAAATTTAAAAGATGGGCCAGCAGCCAGAATCAGCAAAGCTTGTTTGACTTATCTTGATTCGTTGACTAACCTAAATTTCCACCAAGGCAACTCACCTGCATCTTTATGGAGCGCTCGTGTGGATGGAGGTAAGTACCCTCTTTTTATTTTTTTTATCTCAATTGCTTAAATGAAATATATTTACTTATATTATTTATAATGGAGAAAAGATGAATGAGAAGGAGAACAGTTAGTGTACCAACTTTTTTTTTAATTTTGTTTTTTTTGATTATACACAATTTTTTCGGAAGAAAAAAAAATTTGTTTGTACTCGTACACGAATTTTGAAGACATCCATCGATCCAACGCTTAATAAATCTTGTATTTGGATATCATTTATGGTAAGAGCTAAAACAATTTTTGACAGGTTAGATTAGATTGGCACCATTTTTTTGGTTTTTGAGAACGATTTCTAAATTTTTGAGAGAAACTTGGAATTCATGTTTAGAGTAAATAAATCTTACACAAGAAAACGCCGGAATTATTCAACTAAGACCTATGCTGAACACTGAAATTAGTAAAGTAAAGTTGAATTGTAATGAAGAGTTTGTTCATCGCGAGTTATGTTTGTAGAATTTCTGATTATTTAACAATAATAATGTCTGAGTAAATTCCAATTTCGGTCTTTCCATTCCTTCCAGGCTGACCGGGTATAAGACCCGCCACGATGGAAGGCTTTCCGATTAACATGGGCTAGCTATCGGGCGCGCTCCACTGTTTTGACTCTTAACAGGGGCTCTTGCCGGGTAGAGTGGCCTTCCGCTTGCGTGCCCTTTTATGATATAGGGTTATGTGATTTCATTGCCTAACTCTATAGCATAAATTGGTTACGTTTGTGCTTCTCATTTGTGGGGAAAAGTCATACAAAGTGCTTTTGTATGAGTTTTTCACCCAAATGGGAA
This sequence comes from Odontomyia ornata, assembly GCA_963969285.1. Lineage (NCBI taxonomy): Eukaryota > Metazoa > Arthropoda > Insecta > Diptera > Stratiomyidae > Odontomyia > Odontomyia ornata. The sequence continues at coordinate 168,084,882 of OZ017739.1, read as the reverse complement.
ACACTTGGCCACGTCTACGTTTGGATCTTGATCCGGTTGGGCGGGTGCGAGGGGGCACCACATCCATCCGGATGCTCCACTCTTATTTGAGGGTCATAAGAATCGTCGGGTAACGACGAAGTCTCCGTGAATCCGTCCGTTTTTGCTCGTTTCAACTTGTTCTCGGAACAAGGAATTTTAACCCTTAGTGGTTACCTCCATTTTTCGACTTCGGTCGACATTTGCGACCCAAGAATTCGTAAATGCGAAATTCTTTTGAAGCGGGTCCTTGTGCTGGGAGAAAGAACCCGCCCCACGACACCGCAACGCTAGCCTGCCAGCGCATTCACGCGTCTTCAGACAAGGCCAATCTCGGCGGATTTTACCATCCTCTTTCGCCGAGGCAGCAGACTATCGCTGCAGTCTTTCACGGACATTTATGTAACTACATTCACTACAAAATGGCGCCCAACGTGGGGCCTGAAAAGCCCGGCTGTATAAACAGTCGTGAGCATGAGACAGTCCATCGTCTCTAGGTGTCCCTACAAGGTGTCCAGATTTATGGTGGGTAGGTAACTACTTAGGGATGTTGCACAAATCGTGCCCCGGCAACTTAATAACTTCCGGACGTGTTGCGTCCTCGGACATCAATATCTTTTGGACCTGATTTGACTCATACTTTGGTGGTTTACCACCATTGTATGACTAGTAAGGCCAAATTATATTAGAATCCTTATGTATATTCGGAAGTTATTATCCCAACACCTTATTTGAGGAGGATTCTGATCTGCACCCCAAACCAAGCGGTGCCTGAGTGTCTTTCATTACATGGATCTTGATTTCACGTGATTGGCTGCTTAGCTAGTCCGTGACTATCCATGACAAGACACGCGCTGCTTGTGGGTCAGAATTCAACCTGGGCTGAAACTTGTGACAACTTGCGGACAAACGAGCACTTCCGAACCCTGATCCTTATGGTGCCGCAAGAAAGTAGTCCCTGTGGCGCAACAGGAGGAGAGCTCTTCGGTAGTTCTGGCGTTTTGTCGACACGTTTCACACCTTTGATTGGGAAACGTTGAGATGTGCTACCACGTGTTGGAACTGCCGGCAGACGGGACACCGTTTCACTGTATACCAGGCAGAGGCTAACATTTTTTGCTTTCGTTGTAGGAAGCCAGATACTTATGCGCCACACTCCACTAATTGCAAGAAGCCAAAAAAACTTGCAAGCGATTGCTCACGACAGCCCGCACCACTCGCGACAAACTCAGTAACGGAACGATACTCCCGTCTACTGACAGTTCCACCACGACCAGTTCCTCGCCAGCAAACCCACTAGAGTCAAACACAACGACACCATTGCTGGTACACGATGCAACAGATGCCACATCTTCTCCGGAGGCTTCTCCAAAGACAGTGCTGAAGCGACCACCTCAAGTAGTGCTCGAAAATCCCGGCCTCCACAGACTCGTGTATTTAAACAATACCATATTAGGTTGCAGGAGTATCTTGCTGCACGAGAGATGATTTTTGCCGCAAAAGAGGTCACCCCACGCCAGCACAAAACTAAGTGGTCAACTCGTCGTTGGAGGAACTTCCGCAGAAGATTGCGCACCTGTCATCAAACTTTAAACTCATGTAACATCTCGGAGGCTTCTGAGAATGATACTTGACCTTACGCACCAATCAAAGTGTTGGGCGAAATTGCTATTGCACTGATCGACACGGGTGCAAGTATCAGCTACCTTGCCTCGAGCCTCGGCTCAAAGGTAATGCACCAAAATCTGAATCTGAAATCAGTATAGCTGATGGCACCAAACATCCTATCTAAGGTAGACTGACAACACCCGTGACGTTCAGAGGTCAAAAGAAGGATATTACTTTCTAAATTATCCCGTCACTGACTCAGAACGTGTACCTTGACAATTTGGATTGGCCCCAGATTTATTCACAGATTGGTCTTTAATGCCTTTTATGTCAACAAACTCGCTTCTATACCCGACAGAATTAACACCTAACCAACGACAACGTCTGGAAGCATCCATTGCTGCTTTTCCATCTTACGCTACCCAAGGCCTTGGCCGCACCACACGTGTCTCACATGTCATCGATGATGGCGATAGTAAGCCAATCAAGCACAGTGTAATGAATCATGCGACGCCGCTGGCGACCACTACTAACACACTTTGCTGCCTGGTGGCTTGTCATTTCAAGTTGGTTGCGACGAGCGCACATCCCACGTCAATTTTGTCGTGGGATGTCAAGAAGATTTGACAGCCACATGGGAGGAAAGTGTGAAAGTAGTGGCCGTTACTCAGGAAGAAGTCCCGGAGGGTGCCAACAAGCAGCAAAAGGGCTTAGAATTAACAGGAAGAAGAACTCTCCCACAAATAGGTCACCACAGATATCCATCGACTATTCAAAAGTAGTAAAGGTATCAGAAATTGGAATTGGTAAGTCGGCGAATGCAAAGTTTGTTTTTCCGCTTCGAGTTAAAATAACGTTTTGTGATGTTTAGGCTAACCGCGGATATCATCAATCAATCCATGCAGAGATACGCAAACGTGATGGATGTACGTATTTGTCTAGATTAAAGTGCCTATATTAAACAACAACCGGACAATACGAATGGGCGATTGCCTGCAGGAATGTATCCCAAATTTGGAGTCAGTATTTCTTGCTGGGAGAAATATTCAGGAGTTGAGCGATTTGGAACCACTCACGCACCTCAAAGAGCTGGAAACATTGTGCTTGCTTGTAAACCCCGTATCTACAAGGCCATATCGCAGTGAGTAGGTTGCATTAAGTTAAAGACGATCCAAATGAAGATTGGGGTGCAGTTTGTTTGGATGGTGGTGAATTGAGGTGTTCAGATAAATGCCAGGACTGTTTCCATGGTCGATGTGTTGGTATATTACAAAGTGAGGCGGAGTATATCGATGAATATATTTGTCCGAATTGTCAACGCAATAATTCTGTGAATTTTGCAAATATGAAAGACTTGAGCCAACATGAATAGGATAATTTAAAAAAGTTGATAAAACAAATACAGAGCCATAAAAATGCGTGGCCGTTTATGGAGCCTGTGGATCCTGAAGAAGCACCTGATTACTATAAAGTGATAAAGGAGCCTATGGATCTACAAAAAAATCGATGATAAAATCAACTCCAAAATGTATTCCAAACTGTCCGAGTTTATTGGTGATATGACAAAAATGTTTGATAACTGCCGCTACTGCAATCCAAACGAGTCACCATTCTACAAATGTGCTGAAAGCCTTGAAGGATATTATGGTGCAAAAAAATCAAGCATTTCCGGGAAAGTCTTGTAGATCAGTCATAACTAGGACGACATAGGCGTTCTCACACGTCACCTGTTAACTTCCCTAGGCTTAATAAGAATTTATGATATAAATAGTTGCATAGTAATTTTATTCTCATAATATAATGTAATGTAAATAATTAACAATCAATCAGTGTCAGCTAAATGTACATATAGGAAGAAGGGGACATTCGCATTGAAGGCTAAAAACATCTTCGTACTGTGAAGTAGGTTACCTTACATATAGTTTTTTTTTTACGGTAAAATGTTTACGGTAAAATGTGTTTTTTTCTATAAACAATGAATGCATTTTCTTAATACGATCACGTATTGAAAAAAGGCAAGAGCAATATTAAACAAAAACAAAACAAAGAATGCAATGAACCTCTTTAAAGTTAATTTTTTTTAATTTTTCACATTAAATGTGGTTTTGAGAAGTTTTATTTAGCTTAATTTTTTTCTCTCAAAGTGAATATAGAAATATTTCGTTTAGACTAGCATTATATTATTATTAGTACGACAATTATTATTGTACAGCAATTGGATTTTTTTTAGCTATTTAATCTGACGTGATTGTGACGAAACTATTCTTTGAAATATTTATGTGCATTTTCCCTTCCTTTCAATAATCACTATTTTTCCTGCTGTATCTTTAAGGCTTGAATTTTCCTCAGTTGTCATTTTTAACCATTGAATATAAATTACCACTATTCCATATGAAGAAAGATAAGAATGTTTATGTTTCATTGCTTTCCAAAGATGATTATTCTTTTCTTTTTACTCTTTAAAAGTATTTCTTTAAAGTAAAGAATTAAGTGCATGCAAGTTTACCGACTTCGTTCATCAGGACATCTGAATAAGTCTTCAATTTAGCTATATCCAGGCAGGTAATTTAAGAGCATAGATTGTAAGTAAAGTAAATTTTTTTTTTTTCAAATTGTTGAGTATTAAATGAAACATATGAGGATTAAGGCAAACAGATCAGTCTGTCATCGAATTTGTAAGTAACAAGAATTGCGTGTTTTTGAAATGTTAAAATCGTAGTAATATACATTTAATTAAGTGATAAAAAGACATTATATTTTCACTTTGCACTCACCTTCTTACACGCTGAGATTTAAATTAAAACCAAATCGAAAAATTCTAAAAACGAAAGAATTATGCAACTGGAAACCATTTTTTTAGACTATCACTTTTTAGGTGTTATAGAAACTTTTATGTAGAAGGCAAAGTTAAATCTGAAAAATAATTTATGTAGAAGGCAAAGTTAAATCTGAAAAATAATTTATGTAGAAGGCAAAGTTAAATCTGAAAAATAATTTATGTAGAAGGAAAACGATTTTTTTTTTGACACAAATATATATAACAACATGAATTGCTAAATAACAACACGACTTTCCTTTCCAGTGGTTCTTCTTTTCAGCGGGAAATGAGGTGCAGGGTAGGTATGCCGTCGCGAGGGTAGGGTTTGAGAAAATCCGCTGAGGTCGGTTTCGCGTCGCGCGCGGTACGCGGTACCTTTGTTGTTTTGCCGTTTTATTAGCGTAGCGTTCGTCGGGTTGAGTTAGCGTAGCATATTTTCTGGTACCGCGTCGGAAATTCGAGAACGCGAAGTAAAAATTAGATTTTTGTCCTTGACTGAGTAAATGAAGAAATACGGAGTAACGTAAAGTAGGTTTCCTCTCCGTATGGTTTTGTTTTGTGACGCGTTTGAAAACGGGCATGTATTGGTGGCTGAAGATTGTAAATGAGCGTAACCCGTCCGGAGACCCGCGACCGAAATCCTCTCCGATCTAGCTGGCCGACAACCAGCCACCGCGTGAATGGGTTACGGTGCACGGATTGGTTGACTGGTTGGTACCATCCGTTGGCACTACTCAGACTTAACGTCTAGAACCGATGAGAGGTCGGTTCCGCGTTCGCACGTAGACGTAAAATCATTACAACAGACACTATGCCATCTCGCCGGCCATGGAAAAGTTAGTGCACGTAGAGTTGGACAGGATGCTCGAGTTGGGGGTTATAGAGGAGTCCCAAAGTGCCTGGTCCTCACCGGTAACCTTGGTGGTGAAGCCAGGTAAAGTCCGTCTTTATCTAGATCCCCGGAAAGTCAACGCAGTGACCATCAAAGACGCTTACCCTCTTCCACTCATCGATGGGATATTGGGGAGACTGCCGAAAGCAAATTAGATTACCAGTCTTGACCTAAAAGATGCATTCTGGCAAATTCCACTCGATGAGGAGTCGAGGGATAAGACCGCCTTCACAGTGCCCGGACGACCATTATACCAGTTCGTCACAATGCCTTTGGCCTGTGTTATGCTCCGCAAACGATGACCCGACTGATGGACAAAGTTATTCCACCTCATCTGAAACACCAAGTGTCCGTGTACCTGGATGATCCTCTACTCATCGCGGAAACGTTCGACCAACACTTCCTACTCCTGCAAGAAGTAGCCCTGCACATCAGTAAGGCGGGACTCACCATCAACGTACGAAAAAGTAAGTTTGTCATGAACGAAGTCCGATACCTAGGACATGTCATCGGACATGGCACCATCAAAACGGATCCGGACAAAACTCGGGTGATTGATGAGTTCCTCTTACCAAAAATGGTTAAGCAGCTACGACGTTTCCTTGGTGTGTGTGGTTGGTACCGAAGGTTCGTTCGGAATTATGCAACAGTTTCAGCGCCTCTGTCGGACATGGTTCGGAAAGGGAAGTTCATTTTGACCGAGCTCAGTCGAAAGGCATTTAAAGAGCTAAAACAAGCCTTAACATCAGCTCCGGTCTTGCACAGCCCCGACTTTAAGAAGCCCTTCTCCATTCATTGTGACGCAAGTCATCTTGGAGTGGGAGCCGCGCTTGTGAAATTGATCGAAGAGGGAAAGGAAGCTCCCATCGCCTTCATGCCTAATAAGCTGAACTCGGCCCAAAGGAACTATACCGTGTCCGAGCAGGAATGTTTGGCAGCGCTGATGGCTGTGAAGAAATTCCGAGCCTATATCGAAGGCCACCAGTTTGAAATCATCACGGATCACGCTTCGCTACAATGGTTGATGAACCAAGCGGATTACATGGACGTCTGGCCCGATGTGCTCTTAAACTGCAAGGGTTCAAGTTTTCCATCAAACACCGGAAAGGGACCCAGAATATCGTGCCCGATACTCTCTCGCGAATGCTTTCTCCCGAGGGAGCCGAATTGACAGTGAATGACGAGGACCCAATTGAGATAGATTTGGACAGCCCACATTTCGAATCAGACAGCTACAAAGAATTGAGGCTAACCATCGTAACCCAACAAACACAGTTGCCTGATTTGAAAGTGATAGACGGCTACGAGTATAGACGAAATGAATACGCCACTGGTGATCCATGGCAGGAAAAAGAGTCCTGGAAACACTGGGTACCGGAGGAAATGACTCACAATCTGATCCTCCGAGCACACGACCATCCTTTTAGTGCCCACAGTGGTTACGGTCGGACGCTTCGGCGGCTTAAGAAATACTTCTTCTGGCCTAAAATGGCATCCCAGATCAAAGACTACGTGAGCGCCTGGGAGACCTGTGAAGGCACTAAAGCGCCCAACCCGCCTCTTCGACCTCCTATGGGTCAACTCAACGTCTCAGAACGCGTATTTCAACGTCTGTACATAGATCTGCTGGGTCCATATCCTCGTTCTTCTATAGGACACATCGGAGCTATTGTTGTGTTAGAACAGCTCTCGAAATTCCCACTGGTGGAACCTATTCGCAAGTTCACGACTCCATCTATCGTGAAATTTTTAGAGAGTCGAGCATGCCACGTGTTAGGGGTTCCAGAAAGCGTGTACTCGGACAACGGAGTACAGTTCTGATCTCGGCAGTTTAGGGACCTACTCGAACAGTACAGCGTCGAACACCAACTGACGCCCATATACTCTCCTCAGTCTAACGCATCTGAATGTTTGAATCGCACACTGTTAGCCCGATCCGTTCTTATGTTCACCCAACTCAGAAAGATTGGGACCGCAGATTGTCCGCCATCACGTGCGCTCTGCGGTCATCTTATCATTCCGTCACCGGTGTCTCACTCTACTTTGCCGCCTTCGGACAGCACATGATTTGCCATGGTAAATCATACAAGCTACTACTACTCCCCTGTTTTGGGGATCCCGTCGTTGCGCAGGAGCCCCACAATCGTTTAGGAGACCTCCTTCAACAAAACGGACGGAAGATAAAAGCCACAGGACGTGCAAATGAGGCACAGTACAACCTCAGGTCACGACCTTCCAATTTTAAAGAAGGAGATGAGGTTTTTCGGCGTAATTTTCGCCAAAGTGACGCCGCTGGGCATTACAATGCCAAGCTGGACCGGCGCTTCCTGAAAAGCCGCATACAAAAACTAGTAGGACCCAATCGTTACCTGTTAACTGACCTATCGGGGAAAGAAGTCGGGGTATATCACGCAAAGGACCTGCGCCGATAGATATATACATACGTTTATTCTGTCCGTCTGTATTCAGCTTCAACCACACACAAGTTACATACTCACAGCAAAGCGTAAATCTACGTGTCAGTCTGTCCGTCCGTCAACTGTTTTCTTCATTCGTCTCACTCCGCGTTCCGACTCAGAAGACAATCGATCCTCTATCAGAAGATCCTTTAGCTCCTTTTTCGCAATTCTCGTCGCCTTGCGATCGCAAGAAAATTAGCTGCCCTGTAGTAATCGAGCAGTCATACATGCAAACTGCTCGACACCCTTCCTATCTCCTACCAAAAATTGTAGTGGCAGTAGCACAGGGCAATTATCGATTGTTGTGAGTGCTTTAGTTCGCTGAGTTAATTTTCACGGGATTTTGCTTGAAATTCTTAAATTTTAACCGGAAGTACAACTTTTAAAGATGTGATTTTTGAATACAGAAATCTGCAAAATAAGTACTGAGCTTGCCATGTTAAATTCAAAACAAGATGATACAAATCGAAAATGTAATTCGTTGTTTGCTGAGGTCAATGATCAAAGATAACCAAAGAAAAAGATGTTAATGGCGTAAAAGAAACGCTACTTGCATATGAAGAAATGCTACAACGAAAGCGAGCAAGAGATACAGAGATTGAAACGAGAAAATTATGCCATGGCAAAAGAAATGTACGTATGTGCAGCAATTTCCTCAGTGCTGATAAGCGTTACAAAGAGCAACGTAATGAATGTATTCAACAACCGCTCAAAGACGTGCAGCCCATGTCAATCAAAATACAGACAGTAGGCATTTTTTTAAACAATTACGGAAGTCGACATTTATCGAATAAAGATGTACGGCAAACATCACCTTAGCTTATCGGGAGTGTCTGGTGTAAACCCCTATCCTTCATCTCATGATGGCTCTTTATCGGCGCCTATAGGAAATAATACTGAACCGTTACCAGACCTGACATCCGCTCATTTCGCACCACCACTAAATTCTCCGCTCGATAAAGAGCAAGAACATTCGAGCAGTCCGTATAGTTCGGTAAGACATAGTCCAATTACCACATCACCAACCGCATTTTCTCCAACTTCAATGCCAAACAGTGACAGCAATACTTATAGTCCAACATACTTCTCATCAAATGCTCATCAGAACTATTTAACAGTTCCTGGTAGCCATAATAGCACTCATCACTTTAGTAGTAATGAAGGACAATTTGATAATATTTATAGTCCTCCAGACATTAGTCAAACGACGCATTTGTCATTTACAAATTTACCGAGATTATTGCACGTGCGAAACACAAACATATCAAATAACAATGTTCTTCATAGTTCCCACGGTAATTTACCATCAATTGGAATGGCATACTGACTTTTTTCTCAGAGTACTGTACATTTTGGAAGTTTGAGTGGAATGCGCTTTATCACTAAGTTGATAGTACGCCGAATGATTATCTGCCAAACATCCAGCCCACACAAAATAACTTTGGTTCTATTGTAAGGATACTAACCTTAATTAAGAGATCGATGCAATTCCTATAATAAATTCCTAAATTCACGAATCATTAAATTCCTAAATTAATTCGTAAATCATTAATTTATATGGATATAACAAATATCCAATATCTCATTGAACAAGAAATGCAACATGTGCACAATTCACTGGTGTCGTATCGAAGCGCATAAAATATCTTCAATGGACACATGTCCATTCATACCCATCTCTGCAAATTCCCGTACAACCCGTTTTTTTCACACGTCATAAATCCTATACGGAAAATCTCAAAGAAATTTCGTTCACACCGAAGGTGTAAACAAACACCCATTGCACCATGCATTAGCGAAGGCACGCAACACTTGAGATATGGGTCATTATTGACCGCATGTAGAGCGCACAATTATATGAGTGAATCATTTCGCTCACGTGTGGTATTTTCCTCAAGTACTGTCGCTTGGGTAATAAATTTAAGTTGGCTTACATTGTAATGTGGGAAAACAAAATCGATGAGCAATAAATTAATATTTTTATTGTTTGGCTAGTCAGAAAAATTTTGTATAGACTTAAGGAATTGATAGAAAATACACTTTGCTTTTGTCATAAGAAAGAAGTAGTCATTCTTGAACGGCGCTGCGCATCGTAGCAGAGGCAAAGTTCTTCGCAGTAAGGATAAAGTAATAACAAACGAACGAGAAACATTATATGGCGATCCTGCCTTCCTGAATCGGGATTCTAGTGATGAAAACACCATCAGTGCTGAATTGAGCGAAGAGGACAGACATTTTATTAACAAGGCGTTTGAAAGGCTGTTCAAACGTGCAGAGGAGTACGTGCCAGCACCGATAAGAGAGTTGGATCATCTTGCACCACCGTATGTACCTTCGGAGATAGGTACACCAGATCTGCGGGGACCCAAGCCGCGAAATATCGAGCGATATTTAAGAACGTCCACAAAACAACAGGACATCGAAGCGACGATACCCAAGAAACGTTGACCAAGAGGAGGTCGAAGAACAAAGTTAAAGCGCCAACGGGCAGAATTACATAGGGTGATCAGGATCTCGTTTGGAGACCAAAGGAAAAGATTGCAGTACAAGTTACAAGACCTCAAGCCAAAACAGCGTTTCTGGAACAACAATGGGGAATAGCTGTTCGGTGGAGAATACGTTCGTGGAACAATACCAGCAGTCACTGGTGACCACAGGAGTGTTTGCGGCAGCTCTACTAACATTTTATTTTTACAACAAACACAGCAAGAATTATGTGATTAAAAGGCTAAATAGAAGCGTTAACGTTTAAGTTATAACATGTAAATATTATGAAGATTAGATTTTAAACAATACAGATTTGTTCTTAATTGCATAAGTTTCTGATTATGATATTCAGGATGTTAAATTCAATTTTAACTGGATTTTCATTATAAAGATTGATTAATCGAATTCAAGTGTCTTGTTGTAAGTATTGATTTATGGAGCGGTTAGGACAGATTGTTGCGAAAACGAGAGTACTTTAATAAATTTGAGAAAGTGTGCAAAGACTTTGTACACATTTGAGACTCTTCAAGCAAAATTAAATGAATTACAGATTAGAAGAAAAATTTCAATCAAGCTCTTGAGAATTGTAGTGAGGAAAACCCTAAGGTTTTAGACTTAAAGTTAAATTTCAGGGCACAAGCATCCATTCTTGAGGGAGAAATCTGGCTACAGATGAGCAAGCAAGGATACCCTATAGAAACTCAGAAAGAAGAAACAATTAGTGAAGATTTAGAGTCGAGTTTACCATTTCTTGAGGAAAACTTTACCATGGCTGAGTTTAATCTAGAAACGGCTATGAAGTTGATACCCGTCTTCGAGGGTAAATATAAGGAATTAGATCCGTTCCTTAAGATCTTGGAAATTTTGCAAAAACCTTGTCAGCTAATGCTATAATTAGCCTGATTGACTTTGTTGTGAATGTGAAATTGAGTGCAACCGTCAGACTTTCTTTAGCCAATGTTTCTATCTCAACTTTTGACTCTTTGAAATCGGAGTTGCAGAATCGTTTAAAAAATGATAAGACTGTCCCTCAAATCCATAAACTGAGCGGTACTTACCAAAAGAAATCTTCTGTGAAATCTTACAAAGACAAAATTCTGAATTTGGTAGATGAGCTTAATCAGCTGCAAATTCAAGAATTAGCCAGTCAAGTTTCCGCAATTGAAAAGAAAATAATAACGCAAATTAATGATACATATGCGTTAACTGTCTTCAAGAACGGGCTAAATGATCAGCTGAGAAGCACCATCTTCTCAGCAAGACCAAAAAGTTTTGCTGAAGCTGTGTCTCTTGCACAAGAGTTGGAGAATGCAGAGACAGAAGCTACCAAGAACGTAATGCATTTCAATAGCGATCAGGGCAGAAAAGGTAGAAAACGAGGTGACCGTAATAGAAATAACCACGGTTATAGGAATAACGCGAATAACAACGACTCGAACAGACACAATAGCAATCGCAATGACGGTAACAGTAATAGCGACAACAGAAATGATAGGGACAATCGTTACCGTAATAACCAAAATAATAGCAATTATAGAGGCCGTAGACGCAAAAGTAGAAGAAATAACTATAGTAATAACCATAATCATAACTATAGTAACAACTATAGCAATAACAATAATTATGGCAATTACAATAATGATCGAAGGAATGTACACGTTGTTAACGACCAGGGAAACGTGCAGGGTTCCGGAGAGGATCTCCAGAACCTACCGGTTTAAAGAATTCAACGGTAGCAAGAAAAATATATAGGATTACTGAAAATTGTACAAATTTTGTAAGAATTTATAATTGTAATTCAGAAAGGTATTTACTATTTCTAATCGAAACTTGGGCAGATGTGTCAATTTGCAAGGAAGATCTCTACTATAATTTAGAGAACTCGATAGAAACTAGTAACAAAATTAAGTTAACGGGCATTTCTAAGGAAATAACGACATCCTTAGGCACAGCTTATTTAGATCTGATTATAGGGAATCATAAATTAAGGGAATCATTCCATGTTGTGCAAAGCAATTTTCCAATAAGCACGGATGGAATCATCGGTAGAGACTTAATGGTCCATTACTTATGTAAAATCGATTATGAGACGTTTACGATAACATTCAACGTGAACGATGGACATCATACTACCTATGGACACAAGAAGACAAGAACATTCACAGATAAATATTTCAGCCAGAACTGAGATGATTACCCCAATTAATTTTCTGAGGATAGTATTGTCCTTAACACTGATATTGAGAAGGTCGTATGCATAGGAAATACGATCGTACCTGCGAAAGGTGTTCGACACATAAAAATATTGAACACCAATGACGAGGATATTCTCCTAAAGAATTTTAGCGTTGAGGTTGAACCATTAAAACACTATGACAGAGGTTATGAACGAGGATACTCTAGACAGACCCGCAATGCATGATTTACTTGAGATAATAGAAGATTTTCAAGACGTGTTTCATTTGGATGGAGAAAAACTTGAAACTAATAACTTTTATAAACAGAGGTTACAGACCGTATATAACAATTCCGTCTACATTAAAAATTATAGATTGCCACAATCCCAAATTAAAGAGATCCTACAACAGGTTAGGGAACTAGAAACAAATGGCATCATAGAACCGTCGATAAGCCCCTACAACTCGCCTCTTTTGGTAGTACCAAAAAAGAGTGCGGATGGTAAAGCTAAATGGCGACTGGTTGTGGACTTCAGACGGCTTAATGACAAGATAGTCAACGACAAGTTTCCTTTGACAAGACTTGAAGACGTCTTAGACAAGCTGGGTAGAGCGAAATACTTCTCTACGCTGGACATGACTAGCTCTTTTCGTCAAATTGAACTTGAGAAAGAGTCTAGACCATTGACAGCATTCTCCACCATCCAACAGCTTTCAAAGAATGTTGACGATTGCTCTTAGTGGCTTAAGTCACGAAGCATTTCTATATGTTGATGACATTATAGTATTCGGTTGCAGTATCAAACATCATAATGACAATCTTCGTAAAGTGTTACAAAGGCTGCGTCAGCACAATTAAACCCTGAGAAATGCCAGTTCTTGAGATCAGAGGTAGTATACCTGGGTCATTTGATAACCAATGAAGGAATCAAGATTGACCCAGCTAAAAATAATACCATCAAGAACTACCCGGTCCCAAAAAATGCAGATGAAGTACGCAGATTTGTGGCGTTCTGCAACTATTACAGGCGTTTTATTCCTAAGTTTGCTGTGATGGCAAAGTGTTTGAATGCTTTGCTAAAGAAGAATGTAACATTTAACTGGACTGAAGAATGTCAGAATGCTTAAGAAACTTTGAAAATAAAACTGATAGAGCCTCCAATCCTTCAGTATCCAAATTTTAACAAACCATTTATATTAACGACTGACGCATTCTAACTACGCTTTAGGTGCAGTCCTATCTCAAGGAGAAATTGGCCAAGACTTACCAATTTCTTATGCAAGTAAATCATTGGCTAAACACGATATTAATAAACCCACTATCGAGAAAGAACTTTTAGCCATACATTGGGGCATAAACTTCTTTAGACCTTACCTTTACGGAAGGAAATTTGTGGTTGTGACTGATCACAGACCACTGGTATCTTTGTTTACACATAAAAATCCTTCGTCAAAACTCACCAGAATTCGTGTCAACCTGTCTGATTAGGATTTTTCTATTGTATATAAGAAGGGTAGTATGAATACCAATGCTGATGCATTATCAAGGATCGAGCTGGACTCTGATACCTTAAAGGCGATGATACCTCCAGAAAACGATGAAACCGCGAAGAAAAAACTATTAGCTATTACCAGGCGAATGGCCTCTGAACAAGAAAAGCAAAGAAAGATAGTCGACAACGAGAGCACCCAGACACCGATAGAACTTGATCAACTCTATTGTTGGGATTGCACAAGTTTGTCAGACATCACCGGAATCATGAAATTAAAATTTATTCCGCCAGAGAAAATAAAGTTTCTATTACACGTACGAATGATATTATAGAAGTGCACTACAGCGATATATCTGATGCGAAATCCGTTTCCATCAAAGATAAGCTAACAATGAAAGATGCTACCACAAGGAACAAATATAATGAGATAATAAGCGATAATCCACATCCGAAACTCGTTTCGATTTTGGAGAAGCTATTGAGATTCGCGAATCAAGAAAGCATAAATGAACTCTCATTATCTTGTGAAGTGTAATGTGACGCCTACGCCCGGGAATCGAAGTGATTCCGATCCCGAACCCTGGCAACCGGCCAGATATGTATGACTTCGAGGTGTAAGCGGACTTCATCTTTCGTGCGGATATCATTGCGCAGAAAATATTTTTTTCAAATATTTATATCTGTGGATATAAATATTTGAAAACTAAAATTAATTAAACACCGACGCATTTCGAAGCATATCTATCTGGCAATGCCTCCCACAGTTGCCATCCAAAACATAGAATAGAGGGAAAAATGGAAACTGGTTGGAAGTGTCAGTCGTCATATAACCTTCAAAGTGGCGACTAACCCTCACGTGCAAAGTGGATTCGATAGTTGCACAAGTTCTGTTGTTTACTGGAGCAGTCTGGCGAATATTTCATAGGTCCGACGATTGAGGTCGAGAAACAAAAAAAGAAAAAAAAAGGTACGATTAAAATATTATACGATGGGATATTGATCTAGATGTTTACAGGATTGAAGAGCTACACAATCTGCATTTCCTACTTCAACGGGAAGGTTACCCCCTGTATCCACTTCCAAGCCGATGACTGTATCCAGTGGAGAATTGCTGGAAATCTTACCGGAGGAGAATGCTGTGCTGTTCTTGTTCGTGGTCTTAACCTTCTTCTGTATTTATAAAGTGAAACGTAAGTGTCGGGAAAATTGCTTGTTGCAATCAGAAAACGGAAAGGGGGATCCAGATAATGACGGAGAATCATCAGCAGTCTTGATTGAAAAAGGCGAAGACTCCGACGAAAGTGATTATGTTGGCAATCGGCCGAGCAACAACTGTGTAATATGCCAAGCGACCGCATTACGCTTTGATCATCACAGTTTTATATTGGATTGTTGTATTTCAAAAGCAAATCACAGGTACTATCTCTTTGGCTTAATTTTTGCTATTCTTGCTCTGTTGTTGGCTGCCAATTTAACCTTGACCGCGGTGTGCCATCCATTGTTGCTATTCCACATTTTCGGAGTGCATATCCTGCTACCAGACGATTGCAGCGAGGTGTTCGATCAATATGAAATGGGGTTATCATTCATCTTATCGGTCTACTCCCTGATAATAGCAATTTTGGCAACAGCAGAGCTAGTCATCCAAATTTATTTTATATCGAAAGGATTTACACTCAACGAATGGAAGAGAAATCAGCGAGTAGGAAATAGGAAATCATTATGCACAAATTGGCGAAATTTTTTTTATGTTAGTTGTAATATGTTAGTTGTAATAGAAACGGCCTAGCGAGAATCTAGCAGGTAGTTTTCGATAAGACGTGAAGGTAGAATTAATTTCACGGGAATAAATTTAAGGTATGACAAGCAAAAAAAAAAGCATTACACGGCAATTATTATGAAATAATACGATTTCCAAAGTACCTTCATATTTCTATTAATAATTCTAACGTCTATTATCTATAGAGTATTAACTTAAAGTTGATATAAATTACATGACATGTCAAAAATTTAATGTTGCAAAAAAGGAAGGTGGTGAACATTTTTTTTTTAAATTTCTTGTCCACGATAAATGCCACTCGATATTCATAAACACCTGAAGACTTTCCACTTTGGAAGATCGTTTACAATAAGATACCTTGGATATAATATGTTTAGGTCATTTAGAGTAGTCTTTGCGAACATTTTTTTTTTAAATTTCTTGTCCACGATAAATGCCACTCGATATTCATGAAGATCTGACGACTTGCCATTTGTGAGGATAGTTTACAGCGAGATATACCGGATATAATATTTTCGGGTACTCAGACTAGCCTTTCCGAACATTGTTGTTGGACATCTTTGACAATCACTTTTAAATTGGGTTTCAATAATGCCTCCACCATTTAGGTGTTTCATCATCTTTATACAGTCCAAATAGTTAGTGGAGGACTCGTCTGGTGCATTGGTTCGCAAGTCAAAGCTCAAATTGTGTATATTGGTTTTTCTGTCCGAGTAATGAGCTGTGCGGGGCTCTGATTGAAAAATCAGGCAATAAATTAGAAGCGAAATTACGAAACTCGATGTAAAGATTCAATTTAGATTAGTATAGGAGTCTATTATATGATTATCTATAGTAAACGTTAACTTGTTAACTCAAGGAGTTGTCACCACCTACCTTTCGGACTAGCAAGGATCTGCTACCAGCTTCTATTGAGTGGCTCCGTTATTTCCTCGGTTCCTCTTTATATGTTTTTCTTTGGGCTCTAGTCTTCAACGCTTTCATTGGTGAGAAGCAATTTGACCATTGCGTTACAAGTTGCGCGATTTTGTGCTTTGGAGTCCAATACTTTGTTATTTGTGAGCCAGTGGATTAAAGTTGCGTTCAAGTCACCGATGTATGCTCTCAAATGATCATGTTTCTTCTGATCCAGCTTTTGAGCCCTTGTTTCAGTTCCCTGTTGCATTAAAAAGTAGCTTTGTACTTCTCTGGAAACCGAAATCTTTTTTTTAGTCCTTGCTTTCCGTAAAGAGTCCTGCTACATCTTCGGTGGCGCTAAAGTCTAAATCTGGGATAGTCTTCTCGATCCATTGATCACGGCCGCCAGTTTAATTTCTTAGCCATATTTTTCTATCAGCGTCAACTGAGTCCTCCTATCATTTGCGTGGCCGTTCTTGTGCCCGGTGAATTTCATGCGTCCCTTCATCACTTTCCTAGGTATCCTAGCTTCCAGCATACGCTCGACATGACCGGCCTGTTGTAATTTTTTCAATATTGCGATGCTAGAAGCTCGTGGTTCGTTTAATATATTAAATGTATAACTCTCCTTGCTTAAATGAGCACGAATATTCGACATAATTACAAAATCCAGGGAGTTTAAACAATATAGATAGAGCGATGGTTGTCTTCATTTCTTAATCAATTCCTTACAATATGCGTCCATTTTTTTTATAGACTGTACTGCGCCTACAAATGCCTTTCAACCTTTACATTAACTTAAACAAGTCATTTCTGATTTCCTACCGGCCGTATAAATATGATAAATATATTGTCAAATACTATGAAGTCATTCTTTAGATGTTAAGTTAAAATATTAAAAATTTTTTTTAAGAATTATTTGTTATTTGTTCAATTATCTTATTATCTTAATTATTATTATTAGTATTATTATTCTAATTACTTTGCAAGAGTCTAACGTAGCTTTGACCTGTTTTTCTTTGAACAAATCCGATTTATAGTGAATCGCAAAGAAACTATTGAAATTATTGGTTTTAAGTTTGTTTATGCATATATATATACCTACATTTTAATGAATATTAAAATGAATTGCTAAGATAACCACGACTTTCCTTTTCAGCGTTTCTTCTTTTTCAGTGGGAAGAGAGAGTGCAGGGTAGGTATGTCGTCGCGAGGGTAGGGTTTCGCCAAATCCGCTGAGGTCGGTTTCGCGTCGCGCGCGGTACGCGGTACCCTTGTTGTTTTGTCATTTTATTTAGAGTGGTTTTCGTCGGGTTGAGTTAGAGTAGTATGCTTTTCGGTACCGCGTCGGTATAATTCGGGAACGCGAAACGGAAATTAGATTTGTGGACTTTGACTGGTTAATGAAGAAATACGGAGTAACGTAAAGTAGGTTTCCTCTCCGTATGGTTTTGTTTGATAACGCGTTTTGAAAACGGGCATGTTCAGGTGGCTGAAAATATTGTAATTAAGCGTAACCCATTCGGAGACCCGCGACCGAAATCCTCTCCGAACTAGCTGGCCGACAAGCAGCCACCGCGTGAATGGGTTACGGTGCACGAATTGGTTGACCTGTTGGTACCATCCGTTGGCACTACTCAGACTTAACGTCTAGAACCGATGAGAGGTCGGTTCCGCGTTTCGAACCTTGAAAGGTTGAAAATCATTACAGAAGACATTATTTTTAGGTCTATAGACAAAGTAATATTTAAAAGAATATTCAATATGTTGCAACATAAAACAAGTACGGAAAAGAAACTCCGAATCATGATATACAAACCACCAACTAGGGTAATGGATAAAACAAACCAAATGAAGCTAATAGAAGAGTATCACAACTCACCGCACGGAGGACATCTTGGAATTTGCAAAACATTGCTAAAGTTAAAACAACGATACTATTGGAAAAATATGAACAGTATGGTTAAGAATTACATAAGAAATTGCACAGCATGTCGGACTAATAAACAAGTAAGACATACAAAAGAGAGAATGATTGAGACCGATACTCCATCAACAAGCTTTGAGACGGTACAAATAGACACAGTAAGTCCATTAAGAATATCGAATAACTACCGATACATATTAACTCTACAATGCGAATTAACAAAATTTGTAGTTGCGTTCCCTGTAGAAAATAAGGAGTCCAGAACCATAGCTAAAGGATTAGTAGAAGAATTCATATTGAAATATGGTCATTTTAAAATATTGAAATCAGATTTAGGGACTGAATTTACGAATAAACTAATGAGCAATATCTGTGAACTGCTGAAAATAAAGCAAATTTTTTCTACGCCGTACCATCACCAGACATTGGGTTCGGTTGAAAGAAACCATCGCGTACTAAATGAATATATGCACTCTTTTGCTGATGACCAGCAATGGGACACATGGGTTCCGTACTACACCTTTGCATATAACACTACACCACATGTAGACACTAACTATACACCGTACGAACTAGGCTTTGGAAAACTCCCTTACCTTCCGAACGATTTAATTCAAAATAGAGATAAGGTCTACAATCTCGACGACTATTCTAAAGAGCTAAAGGTTAGATTAAGAACATCCATAACAAAAGCTAGAAACATAATACAGAATGTAAAGGCCAAAAGAGTCAAAAATCAAATTCGTACAAACCCTATACACATAAACATTGGTAACCTGGTATTAACCCGAAATGAAAACAGAAAGAAACATCAGCCTCCTTATAAAGGTCCTTTTGAAGTTATAAACGTTGAGAACAGTAATGTAGTAATTAATGTAAATGGGCAACACAAATCAATACATAAAGATAGAATAAAATCATATAATGCTTTGCCACAATTAACAAAATAATAGTCATAAATGTATAAATTTTAAATATAACAAAAAAATGAAAAAAAATGTTTTTTGTATATACATAAGAATAAACATATATACATACATATAAGTTTAGTTTACTTTTATGATTCATATTAAGATATTGATGTAAAAACTCAATCTTCTAATACTCATCTTGAGGTTGAGGGTGTAAGGATACTAACCTTAATTGAGAGATCGATGCAATTCCTATAATAAATTCCTAAATTCACGAATCATTAAATTCCTAAATTAATTCGTAAATCATTAATCTATATGGATATAACAAATATTGAACAAGAAATGCAACATGTGCACAATTCACTGGTGTCGTAGCGAAGCGCATAAAATATCTTCAATGGACACATTTTTTTTCACACGTCATAAATCCTATACGGAAAATCTCAAAGAAATTTCGTTCACACCGAAGGTGTAAACAAACACCCATTGCACCATGCATTAGCGAAGGCACGCGATACTTGAGATATGGGTCATTATTGACTGCATGTAGAGCGCACAATTGTATGAGTGAATCATTTCGCTCACGTGTCGTATTTTCCTCAAGTACTGTCGCTTGGGTAATAAATTTAAATTGGGTTACATTGTAATGTGGGAAAACAAAATCGATGAGCAATAAATTAATATTTTTATTGTTTAGCTAGTAAGAAAAATTTTGTATAAATAGACTTAAGGAATTGATAGAAAATACACTTTGCTTTTGTCATAAGAAAGAAGTAGTCATTCCTGAACGGCGCTGCGCATCGTAGCGGAGGCAAAGTAGTCGCTAAAACTTTCCTTACAGGACTTTCAGTAACCATGGCGTTCGTGGATTGTAATAATCCTCGCCAGAACTCTCTGCGGCCCAGCCGCTTGATTAGGTGAGAAAATAACTTGAAATAACTCCTCATAAATTATCAAGGTTCTTCGCAGTAAGGACAAAGTAATAACAAACGAACGAGAAACATTGACGATACGGCATTTGCTCAGCTTGGCTCTCTATCGAATTCAACAAGTTAGCAACACCCGCAACAAACACAGCCTCAACCACAACGGCATTGTAGCAGCAACATGCATTGCAGCAGCAACATCCATTGCACCAGCAACATGAAATGAACAGCAACAAAGAATGCAACAAGGATGACCGGTGGAAAATGAGGGGGAGCGGATGGGGACTGGATCCCGTACCGCGGAGCCGGGCAGTTAACTTTTGGTTAGCAAGAAAAAAAAGAATCGAGTGATGTAGAAAGGAATTTTTTCCCGCGGATAGGAGTGCTTGCCGAAAATTAGATACTGGGATGTAACGAGAAGTGCAAAAATAAATGTCGTGTTTGGTATTATTCGAAAGAAATGTAGTTGTACTCGAAAAATGTAGACTTGAATACATTTCCCAATCGCAAGATCATACAAAGAATTTTCTCGAACGAGCCGCGTGTGCGGAGTAAAGTGACGGCAATTTGCTGTAAAGTGCAAGTGAATCAGAAGTGAAAGAATGGAATGTGAGATTAATTATGTTTTCCATGTGGAAAGCGTTATGAAACGCTCAAAAATATAATTGCACAGTGCATTAACCGGGCCGTGGATTACGGTTTTTGCAAGGATAACAGTGGGTAGTGAATGTGCGTTTGATATGGAAAACTAAAGGGTGGAAGATAAGCTAATTAGAAGCTTACTTATCTCGAGTGTTTCCCTGTCATAAGATTCTGAGTTGTGTGCGCGCTTGGTAGTAACCAGTTAACTTTGCAACTATTGAAAGTGGTTTAAAAATTATATTCTGGTTTAACGTAAAATCTTGGTTTATAAATTAGATTCTAGTTTAACGTAAAATCTTGGTATAAAAATTAAATTCTGGTTTAACGTAATATCTTGGTTTAAAAAATTAAATTCTGGTTTAAAAATTAAATTCTGAAAGATGGGCCAGCAGCCAGAATCAGCAAAAATTGTTGGACTTATCTTGATTCGTTGACTAACCTAAATTTCCACCAAGGCAACTCACCTGCATCTTTATGGAGCGCTCGTGTGGATGGAGGTAAGTACCCTTTTTTTATTTTTTTTTATCTCAATTGCCTAAATGAAATATATTTACCTATATTATTTATAATGGAGAAAAGATGAATGAGAAGGAGAACAAGTGAAGGGGGTTAGTGTACCAACTTTTTTTTTAATTTTGTTTTTTTTGATTAGACACAATTTTTTCGGAAGAAAAAAAAATTTGTTTGTACTCGTACACGAATTTTGAAGACATCCATCGATCCAACGCTTAATAAATCTTGTATTTGGATAACATTTATGGTAAGAGCTAAAACAATTTTTGACAGGTTAGATTAGATTGGCACCATTTTTTTGGTTTTTGAGAACGATTTCTAAATTTTTGAGAGAAACTTGGAATTCATGTTTAGAGTAAATAAATCTTACACAAGAAAACGCCGGAATTATTCAACTAAGACCTGTGCTGAACACTGAAATTAGTAAAGTAAAGTTGAATTGTAATGAAGAGTTTGTTCATCGCGAGTTATGTTTGTAGAATTTCTGATCATTTAACAATAATAATGTCTGAGTAAATTCCAATTTCGGTCTTTCCATTCCTTCCAGGCTGACCGGGTATAAGACCCGCCACGATGGAAGGCTTTCCGATTAACATAGGTTAGCTATCGGGCGCGCTCCACTGTTTTGACTCTTAACAGGGGCTCTTGCCGGGTAGAGTGGCCTTCCGCTTGCGTGCCCTTTTATGATATAGGGTTATGTGATTTCATTGCATAACTCTATAGCATAAATTGGTTACGTTTGCGCTTCTCATTTGTGGGGAAAAGTCATACAAAGTGCTTTTGTATGAGTTTTTCACCCAAATGGGACACACTTGGCCACGTCTACGTTTGGATCTTGATTCGGTTGGGCGGGTGCGAGGGGGCACCACATCCATCCGGATGCCCCACTCTTATTTGAGGGCCATAAGAATCGTCGGGTAACGACGAAGTCTCCGTGAATCCGTCCGTTTTTGCTCGTTTCAACTTGTTCTCGGAACAAGGAATTTTAACCCTTAGTGGTTACCTCCATTTTTCGACTTCGGTCGACATTTGCGACCCAAGAATTCGTGAATGCGAAATTTTTTTGTAGTGGGTCCTTGTGCTGGGGAAATGAACCCGCCCCCACGACACCGCAACGCTATCCTGTCAGCGCATTCACGCGTCCCCAGACAAGGCCAATCTCGGCGGATTTTACCATCCTCTTTCGCCGAGGCAGCAGACCATCGCTGCAGTCCTTTACGAACATTTATATAATTACTTTCACTACACCTTCGAGAAGGACAAGCCTACGTCATGGACAAAATTATATCACTGCAACCGTCTCAGAACTTGAACACATCGGGATGGAACATTCCCAAAAACATACAGGGTCTTTATAATAAGTAACCGGACTGACCCCAGGAAATTTTTTATTGGCAAAATATGTACAATTTTTCTTTAGAAATCTTCAAAGTAGTCCCCATTGGAGTCGATAATTTGCTGATACCGGATTTTCCAATTCCCGAACGCTCCCTGGAAGTCGGCAACCTCGATGCTGTCTAGAGCCCTCGTCGTAGCACATTGAACGTTTTCCAGAGTCCCGAATCGCGTCCCCTTAAGGTGTCTCTTGATCTTGGGGAACAGAAAGAAGTCCGCTGGTGCCATATCTGGGCTGTAAGGAGGCTGTGGCAACGTTGCCCTCGACTGTTCGGAGTGGCACACACCGGCGTCACCACGACCGAAAAAAGCGCGCATGAGCAAATCGAAGGTGAATTCGATGCTCATTGCTTTCTTTGACGTGAAAGGCATTGTTCACAAAGAGTTTGTGCCACCCGGCCAAACTGTAAACGGCCAGTACTACAGAGAGATTCTCCGTCGACTAACCGCCCGGGTTCGCCGAGTCCGTCCGTTGATTGCCGATTCGTGGATCCTCCATCACGACAATGCTCCGTCGCACACCTGCCTGCTCGTCACCGAGCAGTTGGCCAAACAGTCGAGGGCATCGTTGCCACAGCCTCCTTACAGCCCGGATATGGCACCAGCGGACTTCTTTCTGTTCCCCAAGATCAAGAGACACCTTAAGGGAACGCGGTTCGGGACTCTGGAAAACGTGCTACGACGAGGGCTCTAGACAGCATCGAGGTTGCCAACTTCCAGGGAGCGTTCGGGAATTGGAAAATCCGGTATCAGCAAATTATCGACTCCAATGGGGACTACTTTGAAGATTTCTAAAGAAAAATTGTACATATTTTGCCAATAAAAAATTTCCTGAGGTCAGTCCGGTTACTTATTATTCAGACCCTGTAAGGCTGGCAGATCCAGACTTCCACCGAACGGAGCGCATCGACATGTTGCTGAGCAACTGGGCAAATAAAGTTGGGCCCACAGCTCCCAGTGCTCCAGAACACGCTCCTAGGATGGATTGTAGCCGGAAGAGTGATCACGCCTCAAGTGTCTTCCGTGACATGCGGCATCCTGGCAGAAGATAACCAGCGTAATCAGCTCATCAAGCGATTTTGGGAGATCTAGGAAGTACAGGATCCGCAGCACAAGCTTACGTTAACTGAAGGGTCTTGCGAAAAACATTTCTATCAGACAATGACAAGACTTCCCGACGGCCGTTTCTTGGTTAAACTCCCATTCAGCAAGGATCCTGAGACGTTAGGTGAATCCCAAGCGGTGGCCACTCGCAGATTCATTGCCGTGGAGCGTCGACTGAAGAGGAACCCTGATCGAAGACTTCCATACGAGGACTTCATGGAGGAGTATATTCGGGTTGGGCATATGGAGGAGGTGACATCGCAGCAGCGAGAGGAATTATGATACTTCCTTCCACATGATTGTGTCCTGAAGCCCGACAGCAATACAACCCAAGCTGCGGGTGGGTTTCGATGCGTCCAGTAAGACGACCACAAACATTTCGCTGAATGATGTCCTTCATACAGGGCCTACTGTCCAGGGTGGCCTTTTTTCGATTCTCCAGCGTTTCAGAATGCCTTGTTTCTTATTCACCGCAGACATCGAGAAGATGTATCGGCAGATAACGCTCCATCCTGAAGACCGTTGGTACCATGGCTTAATTTGGAGAAATAGTTCAACGCAACCAGTGCGATACTATCAGTTGAAAACAGTAACCTACTGCACAACGTGTGCCCCGTATCTAGATACAAAATTTCTACAGGTTCTAGCACAGGAGAACCGGTAAAAGAGTCCCCTGGGCAGCAGCGCGTTGGAGAAGAATTGCTATATCGACGACGTCATGACCGGGGCAGACAGCTTAGAGGAGGCACTTCGCAAATAGGCGGAACTATGTATCATACCCTCGAGCGCAGGTATGCATTTGCGCAAATGGTGTGCCAACCATCGTCTCATGTTGAAGCAGATTAAACCTGAGGACCAACAGGTGCAGCTGGACTTCAGTAGTTTACACGAGGACTATATTAAGACGTTAGGAGTCATCTGGCGTCCGAAGACTGACGAGTTCCAAATCCAAATCAACCTGGATCCAACCAATACGAAGTTCTCCAAGAGGACGATGGCATCTGATATAGCTAGAATGTTCGATCCATTGGGCATTCTGGCTCCTGTGATAGTGGCAGCCAAGCTACTCCTGTAGGAATTATGGCGATTGGAATTAAACTGGGATACAGCATTACCAGTGGGGATCCATACCCAGTGGTCCGATTTCCGCAGTGGTCTGCCATCATTACAGCAGACCCGATTTTCTCGCCACATCAGAGAAATCCGTGCAAGTACAGTTGCACACCTTTTGTGATGCCTCCGAGAAGGCATATGGCGCAGCGACATATATGCGGTCTACATTGAGGAGCGGTCAAGTCGTCGTGAGGTTGCTGTGCGCCAAGTCAAGAGTGACCCAGATCAAGACACTTACTGTTTCGCGCCTGGAGTTGTGTGCAGCGAAACTAGGCGTTGAGCTCACAAGACGAGTTAAGACAGCGCTCAATCTGCAGGAAGTTTTTCAGGCATTATGGACCGATGCCGAGATCGTCTTTGCGTGGATCAATTCTACTGCATCAACGTACCATACTTTTGTAGCGAACAGGGTGTCGACCATACAAACCCTCGCAAGGTCGGACCGATGGCGACACGTAGCTTCTGAAGACAACCCAGCTGACATCCTGTCTCGTGGGATAGCGCCGGGTGAATTGAGCGGCTGTAGTATGTGGTGGCAAGGACCACCATTTTTATCCGGGGCAGAATCAGTTTGGCCTTCTGAGTATCGGAGTGGGGGCCCTTGCGACTTGGACACGAAACGGACCAAGACCGCTATGGTAGCGGCAGAGGCTCCTAAAACAGACTTTATTCAGCGGATCCGACACGGCAACTCCTTCAAGACGCTGCAGTGCATAGTGGCCTACATGATGCGGTTTATCTGTGGTCTCAAGCCGGCAGTCTAGCAATCTCAACTGACAAATCAAGCGCCCACGAGTGATGAATTATCCACAGCCCTGGAGGTCGTCGTGAGGTATGTACAATCACTAACTTTTAACAGCAAACTTTTCGACATCAGGTCGGGGAGGCAAGTCTCCAAGCACAGTCCGTGGGTGGGACTGGCACCATTCCTGGATGCAGAGGGCATAATCCGTGCCAGTGGGAGGCTGGAGGCTGCCAAAATCAAGTTCAACGCCAAACATCCCATTGTACTACCGTTCAAACATCCGTTCACCAGACTGCTGATGATGGACATCCATCGCGGCCACTGCGCAATCGCTGCTCGCCACCACTAGACAACGGTTCTGGCCAATTCGAGGAAAACAACTCGCGAGATCGATCGTTCAACGGTGCATGTGGTGCACCCGAGTCAACCCTAAGCTGTTTTCACAAGCCGTGGGAAACCTGCCGAGTGCACGTATTCAGCCGGCCCGTCCTTTCGTCAACTCCGGCGTGAATTTCTGTGGGCCTATGATGATCCATTACCGAGGTAGAGGTACCCGACCGCAAAAAGGGTATCTAGCCATATTTTGCTGTTTCGCTACAAAGAGCGTAAATCTGGAGCTAGTCAGTGATCTAAGCACAGAGGAATTCCTCTGTGCTCTCAAACGTTTCATTGGACGATAAGAACACTGCCGACCCCTATTTTGCGACAACGCCACCAACTTTGTGGGAGCCCACAGCCAGCTATCAGAATTGTCGTCCTCATTATGTTCCAAAGAAGCGCGTCAAGAAGTAACAACAGCGTGCTCCAGCCGGGGAATCGATTTCCATTTCATCCCTCCTCGCGCGCCTCATTTTGGCGGCTTGTGGGAGGTGGCGGTCAAATCAGCCAAAAATTTGATCCGTCGAGGCGTTTCGTCGGCGGCTCTCACCTACGAGGAGCGGCATACCTTGGTGGTTGAGGTGGAGGCTATCCTCAATGCTAAACCACTGACTCTGATGTCAAACGATTCCAATGATTTGGCAGCCTTAACTCCAGCACACTTTTTTATCGGAGAACCCCTCACAGCCATGGTGAATGGTCGCGCAGAGCCAGTCACCGGAGGTCTGCATGCCCGATGGAAGCTAATCAATCACCTCAAACTCAAATTCTGGAGACGATGGTCGCACGAGTACTTGGCGCAGTTGCAGCATTGTGTCAAGTGGAGACAATCACACCCCAATGCGATACCGGAAACAGTGGTCATCATAAGCGAAGATAACACCCCATCGATGAAGTGGTCACTGGGGCGAACTATCAAAACGTACGAAGGCGCCGATGGTTTCTACGCGTCGCGGATGTCAAAACCACCTCCGGAACCTTGAAAAAGCCAATACACAAACTGGCCCCGATACCAGTACTCGACGACACACAGTCTAACGAAGAACCTCAAGCAAGTTCCCCCCAATTGATGAAGGAAGGCTCCCAGATCAGCGGCGACGACATCCCGAGGACAAGGCGGCAATCGATGCGAACCGGCAAGTTAATTGTGGCGCTCCTCTTGATGGTTCTAGTAGCTCCCATAGCGCACGCCTTTCCAACACAAGGCTCAACAACCAGACCCCATACTGGTCTATATTTTCAACCATTAGGTCGAGCCTACTTATCTTCCAACGAGTGGAAGTTGCTCATTTATTAGGATTTGGGACCGTATTGGGAGGAATTGGCTGTTCTACAGAACGGGACGAACCTCTTACAGCAGCTGTGCGAAGGTGGAACCGTGCAGACCAACTGCCTACATGTTATAGATGATTTCCGGCACTTTGAAAGGGAATTCTCGAGCATCAACCAAATCTTGAGAACCAGGTTCAAGAGAGGTGCTATCAATATAGTGGGTGGCCTTGCACGATCATTGTTTGGCGTTCTTGATGACGACTATGCCGATCAAATGACCCGGACCATCAAAACCATGCAAGGAAGACAAGACAAGCTGCACTCACTGCTAACCAACCAAACTTTCATCATCGACTCAACGCTGAACATCCTTCCTCACAGTATTTGATAATCACGCCGCACCGTGACTTTTACTACCCACTCTCGGAGGCGAAGTACTCATCCTGCATCCAAACGGAGTCAAACATTCACATTTGCCGACAGACTCATCCATTAAACAGCAAGGAATCCAACATGAGTAGATGCGAAATCGACTTGTTGAAGGGAATTACACCCGCGCCCAAATGCACCTCAGTGGAATTACACACCTCATCTGTCTGGTTCAACATCCCTCAATCGAACGAATGGATCTGCGCTTTCTTCAACCAAACCATCGCTCACCTAGTGTGTGGCAGTACCACTTCCACACTGTCGTTGCAGGGCTCCGGTATCCTTCAGCTGGGGGCGGACTGCACTCTCAAAACCGACACGGCAAGCATCCAGGGGCACTACATGTACGAGGGCCAAGCCACAACCGTGCATGGTGTCTTTCAACACATTTCTACTGGCGGCGGGGCGAACCTTGTGGACTCTTTCAACGAGTCCACTCATTTCACTGAGCCTGCATCTGAAATCGAGGAACTGCGACGACAACTACAAGCGCAAAATGTTTCACGGACCGATCAAGTGACCGACCACGACATCCACAAGTACACAATCGGCTACCTGGGCATTCTCGGATTAGTCATACTGGTGACCTACCTCCACTGGCGTTCCTGCAAACAACAATCCAACCTGCAGGTATAACCACCCGTGCCGTTACCTAGACGATACAGCCTACCGCACACTTTGGAGGAGGTTGAATGGACCGTTCAACGGGGAGTGGATGTTAAGTTCCTGACACCCCTGAGCGCCCATCACGGCCTGATCCGGCAATATCAACGCTTAGTTATTTAAGGTTAATTCACCGTAGTAATTAGCCCATTTGTAATCAATTCGATTGATTTATCAATTGATCGATCATTTTAACTCAATTCACTGACCGATTGATCAATCATTCACTGTTCCCTTTAAGAACAATTGAATTTACCTTTCGCCGGCATTTCACCCAAATTCAATAATTTTATTCAATTCAAATATTCTAATTCAATTTAATATTCATGAATCCTAAATTTTGCCACACACTGTAATTCGAATTGCTATTTTCATTTCTCAGCCAAATTGCTGACCCATGCACATTCAGCCAGTGCATTTGTCCGTGAAGTGGATCCGCAATCGAAGAGATTGGGTTAGGCAGGCATGCCGGTGAAGAGACGCAAACTCAGCAGTTTGAACGTGGGCGAAATGCTCGGCGAATCGATCATTTCAGTCGAATAATTTGTTGAACGCGTTAAGTAGCATATTTGTGAAACGTAATCTGTATCACAATTTGTAAAGGTTTCAGTTTTGTATTGTAACAACCAAGGTGTAGTTGAATTTGCCGAACATCAATAAAATCAGATTGATTCAATTTTTTCTTAACTATAAAGAAGCGTCTTTGAGATATTAAGAAACGGAATTTTATCAAAGGAAATAATAAACTTCCAGGACAAAAGAGTCCTGACAACAACAATATTAATCGTTCAAATAATAAGAATATAATATCAATATTCAAATATAAAATTAAGGCTATTCATACTGTCCATCAAACTAAATCAGTCTTCAAATAATTATATTGATCGTTTTAAAAACCAAAATATAATAACAATATTGAAATTTAATATTAATCCTACTCATACTGTCCACCAAATAAGATCAGTCTTAAAATCAAATAGTCATATTGAACATTTAGTTAAGCAAAATTTAATATTAACATCCAGTAATATAAGCACAGAAACCTTCAATCCATATTCTTCATTCATTTACTCCTTCATTCATATATCTTAAACCTCATCTTACGTAGCTGAAGATCATTCAAACTAACTCCTAACTCATTCACACCCAACGTACAATTTTTAAAGATATTGTTACATGTACAAATAATTCTGCGAGCTACTGTCGCAATTGTTTTCACAACCATTGAGAACATCAACAAACGAATGTACTCAAAAACCCGCCAAGCATGATCAACATCTGAAAGTGACGTCTCTGCCCATTCAGTATTGCTCGAATATTCCAGTTAGTTCGCCAATGTACGAGAAATGGATTGAATGACTAGACACCCTATATAAAAGCGAGCTGAATGAATGTGGGGATTGATTACAACCGATAAAGTCAAACCGCGATAGTAAAACTGCGACAGTGTGGAGTGCGAATAAAAAGCGATATTGATTGTTAAGTGAAGACAGTTGTTAGAGAAATTTATAGACAGGTTGTGAAATAGTTAAAATAATAATTGTGCATTTTTAAGTAAATAAACTCTTTTAACTTAATTTAAAAAGACAGTGCGTGTTCACTTTCCCGGAACATTAAAATTATTGGCCGCGAACCATAACATGCGAAAGTGGTGTCAAGAAATGGGAAAGAAAATTTTGGAAGTGAAAACTTATAAACATTTATAATGATTTTAATTTCTAAGTCCGAACGAGGAACCGACCTCTCATCGGTTCTAGACGTTAAGTCTGAGTAGTGCCAACGGATGGTACCCACCGGTCAACCAATCCGTGCACCGTAATCCATTCACGCGGTGGCTGCTTGTCGGCCAGCTAGATCGGAGAGGATTTCGGTCGCGGGTCTCCGAATGGATTACGCTCATTTACAATCTTCAGCCACCAATACATGCCCGTTTTCAAACGCGTCACCAAAACAAAACCATACGGAGAGGAAACCTATTTTACGTTACTCCGTATTTCTTCATGAATCAGTCAAAGAACAAAAATCTAATCTCCATTTCGCGTTCCCGAATCTCACCGACGCGGTACCGAAAAGCACACTACGTTAATTTAAATCCGAAAAAAACTACGCTAAGAAAAACCAAAATCAACTAAGGTACCGCGTACCGCGCGCGACGCCAACCCGACCTCAGCGGATTTTCTCAAACCCTACCCTCGCGACGGCATACTTACCATTCACTCTACCTCCCGCTGAAAGAAAGGAACCACTGGAAAGGAAAGTCGTTATTACTGTTTAGCAATTCATTTTGTTTTACTTTTCTAGACAATTCATTTATCACTTGGAAAAAAAAGACAACAATTTTAATCGAATTTCATCTCGAGATAAAAATTAACATGTTAAAAAATATATTTTAGTGACTGACATTTCAATATAATTTTAAATCTTCTACGGTAGGTGATACAGTTTATTTTAAAAGTTACAATAATTTAAAGGATGCTTTTTATTTGGTTCAATTTATTCAATGCTATTTCAATAATTCCTTAAACTATTTTAATTTTCTCTTATATTAAACGAACTTACTAACATTTACCAATATAGAGTGTCAGCCCATGATTTTTTTGCGAAATGTTTTAGGTTATGGAAAAAAAACTGAACGTGCTGATTGCCATTGGTTATAATTGGGATAATATTTTATTGTTTCACTAATTTCCGCGGTTTAAATATTAGAATGTAAAACATAACTGACAATCGTATAGTAGTTGTTTTCTTGGATGGTAATTTTTGTTTTTTTTTTCTTGCAAGTATTGAGTAGTAAGGGTAGTGAAGTAAATTATTAAATTTAAAAAAAATGTTAGGGTGTAGTGGGATAGGAAAAAGGTGAATCGTACGAGTATGATGAAATTAATATTTTCATATAAAATACCACTGAATGAAATTAAAGCTACACCTATATGTTGTGTACTAGGGGATTGTGATGAATTAATGAACTTAATTTGATTTATGATTATTCTACTTGAACATTCATAGTTGGCCAACGTATTACGTGAACGCATTCTACTTTCATTACGCTCTAAGGAGCTGCATATGCAATAATAATATCAATTGCAACTCTCTTATATCGTTTGAAAATTTTTAAGGAACTCTCTTCAAATTGTCATTATTCTTCAAAATTTAACGCTATGTATTTCGGACTCTTTGAAAGCATTAAAAAAAAAAGCCATCATGACGCCTTTCTATGTGTTCTAACTGATTTTTAAATTTTTTTTGGGATTTACTTATTTAAAAAAAAAATTTTTTAAGATTAATTTACACGAATTTTGGTAAGAGTTTCTATTTATCTCTTCGCTAGTTATTTCTTTCGTAATTCATGTGATTACTTTTTTGTTGCTAATCTTTCTTCTTACTTATGTCACTCAATGACGAAGGTGAGTGAACAAAAATGCGATTTTTAAAGTGCACTTTAAATTTTAGTTATTTAGTTTTTTTTTTGCTTCTTGTTTTCTCTTCATTTTGTAAACATATAGAGTCATATCGGTGCCATTAAGTTTTGAAACAGTTTATATGTTTTGGATTTGCTTCACTTATTCATTCATTCAGAATATAAAAGCACGAATTTTTAGTTTGTGTTGTGGATGCCCTATTTCAAAACAGATAATTGATTCAATCCTTTCGTTGTGAATAGTTATTATGAGTCCAAGAAATTTTGCGAGAATTTTAAGGACGCCGAAGCCTTTCTGTAAAAATTGTCATTTCTTTTCTCTCGGCAAATCGCAAACTTCCATCTTTTCAAATTAGTGAGAAAATAAGTTTTTCCAATTTCCTAGTTTACGTTCACTTGAAAAAGTGTTGTTTTTTTTTTCAATTGTGTAGCTTATGAGGAAATCATAAATGATTTTAACAAAAAAAAGAATTGAAATGGGAAGGCGTAGTAAACACCAACAACGCAACACTTTCAGAAGTGCCGAATAGAGAAATCATAAGCCAAAACGCCTGGAGGTTGTACATCAAGTGAACAAAGCCTCAACACTAAATATTCACTACTGTCAAGATAATGATTTTGAACTAAAAAATTAAGAAAACAAACATTTCAAATCATGGAATTTAACGAAAATTAATTAATTTTACTGTTTTGTACAATTTAAAAAAGAAATTGTACAATTCTTGGTGAATCGTTCAAATTTATGCAACTTAGTTATACTAGTAGAACCGACACAAATTCTCTTCCGTATTAACTTTCATTTATCTAACTTTAAATCAAGACTCACTTTGTAATAGCTGCTAACATGTTGCATAAATTGCTGCTTTTAGTTTTGTTCCCTCCTTAAGCGAGCATTGTTCATTTTTCGTGGGGTTGGCTGTCTGCTCCCTGCGACTCCATTCTTATTGAAATGGTTTTCAAATTAGATTGAGAACAAAGAGCAATCGTTCTCCATTGAAAGATGCAGGACAGGCGGCTTTTGTTCAATCATGCATGACGAGGGAGCTGACAGACGGCTGCGCTGGTCTAGTCGTTTTCCCGTGACGTGTTTACACTTTGCACTGTTATCGTTTGCTCAGGTGAACGGGAAAATGCAACTAGGCCACGGCCTTCCTTGCGCCTATTACAAAGTCGTCCCAACGGCTTACAGGTATGCATCCAATACAGATGTTATTAAATGAGATGAGTTCGTTTCAAATAGCGATGGGATAATATTATCACGCTGATGTCTCAGTTGTCCAGTTACGCGTGGTATGTCCAAGTCCTCATTATGATCCTGCAACATCGTGAACCTTCACTTGCACGTTTAATATCTAGTATTTTAACACTAACCTGCTAGCCTGATTCATTTGATGATCGTTGATGAACCACTTTCTTCAGCAAAAATTTCCTCCCTTCTCAATGTAATGCGAGGTAGAAGTTACTAAGCAGTCTCTTCAGTTGTTGGAGGTAGATAATCGAATTTTTAACGTGCACTTTATAAATATATTAAACCACCCGGCGAATCTTAAATCGCGACCGGCCAACTCAAGGTAAACTCGCCAAATATTGCGTTGCGAATTTTTCACAACCGACTCTTCTTGGGTGGCGGCCACTACGTGCACACTTCACTGCCATGTGGCTGTCACTTCCTCTTGACATCCCACGACAAAATTGACGCTCGTTGCAATCAACGTGAAATGACAAGCCATCTAGCAGCAAGGTGTGTTAGTAGTGGTCGCCAGCGGCGTCGCATGATTCATTACACATTTTTAAAGTGCACAATAGTGAAATTTAACGTGGAAACTGTTGGAAAAAAAATTAATAAAAGCCGAAATAATAAAAATATCACGATGCTAATATTTAAAAATTAATGGATTTACCATGGCGAGTGAGCCATCAGATGAGGAAAAAGGTGCACAAGGTGGAGAAGTAGAAACACCAAAATCAAAGGAGCCAGAAAATGCACTGATGCAAATGTTGATGCTGATGCAGCAAGAGCAGCGACAACAGTCTTTCAATTTAACTGCGAAGCTAAATGAACAGTCATCCAGTTTAACTGCGAAACTAGATGAACAATCAGCGAAGTTAAATGAACAATCAGCGAAGCTGGACCAACAAGCGATCGAAATCAAGGCAGATTTCCAAAAACAGTCAACCGAAATAAAAGCGGAGCTCGGTAGTCTGAACAAGCAAATTAAATGCGTCGTAGAAAAGGTTTACCAGGTCGAGGAAAAGGTAAGCCAGGTCGAGGAGAGAATCAACAATGAGAATGAAAATGAAAAATGAAAAAGTGAGAAAGGAATTGGAAGCAGCGAAGTAGTAACCACCTCACCAGCCCCGCTTATAACCGCAGAGCAAAGCTTATCCAGAAATGTGAAAGCACCAATATTCGACGGGTAAACGGTCTGGAGCATTTACAAAATACAGTTTGAAGCCGCCGCTAGGAAAAATCACTGGAATGAGCAGGAACGGGCAATTGCATTAATTCTTGCTTTTAGAGGCCCAGCTGCGGAGCTTTTGCAGACTATCCCCGTTGAGTTGCACTCAAACCCGGCTGCTATAATGAATGCACTCAACATGCGTTATGGAGGCAATCATCTGAAGCAGATTTATCGGTCATAGCTACGGCATCGGATGCAAAAGCCTGGCGAAACCTTACAGCAGCTAGCCCAAGACATTGAGCGACTGGCACTTGTGGCTCACCCAGCTTATGACCCAGAACATCGAGATGATGCAGCAACAGAAGCATTCATCAGTGCATTAAAGGATCAGGAATTGCAACAAGCCGTGCGTTTAGCTCCAAAGCAAACGGTTAATGACGCATTGGTTTATAGTCTGAACTTTGAGGCAGCGAAAAATGTGACTCGTACCAATCCCTGGTTGGCGAGGTAGTGGCAGACGGGTGCAGGTGTGAGCGCGTGAAAATTGAGCGAGAGCGGCAGGTAAATGGTGCACCTAGATGTTGGGATTGCAGAGAGAAGGGCACCTGCAACGAGACTGCAAGAAGCTAAGAAAACCGAGCTATTGTTCAGGGTGGAGGAGATCCAGACCGGCTCAGGAGCCTAGAATGGAGGCCCATCAAACTGAAGGGGCCAACTTCGTCGGGCGGACGCTAGCTTGGAGGATCGACGTCCCCAGCATCCCCAGCACCGTGTCAAAACTACATCGTAGAGAAGCAGACTTATGCCTTCCTGGTCAAGTTGACGAAGAACATTGCACCATAACAAGCGACACTGGTGCAACCCGATCGATTATCCGACCAGACCTAGTGAGACAACAACTACCTCACAAGAGCGGAGTTCATGAAAATGCTGACGCCCTATCTCAACATCCATGTCCAGCTAACTGCAAGCATTGCCGAAGAATTGAGGAAAAGGAACCGACCGTTGATCTGCATGTGATAACGGCCGAATTCGATGAAGGTTGGTCAGCGGAGCAGATTCGAAATGCCCCAGTTAGCCGATGAAGACATCGGACCATTGCTCGTATGGAAGGAGACAACTTGGCGACCTGAGTGGAAAGACGTTTCAATGTATGGCGCCACCCTGAAAAGCTATTAGGCACAATGGAACTCCCTTCAGGTGGAGGGTGGCGTACTCAAGTGAAGCCGAATCCAAGATGTGGTTAAGGAGATGCACGAAGGATCTTCGGGAGGCCACTTTAGTGTTAACAAGACCTTAGCGAAATTGCGGGAAAGGTTTAACTGGCTCCACGCTCGAGAGGACGTAGAGGACTGGTGCCGTCGATGCACGATTTGCGCTTCCGTCAAAGGTCTAAAGCGACGACTGAGAGGACAAATGCAAACCTAGCACGTGGGCGTGCCATTTGAAAGGATTGCTGTTGACATCGCAGGACCCTTTCCTGAATCCGAATGGGGAAATCGATACACGCTGGTTGTAGCCGATTATTTCAGCAAGTGGCCCGAGGTCTACCCCATTCCCAACCAGGAAGCAACTACTGTAGCCGAACAGCTGGCGTTAAATTGGGTCAGTAGGTACGGCGTACCTTGCGAACTACATTCGGATCAAGGCCGAAACTTTGAGTCACTAGTTTTTGGCGAAATGTGCGAGCCACTGGGAATATGGAAAACGAGGACAACACCGCTGCATCCCCAATCCGATGGAATGGTCGAACGTTGGCCAAGATGGTTGACGAGAACCAAAGGGATTGGGACCGACATATCCCACTATTTTTGATGGCGTACAAAGCTGCCGCACATGCATCGACGGGCCAAGCCCCAGCCAAATTCATTTTTGGAAAGACTATTCGTCTACCAGCTGATATAAAGTTCGGAACCCCCCCCTGAGAAACCCCAAACGATCTCGGAGTACGCAAGTGAGCTAAGGCAACGGTTGAACCAGAAACATCGGATAGTGCGAAAACACCTCGAATCGGCTACTGACCGCATGAAGACCATCTAACCGCAAATTCTACTGGCGTCCAGCAAGATGACTTCTTCTTCTTTGTAGCACTACAGCCCCTCTCGAGCCTTCGCTTAGAGATAGTTAGAGTATCTCATTTTCATGACCGTATTGATTTTTGTTTTTTCCTTCTCCGGAAGTTGGTTTGGTCAGTACCATGCTCCCGTGTGCCTGCTCAGCTATGATATGATCTGATTAAATCAGTACATATAACCATTGAGTGAACACACGTAGTCTACTCGAAAAATCCCCTGAACTAAATCACGTTGCTCCCAACGAGATTTGACCTTCGGCTTATGCGTTTATGCCCTAGCCACTAGACCACACAGACCACCAGCAAGATGACTTGGTGTGGCTATATAACCCACAACGGCGGAAGGGTAGGTTACAAAGCGAATCAACGACGTCGTATGTCGCATACAGGAACACCGTAAGCCGAGAGCCAAAATGAAAATCGTGCACCTGGACCGTCTTGCCCCATATTACACCTAGGGAGACTTGACTACAACTGGCGACACATCTTTTCGGGGCGAAAAGAACTGAGGTGGGGGGAGTGTTACATGTACAAATAATTCTGCGAGCTACTGTCGCAATTGTTTTCACAACCATTAAGAACATCAACAAACGAATGTACTCAAAAACCCGCCAAGCATGATCAACATCTGAAAGTGACGTCTCTGCCCATTCAGTATTGCTCGAATATTCCAGTTAGTTCGCCAATGTACGAGAAATGGATTGAATGACTAGACACCCTATATAAAGGCGAGCTGAATGAATGGGAGGATTGATTACAACCGATAAAGTCAAACCGCGATAGTAAAACTGCGACAGTGTGGAGTGCGAATAAAAAGCGATATTGATTGTTAAGTGAAGACAGTTGTTAGAGAAATTTATAGACAGGTTGTGAAATAGTTAAATTAATAATTGTGCATTTTTAGTAAATAAACTCTTTTAACTTAATTTAAAAAGACAGTGCGCTTTCACTTTCCCGGAACATTAAAATTATTGGCAGCGAACCATAACATGCGACAATATAAAATTTCAATCAGCTAAATGCAAAGCACTAAATATTACAAGTAAACATTAAACATAATTAAGCAAAACGAAAACTTAACAGCGAACAAGCAAACGCGTGCCTATTGTTATCGAAATATAATACCATCTATCACTCCAACTACTTAAACAATAATAATAGCAATAACGTGTACCCACATGCATATTAAAGTCTTATCTTTCGAATTGAATGAGCATTCGAATTACTTGAGATTCAATTAAAAGAGCAAACAAAAACAAACATTTAACTACATAATTGAATGGATAGACATCTGGGCAATAATTTTTAAATGCAATAACATTAAAGAGCAAACGAAATGAATAAAATGCGCTAAACAAATATAAAAAATAATTTATAAGAGAACGACAATTTCCCAGCGCAAATAAACATGAAACTAAGTTAATTTCAAGCTACATTGAAACAATCTAAGAGTGTGAATATGAAAGAATAGTATTTTAGTCATTAGATCCCATCGTAACGCAGGCCAACTCAGTACAAACAAATTTACCCAAAAAACAATTGTCCCTTTCAAATTATGCCCTATTTCACTCTCAAACATACATCCAGCACTAAAAGTGCAATTTCAAAGTTTTTGCAGTAAGGAAACGGAAAAAGTGGCAGTCAAATCGGTAACCCCCTGCAAAATTCCAAACCAAAACCATCAGTAGACACGCTATACCTATGCCTAAGTTGCACGATCACTAGAATGAAAACCACTAGTTCAAACAACAGCCCCTGAGCCATTGACGCAAGCTATCAGTGGGCACGCTATTTTTAAGTTATAAGTTCCTAGAGAAACAATAAATAGCCTCTGAGCAGCCCGACTTCAACTTTCGGCAGACACGCTACATTTAGTATTAAGTCATATGTAAAGCATACATCGATTTACCATCGAGTCATAGTCTCTGAAATGGTTTGCAGATACGCTGTCAACCAAGTACTTTCTAAAAAGTCACGACGTTTCCTTGCACAATAAATAAATTATAACTGCTAACCACTAAAAAAAAGTCACCAATAAAAATCCTGTCGAAAACGGAAGACAATTCAAAACGCACCCATTTTCCACCCTTTTACATTACATATGGTAACGATATCAAATTGCATTTTAGAATGCTACAATATATGTTTCAAGATTCTTTAAAGAATCGTTTTCTCGAGATCGAGAATCGAAAATTTTATAAACGGCTAATGAAGTGACCTCACACGGCACTGTACTGTCTTTCAGCAAGGGAGCACTCACTAGGGAGAAATTAGACGGAACACATATAGGGTCTTGAATGAAGGCCGAAACTATGTTCCCAAACCCATCATATAGTGATAGTGTCGCTTCGACCATCTTTTATAATAATCTTTCTCGCAAGATATTTTCAATGCAGTGTTTCTGTTTAACAGTTCACTAAAATCAATAAAAGTATATACATACCAGAAATTTTAAGCTTAGAATCTCTTTCAATTTAATAAAACAGATCATCATTTATTACAACTCATACAACATTTCCATAGTTAATAAAAAAAACCTTCATAATAAATAGTAGATTCGGACACAACTATTTAAACATACTTCACCACCATTGTCCTGACTTGCTGCTCAGCACATTCAACGCTTGCCTACGGGACGGGGTTTTCCCGGTACGATGGAAGGTGGCGAGGCTCGTGCTGGTCAGCAAGGGGAAGGGAAATCCTGAATCGCCGTCTGCATACCGCCCGTTATGCATGCTAGACACGGCTGGGAAAGTGCTAGAGAAACTCATCAAGGGAAGACTCACTGACGCGATTCGTGCTGCTGGGGACCTATCTCCTCGGCAGTACGGCTTTAGAGCAGGACGTTCTACCATTGATGCGATTGCAGAGGTGGTGAACGCAGTCCAAAAGGCAGAGGCATATAGTCGCTCCAAACGACGGATCGTCCTGTTGGTGACACTCGACGTCAGGAATGCCTTTAACTCCGCTAGATGGGTGGATGTTCTGGACACGCTGGAAAACTCTTTTCAAGTTCCAGAATATCTAATGCGGCTTTTGAGGAACTACCTAAAGGACCGAAGCCTGCTCTACGCCACGACACAGGGTCAACGAAGGATGGAAATTACATCGGGTGTTGCCCAGGAATCTATCCTTGGTCCGGACCTGTGGAACGTGTCTTACGACGGGCTACTGAGACTTGAGATGCCAGATGAGTCGCGCTTGGTCGGCTATGCGGATGATGTTGCGGCTCTGGTCGCCGGACGCACCGTTGAACAAGCGCAACTTAGGCTAGGTATGCTAATGCGCCGAGTGAGGGACTGGATGACTGCTCGCGGGCTCAGTTTAGCACTGGAGAAAACCGAAGTGGTCATCTTGACAAAAAAGAGAATCCCTAGAGTAATGATGATCAGTATTGGAGATACACAAATCGAATCGAAGCCAGCGGTGAAGTACCTGGGGCTACTGATCGACTCGAAGATGAGTTTCTCTGAGCAAATCAGGGCAACGGCTGAGAAGACTGCTTCGGGAATATCGGCCCTGAGTCGACTTATGGCCAACGTAGGGGGACCCAGCCCATCAAGAAGACGCCTCTTGATGAGTGCTGTAGGGTCAGTGCTACTGTACGGAGCAGAAGTATGGGGCGACGCTCTCAGCAAGGAGGTATACCGAAAACGATTGGCATAGGTACAGAGAAGAGGAGCACTGAGAATTGCATCTTCGTATCCAACAGTCTCCGACTCGGCGGTGAGAGTGATTGCAGGCGTGATACCTGTCGCCCTCCTTGCTAGAGAGCGCCGCGCTATTTACCTGCGCCGAAACGAGGATGCGAGGGAGATGGTTGTCCGCGAGGAGAGACAACGCTCGCTCAACGATTGGCAGCAGTCTTGGAGGAATTGCACGAAGGGAAGGTGGACTGCGCGCCTCATCCCGGATGTGAGACCGTGGCTAAATCGAAGGCATGGTGAGACTGACTTCTATCTGACCCAGCTTTTGAGCGGGCACGGGTGTTTTCAGTCTTACCTGCACAAGATCGGTAAGTCACGGTCTCCCGATTGTCGGTTTTTCCCAGGAGAGGAGGACAATGCCTGTCACACATTTTTTGCGTGTACCAAATGGGCCAGGCTGCGAAGGGAACTCTACAGGGAGACGGGAGAGCTCACCCCGGGTAATATAGTTGCGGTGATGCTCGAATCGGTTGACAAATGGAACCAGGTGGCACATTATGCTCGGGCAGTCCTAAAAGATAAAAGGGACTCGCAGCAGCCGGAGGTGCTGGGGCTGGGGGATCGCTCTTCTGGCATTTCCTCTTCCCCTCTCCCCTCCCGCTAGGAAAGGGACTCCCCAGCTTGAAGGCGCCCCACGGCGTAACAAAACGAGACCTGGCCCGAAGTAATGTGTCAAACGGTTCCAGGCTAGGTTCTCAGATTGACAGGGGAGGTGTTTAGTGGGTAGTCCAAGGGTATCCTCCATGGGAGTCCCACACTGCCAGACTCGGCGGGCGTAAATGCCTTCACCTCCCTACCACAAAAAAAAAAAAAAAACATACTTCAGAAGACATTTCTAATAACCCTCCCTTTTTACCACCACTTATGAATAAACAAGTACGAGTATGTAATGGCCAATTTAAGCGAATTACACGATAGTTAAATACATATACCTTAAAAGCTCTTCTTCCTACGCAATCTCATAGCATAGATGGATTAAAAGCCCTGCCCACTACGAAATGCATTAAACCGACTTAATTAGAAACAAATGCTCTTCAAGGAAATTACCAGCCAACCACGAATTAGTACATACGCATCATATACTTCATATACTTCCTAGCAATTAGCGCATGTGAAAGCTACAATATACCGCTTCATTCAATTTGCTCATGCTAATCATATCTTTAAAGCTCATTAGCAGCGAGCAAAAAAAAACACGTAAACCTTCAATATATAACTCCGACTCCCATTAACAACATTAACCATACATATTAAGGAGAAAGATAATTTATCACACTCATTATCTCAAACCCTATAAAGCCAAGATAGCTTATACTAAAGTCTGAGAATACAACAACGACACCCAAGCTACATCAATGGAAAGCTATGTATTCTCTCGGCAAAACTTCTTCCTGACCGAATCAATTCCTGAACGTTAAGATCATGTCAAGCATTCATTCCCCATTTACATATTAACACTTTCGTAATAAGTAACCGCTAAAGCTTAAGCAGCTTATCAAATATGGTGGCAGTAGTGTTCATAAGGCTATTCACAAAGTCATGCAGCGCAATTGGCAACAAGAACATATGCCGAAAGAGTGGAGCCAGTCAATAATATCCCCTTTTCACAAAAAAGGTGACACGCTACAGTGCGAGGCATATCACTACTTTGTACGGCGTACAAAATATTTTCAAAGATCTTAGAAAATAAATTCGGGTCATACGCCAACAGTATTATTGGGGAGTATCAAGGTGGTTTAAGAGCACCTAGACCGACAATAGCCCAATTGTTCACAGTCAAGCAGGTACTTGAAAAATGCTGGGAGTTCAACATAGACGTACATCAAATTTTCGTTGACTTTAAGCAAGCATACGACAGTATTGATCGTAACGTACTGTACCAAATAATGCTTTGCTTTGACATCCCAGCCAAATTAGTCCGTCTTATCAAAACGACAATAACGTCGATGACCTTCCAAGTCCGCATCAATAACCAACTCACCGATGCCTTTGATATAAATATCGTACTAAAGCAGGGAGATGGGCTGGCCCCATTGCTCTTCAATTTGGCTCTGGAGTATGTCTTAAGGAGGCTACCTGCCGATACACGAGGTTTGTTACATTATTATACAAGTCGAGCCAAGTAGTAGCCTATGCGGGCGACGTCAACATTCTGTCACCGTCATTAACAACTGCCAAAGAACTTTCCCTGAAACTCAACAGCGAAGCAAAACTAGTAGGGCTACAAACCAATGAAAATAAAAGAAAGCTCAAAATACCTCAAATACACAAAATATCACACTTGGCGAATACAGTATCGAAAATGTTAGCGAATTTGTGTATTTAGGCGCCAAAATAACGAGAATCACTAATAAAAGAAACGAAATAGGCCGAAGAACACAGCTCGCGTATAAAATATTTTATTCAATTTTGGCGATCTTGAAGACCAGCTGCATACACAGGAAAACAAATCTGTGATAAGACCTGTGTTATGCTATGGGTGTGAAACATGGACCCTAACCCAAGCATCTGCAAATATATCGAACGCCTTTGAGCGACGGGTCGTGAGGCAAATAATCGGAGCGAAGCTAGAAGGGGATCAATGGCGAATTCGATACAACCATAAGCTGTATGAAATTTTTGACGACCCGGAGGTCTCAACGATTTTAACATTGGGGAAGTTGAAATAAGCTGGCCACATGAATCGTATGGACGAACAATGGATACCCAAAAAGGAATTCGTTGGGGAAACTGAAGGCCGCAGACCAGTGGGGAAACCGAGGAAACGCTAGTCTGACTCGGTCGACGAAGACAGTTCATTGCTGCTCGGATTTCGAAATTGGAGGACGCGGTCAACGGACCGAGACAGTTGGAGGCGCTATTTGCAGGAAGCGAAGGCCCGAGAGGTCCTGTAGTGTTTAAAAGAAGAAGAAAGCTTCAACAATATTTACTAATGAAACTTCTCTACTAACCTATTAGCACAATTAGTTAAGAGAATGGTAGCAAAAGCTTACAGAAAGAGCTTTTTGCTATAGCATTAAAAAAAAAGTAATTTAATAGAGTATTAATAAACATTGAATGTTAATAGGAGTACCGGTTAACTCGTGCGGTTTTCTAACAGATGGCGTAGCTGTATTTTTATTCCAGTGATTAACTTTTCCAAATATGTGTTGGAAAACTACTGTCATATAGTTTCAGAATCAGTATGTGTCATTTAGCTGAAGCATAAACAACAATACTTTTTTTAACTCTGAAAATGTCGAATTTTGTGCCGAATAAAGTGTTTTTGCGGGGAGTACTTCTTCATTGAAGAACAAGGCTGTCGAAAGTCATCGTATTTTGGTGGAAGTGTATGGTGTGCATGCTCTAGCTGAGCGTACGTGCCAGAAGTGGTTTGCACGGTTTAAAAGTGGCAATTTTGACTTCGAGGACGATGAACGGCCCAGACAGCCAAAAAAGTTTGAAAATCACGAATTGGAGACATTGCTCGACTAAGATCCATCCCAAACTTGCAAAATCACTTGGCGTCGCTCAACAAACCATTTCCGATCGTCTAAAAGTAATTTTTCACAATAAAGCTTCAATTTTCGAAAAAACCCCGCACGAATTAACCGTTACCCCTATTATAAACAAACGATTTTTTTTGTACATTTAAACTATGTTGAACGTCGTTCACATCAAATCCTCACTAATGCTAACTGTTTATGATTTACTAAAAACTACACTAATCAAATAGTAACACTCTAATAATAACCACTTACCAAACAAAACGTCAAATTTTGTCTTTGGTATTCATTTGTAATTACAGTATTCAAAAAGAAAATAAAAAAAAGAAGTGCAAAATATGGAACAACAAAATATCAAAAATAATTTTGAGATGAGCATTAACTTCCAAAAAGAAAATCGGCATGATTGTAAAGTAAAGCCGATTAAAAGAAAAATTGAATTCCGGCATCCTTCAGATGTAAAAAAATAATAGTTTATTCTCAAGAAAAAAAAAACGATTTAGGAACGGAAAATATGTTCAGTATACTCGTATTCTTCAATATTTTGGAGGGATCTCCTTAAAACTCTTTGAAATTTTTTTTCACCCTAAAACTTCCTAGAAGTCATAACTATCGACCTTTCCACAAATTTTCATGGCTGTAGCTTCTAGTTTCGGAGAAAAACTGCTGTGACA
Organism: Odontomyia ornata; assembly: GCA_963969285.1. NCBI lineage: Eukaryota > Metazoa > Arthropoda > Insecta > Diptera > Stratiomyidae > Odontomyia > Odontomyia ornata. The sequence continues at coordinate 168,040,472 of OZ017739.1, read as the reverse complement.
TACAGACGGACACAGGTACCGATGTTAATATTGTTTTGTATATTAGTACAAAACCCTAATAAGGAACTAAATGTAAACAATTGACTTATTCTTAACTTAGTAAGACCAATAAAATGGGAAAATTTTTGAGTACTAGATAATAATATACAAATCATATTCACTAGAAATTAACATTCTGGAGAAAGTATTCAAGAAAAAAAATATTTATATTAGAATAGAAACTAGCCTGAGCAACAATAGCAGATAAAAACAAAAATGTGCAAATGATTATAGCATAGACTTCAAGTTGATTTTCCGTTTTTGCGTATAAAATACAGCAATACACAAAATATAATAAATAATATATGAGAATAAGCTAGCTTATTCAACCCGGTTGCAATCGACGAGAAATCTCATCCTACAACATTCGCCGCTACCGGCTACTTATAATGAATTGGACCTACGCCACTGGCGGCCAATACATATGCATATCGCTACCATATGGATTCCTATTTCACGTCAGTTATGACGACTTCTCATCCCCCGGCAATTTTGTCGGGGAATGTCAAAGTCAGTCCATAGCAGCCATATGGAGAGTTGGGTGAGTTGCGGTTTTGTTGTCTCGGGAAATTAAGTGAAAACACCAAATACTCCGCTATTTATTGCATTTAAGTATACGTGAATGTGCATTTTAACGTGAGAGACAGCGGTCAAACCATCTATGGTGCATGGTGCAGGAGCCCGATTTCGAACTTTACCTTTTTCAATCAGCTTCGCGGTCTCTGTCAACCTGTTTGTTACGGTTATATTGTCCAAAAACCTGTCCGTATTGGCAATAGTGCGCGGGTTGCGGAATTGGGCGAAACGCTAAGGTGAGTAATTAGAACTGATAGTGGCTGTTGGGTCTATGAGCAACAAACCCGTAATGAAAACCATAGTGAGTGGTGAAGATGGTTCCGTTGGTCAAGGTTCTCTGAACGTCATTTTAAATTTACAGGCGATCGCGAATTATTATTGGACATGCATGGTGTAGGAGAACAGTGATATAACCTAAAATTTAGTTTAGTTTAAAACTGGTAACAGCTAAACGAACGAACTAACATTGTGATGCGCATCCAGTCGCTTATCTGTTGCGAATTTGAAGGAGTGAAATTTCCATCGCGGGCTCTCTACGCTGGTCGGAGGGATGATGAAAATATTACTAGAGGATAATGTAAACATCTGATGCAAAATTTAATATCATTCGGAAAGATCAGCAAGAACATGAATGAAAACATATTAGTGAACATTTCATTTCGATTGCATCTCGCCTGTGTGTTCTTACTAGGTCACGACATTGACATCTTTGGCTTAATTAAAGTCACAAATGAGCACTCGGTAAATATTCTGGAACGAAGCGGCGCTGTGCTGATCAACATCACATTCGTCCCACTTACAAATCTTAAAACAAAGTCTAACTGCAATCCGAATCCGATTATTATTTTTAGTCTAAATAAACACCAATGCTGCCGGGCTACACTCACACATTAATGCCCTAAAAACCGAGAGAAAAGACCAAAAGAACATCTTAGTTACGGTGAGTTGGCGCATGGCTTTATATATTACATCGACGTGTACACTTCTATCGTATTTAGTTTTAAATGGTTTGCAATACTTGAACATTACAAATGAAGCATCAACACTTATTGCCGTTTTGGTGCGTTATGTATCTTTTTTTACAAATCGATTAGATGGAGGTGTTTTTTTTTAAATATCCAATTTTCCTACTTTTGTACACCTTTTTACTTTTTAAAAATTATCAGTTATATTATTAGGATAAATAATTAAGATGAAAAATGAAAACAACCAAATGTAAAATGGATTTTAACTCAAATGGCTTACGTGAAACTCTACTTATTTATACGCCTAAACATTTGCTGATAATCCAAATGAATTAAACTTTGATTACGACTATTGTTAATGTTAATAGATCAGAATAGAAAATTTATTAGCAACAATTGAACTAAATAATTTTTAGATAAAAATATCGCCATACACTTGCAAACACATGCATACAATCCTCATAATATAAATGTATAACGAGAGAATAAAATAGAGCAAGAAACGATTTAAGAAAATAAAAACAAAAAAATACCTTACGTACTATTATATAACAGAATAACCTTTCAAAATCGAATGTGCATGAAATGAATGAAATTGAACGTGTAAATTCTATATGGTAAAAATTTAAGAAACACAAAATTGAAAGGTACCGAAAACTGCTCTTAGTTTTATCTGTCATAAACAGCGGAACAGATACATTAGATTTTGTAATTGATTTTGTGTTTTCTCGATTCTGAAGGTTAATTAGATACAGATTTCATGCTAAAAGGAAATAATTTAACAAATTTATAGAAACACACACTCATTCAAACAAAACATGAAAATGTTGAGACAACGAGTTTGATATTAATATCTGGTCAGGACAAGAATGCAATTTGATTGTTTCTATGAAAATAACGTACAAGGACGTAGTGATTAAATGATTGAATTAAAGTAGCTGTTAATTTATGTCTAGAGTGCAAATAAAATCAAAATTTACAGAAAGTTTCTAGTTTCTAAAATGAATTGCTAGGCAAAAAAAGACTTTCCTTTCCAGCCTGCCCTTCTTTTTCAGCGGGAGTGAGAACGCACAGTAAGTATGCCGTGACAAAGGTAGGTTTGTAAAAATCCGCGGATGGCCGGTTTCGCGTCGCGTGCGGTACGCAGTACCTTCGTTTGCTTTGGATTTTCCTTAGAGTAGAGTTCTTCGGGATTGAATTAACGTAGTATATTTTTCGGTACCGCGTCGGTAAACTTCGGGAACGCGAAATGGAATTTATTTTTTTTTTGCTATTGACTGAGAGAATGGAAGAAATACGGAATAAAGTAGAGATAGGTGTCGCTTCCGTATGTTTGAATTTTTGACGCGTTTGAAACGTGCACTTAATGGTGGCTGAAACACGTAATTGAGCGTAATCCATTTTAAAGACCTCCGACCTCACCGAACTAGCTGGCCGACAAGCAACCACCGCGAAATGGATTACGGGTGCACGGACTGGTTGACCGGTTGGTACCATTCGTTGGCACGACTCAGACTTCACGTCTAGAACCGATGAGAGGTCGGTTCCGATTTCGTTCGAGCGGACGTAAACGAAAATCATTACATACTTCGCTATCACAATCGCACCTTGCCTCGCAGCACAACATTTGCCGCTACCAACTAATTGGATAAAATCCGATCGCACCTTGTCTCTGCTAGAAAGATCCGAACTTTGCATAATGGGAAGGAATTGTTACAATAGGAATTTCTCTAGCGAATACAAAACACTATGGATCCACTACAACTAAATATCGAATATAATAGAAAATATAACAGTGGAAACAACAACCTCGTAAAAGTTTAATAGAAAGTATAACAGTGGAAACAACAACCTCGTATAAGTTTTAATAGAAAATGTAACAGTGGAAACAACAACCTCGTACAAGCTTTTACAATACAACAACCTTATATCGAAACATTGATCGTAAATATCCAAGACATCTACCAGAACTAAATAAGGTTGATGCACATCAAGAATAGATGGCAATGGCGAAGAGGTTTTAAATTAAAATTCTTTCCCACGCTTTTGGGTAAGACAATTTCGGTGAGCAAGCAAAAATAATGTATATAAACAGCGAAGCAAGCAAGGAAAATTCAAACGACTTCTAATCGTTGCTTCGTGTGGGTGGCCTCGCCCACACAGATCTTTTAAAAGCTAGTTGGCCTTTGGACTAGCTTAACTTGTTGGCTTAGCGCCCAGTATATCATCTAACCTTTCTGCTGGTTGGCTTTGCCCAGCAGGATCGCCTGGAGAAAACCAGTTGGCCTTGCGCCTGGTTAAGTCTAGTTGGCTTAAGTGCCTAGACATACGTGTATATCATCTAACCTTTCTGCTGGTTGGCTTTGCCCAGCAGGATCGCCTGAAGAAAACCAGTTGGCCTTGCGCCTGGTTAAGTTAGTTGGCTTAAGTGCCTAGAAATATATCATCTAACATTTCTGCTGGTTGGTGTGATAATCGAACAGTCGCCTAAGCAAACTGCTCGAAAAACAACATATTTTAATTGTAAATTTAAAATAATGTTCATCATTTTAATCTGCAATTGAAATCCGGACACGGCAACCCCTTTCCAACGGAGCTCTTCCACGATTGCACTTTCGCATTACCATGGATGGGAGGCTCGTCGACTGGGTTTTGAGCGGTCCCATAAGGCGACTACGAGCAACAAACGGGGAGTCGGAATCCAACCGAGCGAAAGGGTTGGGCTGATTGAGGCGCGTTTTTCTCAACTAAGTGGAGTAACAGTCCCTTGTGCTTTTCGCTAAAGTGTTAAGAGTTAAAAATTCTAGCAGGCATTCGGTTTAAATGGTACGTACGGAGATTGTGCAAAATTGTTTTCTTACCTCGTTGTGTGATCAATTGAGTTCTACTCTAACCCCGCAAGCGAAAATAGCTCCAAGGAAATTCTTGCAAACAATATTCACAGCTGAACCTAGCCGAGAATTCATATCGCTTCCGTGAAACGTCAAGTTTGCCCGGCATCCAACCCGTGTGCTCCAGAGACTCTGCCCAGTGCATGGAAGGATCTGACTGTGAAAACCAGTTAAACTCGAGAGGATCGCGAAGTGCAAGATCGAAAACCCCGGTTTTGCGTTATTCGAGCTCGAGGTTGTCTCCAACCCAACGAGAATCGTCCCAACTCGACACCGGACCGCCCTTTTACATTTCCCTTGCTCGGAAAACGTGAAAAGCCAGCGCAGGAAAATGTAAAAAGCCAACGCAGGAAAATGTGAAAAGCGAGCGCAGGGCATCCCACGATCGTGTTGTTTGTGATTGACTTACTTTCGCCGTCCAATATGCAAATCCGCGACTACCCGCCATACAGTCCGTGGAACGTGATCTGATCGAAAAATCGATGCAGGATCAAGGAGTGAGAAGTCGCGCAAAACTCCGCGGTTGCCCTAAAACCCAACCAACTCCATTCGTTGCAAATCGCAATCGGGGTCCAGAAGTCAACAAAAAATTCAAGTTCCAAGAATTAGTCCGCGCCGACTGTGGTTTTGTTGTTTTCTTTGCATTGCGCAAGATCTCGAGATTAAGACACATTTTCTTCGACTACTCGGGATCGCTGCCGTTATTTGTGTTGTGGAATTTGTTTGGTTCGAAGAACACAGCCGAGACTGAAATCACGCGAAAAATTCATTTCGGGATTTGAGGAAATCTAGTGCGTTCTTCGTCTTCCTGAATTGGCTCAAAATTGCACCGAATTTCAGTGAATAGTTCCGCGAAGTAACCTTCGGCGGTTCCCAGTTAGAATTACCGTCGATTAGCATTTGTTTGAAGAGCAGAACGATACACCATAGCATATGCTTCCAGTGGGAAGGAAGAAGCAAGTGAATCCGCGCTTCTGCTGGTGCAAATTGTAGCGACCGAGCGATATTATAGATTCTATATACTTATATGTAGGCGATAATAGACGGATGCGTTGATTTTACAGGCACCGACACTATAAACAACTTGGGAGGCATTCAACTGGAATTGTGGGACTCCTCAATAGGAATTCAAGCCATACAATAAGAGGAGATACTGCTAGACGATCGCTGTTACATGTGTAATGCATTGAATTGTTGGTAAATGATTCACCGGCGGCGACATTCTGCAATGCGGTTACTATCATTTTTCAATCGCACACGCTATAACACACCTGAAGTGAATTTATACTGTGATATGAGAGATACATTTTACAGATTTCTGCAATAAAGATAATTAAATGAATCATTAATTAAATGCAAGTGACAAACGTAACAAGTGGTAATGGCGTAACAAACCAAATAACTAGTGGAACGGAAAGGCACAACCCTAGATATTGATCTGTTGACACGTTCTAAAGAAAACTCCGAACTTCTATTACAAGCAGAGAAAATCAACGGTAATATCGTTCAAGATAGTAGTAATAATATTATAGATCAGAAAAGCCAGTCATATCATTTATTACAAAGTTAAAATAAATACATTTTGATATTGTGATAGCTTTGGGAATCAGGTGATAAAAATCATACGAAATTTGACTGCAAACGGAAAAGGGGATGAAGGAAAAGGGGTGCGTACGTTTATATGTAGCTTAGGGCTAACATGGTGTTCCAAATTAAAATTCTTATTGAGAAAATTTCTTAAAACTTGTGAAACTAACAACTAATTTTTGTATACCTGCAAGCTTTAACCAATTATTGAATCTGCTGTGCTGTAGGCAATAAAATAAAATGCAAATGGAGAGCTTAGTTAATGAATGGAGCTTCGATGCGAAAACTAGCTGAGAAAACCGAATCTTTACTTCTCTGTCATCCAATTACTGTCACCACTTTACTAAAGATGAGCAACAAAAAAAAAACAAAGAACGAAGTCTCTTGCCGGGTAGAGTGGCCTTCTGCTCGCGTGCCCTTTTACGATATAGAGTTATGTGATTTCATTGCATAACGCTATGGCATAAATTGGTTACGTTTGTTTTTCTCATTTGAGGGAAAGAGTCATGCAAATTATGTTTGTATGAGTTTTTCACTCAAATAGGAAATACATGGCCACGTCTACGTTTGGATCTTGATCCGGTTGGGAGGATGCGAGGGGGCACCGCTTCTATCTGGATCCCCCACTCTTATTTGTGGGCCATAAGTATCGGCCTCGACACCAGTCGATCGGCATTTTTACATGGTTTTTATTGTGTGTCCTTGTGCTAGGGTGAAAGAACCCGCCCCACGACACTGCAACGCTAGCCTGCCAGCACGTTCACGCGTCCATTCTCGGCGGATCTCAACATCCTCTTTCGCCGAGGAAGCAGACCATCGCTGCAGTCCTTTACGGACAACTATACCTGCTTACACTATATTGGCTTTGCCCAGCAGGATCACCTGAAGGAAAGCAATATGGCCTTGCACCTGGTTGTTTAGTTGGCTTAAGTGCCTAGACCCGTTTCTGCTGACTTCTTCCTGGTTAGCCTGTTGGCTCAGGAAGCATAACGCTATTCTGGTTGGCCTTTTGGCCCAGAACCTCAACCGCATATCTAGGGGCTCTGGTTGGCTATTCGCTTAGAGCCCTTAGATGCCGCCAAACGACTTGACAAGGTCGCAAAAAGCGCGAAAAGTTCTGGCGCCTCGTCAGCGAACTGCCGCGGGAGCCAAAAGAAGCTTCAGCGACAGATCGGGAGAGTGAAGGCGTTCCAATCACAGGCGGCCCCCGATCAACGAGGCAACAGTCCCAGGCAACAATCCCAGGCAACCAGAGCGGCAACATACTCCTGCAACCTCGCAGCCCAAATCGAATATCTGCGGCAGATTAGAGTCCACAGTTATTAAGCGTTGAAATGTGAACTAAATTCAAGTGTAGATAAATGAATTGTGAACTAAGTAATAATAACTTTTAATTAAATATGATATACCCAATCTTTAACTGACATTTAGCAAGAGTCCGAGTAGGGAATAGATAAAGGTTAGTGTGTTGGGAGTACAGAAAAAAGGCTTTATGGCTCGAAGAGTAGGGCCAGAAGCATAATAATATAACACAGCCCTTGAAAATAAACGTTTGGATGGAACAGATCTCCCGACAATAGTTAAGTATTTGAAGGCTATCTTATAAAGCTTAAGGTATTGAACTTTCAGAGCTTGCCAAATTTGTAAAGGATTCTCACTGAGCCTTCCTGCTATTGGGCTACGCAATTAGATTGGTAATTCATCAGAAATAGCATCCTCTGATTGTCGTGATTTCCAACTCTTGCTTACCAGTTTGTGATAATTATCCCATAAGGAAAAGCTCTTTTCTTGTTTTTCAGATTGATAATAATCTGATTCCCATATTTCGACATTTTGCTTAGTATTTTTCATGGTCTTTAATTTTTACGACTGCTGTAGAGCAAGCAAGTGCGTCCCTGAATTGAATTTTTTTATACCTGGGATTCACTATAGTAACTCTGGCGAGTGGAGTTGCTCTCTCGATAGCGCCCATTCTTTTTTCAATTTCATTAAGCACAAAAGATTTCAATTTTTTGGCGAATGAGTCCTTCCATTGGAGAGGCTGGATTTCCAAAATTAAACAATGAACTAACAGAATTACCTTGCTGCTAGTACAGTACTTGTCTCCAGAAACTTCTTTAGTAGCAGCTTCGACCGGTTGTAAGACTAGTAATATAGAAGAGAGAATTGATAGTTCTGACGCATTGAGCATAGGTGGCGCTGTTTTCTGACGAAATATTATTTCATTGACTACAGTTCGTAACTCTAAGAATCTCTCAATCATATAATAAGCACTGTTCCATCTTATTGAAACTTCTTAAATTAACTTTGTTTCTTTATTTGTTGCTTTTCTTAATTCATTGCTTGCCATATTACTTTGTTTGAGCCATGTTAAAATGTTCTTGACCATAGTTATTAGATTTTGTAGTTCTGGGCAGTCTTGTATCGTATTTTGCGCAACTAAATTTAATCATGGATGCTGCGTTGTCCGTTACTACAGTCGAAACTTTATCAAATTCAATATTCCATTCAGCACAAGAATCCAGAAGCATCTCAGTAATATGATCTGAAGTGTTGCGGTCAAATGACAGATATATTCCAAGAGTAATAGAGTAATTCCAAGAAAGATCCTCTTGCTCATTGTTTCTGTCTACATATCGGCTGTGAGTGTTAGATTTTCAGATTTTTTACACTTTTCAATTTATTTGTAATCATATTTGTCATCGACCCAGCGAGTCAATGTCGTCTTACTTGGAAGCTTGTAATGTGGAGCAATTACTTTCATAAGATTACAAAATCCGTTATTTTCTACGATCGAAAATGTTTGATTATCTTTGCAAATCATGTAGATGAGGGCATTATTTACTTTCAAGACTTTACTGCCACTTTCCGAATAAGCATATATAATTTCGAAACTTTCATTAATCGACTTTTGCCGCTTCAGTGGGGGAGCACAGGATTATCGATATGAATATATTTTGACGAAGCTGAACTTGTTGATGGCAGTGGCTCAAGTTCAAGGTTGGGAACAGCATGTTCAGAGACTGTCTTATTTTTTTTATAATTGTTTCACTGTCGATATTGGGTAAGTCGGCATTGCTCAATACTTGTGAATTTTCTTTGTTTATTTACAAAAAACGCAGTCTTGTGGATACTTTTTACGTGGCTTAGCAGGTTTGATGTATTGCATTTGACAAGGTTTCTATTTCCATCAGTTTTAATAAAAAAAACTTCCACACATTATTTTTCTTTGGAGGCACCATCCTGTAATCAACTAAAAAAGAAAGAGAACAAATTAATTTATCTGTTTATTTTTGCCATAATTTTATTTCATATCTGACTGTAGTCTCACATCACTATTGATGACATACGATCATAAACATTGATTGAACTATTGAGTTAATTTGTTTACAAGTTAAAAAAATAAAATGAAAGCAAACTAACGAGATGATTTGATGCAATGCACATAGGTATCGATGTTATGCCAATAAATTATAATACGAGTGTTGCATAACATATCGAATAACTACCTAGTTGAATGTATTTATATAGCATGTATAATAATAGAATAGTAGGTAATCTATTATGAATTTTCTTATTAACCATGTAGTAATCGAGAAGCCCACCTAGGCAAACTGCTCGAGGGATCTTCATGAAAAGAAGCAATTTCGTAATAGTAATAATACAATAAGTGCGGAACAATTTGATATGCAACTTATTAATATTATTATTACTAACCCGAAATAAACTCCGCCAATATCACCGCTACCATTATTGATAAAAAGTTTTTCCGATCCTTAATCAATGAGCCAACAAGAAAATAAATTCACTAACAATAATGTTGCGAGCAAGCGGTATTAATAAACTTGGAATTGAATTTCTAAATCATTTCAGAAAATCGTTATAAAATAAAACGAATAACGATCGGACCATATAAAATCGATAATGGAAACATCATTGCTACGTGATTTAGCGAAGCATTTTCAAGATTCGACTTGGAAGAGAATCTTCCGTTACCGCCATCAAGAGAACTTGAGCGAGTGGAACGGAAAATGGAATTGAAACAAAGCGCCGACTCTCCATTTCACCAACGAGCTTGACAACCGTTGCGTTAGTTAGTGCTGTGGGTTTTATTTAATTTCAGCGATATTACATTCTGATTTATCAGTGAACTTGTGAAATCGAGTTAAAACAGTGCAGCAGAATCATCAGCACCAAAAATCAGGTTATTAAGATCTTGACTTGTGCCGATAAATCAAAACGCGCAGTTGGAGAGTGAAAATGATTTTTTGGGATTGTACGGGGGAAGAAAGAAAATTATCGTCGTATAGGTCGTGTTTTCAAAAGTGTCCAGAATTTTGTATGTGGAAAATTCACGTTAATTTTTAGATGAATCCGTATCGCAATTGATTTTAGATAATATTCAGTGTATAATCCTGTTAGGAAAAATTGTGGGAATAGTCGTGACCACATTTACACTGAAGCGTGATTTACTTGCGTTGTTGGCCTCATTTTTGCAAGAGTGCACGAAACGTTTTGGAGTGCCATAAAATTAAATTTCATCGCAGCTTGAGAATTCGGGACCATCTTTTAGTGGAAACAAATTTCCCACTGTTAACCCCAAAAACTACCGTTGTCGCTCCGTCGTTGCGAGCAAGTGTGAATGATCACTTGTATTAATCGAGCAGTTTCTCAAGCCAACTGCTCGAAAACCTACCTATTTTCTACTTGTGGTTTAATGTGGAAAATTTAAAAAAAAAAAAGTTATTTGCCTTCATAATCGTCACTTGTAAAATCGTTTTCTTTTTAGGGTTTTGCAAAATAATTTTACATAACCCTACTAAAATTACGACCTGTCTGTCCGTCCGTCCGTCCGTGTGTCACAGCACTTTTTCTCGCAAACTACATAAGCTAGAAACATGAAATTTTGTATGCAGGTGTAAAGTGGTGCTTTCTTCAAAGTTCAACTACAAAAAAATTGTATAAGGTATTTAAGGGGTGTCTCCCCATTTAGGGGAGTGGACCGCGAAAAAAAAAATTCATTAAAGGTAGCCGATATGGGTATCAAATGAAAAGTCTTGATAAGAACTTTTCAAAACAGGTCTTAATTTGACACTTTTTGCTTCGAGGGCCGCACAGGGAGGGGAAGTACACGGAAAATTTGTGTTCCACCCTCGCGATTGGACACCTATCATCCGAAAAATCTGAAAAAATTATGAAGGTAGGTGTTTATGAGTGCAATAACAACAAACACCTTAGAAATCAATATTCGATCAACTTTGTTAATAATAGTATGATATTCGAATTTCACATTTTCCCCAATAAAATCGTATATGTTCGCTTAAACTCAACGATATTTAGATAGTCCTACAAAAGGTCCTTAAACTTTGTGAGTTTGATGAAAATTGAATGATAAACACGGAAGTTATAGCCATTTGAAATTTCTCCAATTACAGGAACAATAACACATGATTTTGGTATTTTATGGACTTTCCATCGAATCAGCCATTGCAGTTTTGATTTGATCTTCTTGAAATTTTTAAATGAGGTCAATAACATTAATATTTTTCGGGATTCATGATTTGAGTGATTTTTGTTGGTTTGCAACAAAATGGCGTCCGTAGAGAATAGAAAAACAATGGATTTTCTTTTAGACGCGCACATCTCTTTGACATATTTCTTGACTTTATTCGTTGTTGGTGACTGCATCACTGAGAAGTTGGGTACAAAACTCTTCTGACATTAGCGTAGGTCTGTTTACCCAACTTGTTTATTATTATTAAATGTAAAAATTTTTTTTTCTATATAAATTTTCCTTTATATTAAATTTAAAATTTTCTTGATCAATTTCCCTTTATATTAAATGTAATTTTATATCAATTTTCCTTTATATTAAATTTAAATGTTTCCCTTCAATTATATTTCTCATGAGATTTAATTTTTATTACTACCTAAAATTTTCTTCATTTTCTTTACTTCAGTTAAATTTTGTTTCCAAAAATTTAAATCTGCCACATAAAATTTACAGTGTATGAGCACCTTACCGGTGTACTAAAATTTGGGATGATATGAAATGGAAACGGGGTGTATGATTGTGAAAGAAATTTTGTGGTTAGGGAGTGGAGTGGGTGACTCGTGGGCTAGCAGTTCAAGACGCTTGCCCCATTAAGAATTTGTATCTCTATCTTTGCTTGTGGCCGATATTAGCTATCTCGGGTAACTTGTTGCAATTCGTAATATTGATACTTTATCTTGAGGTAGTGATAAAATGTTGATTGGGAACTGGAATGAATTGCAGCGAAAGCGTTGCTTAAATTATCGTTCGTATGAGGAAAATCTACAAGTAAGTGATGGCTGCACTAGCGGTATCCCGCACTATTGTGAGAAGTATTGTGAAGTGTTCACAGAATTCCCCAAAGTTCCTTAAAGGTATCGAACTGCATCTTTTTGTACAATGTACTTCACAAAATCGACTCCTTTCAAACCTGATTATTTCTTCCGACAGCTATTCGATACTGACACTAGCACATACACTTATTTGCTGGCTGATCTCTCCGCAAAAGAAGCTATTTCAATTGATCCAGTATTAGAACATGCCAAGCGAGATGCCCAGCTCATCAACGATTTGGGATTTAAATGGAAATATGCAAAGAATACACATATGCATGCAGATCATATAGCAGAAACAGGGTATTTGAAACAACTGTTACCCGAAACAAAAAGTGTTATTGCAAAAGGGAGCGGAGCAAAGGCTGATAAATATTTTGTTGATGGTGAAATTTTGGATTTTGGAAGACACAAAGTTCAAGCGGTTTCGACTCCAGGACATACTAACGGATGCATGTCTTTTGTGGTTCATGGACAAGGACTAGTTTTTACGGGTGATGCACTTTTAATTCGTGGATGTGGTAGGACTGATTTTCAAGAGGGTGTGGAGTCGACCAGGCGTGTCCGTGTTAGTACAGCCGACCGCAAGGTGCAGCCTGGAAGGTATTTAAACAAAAGTTGTTTAATCTATACGGCCCAAATTTCGAAACTTCTTGGACAAGTCTAAGATTCTGATCCCCTTACAAAAACCCAAAGTATTCCATACAAGATGAGATTACGTATCATTTAGAAAAATGTAGCACAATTTTAGTATCATATTTGGCCATAGTAATAATATATGATGGATTAGAGTTTTCTTGTCGATACTTGGCCTCCTTTTAAATTTTACTTGGTTTAAATCTAACTTTGCACGAATGCGCACAACCAAGATCGATGTAGATAAAAAAACTCCAAAGAATTCTCTGTTCTTAAGTATTATTGTTGAGATTTTTATTCACTCGAGACGTTTTGATAAATTCGCTTTTGATTTGTATGATTATAGTGGCATACAAAGAAATTCATTGTTTGGTTCTCACCGCGATTGCATCTTTCCCTCTGTGTTGATTTTGTCATATTATTAACCAAATTCAATGAAATACAAAGAATATTTTAGGCAATAAGAGAGAACTATATATATAATTAAATATAACTTTATTCAACATTGCATGTACAGAATTTCTAGAAATTACAGAAGAAATAAGCAGTTAAATTATTTCAACCATGGAAAAAATATATAATTGTTAAATGGCGTAAAATTAAAGATATAACTAAACATCTCGCATGCTATATATGGCATCTTTCATAGAAGGAAATTTCAAGATTCTTCAAATCACAATTTCCTACTATTAATTTGTAGATGAAACAAAGGCTTGTAGTTTTATTTAACCTGATGGTAATGAAAATATATTTCTAATAATCTCACTGATTTGTATAATGTATGTAAAGCTTATGATTAGATAGAATGAAAAGATGTAGCAACAGTTATTTTAGCTGAGGTCCTGATTTAATGACTTTGATTTAAAAGCAACCCATCATTAGAATCAATGTTTCTGTGTATCCTTTTTCCTTCAAATTAAACTATCCTTATAAATGTTCTTATGTTCCTTTATAAGATAAACATAGAATTGTAGAATATACAACTTTCTAACGCAGTTTGCGTTGAGTTATTTTATGCTTTTAAATTTTCTTGTCACACTTTTAAACGAAATTTTAGCCTCAGTATTGTGATTAGAAAATGATAGATTTAGATATAAATGAATATTAAGCGTAGTAATTAAAATTTATTCGATTGATGGTCATTGTAATACCAAGCTAACTATGAAACAATAAGCTAACTTCAAAACACGGCCATTCCCATTCAACCAGAGTGCTAAATCAAAACAAATTATAAATCGCGTATACTCGTATGATTCCGTTGTAAGCAAAGATAAGTTAACTAACCTAAGACAAGAGTGTATCGAGTATATAGGAAGAATTAATTAAACCATGAATTGTTAAACGACCAGACGAGGTATAGGACCCGCATCGATGGCAGTTTTTTTCTTTGATATGGGCTAGCCATCGGGCGTGCTCCTCTGTTTTGTCGCTTACCAGGGGCTCTTGCCGGGTAGAGTGGCCTTCCACTCGCGTGCCCTTTTATGATATAGGGTTATGTGATTTCATTGCATAACGCTATAGCATAAATTGGTTACGTTTGTGCTTCTCATTTGAGGAAAAGAGTCATACAAAGTGCGTTTGTATGAGTTTTTCTCTCAAATGGGAAACACATGGCCACGTCGACGTTTTGGATCTTGATCCGGTTGGGAGGGTGCGAGGGGGCTCCACCTCCGTCCGGATGCTCCACTCTTATTTGTGGGCCATAAGAATCGTCGGGTAACCACGAAGCTTCCTTAATTCCGTCTGTCTTCCCCAGATCCAGTTTGTCCTTTTTCGCCTGCAATTTCCAACCCTTAGTTGGTTACCTCCTATTTTTCGACTTCAGTCGACTCGTTCGTGACCCAGGAATTCGTGAATGCGAAAATCTTTCGTAGTGGGTCCTTGTGCTGGGGGAAAGAACCCACGACACCGCAATGCTAGCCTGCCAGCGCATTCACGCGTCCCCAGACAAGGCCAATCTCGGCGGATCTTACCATCCACTTCCGCCGAGGCAGCAGACCATCGCTGCAGTCCTTTACGGACATATAGATACCTTATTTCACTACACACTTGTCGTGTGTTACTGCTTGAACAGTTGAATTTTAATCGACTCAATTTCACGAATCCAGTTCGAATTAATTCAACCTTTTTTTTATACTAAAAAGCCTTGAGTGAATCAGGTGTGATAAAGACGATTGTATAGTGATTGATGAGTTTGTGCGTTCTCTTGCTGCTTATTTCTACGGTTGCTACTGCTGTGAATCAATTGGACCATGATAATAAAATTAATAAAATTTAAATACAAAAAAAATTAAACACGCAAATAAAAAAAATGATTGGAGAAAATGCAGCGAATCTTTTTGCAGCTGCTTTGAATGTGCCTAGGTGATAAATGAAGAATGTTTTCTCGTCTCGAATAAAGTGCGCATAACGCAAAAAATGATATCAGCGTTCGAGAGTGTGTCCGAAGCAACTTGTTGACTGTAGTGAAAAGAAGATTACACCTGGTTTATGCTTATCATCATTTTAAGCAGTGGCATTGTAAATCGGAGCAAGGATCTCAATAAAGAAAGTAATGTGCGTTAGTGTTTAGTAATCGAGCATTCACACAAGCCAACTGCCCGAAATCCGCATAACACTGTTCCGAAATTTCAACTGCAGATTTGACAAATTTAGTTACTCAAATTTAACTTTTTGGTAAGTTATAAAATTTTTTATTATAAACATAAATTTATATTGTTTCTTTTTTTATTCCATTACACGTAAATTTTTTCATTACATTGATATTCGTTATAATATTTATCTTTTATTATGATTTAATCTATTATTAATTTTATTAACTTAATTATACAAATCTGCAAACTGAAATTTCGGACATGGGAACACTGATTTAGTGCAGCACAATCCAACCCAGCTGAGCTAGCAGCGGTTTGAGATTTGCAGGTGCGACAGCGAAATCATGAGGAGATTTGGACGGATCGAGGAGTCTTTTATGAATCTTCACGGCGGACACGTCGCGACGCACAAGGAAGTGTATACGGATTAAACCTAAAGCAAACATCTCATTGGATTCTCACGTGAAACGTTTTATAGAGGCGTGTCTGCTCGTAATCTAACCTGTCACGAAATAAGTTTGGCAAATTGATATCATTTCCGTCATTTATTAAGCGCATTTACTCCATTGTTGCTTGTTAAGTGCTCCTACTGAGGCATTATCTAATTTATGCTTGAAAGATTTGATAAATTTCCCGAGGCTGCCGCGTAAAGCAGATTCCGCGACGGACGGACCGCCGCTGCAACACCTTCGCTTGTTTCGCTGATTGTGTTTTATTTTCGCGTTCGATTGCAGCGATTTCTTGTGTGCTGCATGTTTTCAGCTAAGTATGATCCAATGTGTACCCGGCGTACCTCGATTTGTTGTTAAAGTTCTTTAGTTGTTCATGTGACCGCCATACCGAGCGAGTAGTGATCTGGTGCGAAATGTGGTGCCCCTGTGTGGAAATGAACGGTTAGCGCATTAGAATACTCCAGATTCTAGCGGCATTTCAAATACGCTCTCTCTTTCCCAACCGTTTTTACAGCATCAGATCGAATGATGTGAATCGCGCGGTGTTTTTCCATTTTTATGCTGCACGACTACAGATGAGCTTAGATGTCTAGCTGAAATAATAAATAATATTCGAGTGTTAGCAATTACTTTCGTGTGTAACGCTTTAGTTAGCGGGAATATTTCAAAATTTGTCCGAGTTAAGCTTTTTGTTACTGAAAAAATGAAAAATAATAAAATTTCCTTTTTTAAGCGCTATTTATTAATTTTCTTAACCAGATACCGGTATTTCGAGGACAAATTATCCTCTTCATCAGTGGCGGTATTCTGTTTTGAATACCGCTACTGATGAAGAGGATAACTTGTCCTCGAAATACCGGTATCTGGTTAAGAAAATTAATAAATAGCGCTTAAAAAAGGAAATTTTATTATTATTTTTTATTTTTTCAGTATCATTGCAGGTGCTATTACTACCGAAATGCAAATCGTAAGCTATCTGTGTTGGCAATTGTTTTTCCATCTTGGTTGTGATTATTTACATAGTAAAATCCAGTTGTTGACAAGTCCAAAAGTATTTAGATGTGAGAAACTGCTGTACGATAATCGAATAAGGGAAAGTGCATTGACCTCGTATGTGTCAGAATAGATATTCCGAGTCAGTGTTGTCTTCCGCGGTTGAATAATCAAACCAGCGGGTTGAATTTATTCTCATGGCAGAGGCAGAATGCTGATCACGCGGATATAGTAATACGGATAGTGTTGCACGAAAAAAAAAACACAAAAAAAAGAAAATCTTGGTGGCTTTGTTCGAAATATTTGCGTATACGTATACTTTAATTAGGATCATTATTATTACTAGTATATTATCCGAAGGGACCTTGTGAACCATCCCCATCAGCAGCGGGCGCCCGGGGAGGATGATTTGTACAAGCACTCTCAATATAACAAATTTATATGCGCTAAAAGTTCTCACATACATGACAAAAAATGAAAGAATGACACGAAAAACTCATGCAATGAACACTAGACAGAGGTTCATCAACATGGCAACTTTTCGCGCAACTACAACCCAGGAGCAGAAGCATTTCACATGTGTAGCACCAAGGCTTTACAATGATCTACCAAACGACGTAAAGGGATGCTCAACAAGCCCAATACGTTTCAAAACAAAACTGAAATACTATCTGATAGCAAAACAATCATCGGAGCAGTCTACAAGCTAATCATCACTATCCATTTGTTACACATATAAATAAATTTTCAAATTGAATTTAAAGAAATATAATAACATAGAGAAATGTTAATAAGCTTTAGAGATACTAGAATAAGCTATGATTGTAAAAAAAAATATTCTCCCTCCAGCATACAAGTTCATAACTTATTTGAAGGGAGTAAAGCAATAAATAAATAAATATTACATATATATATATATATATATATATATATATATATATATATATATATATATATATATATATATATATATATATATATATCTAATGTATATATAATGTTTATATATAATATAAAGATATATATATATATATATATATATATATATATATATATATATATATATATATATATATATATATATATCTAATGTATATATAATGTTTATATATAATATAAAGATATATATATATATATATATATATATATATATATATATATATATATATATATTGTTACATGTACAAATAATTCTGCGAGCTAATGTCGCAATTGTTTTCACAACAATTAAGAACATCAACAAAACGAATTCACTCGAAACCACGAGAACCCAACAAGCATGAACAACATCTGAAAGTGAGTCATTGCTCCATTCATTCACCTGGAATGTTCCCGCTAATTAACCAATGTACGAGAACTGAGTTGAATGATTAGAGACCCTATATAAAGGTGAGCTGAATGAATGGGGGAATCATTCATCCGACCGCGATAAGAACTGCGATAGTGTGTGGGAAGCGATATTGTTCGAGTGATAGAAAAGTGATTTTCGTAATAGTGAAGTGATTTAGAAGACAATTGCGATAAGAAATTTATGGACAAGTGTTAGACTTTTAATAGTGAAAATTAAAAATAGTTAGTAAAGTGTTAAATTGATTATTGTGCATTTTTGTAATTAAATAAACTCTTTTAACTTAAATCAAAAGACATTGCGTTTTCACTTTCCCGGAACATTAAAATTATTGGCCGCGAACCATAACACGCGACAATATATATATATATATATATATATATATATATATATATATATATATATATATATATATATATATATATATATATATATATATATATATATATATATATATACGTATATATATAGCTTAATTGTGATTTAAAAATAACAGTAAAATTTAGTTTACACTTCAAGCAACGCAGTATGGAATGTATGCAAAATATTTAACCGTCGTTAGCGTTTTTTCTTTGAGCTAATTTAAAATGAAAATATAATGAAAAATACAGAATAGTTATTTTCGTGTTCCGTTTTACTCAATTTAAATGAACTATAGGCACACCTATGTTCAATTAGTAAGATATTCCCATGAATTAGAATAGAATACAAAAATGACATTTAGAATGTACTGCAAAATTGAAAAACAGTAACATATGAAATTATTACGGTGAAATAGATCGAAACACATTAAGAGTAAGTAAAATTAAGGATCAATGTTAATTATCCCTAAACTTCTTGGTCCGCATTAATAAAGTTGTTGTAATTTAGATGTCTTTCTTTCTGAATTAACAAATTTTTCAAAATAAATAGTGATATTCTTTATATATGCAGTACATTTTCGGCTGTATATATTTTATAAAACAAAAAAAGGGAAATAATAAAGCTTAGTAGTTAAAATTAAACCCGGTCTTTCCTTTCGTCCAACCTGACCGGATACGGGACCCGCAACGATGGCCGGCCCCTCCACTAAAATGAGGTAGCCATCGGGCGAGCTCCTCTCTTTCTTTTTTGCGTTATAGCTCTTGCCCGGGTAGAGTGGCCTTCCGCTCGCCTGCCCTTTTATGGTATAGTGTTATGTGATTCCATCGCATGATGCTTTAACATAAATTGGCCACATTTATGTTTCTCATTTAATGGAAAATTTTATACAAATTAACTTTGTATGAGTTTTTCACTGGGAAATATATGGCCACGTCTACATTTGGATGAGATGGGAGGATGCGAAGAGGCCCCGCTTCGACCTGGATGCCCCACTATTATTTGTGAGCCATAAGTATCGTCGACACCAGTCGATCGGCATTCGACCCTTTTTAATTCGTGAATGCGAAATTTTTTTGTAGTGGGTAATTGTGCTGGGGAAAAGAACCCGCCCCACGACACTGCAACGCTAGCCTGCCAGCGCATTCACGCGTCCCCAGACAAGGCCAATCTCGGCGGATCTCACCATCCTCTTTTGCCGAGACAGCAGGCCATCGCTACAGCCCTTCACGGACATTTTATATCCACTCAATTCACTACGAAATGGCGCCCAACGTGGAGCCCGAAAAGCTCGGCTGTATCATCGGTCGTGAGCATGAGACAGACCATCGTCTCTAGGTTACCCTACTAGGTGTCCAGATTTTGACGGGTAGGTAACTACTAAGGGATATTGCACTAATCGTGCCTCAGCATCTCTAATAACTTCCGGACGCGTGTTGTCTTCGGACATCAATATCGTTTGGACGTACTTTTGACTTATACATTGGTGTTTTACCACCATTGTATGGCTAGCAAGGCCAATTATATTAGAGTCCTTATGTGTATTCGGAAGTTGTTACTCAACATAATTTTTGCGGCGGATTCTGATCTGCACCCCAAACCAAGCGGTGCCTTAGTGTCTTCCATTACATGGATCTTGATTTCATGGGATTGGCTGCTTCGCTAGTCCGTGACTATCCATGATAAGACACGTGCTGCTTGGGCTAACAAGCTGTTCCTGGTCAAAACTTGCGTATGAGAGAGCACTTCCGAACCCTGATATTTATGGTGCCTCAAGAGAGTAGTGCCTATTATACAAAGCAAGAGGTCGCCATTGGTGTCCTTGCCTGGGAAGGGGACAGATGAATGGGTAGATCGAATTTTCATCATAAATATATAGCTACTTTTTAGCACACATTTTTTTTTTCGATAGGATTTATTATAGTTCGCCACTTTCGGGCACTTAAAAAAATCTTTTTTATTTCTTTATATATATATTTTAGTCCTAACCTTAATTATATACTTCAGGATTTAGTTTTTTCTTTGCAGAAAATGTCGACAAAGCGCACGCCCGATAAACGTCGGTTGCGTTCAGACGCAGATCCAACGGCACTCTGCGTGGTTTGCGAGCAGGCCAGAAACAATGGCAGGGTTTGACCACCCGGATAGCCGCTTTGGAGAGCAAGCAAGAAAATCCACCTTCAGCACATCCACGAACGCCTCCGATGTGGGACTCGGACCTAAACCCTTGGGATTTTCCATTGGATCCGAGACGCAAGCCCGAGTGAAATAGACCTAGCTCATCCATGAATCCCATGGCTCCGGTGTACCGGCCCAGGCTGAGTCAAGTGCAACCACCGACTCTTGCTCCAGTGGCTCCTCCGGACCAACGCGGACTTTCACGTCCTTCTCGCCGCGCGAGAACTCCACCTGGCTGGGAGCCTAATCCCAATGCGGCTATGCCCACCTCTAGACTGGTTGATGATTGGAATCTCCCCCGAGGGAGCTCGGGAATGGATCCCAGAGCCCCAAAGTATCGACCTCGGTACCCCACTGTAATAAATTTACCTTTAAGCTAAAGTAATAAATTTACCATTAAGCTCTTTGTTAACTTTATACCTGCCTCAGCTAACCCTTAATTGCATTATAATTGTATGTTATTTCCCATAGCAGTACTTAAGGATATTTATGTTTACTACCTGATGTATCTTTTCTGCCATTAAATGTGAAAGGTTTAAATATTCGGATGATTGTTAGAAGAGCTTCAGAATACCGCAACTGATGAAGAGGATAACTTGTCTTCGAAATGCCGGCATCTGGTTAAGAAAGTTAAGAATAAATAGCACTTAAAATAAGTTGGGTAAACAGACCTACGCTCATGTCAGAAGGGTTTTGTATTCAATTTACAAAATGCAGTCACCAGATCGAATCAAATCAAGGATCATGTCAGAGACGATTTTATTGGAGAAAATATAAAATACGATGATCATCCTATTATTAACAAAGTTGAACGAATTTCGACTTCTGAGGCTTTTGTTATTGTTATACTCATAAATATCTCCCTTGATAATTATTTCAGATGTCCATTCGCGAGGGAGGAAACACATTTTTCATGTATTTCCCCCCTGTGCCCCCACTGAAGCAAAAACTGACAGTTTAACAACTGTTTTGAAAAGCTCCCATGAAAACTTTCATTTCATACTCATATCGGCTACGTTTGATGAATTTTTTTTCAGGGGCAACTCTCCTGTTCTGTTATCATCAATTAATGGCCAATTTTTTCGAATCCTAGAATCGTTACAAAGCCCTTTTGCTAGGAGCTCTCTCCCACCTCTTTGACTTGTTTCACTTATGAGCATTAATTGTAGGTATTCATCTTCAGTTATTCATTAATTTGAATCAAGTGTTCAAAGCATGCACCTTAAACGTTGAAGTTGGGAAAAAATAACTCAAAATTATTCAATCTTCGCATTTAAAACAGCTCCTATTTTGTTTTACGATTACCGATACCACTAGCTGAATCGATTCTCAGAAATATACATGACACCTATCATACCTGAAATTTTCATGCAAATCCTAGCAAAACTGTAGTGTCTGAGTCGGTAAAAAGCACATGTTGTTCCATAGCCATATGTTGCCATAGTAATGAATGCAGCGCATACTGTTCCATAGTAATACAGGAAAATTCAAACCGCTATAACTTCGCTAAATATGATTCAATCTTTATGATAGATCAGGATAGATCAATCTTATAAATAGACATCTACGTACTGAATTTCATTGAATTTAAGGGTACCGTTAAGAATTTATTCAAGAAAACATAAAATCAATAAATCATACTATTACTAACAAAGTTGAGTGAATTGCGACTTCTAACGTATTTGTTATTGTTGTACTCACCAAGGCCTACATTCCTGATTTTTTTCAGATTTTTCGGATCAGACGTGTCCAAACGCGAGGGGGGGGGACACAAATTTTTCGTGTATTTCTCCTCCCTGTGCGCCCCTCGAAGCAAATTTTGCCAAACTTAGACCTGTTTTGAAAAGTTCTCATCAAGAGATTTGATACCCATATCGGCTACCTTCAATGAAATTTTTTCTTTCGGGGGGTCACTCTCCTATATGGGGAGACCCCCCTTAAATACCTTATAAAAAATTTTTGTAGTTGAACTTTGAAGAGACCACCACTTTACACCTACACACAAAATTTGATGTTTCTAGCTTAAGTAGTTTCCGAGAAAACCTGCTGTGACACACGGACGGACGGACGGACGATCGGACGGATGGACGGACGGACGGACAGACGGACAGACTGGTCGCGAAACTAGTAGGGTTTTGTAAAATGATTTTACAAAACCCTAAAAAGAACTACTTGACTCGGTCACCACTGTCCATGACACGATCCCAACTCCTCACCACTTCGACATGCACTGGATGCGAATCAACAACTGCGACTTGACTCGGCTATATCGGCTTTTCCATCGCATGAGAAGGAAGGTTTCGGCCGGACAACCTTGGTGTTTCACACAATAGATGTGGGGGATGTTAAACCCCTCAAGCAGAGACATTTTGCTGTATTTCCGGCGAAGGAAAAGTCGTTATATGCCGAAGTTGATCGGATGTTAGCTCTAGGCGTGATAGAAGAATCGCAGAGCGCATGGGCTTCACCGGTCACTATAGTTGTCAAGTCTAAGAAAGTCCGGTTTGAACGCCGTCACTGTCGAGGATGCATATCCTCGACCGTTGATTGAGGGTATCTTGAGTCTATTACCTAAAGCCCATTTCATTACGAGTTTGGACCTCAAAGACGCATTCTGGCAAATCCCTTTAGATCCTGGCTCAGACAGGCTTCAAGATCCCAGGTCGCCCACTGTACCAATTTGTGAGCATGCCATTCGGACTGTGTAATGCCCCTCAAACAATGACGCGCCTTATGGATAAAGTGATACCACCACATTTACGGCACCAAGTTTTCGTTTACTTGGACGACCTACTGCTTATAACCGAGACCTTTGACGAACACATCGGCCTGCTTCAGGAAGTGGCTTTGCACATCCGGAAAGCAGGATTAACCATCAACATACAGAAGAGTCAGTTCGTGATGACGGAGGTGAAGTATTTGGCTCATCATTGGCCATGGCAACATCAAAACCTACCCAGACAAGACCCAAGCGATTGATGCTTTTCCACAGCCCAAGAACACCAAGCAGTTACGCCGATTCCTAGGTTTATGCGGATGGTACCAACAATTCGTACGTGACTACGCAACCACCACTACACCCTTGACCGACATGCTGCGTAAGGGACGAAAGTTCGGCTGGGAAGAGCCCAGCTTGTGAGCCTTTGAAGAGCTAAAGAAGAGCCTGACAACAGCCCCCGTACTACATAGTCCGGACTTTGCTAAACCGTTCTCAATCCAATGTGACGCTAGTCAACATGGGGTGGGAGCAGTCTTAGTCCAGGTTACGCAAGACGGCATATAGCCTTTATGTCACACATGTGGAACCCGGCCCAGCGGAATTACACGGTCTCGGAGCAGGAATGCTTGGCGGCGGTGTTGGCGGTGAAACGCTTCGGAGCATATGTGGAGGGACACCCCTTCGAAATCGTTACGGATCATGCGTCCCTGAAATGGCTGATGAGCCAAACTGATCTCCACGGCCGTTTGTCGGGATGGGCCTTGAAATTACAGGCGTTTGACTTTACGATTCGACACGGGAAAGGAAGCCAACATGTGGTACCGGACACCTTATCGAGGATGTTCGCCCCGGAAGGAGCCGAGTTGACCCAGGAGGACGACAGCCCCCTATTGATCAACCTGGACCATCCGGCCTTCAATTCGGCACGTTACACCAAGCCGATGCATACTATCCAGAGCCAGTTACCACAGCTGCCAGAACTGCGGGTGACGGAGAGATTTTTATACAAGCGGTTGGGACACGCATCCGGAGACCTCATACAAGAAGAGGAACAGCGGAAGTTATGGGTGCCCGAAAAATTTACCATCGATCTTATAAGACGTGCTCATGACCACCCCTTGAGTGCGCACGGCGGATACAGTCGTACGCTTCGGCGGCCGAAAACCTATTTCTTTTGGCCTAAAATGGCATAGCGAATAAAAGCGTATGTGGCCGCCTGTGAATTGTGCAAGTGCACCAAAGCGCCCAATACTGTCCTTCGGCCTGTGATGGGTAAGTTTGAACTACCTGAGCGTGTGTTCCAGCGCTTGTATATTGATCTTATCGGTCCTTATCCTCGTTCGACTTCTGGTCACACGGGAGCTGTCGTGGTCCTGGATCAATTGTGCAAATTCCCAATCACTGAGCCTATTCCATGCACACCAGCCCGGTAGTCAGCTTCCTGGAGAAACGCGTCTTCCATGTATTTGGAGTACCGGAAAATGTTGTCTCCGACAACGGAGTCCAATTCACCTTGGGTCGATTTCGGGACCTGATGGACTAGTATGGTATTACTTACCAGCGGACCGCCGTCTACTCTCCTCAAGCAAATGCTTCCGAGCGGCTGAATTGTACCCTCATAGCCGCTATTCGTGCCTACGTCCATCCGGATCAGAAGGATCCGCCATTACCTGTGCCCTGCGCTCATCATACCACACCACCACAGGTATCTCACCTACCTTTGCCGTGTTCGGCCAGTACATGATCTGCCACGGTAACTCGTACCAGTTATTGCGGCAGTTAAAACGTTTGGAGCGGCACGAGAAACTCCGAACTCTGCGAGACCAACTCCGGGAGAAGATTAAAGATAGCAGACGGGCGGGGGAGGAGCGTTACAACCTGCGATCTCATCCTTCTGGTTTCAAGGAAGGCGACGAGATCTATCGACGGAACTTCAGGCATTTGTAAAGTATCGGGTCCTGCAAGTTTTAAGTCCCACGCGATATCTCATTGCGGACACGTCCGGGAAAGAACTAGGAGTCTACCATGCCAAGGACTTACAACGGTGAAGTGCGCCATTCCAAAGAAGTTCTCGTTTTTTTTTTCTCGGTGTTATCCTACGATTAGCCTCGCTCACCTCCATCTGGCTCAAAATCGCACACAGCAACCTTTCCTTCTAGAACGTACCTTGGGAAGGTTGGCCATCCATTCGACACCCCCCTTCAGGCGGGTAAACGTAGCTCGTGTCCTTCAGTCTCCCCACTGCCCTGTAATGAATCAGCCCTACGCCACTGAAAACGATCCGCAGTCGTTATTGACGTCGACAGTTCGGGAGCGGCCATTTAACCACTCGCTGACATTGAACCGGGTTTTGGACAGCTGGTAGGAAGATGAAAGTTTTGTGGTTGAAGGGGAAAGAGGAAGACTCCGGACAAGATGGCTGCCAATCCGAGTGTCGCGTATGACGGGTTTTTTATTGTTCTTTGGCAGAAGTTGAGTGTATTATCCGAGCCTAGTTGTCAATCTGACTTTATTTTACTTGTGAAAGAGAGCAAGATATGTGAAAATTATTTTTTTGAACCAAAGTCAAGTGATACATACAGAATTTCCACGTAGAAAAACCAGTCGACACGATATCGTGAATCCACAACGCCACTACGACAAAATGGCGTTCTCGCGCGAGTAATGAATGGAAGGAATACGGAATAAAGTAAAGATAGGTTTCGTTTTCGTATGGTGGTATTTTTGACGCGTGATTAATTCGGGAATGTGAACCGGTGGCTGAATTTTTGTATTTCGGACTTACTCTGCTCGCGTAAGACCCGCGACCAAACTCCTCTCTGAACTAGCTAGCTAGCCAGCAGCCACCTCGGAGTAGACTAAGAGTGTTCGGACTTGTTGACCTGAAGGGTACAGTCCATTGTCACTTTCCAACACTTCACGTCTAGAACCGATGAGAGGTCGGTTCAGATTTCCTTTGGGAAATCTCGACGTGCGTGTGCGAGTTAAAAACATTACAGTCCTGGACAAGATACATGCCAGATGGCAACGTCCAGACGAGCCCTTCTACAAGTATCGAGCCGACATCTTACGGCTAAATGGCCAGTTATCCGAGCCGATGTCACAGACTCAACTGCTGCGGATACTTAAACGCAATTTGAGGCCGGAACTTCACCGTCATATCGCGAACTACGACCCTCAGGACAAGGAATCACTTCTAAGAGCCGTCAGTCGTCAGGAAGGGGTTGAGGAGGACCTCCGAGAACGGCCATACCTGTTAGCGAGACCGGGTCCGCGGCGTGGAATTGCGGAAGTGGTACAAGAAACCAATATTCCAGATCTGGAGCCTACCGACAGGGATTCAGACGAGCTTACAGTAGCCGCTGGAACTGCAAGCAAGCCGGAGTAGGTAAGGCTCAAAAAGCCAGCGTGCGAGAGTTCTATGGAACCCAAACCGAATTTGGCAACATCATTCCTTCGATATGCTTCCATCCGATACATGATTTTGGTAGCTTATTCTATTAGAAAAGACGTGAAAATATGGGACTGGCGAACGAATCGGCTGTTATACAATTTGGAAGGGAAATCAAGAGCCAGGTTCCGGCTGATCAAGTTGAAGAAGAAATTATCCATAACGAAGGGTACATATTGTTTTATCAACGACGTAAAATTGATAATTCAGAATGTTCAGGCTCCAGTTCGACTTCAGGTGACCACTGGGTGTCCCGCTTAGCTCCTGCTACTATTTCGGCGCCAAATCCTTCAATATTACTTACTAAAAGTGCGAGTGTCGACGAAAGTTCGGTGGCTCCAACAATGGATGAACACTCAGCTGAGGAACGAGAAATTGAAACGTAAACCCACATCGAAATAAAACCGAATAGTACTAATAAACTAAAACCCAATCCAGTATCGGATACAGTAGCGATTGAAAAAAACCAACGAAACAGAAATAGTTGATGTGGAAGAAATTGGATATGCAGATGAAAGCGTAGAAGATGAGACAAAAATTACCCCCAAAGAAGATATTTTGGAAGATCTAACTAAACCAAAGAAGCTATTAGAGGAAGAGGCAGTGATGTTGCATGCTATCGACGTACCAAAATCCTCAAACAATTCACTTCATCAAGACTTGGTACGGTCCAATGTACGCAAGACTATAGCAAACAGTTTCCCTGAATACGCTCCACAACCGCTTTGGCCTACAAATTCCCACACTTCGGTTAACGAGTCGACGGCGCAACTTTGCAAGAATGAATTCAATTGCATACATCACCATCATCACTACAATTCGGACACAGACAGTAGTGGCAATTGTGCCAATCTGCGTCATTCGTTCTCGACAAGCTCCAATTATAAATTGAAAGAATGTGACGCCTTATCGTCAATGCTACGAAATACGGCAGTTCTTGTAGCAAAGATACATTACTGTATATTGACCAGCAAAGCCACAGTTTAATAGATGATGATGAGTCCTCGTATTTAGGAAGTCGATCTCTATGGGTGAGTTGATGATATCACCAGTAACGCCTCACAAATTAATTACAGTTTCACCAAAAATTAGCAGTTTCATTTGTGTCAGTTTTTCTATATTTTATTCACATTACAGTTTTCACTAGATTAATTCAATGTGAACTTTTTAATTTACGAACGATTGATGAAATCATCCAAAAAATCGAAAATCCCAGCTACTGCATTTTCGCTTAATCATCGTGATGATTCTGCAGAATGCGATGAAAACACGCAATCCAATGAATAAGAGCCAGTTTTATTGTTTGGCGCAAATCAAACAAAGCATGGATTCGATTAGCCTTCACACCAAATGAAGACTTAAAAGCTAAAGATGAAGTAGTTGTTGGTTTTTCTATGCAGTATACTTATGTCAATACCGTAACTAATACAGCTGAGCAAAGAGACCCACAAAAACATCTATTACATGCTCGTGTCTACGTTAAAGTGGGTGAAGTGATAAATGAAAGTGGATGAAAGAAAAAATATTTACTCCGATTCCCTTTCTAGTTATGTAATTATGTTGAATATGCTTGGGGAAGATCGATAGCGGTGGTGGTAGTGGGATTAGGACCAGTTGGTTGTTGCTGGTGCTGTTGCCGGGAGATTCGGGGGGTCGGTTATGAATCTTCACGGGGGACACGTCGCGACGTCCAAGAAAAGAGCCGTAATCTAACCTATCGCGAAATAAGTTTGGCAAATTGAGATCATTTCCGTCATTTACTAAGCGCATTTATTCGATTGTTGCTCGTTAAGTGGTCTTACGTAGGCGTTTTCTAATTTGTGCGTGAAGGATTTCAAAAATGATCCGAGGCTGCCGCGTAAAGCAGATTCCGCTGAGGGACGGACGGACCGCCGCTGCACACCTTCGTTTGTTTCGCTGATTGCGTTTATTTTCGCGTTTGACTGCAGTGATTTCTTGTGTGCCGCATGTATTCAAGCCAATTCTTGAGTTTTTCATGTGACCGCCACGCCGAGCGAGTAGTGATCTAGTGCGAAACTTGGCGCCCCTGTGTGGAAAGGAACGGTTAGCGCATTAGAATGTTCGAGTTGTCAAGAAATGGATCAGTGGAATACATGGATTCGAGAGTACGCGATTGAGCAACGCAGAGCGACTCATTGTGTGTTGCATAAATTTTCTTGTTTTGGTGCCCGCTTAGTTGCCAAAAAAAAACATCATTTTCATGGTGCAAATCGATTCAAAAAGTTATCCGACAAACTTGAACTTGAAGTTTATAAGCAAATTTGTAGATTAAATGAACACTAGACTATTTTCGCGGGATGCTTTTGTGGTGAATATAAGTGCGGTACAAGATTCGCTCCCGCTTGCACAGTTAAGTGAAGGAAACTCGCGACAGTTTGCGTGCGGTACAAGATTCGCTCCCGCTTGCACAGCGGCCGTTTTCCGCCGACTGGCCGATTGAATTGTTGCGAATCCCATCTTTCTGTTGGAATTTACTGCACACCGGAGGGGAACGAGATTTTATATGACTTTTGACGGAATCAGCGGAACGCCCGTACTCCAAAGAGCTCAGTTGTCTCCACCGATAAGACGGAAGTTAGCTAGGTCGCGTATGAATTCACATAGGCAATAATTGAGTCATAGGACTTCAAAATTTTCTAATAATAGACATCGGAAACTTCAGCCGTTTAGGGAAACGTGAGGCAATCATTGATTGTATTCGATTAGGCGCCCGTTATTTTTTTTTGTTTAAATTTATTGAATTTGGTGAAAGTAAATAATTACTACTAAATTTTTTTTGATAACAAGTTATAATTAAATGAAACCGGTTAGTGCGAGTGGATTTGGTTTTCGGTTATACAGCATTTACAGTCTTCCCCGCCCCGAACACGAGCGCTCGTAGGAGGAGGTTTGGAGGTAAGTACCCTTCTTTTGTTCAAAAATTATATTTTTCTTTGCATGTTT
This sequence comes from Odontomyia ornata, assembly GCA_963969285.1. NCBI lineage: Eukaryota > Metazoa > Arthropoda > Insecta > Diptera > Stratiomyidae > Odontomyia > Odontomyia ornata. The sequence continues at coordinate 168,010,353 of OZ017739.1, read as the reverse complement.
CATTGAATTTACATATATACAAATATTAAACCACAGCACCCGGGCACCTGAGTTTCTTTCGATAACGTCTGTAGTCTCGAAAAGACCTTGCCTAATCGGTACTCGGTCGCTTTTGTGTTGATTACATAATGTTGTAAATTATTAGATGATTGCTCTGATCTCTCGTTTTTATTTTTTACTGAACATAATGTTATTTTACACAAATAAAATGTGTTAATACCCCAGAACTTTCGGTCTTTCTATTTTGCTCCTTTTGGACCGAGTGGTGGCAGGCTTTCCTCATAAAACATGAGCCAGCCGCCGGGTACAATTTAATCCTTTTTTTTGTTTCAGGTGACGTCGCGGGTTGAGTGGCCCAAGCAGAGTGCCTCTTTATGGCATAGAGTTATGCAATCGAATTCATAATTCTATGGCATAAATGGGTCACCGGGGTACTCCCCTTCTGATGGGAAAGTTTATACAAGTCAAGTTGTATGAGTTTTCCACTCAGAAGAGGAATACCTGGCCACTGCAACAAAATATGGATTGAAATCCGGTTGGGTGGGTGCGAAGTAGCTCCATCACCACCCGGTTGCCCTTCTCTCATTTGTGGGCCATGAGCTTCGTCGGGTAAAGACGAAGTTGCCCTAAGTCCGCCCCTTTTTACATGTTCCACTGGTTCTCGGAACAAGTCCTTTTTCTCTCGGTGTAGTTACTTACACTTTTTGCGACTTCGGTCGCCTCGTTTTAGCTTGACCAGGAGAAATTCGTGAGGGCGAAATTTTTTTGTAGTGGGTCCTCGTGCTGGGGAAATAAACCCGCCCCACGACACCGCAATGCTAGCCTGCCAGCGCATTCACGCGTCCCCAGACGAGGGCATTCTCGGCAGATACCTCCATCTTCTTCTGCCGAGGCAGCAGAACATCGCTGCAGTCCTTTACGGACTTTTGAAACTATTGAAATCACTACAACATCGGTTTATTGCATATCAGGCAGAGCGTACGGTTTTCTGCTACGGATGCGGTAAGCCTGACACCTTCTTCCCGGATTGCCCAGACTGCGCCACTTCAAAAAATGGACGAGCGAGTACCCGACCACCTCAGCAGTACTCCAAAGCCCCACAGTAGGTTGCCAGCCTGCTGCAAATGCCAATATTGACGATAATACAACAGCCTTGACAATTATGACTGTGAGGGCTACCACTCTTCCGGAAGCCTCTCCAACGACAGTGTTGAAGCGACCACCGCAGTTACTGCCTGGAGAACCCCGGCAGCCACAAATTTGCGTACTAAAGCTATATCATGTTCGACTGCAGGAATACCGTGCGGCTCGAGAGCGAATCTTTGCTTCCGAAGAAGTCACCTCTCGCTCGCGCAAAGTTAAATGGTCAATTCGTCGTTGGCGGAGTTTCCGCAAGAGAGTGCGCACCTGCCGTCAAACCCTAAACTTATGCAACATCTCGGAGGTTTCCAAGAACGACCAAGACGGTTTCTCCCGCAGGGAGAAAGCCGGTCGACAAGAACATTCTTGGAGGCTAGCATTCTTTGGGGAGTGCCGCCCCCACGGACCCGAGGATATGGGGGGTGCCGTGAGGTTCCCTCTTATTGTATCTGGATTACGCTTTGGACAACGAACTGGAATTGACGCTTTGGGCTGGCGGATGTGATGGTTTGGACCTAGTTGCTTTGCACAGTAGCGCCGAGGTGAAACTCGTGTGTGAACGGCTCCAATTCAACTATCATACCGTCTCCGTCCCAGTAAAACCTTGGCAGGCCTCGGAGTACGTTCGAAGTTCGCACCATTGGGTTGGTGGTGTAGGTTCGGTTGAGACGGACTCCCGATTAGCGCTGGTCTGGCTCTGAGCACTTGTCCCCATAAGGGCTTGTGCCAACCCTCGCATGGCCTCCCTGCTCTGCAAAGATAACCATGGGACCAAAAAGGCGACTACACACACGAACGGAGATAGCGGCTCCGAGGGGGGACCCAATAAAATGGAGCAAACAAATGAAACCACAAGCAAACAGGACGCTAGCACGGAGAACCCTTTCAGGCAAAAACCGCTGTTGGCAAGAACACCGATTAAACAAGTCACCGATTGCGGGGGGAGGCAGCAAACCCCAGAAACACTGTCAAAGTCAACATCACAGGGTAAATCATCGGAGACAGACCACCGACGGACTAACGAACGAAAGAAGGCAGAGTTCGTTGTGCAACCTGGCATCATTGCGGCCTTTGGGCGCAGTAGAAGGACTATGCGCACCCCGGAGCGCCCAGTGCAAGACGTACACAATCCGGATCAAGCTGCGACACCAACGGAGGCCAGTGTAAGACTGGGTGAGGGAGAAGTTTTGCCGTTGGCCGACGGCAATTCAAACGCGACCCAAGCGATAGAAGCAAAAGGGTTAGGAAACGGGGGCCTCTCCCAAGAGGTGGCGCCAAATAACACAATCGCCTTTGACCGCGCCGAAGAGGAGCGGCTTACTCGGAAAGCGGGGAATATCGTCAAACAACTGAGGGCTGCCTGCGAAGTGCAGAAAAACATAGGCAAGAGTGTCAAGAATGGCATTCTTGAACTGGAGGAGCTTTTTGGCCGCATAACGCACTACAGGCGGAGGTGGCTTGCAACCGAAAAGCACCAAAAAGACACGCTCTCCCTCGAGGCATCAGTGGGTCCTAGCAGCAGCAAAAGAATGGCCGGTAGCCCAATTGAAGGCGACTGTGAGAAAAGGAGGAAGGACGAGACCATAAACGAAGTTGACACTCCAGGCGAGGAGTTTCATGTGGTGCGAAACAAGGCAGCGAAAAAAGCGGCCAAAAAGCTACTCCTAGAAAAAACAGACAAAGAGCTCAATCACGAAAAGAACAAAGAACCCCCCGATATACCGCAGAAAACAAAAAGCAAACCGCGGCGCAAACCCTTGCGAGAGGCACTGCTTATTAAACCCACTAAGGGCCGAACCTACGCAGATGTCCTTCGTGAAATTAAAGGAGCGGTCAAGCCAGACGACACCAAAACCATCAAAGCAGTTCGACCAACCCGGACCGGTGGCCTGCTGGTGGAATTCGGGCCAGAGGCCACAAACAAAGATGCATTCTGTGAAGCGGTCCAAAAGGTTCTTGGAGATGCGGCAACGGTTGCCTCGCTCGAACCAATGGCCACCCTGGAAATCAGGGACCTCGACTGCGTCACGGACAAAGCTGAGGTAGAGGATGCCATTAGGAGGGAGTTCCCCAGCTTAAGTGAAGTCAAGGCAAGATTGACACGTGAAAACACAAGGGGGCAACGCATGGCTATTGTCGAACTAGCTGATAAAGACGCCCAGCAAATCCTGGCGAAGGGCAAAATTAAGATAGGTTGGGTGATCTGCAGGATACGGAGAAGAGCGATCCCTATCCGCTGCTTCAGATGCCTCGAATACGGACACACCGCGTATGGCTGTAGGGGACCCGACAGGAGATCTCTGTGCTACAAATGTGGTGAAACGGGGCACAAAAGGAAGGAGTGCACGAACGAGGCAAAATGCATTCTTTGCAAGGATGCTAAGCTAGCACCCGGCGACCTCAAACATGAGCCGGGGACAGGGAGATGCCGGGTTTTCAAGGAGGCCCTAACTAAAGCCAAATCGATACTCAAATGATCCGTATCCTGCAGGTCAATTTGCACCGAAGCACAAACGCCCAGGACCTACTTGAGCAGTTTGCGAGGGATAAGAAAGCTGACCTCCTGTTGCTGAGCGAGCAACATCATAACAAGGACTCGCAAGCGTGGTACCCTGACAAAACTGGTACCTCGGCCATCTGGGTTCGAGACAGCGCCCGCCTTCAGGTGCAGGGCCATGGACGCGGGGATGGTTTTGTGTGGGTGCGGTGTTCAGGGATAACATATTTCAGTGTTTATCTGACGCCTAACGAGGCAATGCGATCCTTTCGAACCAAACTCGATGCCCTGGAGGACGCTGTCTCGAACACAGAGGGCCACATGCTGGTCGGGGGAGACTTCAACGCTAGAGCCATCGAATGGGGTATGCCACAATCCGACCCAAGGGGAAAGCAAATCTTGGACATGGCGGCCAGAACAGCGCTTTTTGTCCTAAATACTGGTAACACCCCTACTTTCCGCCGCTGGGGTTGCGTAGGAACCATACCCGATGTGACACTCACTTCGGAGTCCCTGGTACCTAGAGTACACAACTGGCGAGTACTAGAGGACTACTCGGCTAGTGATCACCAGTATATAGCTGTTGAGATTCACGACGGTGCCACTCTGCGTGCATATGCCCAAACTTCAATCCTCGGATGGAGGACTGGGAGGATGGACGTCGAGAAGTTCACTGACGCGCTTACGGCAGGCGCACCGTTGCTGGGAGCTCCGCCAGGGAGTGGAGGGCCTACAGCCAAGGACTTGGTGAACTCAACTATGAGTGCCATCATAGCTGCTTGCGAGTCTTCCATGCCCCGCCGGAGACCCCGACACGGTAAGCCTCCAGTATACTGGTGGTCAAACGAGATCGCCGAACAAAGAAGCGAGTGTCACAAACTTCGGCGAGAGGCCCAGCGGGCGCGAACACGGGAGGAGGCAGACACTAGGCTAGCAGCATACAGGTCCGGCAGGAAATATCTTCGCAGGCTTATTAACAAGAGCAAGGCCCGATGCTGGCAAGACCTCGTGGACGATGTAAATAGGGATCCGTGGGGCCTTGGCTACAAGCTGGTTATGGGGAAACTTGGTGCCCCACGGAAGCCTTGTATACATGACGCGGAAAAGATGGACGCGATAGTGCGGGGACTCTTCCCCGCCCATCCCGTCCGTGTTGACGCTGTCCATGGTGAAACAGCAGTCGAGTGTCCACTCTTCACACAGCTGGAACTGGAGGAGGCAGTCCTCTCCCTGAAAGCGAGGAAGGCTCCAGGTCCAGATGGTGTTCCAGCTGAGGTTTTGCAGCTCGTCTATCACCATTGTCCTGACTTGCTGCTCAGCATATTCAACGCTTGCCTACGGGACGGGGTTTTCCCGGTACGATGGAAGGTGGCGAGGCTCGTGCTGGTCAGCAAGGGGAAGGGAAATCCCGAATCGCCGTCTGCATACCGCCCGTTATGCATGCTAGACACGGCTGGGAAAGTGCTAGAGAAACTCATCAAGGGAAGACTCACTGACGCGATTTGTGCTGCTGGGGACCTATCTCCTCGGCAGTACGGCTTTAGAGCAGGACGTTCTACCATCGATGCGATTGCAGAGGTGGTGAACGCGGTCCAAAAGGCAGAGGCATATAGTCGCACCAAGCGACGGATCGTCCTGTTGGTGACACTCGACGTCAGGAATGCCTTCAACTCCGCTAGATGGGTGGATATTCTGGATACGCTGGAAAACTTTCAAGTTCCAGAATATCTAATGCGGCTTTTGAGGAACTACCTAAAGGACCGAAGCCTGCTCTACGACACGACACAGGGCCAACGAAGGATGGAAATTACATCGGGTGTTGCCCAGGGATCTATCCTTGGTCCGGACCTGTGGAACGTGTCTTACGACGGGCTACTGAGACTTGAGATGCCAGATGAGTCGCGCTTGGTCGGCTATGCGGATGATGTTGCGGCTCTGGTCGCCGGACGCACCGTTGAACAAGCGCAACTTAGGCTAGGTATGCTAATGCGCCGAGTGAGGGACTGGATGACTGCTCGCGGGCTCAGTTTAGCACTGGAGAAAACCGAAGTGGTCATCTTGACAAAAAAGAGAATCCCTAGAGTAAGGATGATCAGTATTGGAGATATACAGATCGAATCGAAGCCAGCGGTGAAGTACCTGGGGCTACTGATCGACTCGAAGATGAATTTCTCTGAGCAAATCAGGGCAACGGCTGAGAAGGCTGCTTCGGGAATATCGGCCCTGAGTCGACTTATGGCCAACGTAGGGGGACCCAGCCCATCAAGAAGACGCCTCTTGATGAGTGCTGTAGGGTCAGTGCTACTGTACGGGGCAGAGGTATGGGGCGACGCTCTCAGTAAGGAGGTATACCGAAAACGATTGGCACAGGTACAGAGAAGAGGAGCACTGAGAATTGCATCGTCGTATCCAACAGTCTCCGACTCGGCGGTGAGAGTGATTGCAGGCGTGATACCTGTCGCCCTCCTTGCTAGAGAGCGCCGCGCTATTTACCTGCGCCGAAACGAGGATGCGAGGGAGATGGTTGTCCGCGAGGAGAGACAACGCTCGCTCAACGATTGGCAGCAGTCTTGGAGGAATTGCACGAAGGGAAGGTGGACTGCGCGCCTCATCCCGGATGTGAGACCGTGGCTAAATCGAAGGCATGGTGAGACTGACTTCTATCTGACCCAGCTCTTGAGCGGGCACGGGTGTTTTCAGTCTTACCTGCACAAGATCGGCAAGTCACGGTCTCCCGATTGTCGGTTTTGCCCAGGAGAGGAGGACAATGCCTGTCACACATTTTTTGCGTGTACCAAATGGGCCAGGCTGCGAAGGGAACTCTACAGGGAGACGGGAGAGCTCACCCCGGATAATATAGTTGCGGTGATGCTCGAATCGGTTGACAAATGGAACCAGGTGGCACATTATGCTCGGGCAGTCCTAAAATATAAAAGGGACTCACAGAAGCCGGAGGCGCTGGGGCTGGGGGATCGCTCTTCTGGCAATTCCTCTTCCCCCCTCCCCTCCCGCTAGGAAAGGGACTCCCCAGCTTGAAGGCGCCCCACGGCGTAACAAAACGAGACCTGGCCCGAAGTAATGTGTCAAACGGTTCCAGGCTAGGTTCTCAGATTGACAGGGGAGGTGTTTAGTGGGTAGTCCAAAGGTATCCTCCATGGGAGTCCCACACTGCCAGACTCGGCGGGCATAAATGCCTTCACCTCCCTACCACAAAAAAAAAAAAAAAAAAAAGAACGACACCAGATCCTACGCCCCAATTAAAGTGTTGGGCGAAATCGCGATCGCACTGATTGACACGGTTGCAAGTATCAGCTGTCTTGCCTCGAGCCTCGGCTCAAAGATACTCCATTAACATGTGATAAAACCCTGGCGTTCTGAAATCAGCACTGCTGATGGCACCAAACATTCTATCCAGGGTAGATTGACCACACCCATGACGTTCCGAGGTCAAACTAAGGACATTGCCTTCTTCATTATCCCTTCTCTGACTCAGAACGTGTATCTTGGCGTCGATTTCGTCCTTCAATTTGCTTTGGTCCCAGACTTATTCACAGATTCACCCTTAAATAGTAGATATGTCCATGAACTCGTTTCTATACCCGACAGGCACGAATTAACGCCTAACCAACGACAACCTCTGGAAGCTGCTTTTCCCTTTTATGCTACGCAAGGCCTTGGCCGCACTACCCTGGTCTCACATGTCATCGACGTTGGCGATAGAAAACTCATAAAACAGAGACACTACGTCATTTCACCGGCCATGGAAAAGCTAGTGTACGCAGAGTTGGACAGGATGCTCGAGTTGGGGGTTATTAAAGAGTCCCAAAGTGCCTGGTCCTCACCGGTAACCTTGTGGTGAAGTCACGAAAAGTCCGTCTTTGTCTAGATGCCCGGAAAGTCAATCCAGTGTCAATTAAAGATGCTTATCCTCTTCCGCTCATCGGTGGAATATTGGGGAGACTGCCGAAAGCAAACTACATGACAAGTCTCGACTTGAAAGATACATTCTGGCAAATTCCACTCGATGAAGAGTCGACGGATAAGACAGCTTTCACAGTTGTAGTAATCGAGCAGTCACACAAGCGAACTGCTCGAAAACCCTCCTATATCCTATTCGAAATTTTAATGGCAGATTTAGAAAAAATATTTAATTATTTCCATTCATAATCGTTATTTGTAAAATAGTTTTCTTTCTTATTATTATAATTATTAAATGTAATTTTATATCAATTTTCCTTTATATTAAATTTAAATGTTTCCCTTTAATTATATTCGCCATGAGATTTAACTTTTATTACTATTTAATATCCTCTTCATTTTTGTTTACTTCAGTTAAATTTTGTATTTAAAAATTTTGAATCTGTCACATAAGATTTCGAGTATGGGAACGCTGATTTAGTACAGCCCAACTGTGTATTCCATCACGGTAATGAAAAGAAGAAAAGGTCGGGAATTTCTGGGACGGATTGAGAGTCTACTTACGACGAACGGTGCGTTGGAAGCGTGCTCGCGCTTGATCGCGAAGACAATTAAAAACTCCGCTTGTCGCGGTTCGAAATTGCCTTAATAATTTATTATCTTATAATATTTTAAGTTTAAAATATTAAATTCTAATTATTCGAATTTGGAGAGTCAGGTTTGAACTGCCGGGGCACACGGACGGCGCAAGGTAATCAATTGCTGTACAGAAGACGGTCGTGTCGAATTGCAATGATATTTGTCCATGCCGGAGCGAAATAACATATAGGGATAGAGTAGTGAAATTTCGAAGTGAACAGTTATTTTTCTTTGTTAAATTTTTTAATACGGGGCGTGCCAACATGCTTACTTGGAGGTTCAGGTTGTTGAAAATACCTACGATGATTACCAATTTGTCACCAAAAAGGAATTGGAAGAGCTCAATTTAGATAATTTAATCGGAACAAATCTACTACTACAGGGTTATTCATTTCGTGGTAGGAAAGTATTACCCTGCCATTTGACATCTGTCAGAATTAAATGTCATCCAAAGTGTTTTTTTAGTTGAAGGTTTGCCTATGGACCGTTTAACAGTCGAAGAACGCGTTAAAATTATTAAATTTTATTATAAAAATGGTGATTCTGCTGTATCAACATTTAGGGCTTTACGAGCCGATTACGGTCGACATAATCGACCTACACAGCAAACAATTTCGAACACAGTGAGAAAATTTGAAGAGACTGGATCGGTTATTGATATTGCAAGGCCATCGCAACATTCGTTCTACTGAAAAAATCGCTGTCGTTGCTCAAAGTGTGGAGGAAGACCCGAATTTGTCGATTCCTTGACGTGCTCAACATTTGGGCTGGTCTTACGGCTCATTGTGGCGGGTTTTTCATTTGGATTTGCATCTCCATCCCTACAATGTCCAACTCACTCAAGAACTTAAGCCTCAAGACCATACACAACGCAGAATGTATGCGAATTGGGTGATTGAACAACAAGCCATTGACAACGATTTTTCGAACAAAATTTTCTTTAGTGATGAGGCTCATTTTTCGCTCAGTGGTTACGTAAATAAACGGAATTGCCGCATATGGGGCTATCAAAATCCTCAGGTGATCGCAGAAAGGCCTTTGCATCCGGAAAAAGTGACCGTTTGGTGTGCATTATGGTCTGGTGGTGTTATTGGCCCGTATTTCTTTGAAAACGATCAAGGAAGAGCCATTACAGTCAATTCTGACCGCTATGGACGGATGTTAACCGATTATTTTTGGAAAGAAATCGAAGATTATGATCTGGAGAACATGTGGTTCCAACAGGACGGAGCCACAAGCCACACAACACAGGCTAATCGAGCACTTTTGCAAGAGAAATTTCCAGGACGCGTAATTTCGAGATTGAGTGATGTCAACTGGCCCGCAAGATCCTGCGACCTAACATCTTTGGATTTCTTTTTATGGGGCTATGCGAAAGATCGTGTTTACGCGAATTTAGAAATCATCGTAAGATACACTAGCAAAGAAGGAGTCCCAATCAGTCGATTGGAGATTGTTCGCAATAATTGCAAAGTTTGATCTATGGAAATTATACCTTGAAGGCTGTTCAGTCTTCTTACGCCTCATGTTACACAGTTTAACATCAATACTCAATGGTGGATGGTTGAGATCGGATGCAACATAAGCAAATCCAGGATGTTTTAAGTCCAAAATAGTAGACTGATTGTTTGAACAGTTTGATAAAACCAGATCAAGAATGCGGTCATTAGCGTTTGTGATGTTATTTACTTGATTTAGTGAGCAAAGTGAGAGGAAAGAAGAAAAAACTTCAGAGAGACGGTTGGTTGACTCGATATATGGGCAAGAAGATAGATTCCAAGATTAAGAAGGAGCATTAAAATCACCACATAGAAGAATAATATCTGAAGGGTATTTAGCGTTTATATAGATAGAAAGTTCGTCGAGAAATTTAACGTAAGTGGAAAGAGAAGAATGACAAGGCACATAAATTGACGACACCAAAAGATGAATATTGGATGAAATGGTTACCCTAACAAGTACACATTCAGCAGGAGAAGTTGGAATGAAATTCGTACAAGAAAGACAACCAAGCGACTTTGTGACACCCACAAGTACATCACCACCGATTGATTTCCCAGATTCTATTGTTCGATCGTATCGAAAAATATTATGAAAGGTAGATAAGTCCTTGTTAAGAATAGTATCATTCAGCCATGTTTCACTTATACATATAATGCCGTTATTAGCTAATGTGGTGGAAATTAGAAAATTCTGCAACTTGGTTCTAAGCCCTCTTACATTTTGATAATAAATTTTTAGAGAAGAATCACTAGAGTTGGTTTGGTTGGGAGCGACGGAGATTTGATTTAGGGCGTTACTTCGGAAAAAACTTTTTGACTAATGTTCCTTTGGGCCAGAAGTCTGGATCAAGTATCAAACGAAGATCAGCAGGTACAGAAATTTTAAAAGATGCAATGATTTTGTTCGGTAAATTATCTTTGGTTAGCTTTGTAACACCAAATATAGGAGGAGTAAATCCTAATTTTCTGAGAATGTAGTTACTTACATCCTCTTTTGATGTTCTGTAGGAAAGCCTGGAGATAAAAAGCTGAATAGGCGGCGAAACAACTTCTAAATCTGAAATTCTCATAGATGGTAGGCTGGCAGAATTTATCATAGTTCGATATTGCCGGAAACGTGCCAAAAAGTCATTGAAAATTACCTCAAAAAGATTGAGGCCTGTAAGAGGTCCCGTGGAGGACATTTGAATGATGTTGTGTTTCAGGTATAATGGCAAGATTCAATTTTAATACTGAATTTTTATATTTTGTTTCCATCTGAATATGTTATGTGTTTTCTTTAGCTTTACTTTCCCAAGCGTAAAATGGATAACCCTATACTGTGCATGGCTATTTCATTGATGTTCGCCTGTACAATAAAGCGAAAGCTGTCATCGAATCATTTGCCTATGATAAATTCCGAAAAGAAAAGATTCGGCAACAAATTGAAGCCGAACGACCAAGTCGACTTCAACTTAAAACTGATCTACCTAAAGTCAATCAAGATTCGGCTTTGAAAATTATTAGTGAACAGAAGCCAACGTAGAATGACCTTTTTGTTGGTTTAATTAACTTTGATAATTATAGTTCTTACCAAACCAACCATTCTAATCAACAAATATAAAACTAATTATGGGTGTAAAACAAAGAAAAATTTAAGAGTGCTTTGAGTGTCAAATCACTACTCTAAACCTTGGCATTGGAATGATATTTGAATCATTAGATAAAATGCGGATGTAACCGATGGCGACCTGGATATTTGGATAAAATTACCGGAGCAAATGAAACATGATACCATTTTAGCTGTTTATCGTAATGAATATGAGAAGGGAGTAGTCAACCATAATTCTATAACCTTGCCAAGTACATGTATTAGAGCGAAGCATTTGCTGGAGTTCATCACTATAACTAGCCTTCAATTTTATTTTTAAATGAAACGTAGTGGCGTTATGACCATGGATTGCAAATATTTATATTTCAGTAAATCCACCCACATCACCAGCGGGCGCCCGGTGAGGATGTAGGTGAGTATATCGTTTGTTTTCATTTTATTAATGTTTTTTTATTTATATTAATATTTCAAATTATATTCGTTTTTTGAATTATAATTGAACTATTATGACATGAAAATATCAAATACAGTAAACTCTGCATGATGTTAATTGGAGTAAACTATATATTTCTTACCTTTTCGTTGATCAAATTTATTTAATTTTGCCGATCTTTGCACATGTTATAATTTATCCTGCGAAAGGAAATAGTAATAAGAATAGAATTAAAAGGGAAAATATTAAAGAAAAAGAGAGTAAAAAGCGATTGGATGCGGATTAATTGTTGGGATTGAATGAAGTTTTGATCGAGATTGGAAAATAGATTTGTTATACAGAATAATAGAGATGGAAATAATGTTTGGCTAGTTAAATTTGAACTTCAGTCTTTCCATTTCGTTTTACCGGACCTATAACATGGGCTAGCCATTGGGCGCGCTCCTCCGTTTTTTGTTGTTTAAAAGGGGGTCTTGCCGCGTAGAGTGGCCTTCCGCTCGCGTGCCCTTTTATGATATAGAGTTATGTGATTCGATTACATAATTATATAACATAAATTGGCCACGTCTGTACTTCTTATTTGATGGGAAAATTCATGCAAATTATGTTTGTATTAGTTTTCCACTCAAATGGGAAATATGTGGCCACGTCTACGTTTGGATCTTGATCCGGTTGGGAGAGTGCGAGGGGGCACCACCTCCATCTGGATGCCCCACACTTATTGGTGGGCCATAAGAATCGTCGGTAACGACGAAGTCGCCCTTAAGTCCGTCTGTTTACCCCAGGTCCAGTTCGTCCTTTATGTCAGCAATTTCCGACCCTTAGTTGGTTACCTCCTTTTCGACTTCGATCGACATTTATTTGACCCCAGAAATTCGTGAATGTGAAATTCTTTTGTAGTGGGTCCTTGTGCTGGGGGGAAAGAACCCGTCCCACGACACCACAACGCTAGCCTGCCAGCGCATTCACGCGTCCCCAGACAAGGCCAATCTCGGCGGATCTTAACATCCTCTTCCGCGGAGGCAGCAGACCATCGCTGCAGTCCTGTACGGACATTTACTTATACCTACTATTTCACTACACAGTGTCCGGACGACCACTATATCAATTCGTCACAATGCCTTTGGCCTGTGTAACGCTTCGCAAACGATGAACCGGCTGACGGAAAAAGTAATTCCACCTCATCTGAAACACCAAATGTTCGTGTACCTGGATGATCTTCTCCTCATCACGGAAATGTTTGAACAACATCTTCTACTGTTATAAGAAGTAGCCCTGCATATCAGTAAGGCGGGACTCACCATAAATGTCCAGAAAAGTAAGTTTGCTATGAACGAAGTCCGATATCTAGGACATGTCATCGGACATGGCAATATCAAAACGGATCCGGACAAAACTCGGGCGATTGATGAGTTTCCCTTACCGAAGACCGTTAAGCAGCTACGACGTTCCCTTGGAGTGTGTGATTGGTACCGAAGGTTCATTCGAAATTACGCAACAGTTTTAGCGCCTCTGTCGGACATGCTCCAGGAAGGTAAGTTCATTTGCACCGGGCTCAGTCGAAAGGCATTTGAAGAGCTAAAACAAGCCTTGACATCTACTCCAGTCTTGCACAGCCCCGACTTTCAGAAACCCTTTCCATTCATTGTGACGCAAGTCAACATGGAGTTGGGGCCGTGCTTGTGCAATTGACCGAAGAGGGAGAGGAAGCGCCCATTGCTTTCATGTCCAGTAAGCTGAACTCGGCCCAAAGGAACTACACCGTATCCGAGCAAGAATGTCTGGCAGCGGTGATGGCTGTGAAGAAATTCCAAGCGTACATCGAAGGTCACCAGTTTGAATTCATCACAGATCACGCTTCGTTACAATGGCTGATGAACCAAGCGGACCTACACGGACGTCTGGCCCGATGGGCTCTTAAACTGCAAGGGTTCAAGTTTTCCCTCAAACATCGAAAAGGGACCCAGAATATCGTGCCCGATACTCTCTCGCGAATGGTTTCACCCGAGGGAGCAGAATTGACAGTGAATGACGATGATCCCATTGAGATAGACTTAGCCAGCCCACATTTACAATTCAGACAGCTACAACGAATTGAGGCAAACCATCGTAACCCAACAAACACATTTGCTTGATTTGAAAGTGATAACCGGCTACGTTTATCGACGTCATGAATAGACAACCGGCGATCCATTGCAGGAAGAAGAGTCCTGGAAACTCTGGGTGCCACAGGAAATGACCCACAATCTGATCCTCCGCACACATGACCATCCTTTAAGTGCCCACGGAGGTTACGGTCGGACGCTTCAGCGCCTTAAGAAGTACTTCTTTTGGACTAAAATTTCATCCCAGGTCAAAGACTATGTAAGTGCCTGTGAGACCTGTGAAGGCACTAAAACGCTCAACCAGCCTCTTCTACCTCCTATGGGTTAACTCAACGTTCCGCAGCGCGTATTGACACGTCTGTATATAGATCTACTCGGCCCATATCCTCGTTCTTCTATGGGGCACATATGAGCTATCGTTGTGCTAGACCAGCTCTCGAAATTCCCACTGGTGGAACTTATTCGCAAAACATAAAAAAAAACCTTTTAAGTAAAAAAAAATTATTTCGAATAATCACAAAAAAGATTAGTTTAACACGGTTAACCTCAGTAAATGTGAACTAACTAACGAAAAAATAAATATAGAATATTTATCTTAATTTAGAACAAAAACAATAATAAAAATTACTGTGCTCTGCAACTGGAGGGGAGGGCACTCAAAAATTACTTTTAAATGTTTTTTGTTGTTGTATGTATTTAACAAAAAACATGAATATATCGGGCATTAATTCGATCGAACATTTTTCTAAACTGCTGACTCCTTATGTCTTTTTCAGCTTTAAGGGTTAATTGGATCAATGAAGAACGCGGATTTCACCCTTACGAATTTGCAGTATTGTGCAATTCAAGCTCCCTATCCTCTACTTCAATTCAAATTCCCTCTTCTCTATTTCGAGTTCAAAAATCCTGCTGCCATCCCTTAGGATGTCCATGTATCTCACAGCGTACAATCTTAGTTTCACAATAATGACCCTTCTTGCCCAGTGAGTCCTGGAACAAATCTTTGACGCAGATCTATCCTATGCTCAACATCCAAATTCACTTTAAAAGGTGGATGGTTACCAACTGTTGTGAGCAGCCACCGGAATTTGTCACGATTTGGCACTTGAGGCCAAGGACTAGAATCTTTCGCACAATGGAGGAACAAAGATCGTCTCCACCGTATGAACGAACATAAAGAATCATTGCCGATAAGCACTGTAATGATTTTCTCTTTTCAGATCGAACGCGGAACCGACCTCTCATCGGTTCTAGACGTTAAGTCTGAGTAGTGCCAACGGATGGTACCAACAGGTCAACCAATCCGTGCACCGTAACCCATTCTCGCGGTGACTGCTTGTCGGCCAGCTAGTTCGGAGAGGATTTCGGTCGCGGGTCTCCGAATGGATTACGCTCAATTACAATATTTCAGTCACCTGAACTTGCCCGTTTTCTAAACGCGTCAACAATTACTCATCCAGAACGAGAAACCTACATTACGTTAATTCTGGATGTGATCTATCCACAGATCTCAAATCAAAAACGCTACAAAATTCCATAGGCGCGTTACCGATTCACCGACGCGGTACCGAAAAATATGCTACTCGAACTTAAACCGAAGAAAACTACTCTAAAGAAATGACGAAACAATCAAAGGTACCGCGTACCGCGCGCGACGCGAAACCGACTTCAGCGGATTTGCCGAAACCCTAACCTCGCGACGGCATACCTACCCTGCACTTCCCTTTCACGCTGAAAAAGAACGAGCCACTGAAAAGGAAAGTCGTTAGTTATCTAGCAATTCATGTTATTTTTATTTAGTTCCTAAAAATCTATATAATTTTTCTATTAACATTTCTATTTTTATCTATCCTTATTCTGTAAGCTACTTTCATTAAATATCCTATTTTGTCGTAATCTGTATGAGAATTTTATACAATTAATCATTCGTGTTTAAAATTAGGTTTAATGATTATTGAAAAATACGGTTAATAGCCATTTTACTAATCCTTGTTCAAATTTGTTGAAATTGATTTTCTCCTTAATAATTCAAAGGTTAAAAGCGTATGGAACTAATGTAACATAACTAAGCTAAAGTAAAGTAAACTAAGATAATGCAAATTATCGTGTTGTGGTTGGTTGGTTGTCATGTGTTCATATTATTAGTAAATGATTTTTGCTTCATCTAAATACAAAATTAGGCTCAGTCGTTTGTTGCTCGAACAAATCCGCCTTGTTGTGTATTTAAATTAAGTGCTCTCTCTGTCGGTGTGCTGTCTACTTTTCGTTCCAGCTTGCCGTTTACGCGTTCTCTTGACAGTTGTTCAGGTTGTTAATTCTGTTGTGTTAATGTAATAATCGATACATAAACTAAAGTTAAATCTTTACATGCTTCTAAATCCTGCAATACATTTAAATTGATGTTATTAACTTAAGTCTGAAATTCTACCGTTTTGTTTGTTTTTATCTAGTGTAATTAAATTTAAGTTGCATATATTGTATCGTTATCCTTTATAATTAAATTAGCTAAATAGATTTTTCGTTTCTGTTTGATAAAATTTCATTCTCTTATTTATCGTGTTTTCTTAAATGGGTTAGTTGTAGGGTTTCTAGATTATTTGTGTATTATTATTACTAAGTGTTTGTTTTGCTCTAGGTGTTTATTTTAAATGGGTTTATATTTGTTGTAATTAAACGATTACGTCAGGCAATTTTGAACTTATTCCATAAAAATATTTCTTAATATTTTTGGGCCGAATGACGAGGAGAACTTCTAATTTTCTTTAATTCTTACTTTTTTTCCAGATTCAATAAAAACAAACACCAGCCCACAACACTCAACTTTCAATAAACATTTAGAACTATATTAACTTGTTGTTAAAATATTTTTCTACAACTAACATTTCTGCATACTATTTAGGTATATGATGATGTTTCTACTAAGCATTCTGAATCGATGCAAACGGAATGCTTATTCGCATAAAATTTACTATACAATTAACAAAATTTGAGTTTATGTCAAAATGATACCGGCTGTAGTGCCATAACATGAAATTTCGCTTATGTATATGACGAAATAATTAATTTAATTAATTTTTGATAGTTACAAAATTTGTTCAGCTTTATGTCATTAAGTTGTAAATATTCAAATGTACAAGCAAATCTTTTCTTTAAGCCAATCACCTTGATATCACGTTTAAATCTCGAATGTAAATATTGTGCAGTTTTATCTAACTATTTTTTTAAATGGAAACCAGCTGACTCTGAGATAAATCCTGATTTCATGTTATGACATCCAGAGTTTAAAAGTAGGTAACGAGTGATATTAGAAACTGTAACCTGAATTGTCCTCCTTTCCAGATATGACACTCTCCTGAGCCGCATTTTTGATAACGTGAGAAGCATACCCGCGAATAACGTTGATAACTTTTAAGAGCATATGTTTATACCGTACAATGTACGTTGCTGAATCTTTACAAGTATCGTTTTTTTTGTATAAATAAAAGACTTGCGTCGATAGATGCTAGGTATTCATCAATTTTACCGAAGACTGCAATCTGTACTGCGGATTGCAAGCGATATGCCAATTGATCAATCTGAACAAAGTAGCAAGCATTACTTCGAATTTCCGCATTAAGAAGTGTCAAATCATTTTGATTTTGAATTATTCTCCTACTGGATTCATTAAGAGAAATTGTTTTATCGAAGGTATATTCCCACTTAGTCCGCAGTTCACGCAACGTTAAATTTGATGAAGTGATCAGCCGCTGCATAGCTTCGCAATAATAGCAGCAAAGCTCTAGTGGATCACAATACCGAGTCAGTTCATGGTCACAATTGTCAACACTTTTCAAAAAGACATCAGACCATTCAAGAAAATTGTTTACATTATCATACGAACGCAACAATTTTCGTTCATTTCCTTCTCATAGCTCGCGATGGTCTTCTGATGCCTTTCCGCTCACCTCTTTCATGATTGGAGCCTGTTGATCTTCTTGCTGAGTTTGACAGAGTTCCCTTTTGTTTTCTTGAGTACGTTTCGCTCCGACCAAATCCTACACACAAACGATCGTCACGAAGGTACGTTAAGAGGTAGAAAAGCACTTGAAAGGATCTAGGCAGCCCGAACTACGATCACGCACCATCGATCACCACAAAACGTTATCTTCTTTTTCTTCGCCGCCATGTGGCTGTCAAAAATCCCGGTTGTCACCTCAGACAAAACATCTGTGTGTGGAATGGCACGCCATATGGCGGCAATGTGCCTCTCCCGATGTCGCCAGTGGCATAGTTTTCTCGATGGCCACGGTGGAGGGGCATTTCCAGATGGCTATGTCTCGAAATGTGCCGGGGTTGGATTAATTCTATATTTCGAATATTTATATCCACGGATCTAAATATTTGGACAGAAAAAAAAATATTTTCTGCACAACGATATCCGCACGACAGATGAAGTCCGCTGGCACTTCGAGGACATATCCATCTGGCCGGTTGCAAGGGTTCGGGATCGGAATCACTTCGATTCCCGGGCGTAGGCGTCACATTACACATTCCCCCCCCCCCAAAATCGAAGTAATTACGATCCCGTCTCCTATATAAAAGGTCTTGGTTAGGGCCATGGCGGGTCGAAGGTCGGTTCCGAGGAATAAGCTACACCCATGTTCGTGAAGACTCGACAGTGACTATATGGTAGGGAGTCGGGTGTTATTCGGAGGTCTTCGTCTAAGCAGAGATTGGGGTAAGCCAAGGTTTCTCGTGGGAAATAGTTGCACTTCATCGTCTAAGGTCTTTTGCGTGGTAAATTCCCAGGGTTTTACCAGTCATGTCCGCGATGAGGTATCGGGTGGGGCTTATGACTTGTAGGACTCGACACTTCACGAATTTCTTGTCTAGTTTGGCATTGTAATGTCGGGTGGCATCGCTCTGTCGGAAGTTTCGACGATATATCTCGTCGCCTACCTTAAAGCCAGAAGGATGAGATCGCAAGTTGTACCGCTCTTCTCCCATCCGTCTACTTTCTTCAATCTTCTCCCGCAGTTGATCTCGCAGAAGTTGGAGCTTTTCGTGCGGTTCTAGAACCACGATTGGGTCCTCTAGCGATTTCAGCTGCCGCAATAGCCGGTAAGCGCTCCCATGACAGATCATGTACTGGCCGAACACTGCGAAATACGGCGAAATGCCGGTAGTGGCGTGGTACGACGAGCGCAGCGCACTAGTGATGGCGGACAATTTGCGATCCCAGTCCTTCTGATTCGGGTGGACATAGGCGCGGATGGCCGCTATGAGCGTACGATTCAGTCGTTCGGATGCGTTGGCTTGTGGTGAATAGACGGCAGTTCGTTGGTGGATGATGCCGTATTTGGACATTAGGTCTCGGAACTTGCTGGAGGTGAACTGGACCCCATTGTCGGAGACAAGTTTCTCCGGAACTCCAAACATGTGAAAGACTCGGTTCTCCAAAAAGCTGATTATAGGTCCAGTGTGCATGTTACGTAGTGGTTCTATGATAGGGAATTTAGAGAGCTGGTCCAGGACCACGACAGCTCCCGTGTGACCAGAAGCAGATCGAGGGTAAGGACCGATAAGATCAATGTACAAGCGCTGGAACACGCGTTCGGGGACCTCAACCTTACCCATGGGTGGCCGAAGAATGGTGTTGGGCGCTTTAGTGCACTTGCATAGCTCACAGGAGGCTACGTACGCTTTTATCTGTTGTGCCATCTTAGGCCAAAAGAAACAGGTTTTCAACCGCCTAAGTGTACGACCGTATCCGCCGTGCGCACTTGTTGGGTGGTCATGAGCCCGTCTGATAAGATCAGTGGTTAATTCTTCGGGCACCCACAACTTCCACTGTTCTTCTTCTTGTATGGGTTCTCCGGATGCGTGTCCCATCCGCTTATAAATAAATCCATCCGTCAACCGCAGTTCAGGCAGCTGGGGCTGTTGATTCTGCATAGTGTGAATCAGTTGTGTGTAGGTTGCTGACTTGAAGGCAGGATGGTCCAGATCGATCAATTGGGGGCTGTCGTCCTCTTGGACCAACTCGGCTCCTTCAGGGGCGAACATTCTGGATAGAGTGTCGGGGACTACATGCTGGCTACCTTTTCGGTGGCGGATTGTGAAGTCAAATGCCTGTAATTTCAGTGCCCACCTTGCCAATCTGCCGTTGAGATCAGTCTGGCTCATTAGCCATTTCAGAGAAGCGTGATCCGTAACGATTTCAAAGGTGTGTCCCTCCACATAGGCTCGGAAGCGTTTCACTGCCAACACCGCGGCTAGACATTCCTGCTCGGAGACCGTGTAATTTCGCTGGGCTGGGTTCAGCTTGTGAGACATGAAGGCTATAGGTCTCTCCTCGCCGTCTTGTGCAACCTGGACTAAGACTGCTCCCACCCCATGTTGACTCGCGTCACAATGGATTGAGAACGGTTTGTCAAAGTCCGGGCTGTGCAGTACGGGGGCTGTAGTCAGACTCTTCTTTAGCTCTTCAAAGGCTCGCAAGCTGGGCTCTTCCCAGACGAATTTACGTCCCTTACGCAGCATGTCGGTCAAAGGAGTGGTAATGGTGGCATAGTCACGTACAAAACGCTGGTACCATCCGCATAAACCTAGGAATCGGCGTAGCTGTTTGGTGGTCTTGGGTAGTGGAAAAACGTCAATCGCTTGAGTCTTTTCCGGATCGGTCTTGATATGGCCATGCCCAATGATGTGACCTAAATACTTCACCTCCGTCATCACAAACTGGCTCTTCCTTATGTTGATGGTTAATCTTGCCCTCCGGATGTGTAGAGCCACCTCCTGAAGCAGGTCGATGTGTTCATCAAAGGTCTCGGTTATAAGCAACAGATCGTCCAAGTAAACGAAAACTTGGTGCCGCAAATGAGGTGGTATCACCTTATCCATAAGGCGCGTCATTGTTTGGGGGGCATTGCACAATCCGAATGGCATGGTCACGAATTGATACAGGGGCCGACCTGGGACTGTGAAGGCTGTTTTCTCCTTTGAACCGGGGTCTAGAGGAATTTGCCAGAAGGCGTCCTTGAGGTCTAAGCTCGTGATGAAATGGGCTTTAGGCAATCGACTCAAAATGCCTTCGATCAACGGTAGAGGATATGCGTCCTTGACTGTGACGGCGTTCAAGCGTCTGGCATCTAGGCATAAACGGACCTTGTTCGGCTTGACCACTAAGGTGACTGGGGAAGCCCACGCGCTCTGTGATTCTTCGATTACGCCTAATGCTAGCATTCGATCCACTTCGGCATATAACGATTTTTCCTTCGCCGGAGATATGGCGAAATGTCTCTGTTTTATGGGTTTAGCATCCCCCACATCTATAGTGTGGAACACCAGGGCAGTCCTCCCGAGACCTTCTTTCTCATGCGATGGAAAAGCCGATATAGCCGAGTCTAGACGCAGTTGCTGATTTACATCTAGAGTATGTCGTAGTAAGTTAGTGGGTTGAGATTGGTCAGGAACGGTGGTGACGGACTCCAGGGTCGAACCGGAAAATAGTGCCGGGGCCAAGTTAAATTTTCGAACGAAATCCACTCCTAAATAAAGATTCTGGGTTAACTGAGGTATGATGAAAAATTCCATAGGTTTAGTTACCCCTTTAAAGGTGACATCCGTCATAATTTTTCCCACTACAGAGTGACGAGTTCCGTCCGCCGTGCTTAACCAGGAGGTGAAATGACGGATTTGGTCCGCGTGCTTTGCCAGTACCTCCCCTGCAAACTCGGCAGATATGCAATTCACACTGGCTCCCGTGCGGTGTGATGATTTCGGGGAGTTGGTCCCGTTATGCGAGGTTGTGGACGGAAGGTACCTCGCCGCTCATCCAAGTGTTCTTGTCTACGGGCATGGAGGCGCAATCCCTGTATGGTGTTGATGGGAAAATGTAGAAGGCTGTTCTGGAGATCCCAGCGCATATTCTCTCTGATAATTTCTACCAGTTCGTCCTCGGGCATGGTATTTCGCAAGCGAGTGCTCAATCTCACTATACTTGTGTAGTACTGGTCGAACGGTTCGTGAGCGCCTTGTTTCCGTTTCTTTATTTGCTCCCTTAGCTCTCTCTCAGTGAAGCCATCCTCAAATCGATTGCGGAAGGCTGCACTGAAAGAGTGCCAAGTGGGGCGTGGCGTTGACTCTTTAAAGCTCCAGTACCAGTCGGCAGCGTCGCCGCTGAACAAAAGATGTGCATGCCGGAGGAAGGCCGAGGAATCACCTCCCAGGGTGCTGGATACCAACGCCTGAATCCGGAAAAGGAACCGGTCCGCCGATATCATATCGTTGAACCCTGTAAAGTTCAGGCGCCAACTCTCCATGATACGAGGCGTCGGGTCTCGAAAAAGTGTCAATGCGTTCCCGGGGGGAATCACATCCTCGATTGACCTGTTGTACTGAACGGCCTCGGGGGCTGGAGGTACCAACGGGGGTCCGGTATTGTGTCGCGGTCTGTATTCGGGAGCTCTGGGATCCATTCCCGAGTTCCTTGGAGGTGGGACCCATTGCTCGGATTGTCGGGAGTGGGGCATCGCCACACTGGGATTGGGCTCCCAGCCTAGCGGAGTTCTCCTTTCGCCACTGCTCCGCGCGTCGGTAGGGGCGTTCCGAGGGGGACGTCTAGGGCAGACCGCTCGATGGGTCGCCGACATAATGGGCAACTCTCTGACGTGAGGAGGAGCTGTTGTACACAGGCACGATGGAATAGATGTCCACAATCCAATCGCACGCTGTGTACCCCCTCCACTACGTCCTCGAAACAGATTCCACAGTTCGCGGGTTGGACTGTTTTTGACCGGGTCCACCGCTTTTCTGGGGTCCGCTTCGTTGCCATTTTTACTGGTTTTGGTGGTTGCACGTTTTACTGTGAAAGAAAAGAAATGTAACACTATAATATAAAAACTTAAGACTAACTTAGTGGCCGATAGTGGCGAGCTAATGATAGAGGGGAAAAAAAACAAATATTTGACAGTCACTTTCCTTTTCAGTGGTCGACTCCTTCAACGGGAAAAGAGAGTGCGTGGTAATCTGCCGAAGAAAGGGTGCTTTTGGTCGATTTACGAAAATTACCCCATAACCCACATACATTACAAAAAAACCGTCTCTAAACTACGTTAAAGTGACTCGACGAGACAAGTGGTAGAGCTACCGTAACGACTTTGTACGCGGTCAAAATTCCCGACGCGTAGAAGCATTCCGGGCTTCGCAACTCCAGCATACGCCACCGAACGTTGAACCGATACCACTCGTCTAACACGCATAAGAAATAGTTAGAATCCTTCCGCAACATAAAGGCAAGGTAGCCTTCTATTTTCTTGAGAGTCCATGCTGATAGGTAAACCCATCAGACTGGCAGTTCCATCAAGAAAATAGAAGGTCCTTACAGGGGTTAGCCTAGGACAACACATCGGAAGGATTCTGTCGCGAAAGCAAAATCAAACAAAGGAGAGCGGAAGCTACAACTCACGTGAAGCGACTGCGAGTGTGTATCACACAACTCCACTGCTCCTGTTAGTGGGACTCGAGTACCAAAGTACCTTACATCCTCCGTAAAGGACCAACTCGTCAGGAGACGCGAAGTTCTTTCCCCCTTAGGATGTTTTTGGCCCCACGTTGGGCGCCATTTGTAATGATTTTCTCTTTTCAGATCGAACGCGGAACCGACCTCTCATCGGTTCTAGACGTTAAGTCTGAGTAGTGCCAACGGATGGTACCAACAGGTCAACCAATCCGTGCACCGTAACCCATTCTCGCGGTGACTGCTTGTCGGCCAGCTAGTTCGGAGAGGATTTCGGTCGCGGGTCTCCGAATGGATTACGCTCAATTACAATATTTCAGTCACCTGAACTTGCCCGTTTTCTAAACGCGTCAACAATTACTCATCCAGAACGAGAAACCTACATTACGTTAATTCTGGATGTGATCTATCCACAGATCTCAAATCAAAAACGCTACAAAATTCCATAGGCGCGTTACCGATTCACCGACGCGGTACCGAAAAATATGCTACTCGAACTTAAACCGAAGAAAACTACTCTAAAGAAATGACGAAACAATCAAAGGTACCGCGTACCGCGCGCGACGCGAAACCGACTTCAGCGGATTTGCCGAAACCCTAACCTCGCGACGGCATACCTACCCTGCACTTCCCTTTCACGCTGAAAAAGAACGAGCCACTGAAAAGGAAAGTCGTTAGTTATCTAGCAATTCATGTTATTTTTATTTAGTTCCTAAAAATCTATATAATTTTTCTATTAACATTTCTATTTTTATCTATCCTTATCCTGTAAGCTACTTTCATTAAATATCCTATTTTGTCGTAATCTGTATGAGAATTTTATACAATTAATCATTCGTGTTTAAAATTAGGTTTAATGATTATTGAAAAATACGGTTAATAGCCATTTTACTAATCCTTGTTCAAATTTGTTGAAATTGATTTTCTCCTTAATAATTCAAAGGTTAAAAGCGTATGGAACTAATGTAACATAACTAAGCTAAAGTAAAGTAAACTAAGATAATGCAAATTATCGTGTTGTGGTTGGTTGGTTGTCATGTGTTCATATTATTAGTAAATGATTTTTGCTTCATCTAAATACAAAATTAGGCTCAGTCGTTTGTTGCTCGAACAAATCCGCCTTGTTGTGTATTTAAATTAAGTGCTCTCTCTGTCGGTGTGCTGTCTACTTTTCGTTCCAGCTTGCCGTTTACGCGTTCTCTTGACAGTTGTTCAGGTTGTTAATTCTGTTGTGTTAATGTAATAATCGATACATAAACTAAAGTTAAATCTTTACATGCTTCTAAATCCTGCAATACATTTAAATTGATGTTATTAACTTAAGTCTGAAATTCTACCGTTTTGTTTGTTTTTATCTAGTGTAATTAAATTTAAGTTGCATATATTGTATCGTTATCCTTTATAATTAAATTAGCTAAATAGATTTTTCGTTTCTGTTTGATAAAATTTCATTCTCTTATTTATCGTGTTTTCTTAAATGGGTTAGTTGTAGGGTTTCTAGATTATTTGTGTATTATTATTACTAAGTGTTTGTTTTGCTCTAGGTGTTTATTTTAAATGGGTTTATATTTGTTGTAATTAAACGATTACGTCAGGCAATTTTGAACTTATTCCATAAAAATATTTCTTAATATTTTTGGGCCGAATGACGAGGAGAACTTCTAATTTTCTTTAATTCTTACTTTTTTTCCAGATTCAATAAAAACAAACACCAGCCCACAACACTCAACTTTCAATAAACATTTAGAACTATATTAACTTGTTGTTAAAATATTTTTCTACAACTAACATTTCTGCATACTATTTAGGTATATGATGATGTTTCTACTAAGCATTCTGAATCGATGCAAACGGAATGCTTATTCGCATAAAATTTACTATACAATTAACAAAATTTGAGTTTATGTCAAAATGATACCGGCTGTAGTGCCATAACATGAAATTTCGCTTATATATATGACGAAATAATTAATTTAATTAATTTTTGATAGTTACAAAATTTGTTCAGCTTTATGTCATTAAGTTGTAAATATTCAAATGTACAAGCAAATCTTTTCTTTAAGCCAATCACCTTGATATCACGTTTAAATCTCGAATGTAAATATTGTGCAGTTTTATCTAACTATTTTTTTAAATGGAAACCAGCTGACTCTGAGATAAATCCTGATTTCATGTTATGACATCCAGAGTTTAAAAGTAGGTAACGAGTGATATTAGAAACTGTAACCTGAATTGTCCTCCTTTCCAGATATGACACTCTCCTGAGCCGCATTTTTGATAACGTGAGAAGCATACCCGCGAATAACGTTGATAACTTTTAAGAGCATATGTTTATACCGTACAATGTACGTTGCTGAATCTTTACAAGTATCGTTTTTTTTTGTATAAATAAAAGACTTGCGTCGATAGATGCTAGGTATTCATCAATTTTACCGAAGACTGCAATCTGTACTGCGGATTGCAAGCGATATGCCAATTGATCAATCTGAACAAAGTAGCAAGCATTACTTCGAATTTCCGCATTAAGAAGTGTCAAATCATTTTGATTTTGAATTATTCTCCTACTGGATTCATTAAGAGAAATTGTTTTATCGAAGGTATATTCCCACTTAGTCCGCAGTTCACGCAACGTTAAATTTGATGAAGTGATCAGCCGCTGCATAGCTTCGCAATAATAGCAGCAAAGCTCTAGTGGATCACAATACCGAGTCAGTTCATGGTCACAATTGTCAACACTTTTCAAAAAGACATCAGACCATTCAAGAAAATTGTTTACATTATCATACGAACGCAACAATTTTCGTTCAGGATTCCTTCTCATAGCTCGCGATGGTCTTCTGATGGCTTTCCGCTCACCTCTTTCATGATTGGAGCCTGTTGATCTTCTTGCTGAGTTTGACAGAGTTCCCTTTTGTTTTCTTGAGTACGTTTCGCTCCGACCAAATCCTACACACAAACGATCGTCACGAAGGTACGTTAAGAGGTAGAAAAGCACTTGAAAGGATCTAGGCAGCCTGAACTACGATCACGCACCATCGATCACCACAAAACGTTATCTTCTTTTTCTTCGCCGCCATGTGGCTGTCAAAAATCCCGGTTGTCACCTCAGACAAAACATCTGTGTGTGGAATGGCACGCCATATGGCGGCAATGTGCCTCTCCCGATGTCGCCAGTGGCATAGTTTTCTCGATGGCCACGGTGGAGGGGCATTTCCAGATGGCTATGTCTCGAAATGTGCCGGGGTTGGATTAATTCTATATTTCGAATATTTATATCCACGGATCTAAATATTTGGACAGAAAAAAAAATATTTTCTGCACAACGATATCCGCACGACAGATGAAGTCCGCTGGCACTTCGAGGACATATCCATCTGGCCGGTTGCAAGGGTTCGGGATCGGAATCACTTCGATTCCCGGGCGTAGGCGTCACATTACAGCACGATACACGTATTTTACTTCATGCAAATAGATTGGAGAACACGAAATCTACCCAGAATATTATAAAAAAGTTCACTGACAATATCTTGCACTTGTATCTATGAAATCTGCATTTGCGAACTTAAAAAACATCCGTACAGCTACAACGATTAGCTTTTTTCCCATTTTCCATGACTTTCCCGTTTCGACATCTCCAGCTAACTCTATCAATCCCGCAACCCTTTTTCCTAATCATCCACTGCCGTACAGAGGCAACGTGGTTGAAATTCAATACACTTCAATCCCATTCCCTCCGTTCATCTTTTGACTTTCCCCAAATGCAGCAATTCCAATTGTATATATGGCGATCTGCATATAATCAGGATAACGCTTAGCTAAATGCAGATCGTCATACACACAGAAACAATAACACTTGACGAAGATAAAAAGACTTCTTAGCGCCGAGGGGAACTCAAGCCCACGATTCCAGTAGACCCCCAGATTGCGAGTCCGCCACGCTATCAGCTTTGCCAGCCTACGGTAATCTCTCATTCATCAAATCCTAACGTTCAATTGCGTAAAGCATTTGAAAGTTTGCATCAATATTATTGTAATGGGCAATCGGACAAAATTTCGTTAATAGAAAGGGAAGAATGAGATTATGTTAGTAGAGTAAAGAATAACATTTTGTTAGTGGGAAATAAAGAATGAAATTTTGTTAGTGGGGAAAGATAAGAGTTTTAAATTTTTTTTGTATTTAAAAAAAATAGGGTAGGAAATAAAATATTAATGGAAATGGGACATCAAAGGAATCGGAAATGATTAAATATATATAGGGGAGAAGGTATGTGTGCCCAAAAGAAGGGGGGGACACAAATTGTTCGTGTATTTCTCCTTCCTGTGTGCCGCTAAAGCAAGAAATACCAGTTTAAAACCTGTTTTGAAAATTTATCATCAAGACCTTGCATTTGATACCCATATCGGCTATCTTTGATGAATTTTGTTTTTTCAGGGGCCACTCCCCTATATGGGCAGACCCCCTTTAAATACCTTATAAACTTTTTTTGTAGCTGAACTTTGAAGAGATCACACCACTTTAAACCTACGTACACAATTTGAAGTTTCTAGCTTATAGGACACGATTTTAGAAGAGTTTTGTAAAATTATTTTACAAAACACTAAAAAAGAAGACAGGGGGAAACTTTATTAAGTAAATCGAAATTGTACGGTTGAACGTGAATGGACATAAATTTACAAGTGTCGTGTAGTCGGCTCCTCGAATTCAACTTGGCCATATCGAGTGCGTGCGATTAAGTTATAATTAGCGACAAAGAAATCTACTGGTGGTTGAAAATTGATCCTGATCAGTAACCCTAATACTTCAAGCTTGCAACTCTAGACATGAATCTCCTATACATTAAAACAGCCATGGATATAAAATCAAAGACTAGCTCCTATTAATCTGAAGCTCAGCTATTGATCCGATCTAAACACATGCTGTCAAATCTAGAGCTTTAATCTATTAATTGAAAAAATGGGACTATCCTAGACTATGATCAACTTTTTATTTGTATGGAGACTGGGAACCAATCACTTACAACGCTCTGTGGATAGGCGTTATTGATGGATGATGGGCTTACCTATCAGCGGGTGTTTCAAGGTATGGGAATTTGCTTCGTGGGCGCTCGGTTAAGGAGCGCGTTACTCATCGATTGGTGTCTTTGGCTAAGAATGGAAGCCAGATTGTGAGAATGACTGATTCGCTTGATCATGTAAGACATGCTGGACGTTTTTGTGGTGCGAGTGGTTGTGTGGTGACGGTGGGCACGGCTGTAGGTAGGTGACTTTGCATTGTGGATGTGCGACGGGTTTGCTTTTCGACGGGTGCTCAAGGGATGGTAATTTACTTAATGAGAGCTTGCTTAAGGTATGTTTTGCTCCTCGATTGATGTCTGTGGCTGAGCATGGACGGCGTTGTAGGCGAGAAAACGTCACGTGCGTCGCTTGTTCGAGGATGTAATTTGGGGTGCAGGTTTTTGCCGCGGTGGATACTGTGAGCCATAGAAATTTACCTCGTGAGCGGTAGTTAAGTTTCCTCGTTGCACATCAAAGGGTGCCTGTTCTGAAGTATGGACGGCCTTATCGGCGAATAGGACTGATCTGCATCATTTATTAAAGGATGATGATAGGGGTATAGATTTGCTCGGCGATGAATGCTGTTGGGCACAGAAATTGGCGTCGGGAACGCGTGGCATATGCAAGTGACTTTGTATGTCAAGGGTAGTGTTTCGTCCGCGTAGACTTGCCTGTCGGTGGCAGTTTTAGGGCATCGGAATCTACATCATGGAACATGGCATACGTTGCATTGTAAGATGACTTTGCTTGTTGGAGGCGGGTATGTTTGCTTGAAGAAGATAGCATATGCATTGTGCGGGGCTTGGCGATGGGAATAGTTAGGAGTGGTACAGTTTTTGTAGTCCCCATTGAGACGTGTTTTCACAAATGTCCATTCACAGATACACCTGCTCGAATTTGCCGAATATTATTTACATTGATCTTTTTCGGTTCTTTTTGCTTGGGTATATTGCTTCTTTGTTCTGAGACTCATTGTTATTCCATATTATTGCTTTTTTCGGTTTCATGTCAATAGTACTTTAAGAATCGTCTACAATGTATTTTTTTCGGTTAGATTACTATGTTGATTGCGCAGGAGAGGCAGAAGTCCCGACGAAGACCCCGGCAGCAGGCACTGCTCGTAAAGCCCCAAGATGGCCGATCCTACGTGGAGGTACTGCGGGACATCAGGGGAAACGTAAGGCCCGAAGACAATAATACTACTATTAAAGTAGTACGACCAACGCAGTCGGGCCACATACTGGTCGAATTCGGAGCAGAGGCCGGCAATAAAGAAGCATTCTGCGACGCAGCAAAGAAAGTCCTCGGCAAAAGCGCAGCTATAGCCTCGCTTGAACCGATGGCAACGATCGAAATACGAGACATTTAGTACGTCACGGATCTGGCCGAGGTAGAAGAGGCCATCAAAAGGGAATTACCTAGCGTGGGAAGGATCAAAGCGAGACTGACACCAGAAAACAACAGGGGACAACGCATGGCCATAATTGACTTGACCGAAAAGGACGCCGAACAATTTCTGAACAAGGGCAAAGTATGAATAGGGTGGGTTCTCTGTAGGATACGCCTCTTCAATGTTTCAAATGCCTTGGCTATGGTCACACCACATAAGTATGCGAAGGACCCGATAGGAGTTCCCTATGTTACAAATGCGGTGAAATAGGACATAAAAGAAAACAGTGTACCAAGGAGGCACGCTGTATTCTTTGCAAGGATGCTGATCCAAAACCTGATTTTGGACACGTCTTGTGAACAGGAAAATGCCGGGTGTTCCAGGAAGCCCTAGCCAAAGCAAAATCAGAACTCCGATGACCCGCATCCTGTAGCTAAACTTACACCGCAGTTCAACCGCCCAAAATCTGCTTGAGCAGTTTGCGAGGGACATGAAGGCCGACTTCTTCCTGCTGAGTGAGCAACACCATAATAAAAGTCCTGCATTATGGTATTCAGACGAAACTGGTACTGCCGCCATCTGGCTTCGGAACAGTGACTTTCAAGCGGAGAGTTGTGGACGGGGGGATGGTTTCCTGTGGGTTCGGTGCTCAGAGACTACCTTCTTTAGTGTGTGCCTAACGCCTAACGAATCGATATCATCTTTCCAAGCCAACCTTTAAGATTTGGAGGGCGCTATCTCGAACGCAGAGGGCAAAGTGCTCGTTGGGGATGACTTCAACGCTAAAGCAATCGAATGGGGCATGCCTCAGACGGATCCGCGGGGAAAACGAATCTTGGAAATGACGGCCAGGACGGCCCTCGTCGTACTAAACTCCGGAAATACGCCGACTTTCCGCCGTATTGGCTGTGAGGGAACCATAGCGGACGTGACATTCGCCTCCAAGTCCTTAGTACGGAGGATACAAAATTGGAAAGTATTAGAGGACTACTCAGCCAGTGATCATCAGTGCATTCTAGTTGAGATAAGTGATGTTGTCTCCCGACGTCCGTGCTCTCGGCCTTCTACAACTGGATGGAACATCGGAAGGATGGACGTCGAGATGTTCATCGAGGTGCTTACAGCAGGTGAGCCGCTGCTGGGAGCTTCGGAGGGGACGGAAGAACGGGCAGCTCAAGACGTGGTGAACTCTACTATGAGCATAATTACGACTGCTTGCTGCGCTTCTATGCCCCGTCGAAGACCCCGGCACGGCAAGCTCACAGTGTCCTGGTGGTCAACTGAAATCGCTACAAAACGAAGGGAGTGCCAAAAGCTTCGACCTGGGCTCAACGGGCGCGGAACCGTGACGAGGTATGCAACTGGGTGGCAGCATATAAGTCGGCCAGGAAATGCCTTCGCAAACTGATCAACAGTAGCAAGGCTCGCTGCTGGCAAGACCTAGTGGACAATGTGAACAAGGATCCGTGGGGCCTTGGCTACAAGCTAGTCATGCGGAAGCTTGGTGCCCTACGGAAGCCTTGTATACATGACGCGGAAAAGATGGACGCGATAGTGCGGGGACTCTTCCCCACCCATCTTCACGCAGCTGGAACTGGAGGAGGCAGTCCTCTCATTGAAAGCGAGGAAGGTTCCAGGTCCAGATGGTGTTCCAGCTGAGTTGTTGCGGCTTGTCTATCACCATTGTCCTGACTTGCTGCTCAACACATTCAACGCTTGCCTACGGGACGGGGTTTTCCCGGTACGATGGAAGGTGGCGAGGCTCGTGCTGATCAGCAAGGGGAAGGGAAATCCCGAATCGCCGTCTGCATACCACCCGTTATGCATGCTAGACACGGCTGGGAAAGTGCTAGAGAAACTCATCAAGGGAAGGCTCACTGACGCGATTCGTGCTGCTGGAGACTGTAGTAATCGGTCCTAATTGTCACTTATGCAGAACTGAAAAATTGTCTCGAAAATGCTTTTTCCGAACTTGTTGCACATGCGGCCTCATAATAATAATTGTTTGCCATTGTTAAGGAAAAATAAGATAAATTCTTAATTTTCTCTTTTGAAGAAGATGAAAAGCGTCTAAATGCTAGGTATGTCTGAAGAGGCGTGAAATACATTCCTGCATTTGTTGTATGAACGTGAAATTGGATTTACAAAGATGTCCTATCGTCGGAAGTGGAATAAAGCTGCTGAGAATTTAGCGGAAAGTAAATTAATATCAGAGTTCAGGATTAAGAACATTGGAAATGTCTCACCTGAGATCCGTTCTAGTTATGTGGTATCCTGTAATAATAGGGGCCACGCTGCAATTTCCCACACAAATCGCACCATCAGCATAGTCGATACCAAACGTATGATGAAAATTTCGGACCTTCAATCCAATGACCGAACAATATGGACAATTGCATATCATCCCAGAATTCCTACACTTCTGGCGACAGGAAGTGTTGGTGGTATTGTAACCGTATATGAAGATTATGTTCAAAAAGCCAGCGTGCAAGAGTTCTATGGAAATCAAATCGAATTTGGCAACATCATTCCTTCGATATGCTTCCATCCGATACATGATTTTGTTGCTTATTCTATTAGAAAAGACGTGAAAATATGGGACTGGCGAAATAATCGGCTGTTATACAATTCACAGGGGAATTCAAGGACCAGGTTCATGAAATTCAATCCTCTAAACAATATGCTCATCACTATACAATCCTATGAGCAGTATCGTACAACGAATTGCGTTGGGAATTTTTTAATGTGATCGCAGCAATCAGTTCAGTATTGAATAGTGCCTTCGATCCATGCTATGTTAATGATGTCGTTGATAATGTTATAAATAAATTAATCAATATATCATACAAGTGCCAACAAGACGGTGATAGTCAAAACTTTTTAAATTCCAAAAATTTTGACCGTATAATTGAAAACCTTGAAACGACGATTACGATATGGCGTCGTAAATTGAATCATTTTTCCAGTGATAATTGTCGTATGGAGGACAAGAAAGAACGTAATTGTTCACATTTTATTGATACAATAAAGAGGCATGCGATGAATTGTTCGAAAATGGAGCGAAGCTATAAAGAAAGACTTGTTTCTTGCCTACCAACCGGGGAATATCCTATCAAAGTAGCTCTTCAGTTGTGCCTGAATAGTTCATGGAAAGTTTTACATGAGTACCTCCGACAGAAATGTGCCGATGAAGATGTCATGGTCGTCCCTGATGATCACTCATGCCCTAAAGCGCCTAAGATTTTACAAGTTTGGGATTTTTTTTTTGATACTACAGATCTAAGTCAAGGCTGGTACGGTGCACTTACACAATGTGAATCACACAATGATGTTTCGGCTAATGTATCGCAATATGGCCGTAAAGCTGCCGTTTTCATCCGTAAATTAGATGTACATCTCAACAACTATTCACGACTACGAGTATTCAGCATTGAACGTGATAATTTAGTCCATCTTCTGCATAATATACATCCAAACTTATATTAAAATGAGTAATTCAAGGGGAGGAAGAGAGCAGATAAAAGAAATTCAAAACCAGAATAGAGTCTGATAATAAAATCACATACTTACGCATGTTTTCTTAGTGGGAAAATGTGTTATTAGTTAGTGTATTTTAAATATACAAAGCGTTAGGGAATAATATTTTTAAAGTAGGGTAACAACAGAAAATAACACATACTAAAGCAATGAATTAAAACATTGTACATTCAACACGAATGGTGTTGATGAGGTTTGAGTGGCGGTAGCGAGAGTATGACCGGTTGGTGCTGCTGGTGCTGTCGCCGGGAGATTTCGAGGAGTCTGCTCGAGATTGCGCACCAGCGTGGACGCCGCGGCGGTTCGGGATGAGGATTAGTACATATAACCTCGGAATACAGTTTTGCGGTTCTAATACTAGTTAGCGAGGAAATTAGAGATTCGGCGTGAAGCCCGATATTAGTGTGAAGTGCAGTACAGATATCTTTTCTCCCGATTTTTCCGTTGTTCTGCGGCTTGTTTTAGCGGGGATTCTAAATAGATACTTGATTGTAAATTGTATCGTGATCGACTTGGTATAAGTTGGCCTAGAAAGTGGTCAAATTCCGTCTCTTGCTCGTGCGTGGTTGTGGAGTGTGATCAATAGGATTATGATTGTGCACCCGTGATGACTAAACCGTGCCCATCTTGCAACGGTAAAGTGCCGGTAACTAATTTTGGAACGTATAACATCCCTTTCGGCTTGGACAGCTGTACAATTTAGCTGGAAATGGTATGTTTAGAATAAGGGGATGTTGTGAATGGCGTGGGGCTGGGCAGAGGAAGGTCAGAGCAGCGGGATATTACGAGGAAAACGGGACGCATTCAAAGTGGCCGTGTAATAGAATTGAAAAAATCAATCTCCAGATGCCACGCATAACCAATGATGTCACTGAGTCCAACATATTGGTTATTTAATTAGTAGTCGAGAACGTGATAGATGAAAGAAGTGTATAGAACAGTGAAAAGATTCTAGATGCATTATATAAAGTAAGGAGTGAATTACAGTTACACTCCATCGCATGTACACTTTATCAAGGCTGTCAATGACATAGATATTCATGGTTTGGTTTGGTGTTAGCCTGTGGAACAATACATACACCTCGATTGTGTGTTAGTGTTTTTGAAGCAGTTTTTCAATTTAGTCAGAGATACTTTTCATGATAACAATTGGAAAGTTAAAAACATTCAACGGGTTTGAAGAAGCAAACCAATTGCAATCGATAGAAGTTATTTACTGACCCGGGTCATAATCGGTGACGGGATTTCGTAAATACAAATATAAGTGTATTTATGCTAATGTAGTTTTATTTATCACTGCCTGGTGTTGATGATGAGGGAATTAAACCGCGACCACGAGAACGTATCCAGATTCCCTGAAAAGTGTATCGGCGAAGAAGCGATGATCAGTGTTTTATCCAAGGAGATTTGAACCCATCAAAGAAACAATTCTCGAGGACCTTACGTGTTAGTCACATCATCCTTAGTGGCAGCTTTAGTACGTGCTGAGGAAATCTATTCGTCAAGTGCAGATGTTTCTTCCAACAAAGAATGGCCGCAATTCTTGGGCAAATATTTAGTTTATATTTAATTTTTATTTAAAAATTATTATATTTGATATGCCGATGTATGATACATAATATTTTAACTAATACGAATATTAATACGCTGAATGCAAGATTAGGTAAACGAATTCATTTTTTTTTTGAGGGAGTTTGTTTGAATATTCCAAACTATTGTTGATACTATTGTTACTTAATTAGTTTCAGTCAGAAAAAAATCGAAATTCACTCATTATTAATGTTGATAGTGGGCGAACGTACGTAACCTTGTGATAAATTACAAATTCTGATAGATGCATTGTGAATTTAAATGCCCAGAATACTTTTTTTCTTAATGTGACTGAGACCAGTGGATTGGAAATCTCTTTCTTCTGTTTCTTTGTTTTTCATGAATATAATGGATCCCGAATCGCCGTCTGCATACCACCCATTATGCATGCTAGACACGGCTGGGAAAGTGCTAGAGAAACTCATCAAGGGAAGGCTCACTGACGCGATTCGTGCTGCTGGAGACTGTAGTAATCGGTCCTAATTGTCACTTATGCAGAACGGAAAAATTGTCTCGAAAATGCTTTTTCCGAACTTGTTGCACATGCGGCCTCATAATAATAATTGTTTTCCATTGTTAAGGAAAAATAAGACAAATTCTTAATTTTCTCTTTTGAAGAAGATGAAAAGCGTCTAAATGCTAGCGATGTCTGAAGATGCGTGAAATACATTCCTGCATTTGTTGTATGAACGTGAAATTGGATTTACAAAGATGTCCTATCGTCGGAAGTGGAATAAAACTGCTGAGAATTTAGCGGAAAGTAAATTAATATCAGAGTTCAGGATTAAGAACATTGGAAATGTCTCACCTGAGATCCGTTCTAGTTATGTGGTATCCTGTAATAATAGGGGCCACGCTGCAATTTCCCACACAAATCGCACCATCAGCATAGTCGATACCAAACGTATGATGAAAATTTCGGACCTTCAATCCAATGACCGAACAATATGGACAATTGCATATCATCCCAGAATTCCTACACTTCTGGCGACAGGAAGTGTTGGTGGTATTGTAACCGTATATGATTATTATGTTCAAAAAGCCAGCGTGCAAGAGTTCTATGGAAATCAAATCGAATTTGGCAACATCATTCCTTCGATATGCTTTCATCCGATACATGATTTTGTTGCTTATTCTATTAGAAAAGACGTGAAAATATGGGACTGGCGAAATAATCGGCTGTTATACAATTCACAGGGGAATTCAAGGACCAGGTTCATGAAATTCAATCCTCTAAACAATATGCTCATCACTATACAATCCTATGAGCAGTATAGTACAATGAATTGCGTTGGGAATTTTTTAATGTGATCGCAGCAATCAGTTCAGTATTGAATAGTGCCTTCGATCCATGCTATGTTAATGATGTCGTTGATAATGTTATAAATAAATTAATCAATATATCATACAAGTGCCAACAAGACGGTGATAGTCAAAACTTTTTAAATTCCAAAAATTTTGACCGTATAATTGAAAACCTTGAAACGACGATTACGATATGGCGTCGTAAATTGAATCATTTTTCCAGTGATAATTGTCGTATGGAGGACAAGAAAGAACGTAATTGTTCACATTTTATTGATACAATAAAGAGGCATGCGATGAATTGTTCGAAAATGGAGCGAAGCTATAAAGAAAGACTTGTTTCTTGCCTACCAACCGGGGAATATCCTATCAAAGTAGCTCTTCAGTTGTGCCTGAATAGTTCATGGAAAGTTTTACATGAGTACCTCCGACAGAAATGTGCCGATGAAGATGTCATGGTCGTCCCTGATGATCACTCATGCCCTAAAGCGCCTAAGATTTTACAAGTTTGGGATTTTTTTTGATACTACAGATCTAAGTCAAGGCTGGTACGGTGCACTTACACAATGTGAATCACACAATGATGTTTCGGCTAATGTATCGCAATGTGGCCGTAAAGCTGCCGTTTTCATCCGTAAATTAGATGTACATCTCAACAACTATTCACGACTACGAGTATTCAGCATTGAACGTGATAATTTAGTCCATCTTCTGCATAATATACATCCAAACTTATATTAAAATGAGTAATTCAAGGGGAGGAAGAGAGCAGATAAAAGAAATTCAAAACCAGAATAGAGTCTGATAATAAAATCACATACTTACGCATGTTTTCTTAGTGGGAAAATGTGTTATTAGTTAGTGTATTTTAAATATACAAAGCGTTAGGGAATAATATTTTTAAAGTAGGGTAACAACAGAAAATAACACATACTAAAGCAATGAATTAAAACATTGTACATTCAACACGAATGGTGTTGATGAGGTTTGAGTGGCGGTAGCGAGAGTATGACCGGTTGGTGCTGCTGGTGCTGTCGCCGGGAGATTTCGAGGAGTCTGCTCGAAATTGCGCACCAGCGTGGACGCCGCGGCGGTTCGGGATGAGGATTAGTACATATAACCTCGGAATACAGTTTTGCGGTTCTAATACTAGTTAGCGAGGAAATTAGAGATTCGGCGTGAAGCCCGATATTAGTGTGAAGTGCAGTACAGATATCTTTTCTCCCGATTTTTCCGTTGTTCTGCGGCTTGTTTTAGCGGGGATTCTAAATAGATACTTGATTGTAAATTGTATCGTGATCGACTTGGTATAAGTTGGCCTAGAAAGTGGTCAAATTCCGTCTCTTGCTCGTGCGTGGTTGTGGAGTGTGATCAATAGGATTATGATTGTGCACCCGTGATGACTAAACCGTGCCCATCTTGCAACGGTAAAGTGCCGGTAACTAATTTTGGAACGTATAACATCCCTTTCGGCTTGGACAGCTGTACAATTTAGCTGGAAATGGTATGTTTAGAATAAGGGGATGTTGTGAATGGCGTGGGGCTGGGCAGAGGAAGGTCAGAGCAGCGGGATATTACGAGGAAAACGGGACGCATTCAAAGTGGCCGTGTAATAGAATTGAAAAAATCAATCTCCAGATGCCACGCATAACCAATGATGTCACTGAGTCCAACATATTGGTTATTTAATTAGTAGTCGAGAACGTGATAGATGAAAGAAGTGTATAGAACAGTGAAAAGATTCTAGATGCATTATATAAAGTAAGGAGTGAATTACAGTTACCCTCCATCGCATGTACACTTTATCAAGGCTGTCAATGACATAGATATTCATGGTTTGGTTTGGTGTTAGCCTGTGGAACAATACATACACCTCGATTGTGTGTTAGTGTTTTTGAAGCAGTTTTTCAATTTAGTCGGAGATACTTTTGATGATAACAATTGGAAAGTTAAAAACATTCAACGGGTTTGAAGAAGCAAACCAATTGCAATCGATAGAAGTTATTTACTGACCCGGGTCATAATCGGTGACGGGATTTCGTAAATACAAATATAAGTGTATTTATGCTAATGTAGTTTTATTTATCACTGCCTGTTGTTGATGATGAGGGAATTAAACCGCGACCACGAGAACGTATCCAGATTCCCTGAAAAGTGTATCGGCGAAGAAGCGATGATCAGTGTTTTATCCAAGGAGATTTGAACCCATCAAAGAAACAATTCTCGAGGACCTTACGTGTTAGTCACATCATCCTTAGTGGCAGCTTTAGTACGTGCTGAGGAAATCTATTCGTCAAGTGCAGATGTTTCTTCCAACAAAGAATGGCCGCAATTCTTGGGCAAATATTTAGTTTATATTTAATTTTTATTTAAAAACTATTATATTTGATATGCCGATGTATGATACATAATATTTTAACTAATACGAATATTAATACGCTGAATGCAAGATTAGGTAAACGAATTCATTTTTTTTTTGAGGGAGTTTGTTTGAATATTCCAAACTATTGTTGATACTATTGTTACTTAATTAGTTTCAGTCAGAAAAAAATCGAAATTCACTCATTATTAATGTTGATAGTGGGCGAACGTACGTAACCTTGTGATAAATTACAAATTCTGATAGATGCATTGTGAATTTAAATGCCCAGAATACTTTTTTTCTTAATGTGACTGAGACCAGTGGATTGGAAATCTCTTTCTTCTGTTTCTTTGTTTTTCATGAATATAATGGATCCCGAATCGCCGTCTGCATACCACCCGTTATGCATGCTAGACACGGCTGGGAAAGTGCTAGAGAAACTCATCAAGGGAAGGCTCACTGACGCGATTCGTGCTGCTGGAGACTGTAGTAATCGGTCCTAATTGTCACTTATGCAGAACTGAAAAATTGTCTCGAAAATGCTTTTTCCGAACTTGTTGCACATGCGGCCTCATAATAATAATTGTTTGCCATTGTTAAGGAAAAATAAGACAAATTCTTAATTTTCTCTTTTGAAGAAGATGAAAAGCGTCTAAATGCTAGGTATGTCTGAAGAGGCGCGAAATACATTCCTGCATTTGTTGTATGAACGTAAAATTGGATTTACAAAGATATCCTATCGTCGGAAGTGGAATAAAGCTGCTGAGAATTTAGCGGAAAGTAAATTAATATCAGAGTTCAGGATTAAGAACATTGGAAATGTCTCACCTGAGATCCGTTCTAGTTATGTGGTATCCTGTAATAATAGGGGCCACGCTGCAATTTCCCACACAAATCGCACCATCAGCATAGTCGATACCAAACGTATGATGAAAATTTCGGACCTTCAATCCAATGACCGAACAATATGGACAATTGCATATCATCCCAGAATTCCTACACTTCTGGCGACAGGAAGTGTTGGTGGTATTGTAACCGTATATGAAGATTATGTTCAAAAAGCCAGCGTGCAAGAGTTCTATGGAAATCAAATCGAATTTGGCAACATCATTCCCTCGATATGCTTCCATCCGATACATGATTTTGTTGCTTATTCTATTAGAAAAGACGTGAAAATATGGGACTGGCGAAACAATCGGCTGTTATACAATTTAGAGGGGAATTCAAGGACCAGGTTCATGAAATTCAATCCTCTAAACAATATGCTCATCACTATACAATCCTATGAGCAGTATAGTACAATGAATTGCGTTTGGAATTTTTTAATGTGATCGCAGCAATCAGTTCAGTATTGAATAGTGCCTTCGATCCATGCTATGTTAATGATGTCGTTGATAATGTTATAAATAAATTAATCAATATATCATACAAGTGCCAACAAGACGGTGATAGTCAAAACTTTTTAAATTCCAAAAATTATGACCGTATGATTGAAAACCTTGAAACGACGATTACGATATGGCGTCGTAAATTGAATCATTTTTCCAGTGATAATTGTCGTATGGAGGACAAGAAAGAACGTAATTGTTCACATTTTATTGATACAATAAAGAGGCATGCGATGAATTGTTCGAAAATGGAGCGAAGCTATAAAGAAAGACTTGTTTCTTGCCTACCAACCGGGGAATATCCTATCAAAGTAGCTCTTCAGTTGTGCCTGAATAGTTCATGGAAAGTTTTACATGAGTACCTCCGATAGAAATGTGCCGATGAAGATGTCATGGCCTTCCCTGATGATCACTCATGCCCTAAAGCGCCTAAGATTTTACAAGTTTGGGATTTTTTTTGATACTACAGATCTAAGTCAAGGCTGGTACGGTGCACTTACACAATGTGAATCACACAATGATGTTTCGGCTAATGTATCGCAATGTGGCCGTAAAGCTGCCGTTTTCATCCGTAAATTAGGTGTACATCTCAACAACTATTCACGACTACGAGTATTCAGCATTGAACGTGATAATTTAGTCCATCTTCTGCATAATATACATCCAAACTTAGATTACAATGAGTAATTCAAGGGGAGGAAGAGAGCAGATAAAAGACATTCAAAACCAGAATAGAGTCTGATAATAAAATCACATACTTACGCATGTTTTCTTAGTGTGAAAATGTGTTATTAGTTAGTGTATTTTAAATATACAAAGCGTTAGGGAATAATATTTTTAAAGTAGGGTAACAACAGAAAATAACACATACTAAAGCAATGAATTAAAACATTGTACATTCAACACGAATGGTGTTGATGAGGTATGAGTGGCGGTAGCGAGAGTATGACCGGTTGGTGCTGCTGGTGCTGTCGCCGGGAGATTTCGAGGAGTCTGCTCGAAATTGCGCACCAGCGTGGACGCCGCGGCGGTTCGGGATGAGGATTAGTACATATAACCTCGGAATACAGTTTTGCGGTTCTAATACTAGTTAGCGAGGAAATTAGAGATTCGGCGTGAAGCCCGATATTAGTGTGAAGTGCAGTACAGATATCTTTTCTCCCGATTTTTCCGTTGTTCTGCGGCTTGTTTTAGCGGGGATTCTAAATAGATACTTGATTGTAAATTGTATCGTGATCGACTTGGTATAAGTTGGCCTAGAAAGTGGTCAAATTCCGTCTCTTGCTCGTGCGTGGTTGTGGAGTGTGATCAATAGGATTATGATTGTGCACCCGTGATGACTAAACCGTGCCCATCTTGCAACGGTAAAGTGCCGGTAACTAATTTTGGAACGTATAACATCCCTTTCGGCTTGGACAGCTGTACAATTTAGCTGGAAATGGTATGTTTAGAATAAGGGGATGTTGTGAATGGCGTGGGGCTGGGCAAAGGAAGGTCAGAGCAGCGGGATATTACGAGGAAAACGGGACGCATTCAAAGTGGCCGTGTAATAGAATTGAAAAAATCAATCTCCAGATGCCACGCATAACCAATGATGTCACTGAGTCCAACATATTGGTTATTTAATTAGTAGTCGAGAACGTGATAGATGAAAGAAGTGTATAGAACAGTGAAAAGATTCTAGATGCATTATATAAAGTAAGGAGTGAATTACAGTTACCCTCCATCGCATGTACACTTTATCAAGGCTGTCAATGACATAGATATTCATGGTTTGGTTTGGTGTTAGCCTGTGGAACAATACATACACCTCGATTGTGTGTTAGTGTTTTTGAAGCAGTTTTTCAATTTAGTCGGAGATACTTTTGATGATAACAATTGGAAAGTTAAAAACATTCAACGGGTTTGAAGAAGCAAACCAATTGCAATCGATAGAAGTTATTTACTGACCCGGGTCATAATCGGTGACGGGATTTCGTAAATACAAATATAAGTGTATTTATGCTAATGTAGTTTTATTTATCACTGCCTGTTGTTGATGATGAGGGAATTAAACCGCGACCACGAGAACGTATCCAGATTCCCTGAAAAGTGTATCGGCGAAGAAGCGATGATCAGTGTTTTATCCAAGGAGATTTGAACCCATCAAAGAAACAATTCTCGAGGACCTTACGTGTTAGTCACATCATCCTTAGTGGCAGCTTTAGTACGTGCTGAGGAAATCTATTCGTCAAGTGCAGATGTTTCTTCCAACAAAGAATGGCCGCAATTCTTGGGCAAATATTTAGTTTATATTTAATTTTTATTTAAAAACTATTATATTTGATATGCCGATGTATGATACATAATATTTTAACTAATACGAATATTAATACGCTGAATGCAAGATTAGGTAAACGAATTCATTTTTTTTTTGAGGGAGTTTGTTTGAATATTCCAAACTATTGTTGATACTATTGTTACTTAATTAGTTTCAGTCAGAAAAAAATCGAAATTCACTCATTATTAATGTTGATAGTGGGCGAACGTACGTAACCTTGTGATAAATTACAAATTCTGATAGATGCATTGTGAATTTAAATGCCCAGAATACTTTTTTTCTTAATGTGACTGAGACCAGTGGATTGGAAATCTCTTTCTTCTGTTTCTTTGTTTTTCATGAATATAATGGATCCCGAATCGCCGTCTGCATACCACCCGTTATGCATGCTAGACACGGCTGGGAAAGTGCTAGAGAAACTCATCAAGGGAAGGCTCACTGACGCGATTCGTGCTGCTGGAGACTGTAGTAATCGGTCCTAATTGTCACTTATGCAGAACTGAAAAATTGTCTCGAAAATGCTTTTTCCGAACTTGTTGCACATGCGGCCTCATAATAATAATTGTTTGCCATTGTTAAGGAAAAATAAGACAAATTCTTAATTTTCTCTTTTGAAGAAGATGAAAAGCGTCTAAATGCTAGGTATGTCTGAAGAGGCGCGAAATACATTCCTGCATTTGTTGTATGAACGTGAAATTGGATTTACAAAGATGTCCTATCGTCGGAAGTGGAATAAAGCTGCTGAGAATTTAGCGGAAAGTAAATTAATATCAGAGTTCAGGATTAAGAACATTGGAAATGTCTCACCTGAGATCCGTTCTAGTTATGTGGTATCCTGTAATAATAGGGGCCACGCTGCAATTTCCCACACAAATCGCACCATCAGCATAGTCGATACCAAACGTATGATGAAAATTTCGGACCTTCAATCCAATGACCGAACAATATGGACAATTGCATATCATCCCAGAATTCCTACACTTCTGGCGACAGGAAGTGTTGGTGGTATTGTAACCGTATATGAAGATTATGTTCAAAAAGCCAGCGTGCAAGAGTTCTATGGAAATCAAATCGAATTTGGCAACATCATTCCCTCGATATGCTTCCATCCGATACATGATTTTGTTGCTTATTCTATTAGAAAAGACGTGAAAATATGGGACTGGCGAAACAATCGGCTGTTATACAATTTAGAGGGGAATTCAAGGACCAGGTTCATGAAATTCAATCCTCTAAACAATATGCTCATCACTATACAATCCTATGAGCAGTATAGTACAATGAATTGCGTTTGGAATTTTTTAATGTGATCGCAGCAATCAGTTCAGTATTGAATAGTGCCTTCGATCCATGCTATGTTAATGATGTCGTTGATAATGTTATAAATAAATTAATCAATATATCATACAAGTGCCAACAAGACGGTGATAGTCAAAACTTTTTAAATTCCAAAAATTATGACCGTATGATTGAAAACCTTGAAACGACGATTACGATATGGCGTCGTAAATTGAATCATTTTTCCAGTGATAATTGTCGTATGGAGGACAAGAAAGAACGTAATTGTTCACATTTTATTGATACAATAAAGAGGCATGCGATGAATTGTTCGAAAATGGAGCGAAGCTATAAAGAAAGACTTGTTTCTTGCCTACCAACCGGGGAATATCCTATCAAAGTAGCTCTTCAGTTGTGCCTGAATAGTTCATGGAAAGTTTTACATGAGTACCTCCGATAGAAATGTGCCGATGAAGATGTCATGGCCTTCCCTGATGATCACTCATGCCCTAAAGCGCCTAAGATTTTACAAGTTTGGGATTTTTTTTGATACTACAGATCTAAGTCAAGGCTGGTACGGTGCACTTACACAATGTGAATCACACAATGATGTTTCGGCTAATGTATCGCAATGTGGCCGTAAAGCTGCCGTTTTCATCCGTAAATTAGGTGTACATCTCAACAACTATTCACGACTACGAGTATTCAGCATTGAACGTGATAATTTAGTCCATCTTCTGCATAATATACATCCAAACTTAGATTACAATGAGTAATTCAAGGGGAGGAAGAGAGCAGATAAAAGACATTCAAAACCAGAATAGAGTCTGATAATAAAATCACATACTTACGCATGTTTTCTTAGTGTGAAAATGTGTTATTAGTTAGTGTATTTTAAATATACAAAGCGTTAGGGAATAATATTTTTAAAGTAGGGTAACAACAGAAAATAACACATACTAAAGCAATGAATTAAAACATTGTACATTCAACACGAATGGTGTTGATGAGGTATGAGTGGCGGTAGCGAGAGTATGACCGGTTGGTGCTGC
Organism: Odontomyia ornata; assembly: GCA_963969285.1. Classification (NCBI taxonomy): domain Eukaryota; kingdom Metazoa; phylum Arthropoda; class Insecta; order Diptera; family Stratiomyidae; genus Odontomyia; species Odontomyia ornata. The sequence goes on along the minus strand of OZ017739.1, from coordinate 167,965,752 downwards.
TGGTGCTGTCGCCGGGAGATTTCGAGGAGTCTGCTCGAGATTGCGCACCAGCGTGGACGCCGCGGCGGTTCGGGATGAGGATTAGTACATATAACCTCGGAATACAGTTTTGCGGTTCTAATACTAGTTAGCGAGGAAATTAGAGATTCGGCGTGAAGCCCGATATTAGTGTGAAGTGCAGTACAGATATCTTTTCTCCCGATTTTTCCGTTGTTCTGCGGCTTGTTTTAGCGGGGATTCTAAATAGATACTTGATTGTAAATTGTATCGTGATCGACTTGGTATAAGTTGGCCTAGAAAGTGGTCAAATTCCGTCTCTTGCTCGTGCGTGGTTGTGGAGTGTGATCAATAGGATTATGATTGTGCACCCGTGATGACTAAACCGTGCCCATCTTGCAACGGTAAAGTGCCGGTAACTAATTTTGGAACGTATAACATCCCTTTCGGCTTGGACAGCTGTACAATTTAGCTGGAAATGGTATGTTTAGAATAAGGGGATGTTGTGAATGGCGTGGGGCTGGGCAAAGGAAGGTCAGAGCAGCGGGATATTACGAGGAAAACGGGACGCATTCAAAGTGGCCGTGTAATAGAATTGAAAAAATCAATCTCCAGATGCCACGCATAACCAATGATGTCACTGAGTCCAACATATTGGTTATTTAATTAGTAGTCGAGAACGTGATAGATGAAAGAAGTGTATAGAACAGTGAAAAGATTCTAGATGCATTATATAAAGTAAGGAGTGAATTACAGTTACCCTCCATCGCATGTACACTTTATCAAGGCTGTCAATGACATAGATATTCATGGTTTGGTTTGGTGTTAGCCTGTGGAACAATACATACACCTCGATTGTGTGTTAGTGTTTTTGAAGCAGTTTTTCAATTTAGTCGGAGATACTTTTGATGATAACAATTGGAAAGTTAAAAACATTCAACGGGTTTGAAGAAGCAAACCAATTGCAATCGATAGAAGTTATTTACTGACCCGGGTCATAATCGGTGACGGGATTTCGTAAATACAAATATAAGTGTATTTATGCTAATGTAGTTTTATTTATCACTGCCTGTTGTTGATGATGAGGGAATTAAACCGCGACCACGAGAACGTATCCAGATTCCCTGAAAAGTGTATCGGCGAAGAAGCGATGATCAGTGTTTTATCCAAGGAGATTTGAACCCATCAAAGAAACAATTCTCGAGGACCTTACGTGTTAGTCACATCATCCTTAGTGGCAGCTTTAGTACGTGCTGAGGAAATCTATTCGTCAAGTGCAGATGTTTCTTCCAACAAAGAATGGCCGCAATTCTTGGGCAAATATTTAATTTATATTTAATTTTTATTTAAAAATTATTATATTTGATATGCCGATGTATGATACATAATATTTTAACTAATACGAATATTAATACGCTGAATGCAAGATTAGGTAAATGAATTCATTTTTTTTTTTGAGGGAGTTTGTTTGAATATTCCAAACTATTGTTGATACTATTGTTACTTAATTAGTTTCAGTCAGAAAAAATTCAAAATTTACTCATTATTAACGTTGATAGTAGGCGAACGTACGTAACCTTGTGATAAATTACAAATTCTGATAGATGCATTGTGAATTTAAATGCCCAGAATACTTTTTTTCTTAATGTGACTGAGACCAGTGGATTGGAAATCTCTTTCTTCTGTTTCTTTGTTGTTCATGAATATAATGGATCATTAAGCTTTAGAAAAAAAAAAATTATATTGGTCCAAGTGAGAGTTCAAGTAATTAATGAAGCAAATGGAGAAATGACTTGAAACAACATTGTTCGCTTACAAATACCTCTACCAACTGAATTAGAGACTCATTTGCTGTGTCATATTTGTCCAGAAATTGTCGGTGCTGGGTGCTACCAATTCTTAATTACTTGCTTATAGTTCACAACATAGAGCAGTTAACAATTTTTGTAGAGATTTTTTTTTTGCGGTTGTCTTTTAATTCAGCAGATTTTATGAACCGTAATAGCGATGATGTTTTGTTACACTCGAAACTATTTGCTAACTTACATTGATCGCTGTAAATCTGAAAGAATCAGTTATCAAATGTGATTGCAGGCCGGCTAATTCACACTCCCAATTTGCTGGGAAATTTTATTACCTATATAGAATTTTCAAATCAGAAGTAAATAGGGAACCCTTCTTAAAAAAAAAAGTAAGAAAAATAATTTTGTAAATTTTATTGCTGAAAATTGGTCGCATCCACTAGAATAGGGAAAAGTGAAATTAAGACTGTAATAGTAGGTTGTGAGCTTTTCCGCAAATGTCTTAATCATAATCAGAATTAAATGATAGTAAATAAAGAAACAATGTTGCATTAAAACTAACCCTTCGGTCTTTCCTTTCTCAACATTCTGACCGGGTCTAGGACCCGGTACGGTGGCAGGCTATCCTCATAAAACATGAGCCAGCCGCCGGGTACAATACAATCTTCTTTGTTTCAGGTGACGTCGCGGGTTGAGTGGCACAAGCAGAGTGCCTCTTTATGGCTTAGAGTTATGCAATCGAATTGTATAATTCTATGGCATAAATTGGTCATCGGGGTACTTTTCTTCTGATGGGAAGACTTATGCAAGTTAAGTTGTATGAGTTTTCCACTCAGAAGAGGAATACCTGGCCACTGCAACAAATATGGATATTAATCCGGTTGGGTGGGTGCGAAGGGGCTCCATCACCACCCGGTTGCCCTTCTCTCATTTGTGGGCCATGAGCCTCTCCGGGTAAGGACGAGGTCACTCTGCTTCCACTTCCTTTTACTTGTTACTCTTGTTCCTTGAACAAGTCAGTTGTCCCTTGTGTAGTTACCTACACTTTTTGCGACTTCGGTTGCCTTATTTTGTTCGACCCCAGAAATTCGTGAATGCGAAATTCTTTGTAGTGGGTCCTTGTGCTGGGGGAATGAACCCGCCCCACGACACCGCAATGCTAGCCTGCCAGCGCATTCACGCGTCCCCAGACAAGGGCATTCTCGGCAGATACCGACACCTTCGTCTGCCGAGGCAGCAGACCATCGCTGCAGTCCTTTACGGACATTAGAAACTTATTAGAACACTACAAATGGCGCCCAACGTGGGGCCCCGAAAAGCCCGGCTGTGTCATCAGTCGTTAGCACGAGACATTCCATCGTCTCTAGGTGTCCCCACAAGGTGTCAAGAATATTGCCGGGTAGGTAACTCCCGAGGGCTTTTGCACTAATCGTGCCCCAGCAACTCTAATAACTTCCGGACGTGTGTTGTCTTTGGACATCAATATCGTCTGGTCCTGCTTTTGATTTATACTTTGGTGGTTTACCACCATTGTATGACTAGTAAGGCCAAATGATATTAGAGTCCCTATTTGTATTCGGAAGTTATTATTTCAACATCCATTTTGCGGAGGATTCTGATCCGCTCCCCAAACCCGCGGTGCCTGAGTGTCTTACATTACATAGATTTTTATTTCATGTGATTGGCTGATTAGCTAATTCATGACTATCCATGACAAGACACGCGCTGCTGGTGGATCAGAATTCAACCCTGGGCTGACAAGTTGTAACTTGTAAAAACTTGCGGATGAGGGAGCACTTCTGAACCCTGATTCTCATGGTGCCGCAAGAGAGTAGTCCCTGAAACGCTACAGAAGAATTGTGCCTGTAGTAATCGAGGAGTAGGGCTCTAAAAGCCAGCGCTGCCACAGGCACACAGCACAAACTCAATTTAACAATGAGTAACCATTCAGTCACCTTCCCCATCGCAACACTCGTTCTTTTTTTTTTTTTCGCATGAAAAATAAGTCAAGAACATGTCTTTTGTACTTAACTCCCGGGAAGACAATATTCACCGCGTTATTTGCGAGATGCGGCTTCAATCATTGATTAGAGTAGTCGAAATTTGACCCGTCGTCTGGAGTTCCCCGCGCTAGTTGTGGCGCTCACATACCCGAAACTATATTCAAATAAAAAGGGTAGGGAATTATCTTTCCAATAAAACCAATTTCATGACAATTAATACAATTTATCTGTATTTTATTTCATTTGAAAATTGTATACATCCTAATAAAAAACACCCTATATTTTGGCTTCATCGAAGGCATAAACCACCAGCGGAGTATTCACCACAAACGAAAGCGAGGTGAACGAGATGTCAATTTGACGGAGATGTCTTCGCGCGGTGTTGGATGTCTGGCGGGTTCAAGAGGGAGTACGGTTAGGGGGTCTCTGAAAAAGAGAAGTAACGCGTGTACGTCGAAGGGGCGACTTGCGGAAAGTTTCGCAGATTGATTTCAAACTCGGCATCTGATCGATATTTACACATCTGAATCCGCAAATGTTATTTCTATCGACAGATTTGTTTAGCATGGTGAAAATATCTCAATCTACAAATTCCGAAAGTTTGTGCAGTGCAAATAATCATTGATAGTACTAACTGTGATTTGATACAACAGTTGCAAAACAGGGAAAGGCGGAACAACAAAATCAAGCCAACATTGTCGTCAAGGAGATAAAAGCTAGCTTTACACACTCAACTCGTTTCCACTTCACGATCCGAAGATCCGAGAGGATTAAGTCGTCACCAAGTTCATCATTCGTCAGGCAAACATAAGGACTTTACTATCAGTGTACCACCAACTTTGCATGCAAAGAAACGATTTGATCATAGCCCACATGAGGTGTTCGTACAACTTGACGAACTTATTGGAACCGGGGATGATCGTGAATGGAAAGAAACCGCTCGTTGGATCAAGTATGAAGAACATATTGAAGAAGTGTCAGATAGATGGGGCAAACCGCACGTTGCTTCACTTTCCTTCCACTCTCTCCTAAATTTAAGACGTTGCCTTGAAACTGGTGTTGTGCCTTTAGATTTAGAAGAAAAGGATCAACCGGCAGTTGCTTATAAGATTGTTGAACAGATGGTTGTTGAAGAATTGATTAGTCCAGATGATAAGCCTACAGTTATGAGAGCTTTGCTCCTCCGACACAGACATGTTAATGATTCACATGGTGCATTTTCTTTTGCCAAGAGAAAGTGGAAATATTTAGATTAAACAAGTGGTTTCTATGATTTTAGCCATCCTTATAAAATTTCAACTCGTTACTTTCGCGCCATCGTTCAGCAATGATAATATACCAGAATACGTAGTTAAAAAAGATGCCATTCTGCAAATGCTTCGTTATCCTAGGTATATTCATTTCATGCATACAAAATACGGCACGGTAGGATCGACAATCACCGAAGAGCTTTTACGATCTGGATCGCAAACGGCTCATCAAATCATATTAAGATGCTATTCGAGTAGCGAAAATAAAGACAATAAACTAGCAGCGTTTCGTGATACTTTTATACAAATGGTCAATGATAATTTCTTAATTTGTTGTCCAATACCCAAACAAAGTGAAGCCCCTACAGATCTAATATTGCCAAAATTAGAAGTAGAACAACATCTATTATTTCGACCGCCAGATTTAGATTTATCTAAGCTGCAAAAGTTACAATCGGGTGCAACAAAGGAAATGCCAGATGGAGATGCTTACTGGAGAGTGAATTCCGATAGACTGCATCAACATTTACGTGACAATATTATGATCACAGCGTTGAACGGGAACTTGGAGCAAGTGCGGCCGAATGCTTTCGATATATACTTCAACAAATGTATGAAAAAACGGATGCTTGGCTGTCAAGAAAAGCTTACCCCGTTGGTGAAGTGATTTAGTGGTGTTAAACTGCATTTCACCAATACATAGTGAGAAAATTGGCGTTAGTGAAATTTTTCAATGAGGATTGCCAAAACTTATACCCATGAAACCATGGACGTTACCCCGTACTTTGTCAAATTTGGTCGAGAGATAGTGACATCCTGGAAGAAGCAGAACTTAACACATTCGGTAAGTTGGCCGTGAGCCACACGCGCGCGCGGAATTTATGGCGAAAATGCGGGAGGAAATTAAGGAGCGCATTAGAAAGGTGGCTGAGCACAGCACACGAAGATACAACCTTTGGAAGCAGATTTCTCCATTTAATTTTTTTTTCTTTTTTCTCTCTTCTCTTTATCTCCGGCCATTCCCCTTCCTTTCTGGTTTGAATGGTAATCGCGTCGTTTATTTATGTTTCGTTGCAAAGGTCTTCCGGTAGTAGATTAACGTGCTAAAATATAAATATTGCAAAGTGAGCAGCCTTGAATTCCGATCAGATCATACGGCAACAGTAATATTGGGGAGTATCAAGGTGAGCTGGTAGATCGACAATAGAGCAATTGTTCACAGTCAAGCAGGTACTTGAAAAATGCTGGGAGTTCAGCATAGACGTACATCAAATTTTTGTTGACTTTAAGCAAGCAAACGACAGTATTGATCGTAACGTACTGTACCTAATAATACTTTGCTTTGGCATCCCAGCCAAATTAGTCCGTCTTACCAAAATGACAATGACGTCGACTACCTCCCAAGTCTGCATCAATAACCAACTCACCGATGCCTTTGACACAAATATTGGACTAAAGCAGGGAGATGGGCTGGCCCCATGGCTATTCAATTTGGCTTTGGAGTACGTCATAAGGAAGCTACCTGTTCATTACTCTACAAGTCGAGCCAAGTAGTAACCTTTGCAGACGATATCAACATTGTGTCACGGTCATTAACAACTGCCAAAGAATTCCTGAAACTCGACAGCGAAGCAAAACTAGTAGGGCTACAAATCAATGAAAATAAAACAAAGCTCACGACGTAGTTGAGGAAAAATATCTCAAATACACAAAATCTCACACTTGGCGAGTACAAGACCGAAAATGTTAGCGAATTTGCGAATTTAGGCGCCCAAATAATGAAAACGGGCAATGAAAGAGACGAAATACTCCGAAGAATACAGCTCGCAAATAAAATATTTTATTCAGTATTGACGATCTTGAAGACCAGCTGCATACACAGGAAAACAAAGCTCCTAGTATACAAATCTATGGTAAGACCTGTGTTATGCATCTGCAAATATATTGAACGCCTTTGAGCGACGGGTCCTGAGGCGAATAATCGGAGCGAAGCTAGACGGGGACCAATGGCGAATTCAATACAACCATGAGCTGAATGAAATTTTTGACGAACTGGAGGCCTCAACGATTGTCAGACTGCGGAAGCTGCAATTGGCGAGACACATAAATCGTATGGATGAACAATGGATTCCCAAAAAGGTATTCGTTGGGAGAACTGAAAGCCGAAGACCAATGGGAAACCGAGGAAACGCTGGTCTGACTCGGTCGACGAAGACAGTTCATCGCTGCTCGGATTTCGAAATTGGAGGACGCGGTCAATGAACCGAGACAGTTGCAGGCGCTATTTGCAAGAAGCGAAGGCCCGAGAGGTGCTAAGAAGAAGATGATAAAATTCAGAAATATACAGTTTAGCATAATAGAAATACACAATAAATTTGAATAAATTAGTTTTAAAGAATATTTGACCAAACATACTCTTATAATCCTTACGATAAAATTCAGGATTATAGTATTTAATATAAAAAGATAATATTTTCTTATTATTGATTTAAATATTAGCAAAAGAAAGCATCAATTGAATAATTTAGATTATTTTATTATTTTCTTTTAATTTATTTTTTATTTTTTTGTTTAATATATAATTTTCCTTATTCGAATGTATGCGGTACAGTGTCTTATAATATACTAGGTGTTCTGACAAAAACATTTCAACATCGTTTGAACATTACTTAAAACGATGTGTACTATCGTATTTCCAATGTGAATATTCTAATTAGCTAGTGGAAAATTTCGGCAAAAACCTCTACTGAACTTATTATTAGCATAACATAACTTAGAACTATCTACTTATAACTAGTTAAAATCTATGAGGCTAGGTTACGGCCAAAGAAATAGGTTGTAGTAACTGCTAGTTTTCAGTTCGCCAGGGTGCGATGTAGCGAGTTTATAAATTGGACTAACGCCAGCAAGGCTGCGTAGTTTTTCAGAAGATAGGTAAAACGGTTTGTTAAGTACCATTTTCAAGTATCTATTTTGCGTGATCTGAAGCCTTGTTACTAGATATTTAGCATATTGGATCCAGGTAGGTGAGTCATATAGGATGATCGGTTGGATTGCCATTTTGACGATCCGAACTTTGTTTCTGGTTTTGAGACGCGAATTACGATTAAGAAGGGGGTATAGCGAGAGCACGGCCTTAAACGCTTTGGAGCTAATATGCTCAATATGACTTCAGAAGGTTAGTTTTTTTGTCGAATATAAGCCCAAGATAATTGAGATCCTCACTCCAGGGAATAGTTTGCCCTAAGAAATTTATTGGTCGCTTGGGTAGGTGAACACGTTACGTTCCTAGTGACTTCATTTTTGCAACATTAATTTTAATTTTCCATCTATCGTAATATTGATATGTAAGTTCTAACGTCATTTCAAGGCTAGCAATAATGGAATTTGGATCTGCACCTATGCTGTATATGCAAATATCGTCTGCGAAAGCTGCAACTTGGCACTTTGGTAAGGAAGGGAATTCAGACGCATAGATGTTATATAGTGATGGGGAAAACCAGCAGTAATACTTTTCACTGGGGAAGTGCTTTCCCCTACTTTAACCTGGAACTTCCTGTCAGTTAAAAATGCTTGCATAAGGTTCAACAAGTAAGGGGGGTGTGTTGTAGTAATCGAGTAGGTATGGCTCAAAAAGCAAGCGTGCGAGAGTTTGAAAGATGGTTCCCCGGCAAATTCGATATTTGGTTTCAATCCCATCAAATATTTCATGGGTTGGTGATTGCAGCTGCCTTCGTACATTATCACGGTATCACAGGAATGGCGATGTATCGCGCGACGGTTGGCGAATGCACGGTTCCTCATCCAGCCATTGCCTTCTAGAAGTAGCCAAATTAATGCAAGTTGCATGACCCAAATTGTCAGCAACAGCAGAGTAGTTAACGTTGATTGAATGTATTCAAAAAAAAAAAAAAAAAAAAAAAAAAAAAGAAGGATGTCAGCTATTCATACTTCTTTCCCTATCATACAATAAAGAAAATTTTAAATGTCGTAAAACAATAAAAGAAAGTATAAATTTGATAAGAAAAACAAAATAGAAGACTCGATTCGTTATTAAATGAGTGAAATACATAATCACTGTTATTACGACAAATAAATAAAATTTTAATTAGAAAAGAACAAGACATATTGCAAACGAAATCTCTACATATTTAATTATATCGTTTACATTTGAACGTCATTCAACAGCGCTCGTTGCCGCATGAATCGTCCAACAACAGTCACATTCAATTCAACAATCAAGTCAATCATATAAATCAATTCAATAGGTACTTGGTGCAGAACGCCTTACAAAGTGGGAACGTAACGTAGTTGCCTGCCAACATCACCATAATCAACAGCATTAAAAATGTACCTAGCACAAGTTCCCACATACTCATTACAAATTCTCCGAGTAACATGGTGACAGCTGCTTCAACGCTGGGCGGCGGAACAGTACCCTTGAAGGTTGCAGCGCTTGCGCAGCTTAACCAAAACTCGTCACACTACGAACAAACGCCATCATCAACACAAATTCATCGCGGAATCGCACTCACCTCTTCGTCAAGAATTCCAACCCAAACATTACTAGAGTGCAGAGCATAGGTATCGGAAAAACTGGCTTAAATAAACTTAAATTCTACTGTTTCGTATTGGATTGCAATTTCAACCCAATCGATTCTTTGGAAGAGTTTCGAAAGCATATGCGTACACATCGGCACAAATGGACCGGACAGTGTGTTGCTTGTCGAAAGAAAGGATCAAAAAAAAAAATTCTTATCAATCGATAAAGAATTTTTGCACTTGGTCAATGATCATCTTCCGCAACAATCGTATGCATCAAAACTGCTTCGACCATGGATCAAGAACGATCCTTCCGATTGCTATAAAACCAAAGATATTTGTGAAATGCTCCTGAAAGAGTTCCATTTGGAGAACTTTGCAAATGTATGGGGCCTAATTGTGTGTTTACAACCAACTCGCAGAAAGATCTACAATTCCATATACAACTTAATCACAGTGAAGATGTTAGTGCCTTGTACTGTTCGGAACATTTCATTTCATACCAACGGACTTGTCGATCATATCGGGAAAGTTCACGGAGCGTCACGCTATCAATGCTCGAAATGTTTCTATCGTAGCTGTGCTGCGTATAATGTACAAGAAGCAATTGAACCCATTTTCCCGCTAGTCTACGAGTTCCGCAAGAGACGTACAGTGGAAGATTTAGAATTGCGGAAAATCAAAAGAGCCGTCGGAGAAGAAGGGGGAGTCGAGTTGCAACCGCGAACGCGCGTGGACGCGAGGAGTGCAAGTATTCTTAGACCGTCTCGCTTATATTTTTTCATGAAAAGTGCTAATAATTGCATTAAGTATCGAGACTATATGCAAAGTGAATAACTGAATGTGTAAACAACCTGTTAGCGCGCAAGCAGTGATTAATATCGGATTAGTGAAAGTACAGCGATCACCAAGAACAACGGGTTCATTGCAGTGCTCTATTTCGGTGATGTTTGAGAAAAACGTTAGTGTGAATAGCGTTTGCATTATTTTTGCCCGAAACGCTTGCAAAGTCCGACGAAATAAGAGTGTGTAGCTTGCTTGCGAAGTGAAGGATGCAATTCTGAGTTTTGTGGTGCCCGCCTGTTTTGTGTGCGGAAATTGCGAGATTTCCAAGTGTACGCTCCGTTTGTGGCTGTTTTGTTGCCAATTAACGTAGACAAATCATCTCCACGCGCTTTGTGCTTTAATTGCCATACACATTTCGTGAACTTCGCAAGGATGTTGCAACCACTTTTCCTTTCTCATTGGCTACCACGCACCCTATGATTGCTTTCGCAGCCTTGGGACTTCATCGCGTAACAACGGCCGGTGCTAAACGAGGAACGCCCGTGGGGATTTGATGCGTACGCCCAAGTCAAGGACGTGACGAATTATGCGCTGGGATTTTTCTTCTCGCACGAGAACTGTATGCTAAATAAGACACCTAAAGGATTATCGGGCGATTTTGAATAAAAGCATTTATGAGACTTCTGTTTATAGTTTTTGATTAAAGCTCTCAAATAGCTCATGAGTAGTATTCGGGAGGCCGAATTAGATCGCATTATTGTCAAGATTTATAGTATAAAACGTGAATTTGTTGTCGTAATCATATGTAAACGTGTCGGAGAAAATTAGTGGACTCGGAAAAAATCGCGAAGTGTTACTATAAATAAAAAAAAGGAAATCAAAATAATAATAATACCAAATTTGCAGGATTTACCCGCCCCGAACACGAGCGTTCGTAACAGGAGGTTGGGGTAAGTACCCTTTCTTTTGTTCAAAAACAAAAAAAAAGAAGATTTCCCTTTTGCATGTTTTTATTTTATTTTTGTAAATTGAAAGATTTCAGCCGTACATTTGGTGCTTTGACACCTAAACGAAGTTCGTTTAGTATTTAAATATTTTCTCAGTATAGTATTTAATATTTTCTCCATCACGGGATAAACGAAAACAGTCAACGGATGTTGATAGAATCCTGTTGACTATATTATACCCAAGTATTCTAGTTCGATTAAAAATCCGAAAAAAAATAATAAAAAATGTCAAGATTTTGGAACTTATAAGAGTCTGAATGAGTGAGTATTTGAATTGAAATTAATGTGCAACGTACTCAAACTTATCAGTTTTTTTGTAATCGTATTTGAGAGAAAACAATAAAAGAATGAAAATGTCGAATTAAACTATACTCTTCGGTCTTTCCTTTCTTCCGGCTCTGACCGGGTATAGGACTCGGTACGCTGGCAGGCTCCCCCTAAAACCATGAGCCAGCCGCCGGGTACAACTTAATCCTTCTTGTTTCAGGTGATGTAGCGGGTTGAGTGGCCCAAGCAGAGTCCCTCTTTATGGCATAGAGTTATGCATTCAAATTGTATAATTCTATGGCATAAATTGGTCACCGGGGTACTCCCCTTCTGATGGGAAAGTTCATGCAATTCAAGTTGTATGAGTTTTCCACTCAGAAGAGGAATACCTGGCCACTGCAACAGCATATATATGGATTTATTCCGGTTGGGTGGGTGCGAAGGGGCTCCACCATCATCTGTTTGCCCCTCTTTCATTTGTGGGCCGTGAACTTCGTCGGGTAATGACGAGGTTACCCCAAGTCCGCCTTTCTTCTCAGGTTCCTCTTGTTCTCGAAACAAGTACTATCTCCCTCGACGTAGTTATCTACACTTTTTGCGACTTCGGTTGCCCCTGGATCTCCAGCAGTGAAATTCGTGAGTGCGAAATTTTTTTGTAGTGGGTCCTCGTGCTGGGGAAATGAACCCGCCCCACGACACCGCAATGCTAGCCTGCCAGCGCATTCACGCGTCTCCAGACGAGGGCATTCTCGGCAGATACCGACACCTTCTTCTGCCGAGGCAGCAGACCATCGCTGCAGTCCTTCACGGACATTATTGAACTTCTTATTCACTACAGTGTTATATTCCTGAAGTTTATAGACAAGAGCATCATACCAGGTTGTATCGAAGGCAGAAATATATTATACGAATCATATCAACTTTTAGCAGATAATTTCAAATTTAGTTTGAATTTACGATAATTTAATATATTTTATCATCAGAGGAAGCTATTTCAAGCAAAAATCCGGCGTGGCGATGGGGAACCCATTGTCTCCCCTCTTGAGAGAAATTTTTATGGGATGGGTAGAACAAAGAATAGCTGAAGAGGACGTCCTTCCAAGGATGTGGATCCGTTATGTTGACGACGTTCTCGCGATAGTGAAGAGGGATAAAATTGAAGAGACATTAAAGAAAATCAATGAAATACATAAAAATATCACCTTCACAATGGAAGTGAGGGGAACAACGAAATACCTTTTCTCGACATTAAAATAATAAGAATTAATAATGTTTTAGAGTTTGATATTTTCAGGAAACCCACGAATACTCAGAGGACGATACCAGCTACATCACACCACTCGCACATAAACCAAGATGGCAACGTTCAACAGTTGGATATACTGAATGCTGACGACTCCGTTAACGAAACATTTGAGCAAGAGAAGACTTTTATTTTGAGTACAGCGAAGATGAACGGATACAAAGAAAGCGAACTCTTGTCAATACATAGGAAAATTGAAACAAGACTAAAAGCGGCGTCACTAACCACTCTCCATGAACAAAACCGAAACCTAGAACAAAATCAAAGAGCAGCAATTACGTATTCAAAGATCTTTGGGAAGATCGGGAAAATCCTGAAGAAAGTCGACATAACAGCAGTACCCACGAGCCGGAAATTCAAAATGGGATCCAGACTAGGTATACCGAAGGATATGAAGCAGAAGGATGAAAAATGTGGCATATATAAAATTACCTGCCAGCCATGCCAGATATCGTACATTGGACAAACTAAGCGATCAGTCAAAACAAGGTTCAGTGAACATAACAAGGAAGCAGAGAAGTGAAACTCAAGGAAAGCACCAAGTGATACAGCTGTCCGCCGTCGCCAAGCATATTGTAGAAAGTAATCACGCAATCAATTGGGATGATCTAGAGGTAATACAAGACGTGAGCAACCATCGAAAATTGGACGTATATGAGAGCCTTTGGATTATTCGACAACCGAAAAACGCACGGCTCAATGAAAATGTGGGCAACGGATACTCAAGGATACTAGAGCTAGTTAAATTTAAATGATATTTAAAATATAACAAACGAATTATAATAGCAGTAATAAAAACAAAAACGCAATAAGGAAAAAACAATAAATGATACCTCTTAAGTAGGGATAATAAAATGTAAAAAGGATATAGGTTAAGTGATAGGTCTCAAAGACGAAAACAGGTAAAATGTAAGGGATATAAAAAGCGGATAGTATTTGAAACTAAACCATACCAAAAAACACTGAAGAAGGAGGAACTCTTACCTCCGAAATATATATATTTGTTTAAATTAAATTTATTTGCATTTTTCTGGAAAATTGGAGGAACATTGATTTGGAGAATTTTTAAATAGCGCAAAAACACCGAGAAAACGAAGAATTGCGTTTGTATTTACGATTCGGCACCGGAAAGGAACCCAACATGTGGTACCGAATATCTTATCGAGGATGTTCGTCCCGGAAGAAGTCGAGTTGGCTCAGGTGGACGACAGCCCTCTAGTGATTGACCTGGGCCACAGCACCTTCAAGTCGGCAGGCTCCACCAAGCTGATGCACACTATCCAGAGCTAGCTGCCACAGCTGCCAGAACTGCGAGTAATGGAGGGATTTGTATACAAGCAGATGGAACACGCATCCGGAGACCCCATACAAGAAAAGGAACAGTGGAAGGTATGGTTGCTCAAAGGATTGACCATCGATCTTATCAGACGGCCCTATGACCACCCATTGAATGTACACGGCAAACACGGCCGCACGCTACGGCGGCTGAAAACTTATTTCTTTTGGCGAATAATGACACAACAAACAAAAGCATATGACACAACAAATAAAAGCATATGTAGCCGCCTGTGAGATGGTAAGTGTATCAAAGCACTAAATCCTGCCCTCCGGCCTCCAATAGGTAAATTTGGATTACCCGAGCGTGTGTTCCAGCGCTTGTACCGCGATCTCATCGGTCAATATCCTCGTTCGACGTCTAGTCACATTGGGGCTTTCGTGGTTCTGGACCAACTGTCAAAGTTCCCAATCTTTGAGCCGATTCGGAACATTCATACAGCCTCAATCCTAAGCTTCTTGGAGAAACGCGTCTTTTATGTATTTGGAATACCGTCGTATGTCGTCTCTGACAACGGAGTCCAGTTCTCATCGATAAGATTTCATGCATTACACACTAGCGGACCGCAGTCTACTCTCCTGAAGTCAATGCTTCCAAGCGGCTAAACCGTACACTTCTTGCCTACGCACCTATATCAATCCAAATCAGAAGGATTGGGACCGTAGGATTTCCACCATCATTCTTCATACCACACCACCACTGGGATCTTGCCTTACTTTACCGTGTTTGGTCAGTACATGGCTTACCACGGTAAATCGTACCGGATGTTGCGGTGATTAAATTGTTTAGGAGACCCACTAGTAGCCTTAAAGCCTCACGAGAAACTCCGAGCGTTGCGACCAACTTTGAGATAAAATCAAAGATAGCAGACGTGCCAGGGAGGAGCGCTACAACCTTCGACCTCAACCGTCTGGCTTCAAGGCAGGCGATCAGATACATAGAAGCAACTTTAGACAAGGCGACGCGTCCCAACACTACAATGGCAAATTGGATAAGAAATTTGTAAAATGCCGGGCTATCCAGGCGTTAAGTCCCACCGGTTATCTCATCTCTGATATGTCCGGAAAAGAACTGGGGGTCTACCATGCAAAACATTTACGGCGTTGAAGGACGCCATCTCCAACAAACTTTCCTTTTGCTTATAATCCGAATGCCATTGGTTACAATCACCTGGACCTGCAAACCACCACAGCAGTTACACATTACCCCCGAACTTACCGTTGGACTGTTATTCATCAGTTCCCCATACGGCCAGGATGGTTTGCCCTCAACTAAGAACTCGAACCACCTGTCCTTCAGTCTCCACATGCCTGCCTGCCATCGTGGACATTGCCCTGTAATAACTGCCGATCCCACGGAGCGATACATGACAGAGATCTGTCATCCCTACACAATTGCGATAAGCTGGCAAGTGTTGGATGATAGATCTCTGCCAAGGAACCGCCACTTGATGTCGGCAGTGTTGCACGTTGATTAAAATATTAATATCTGCCACTGAATCGCGACTGGACGTCGGCTTTGTAGTGAATCAGTTAACACGTTCAATTTCATGAGAAATAATAAAAATCGAGTCTTACCTTGCGGCCGTAAAATAGCACTTGTCACTTAGTATCGCCCAAAAAGGACGCAAAAGCAAGTTCAAAACAGCCGTAAAAGGCGACCAAAAAAAAAGAATGAAAGTGGAAGAGGAAGAGGTAGTGAGTTTCTTCTTTAGTTAAAAGTGTAATCCCTTAGATTCATTTTTTTAGAACATAACGCTGCGGCCCCTTCGATGAACAACACGACTCAGCGCCTGAGAATCCCATTTGCACTTACGAATGATACTAGAGTTTGGCCCTTTTCACGCATCTTGAGAAGATTTTCGGGATGTTCGGACCCGGTTTTGAATAGGTCGATTTTTGACTTTTCAACCGGCTTTTCGGTATCCTAGAAGTTGTTCCATATAGGCATCAGAGAAATATCGTAGATCTTTTTTTGCCCATTCTAGTTTATTTTTCGAGTCCATGTTTTACATGAAGAGAGGAGCAAATAATTGAACATATACTTAAGTGCATCCGACTTTTATTTGGCGGATATGAGCAGGATTCAATTACCTAGCCAATGTGAGAACGACGAGAGCACACAACAAATAGGAAATTATTAATGACATTTAAGACCCTTTAACGTTGGATCCATTCATTGCGTGAGATCATACAGAACATCAATTCTAAAAATATAAAACTAGTGAATCGCTATTAAGCTGGTACTTGTCTCTAAGAACGTGGTACCAAATAGTATTCTCCACATGTAGACTCATTGCAAGAGTCGCTCCAGTGATGGGCCTCCAAATAATATCAACGAGAATAGTTTTGGGTAAACCTGCCTGTTCTGTTACCCTTCGAAATTAATTAGATTTTCGCCAAATATAGTTGCATGGATCTTACCCTTTTCAATGTGCATTGCACTAGAATTGTTTGTGTTTACACCTAATACGGTAATGCAAAGGCTAAGTAAATTTTGTGTAGCGCCGATCATACAAGATTCTCCCTGAAAAAGATTCACGCAGTATCTTGGGTAGGAAAGCACTATATTAACGTTCAACTCGCTCTTGCACCACCTTTCTTTAGCCCCTCAAGTTAGTAGTATTCATCAGCGAATTGAGGAAAGGTCAGATAATTTTATAAATCGTACTTTAAGCAAATATAAATCGTACTTTAAGCTGAAAAATATTGATAACAGATTTAATTGAGATTGCACACATTTAACATTTGTGCGAATTATGCGTGTTTTATATTGTGAAAAACCTATGAGATATATATATATATATTTTTTTTGTGGTACGGAGGTGAAGGCATTTACGCCCGCCGAGTCTGGCAGTGTGGGACTCCCATGGAGGATACCCTTGGACTACCCACTAAACACCTCCCCTGTCAATCTGAGAACCTAGCCTGGAACCGTTTGACACATTACTTCGGGCCAGGTCTCGTTTTGTTAAGCCGTGGGGCGCCTTCAAGCTGGAGAGTCCCTTTCCTAGCGGGAGGGGAGAGGGGAAGAGGAAATGCCAGAAGGGCGATCCCCCAGTCCCAGCACCTCCGGCTGCTGCGAGTCCCTTTTATATTTTAGGACTGCCCGAGCATAATGTGCCACCTGGTTCCATTTGTCAACCGATTCGAGCATCACCGCAACTATATTATCCGGGTTGAGCTCTCCCGTCTCGCTGTAGAGTTCCCTTCGCAGCCTGGCCCATTTGGTACACGCAAAAAATGTGTGACAGGCATTGTCCTCCTCTCCTGGGCAAAACCGACAATCGGGAGACCGTGACTTACCGATGCCCGCTCAATAGCTGGGTCAGATAGAAGTCAGTCTCACCATGCCTTCGATTTAGCCACGGTCTCACATCCGGGATGAGGCGCGCAGTCCACCTTCCCTTCGTGCAATTCCTCCAAGACTGCTGCCAATCGTTGAGCGAGCGTTGTCTCTCCTCGCGGACAACCATCACCCTCGCATCCTCGTTTCGGCGCAGGTAAATAGCGCGGCGCTCTCTAGCAAGGAGGGCGACAGGTATCACGCCTGCAATCACTCTCACCGCCGAGTCGGAGACTGTTGGATACGAAGATGCAATTCTCAGTGCTCTTCTTCTCTGTACCTGTGCCAATCGTTTTCGGTATACCTCCTTGCTGAGAGCGTCGCCCCATACCTCTGCTCTGTACAGTAGCACTGACCCTACACCACTCATCAAGAGGCGTCTTCTTGATGGGCTGGGTCCCCCTACGTTGGCCATAAGTCGACTCAGGGCCGATATTCCCGAAGCAGCCTTCTCAGCCGTTGCCCTGATTTGCTCAGAGAAACTCATCTTCGAGTCGATCAGTAGCCCCAGGTACTTCACCGCTGGCTTCGATTCGATCTGTATATCTCCAATACTGATCATCCTTACTCAGGGATTCTCTTTTTTGTCAAGATGACCACTTCGGTTTTCTCCAGTGCTAAACTGAGCCCGCGAGCAGTCATCCAGTCCCTCACTCGGCGCATTAGCATACCTAGCCTAAGTTGCGCTTGTTCAACGGTGCGTCCGGCGACCAGAGCCGCAACATCATCCGCATAGCCGACCAAGCGCGACTCATCTGGCATCTCAAGTCTCAGTAGCCCGTCGTAAGACACGTTCCACAGGTCCGGACCAAGGATAGATCCCTGGGCAACACCCGATGTAATTTCCATCCTTCGTTGGCCCTGTGTCGTGTCGTAGAGCAGGCTTCGGTCCTTTAGGTAGTTCCTCAAAAGCCGCATTAGATATTCTGGAACTTGAAAAGAGTTTTCCAGCGTGTCCAGAATATCCACCCATCTAGCGGAGTTGAAGGCATTCCTGACGTCGAGTGTCACCAACAGGACGATCCGTCGCTTGGTGCGATTATATGCCTCTGCCTTTTGGACCGCGTTCACCACCTCTGCAATCGCATCAATGGTAGAACGTCCTGCTCTAAAGCCGTACTGCGAGGAGATAGGTCCCCAGCAGCACGAATCGCGTCAGTGAGTCTTTCCTTGATGAGTTTCTCTAGCACTTTCCCAGCCGTGTCTAGCATGCATAACGGGCGGTATGCCGACGGCGATTCGGGATTTCCCTTCCCCTTGCTGACCAGCACGAGCCCAGCTTGTAGCCAAGGCCCCACGGATCCCTATTTACATCGTCCACGAGGTCTTGCCAGCATCGGGCCTTGCTCTTGTTAATAAGCCTGCGAAGCTATTTCCTGCCGGACCTGTATGCTGCTAGCCTAGTGTCTGCCTCCTCCCGTGTTCGCGCCCGCTGGGCCTCTCGCCGAAGTTTGTGACACTCGCTTCTTTGTTCGGCGATCTCGTTTGACCACCAGTATACTGGAGGCTTACCGTGTCGGGGTCTCCGACGGGGCATGGAAGACTCGCAAGCAGCTATGATGGTACTCATAGTTGAGTTCACCAAGTCCTTGGCTGTAGGCCCTCCACTCCCTGGCGGAGCTCCCAGCAACGGTGCGCCTGCCGTAAGCGCGTCAGCGAACCTCTCAACGTCCATCCTCCCAGTCCTCCATCCGAGGATTGAAGTTTGGGCATATGCACGCAGAGTGGCACTGTCGTGAATCTCAACAGCTATATACTGGTGATCACTAGCCGAGTAGTCCTCTAGTACTCGCCAGTTGTGTACTCTAGGTACCAGGGACTCCGAAGCGAGTGTCACATCGGGTATGGTTCCTACGCAACCCCAGCGGCGGAAAGTAGGGGCGTTACCAGTATTTAGGACAAAAAGCGCTGTTCTGGCCGCCATGTCCAAGATTTGCTTTCCCCTTGGGTCGGATTGTGGCATACTCCATTCAATGGCTCTAGCGTTGAAGTCTCCCCCGACCAGCATGTGGCCCTCTGTGTTCGAGACAGCGTCCTCCAGGGCATCGAGTTTGGTTCGAAAAGATCGCATTGCCTCGTTAGGCGTCAGATAAACACTGAAATATGTTATCCCTGAACACCGCACCCACACAAAACCATCCCCGCGTCCATGGCCCTGCACCTGAAGGCGGGCGCTGTCTCAAACCCAGATGGCCGAGGTACCAGATTTGTCAGGGTACCACGCTTGCGAGTCCTTGTTATGATGTTGCTGCTCAAGTAGGTCCTGGGCGTTTTTGCTTCGGTGCAAATTGACCTGCAGGATACGGATCATTTGAGTATCGATTTGGCTTTAGTTAGGGCCTTCTTGAAAACCCAGCATCTCCCTGTCCCCGGCTCATGTTTGAGGTCGCCGGGTGCTAGCTTAGCATCCTTGCAAAGAATGCATTTTGCCTCGTTCGTGCACTCCTTCCTTTTGTGCCCCGTTTCACCACATTTGTAGCACAGAGATCTCCTGTCGGGTCCCCTACAGCCATACGCGGTGTGTCCGTATTCGAAGCATCTGAAGCAGCGGATAGGGATCGCTCTCCTCCGTATCCTGCAGATCACACAACCTATCTTAATTTTGCCCTTCGCCAGGATTTGCTGGGCGTCTTTATCAGCTAGTTCGACAATAGCCATGCGTTGCCCCCTTGTGTTTTCACGTGTCAATCTTGCCTTGACTTCACTTAAGCTGGGGAACGCCCACCTAATGGCATCCTCTACTTCAGCTTTGTCCGTGACGCAGTCGAGGTCCCTGATTTCCAGGGTGGCCATTGGTTCGAGCGAGGCAACCGTTGCCGCATCTCCAAGAACCTTTTGAACCGCGTCACGGAATGCATCTTTGTTTGTGGCCTCTGGCCCGAATTCCACCAGCAGGCCACCGGTCCGGGTTGGTCGAACTGCTTTGATGGCAGTTTTGGTGTCGTCTGGCTTGACCGCTCCTTTAATTTCACGGAGGACATCTGCGTAGGTTCGGCCCTTAGTGGGTTTAATAAGCAGTGCCTCTCGCAAGGGTTTGCGCCGCGGTTTGCTTTTTGTTTCCTGCAGTATATCGGGGGGTTCTTTGTTCTTTCCGTGGTTGAGCTCTTTGTCTGTTTTTTCTAGGAGTAGCTTTTTGGCCGCTTTTTTCGCTGCCGCGTATAAAATTGTTATGGTAACGCTATCACTAATCTCCTAGAGCCAATTAACGTAGATTAGAGACAGTTTTGTAATGTACTGGGGATGGGATAAATTTTTAAATCAACCAGCAGCACCCTCTTCTCGGCAGACCACCATTCGTTTTCGTTTCCCGATGAGAAGGTCGACGCTGCTGGAAAGGAAAGAGTTTATCAATTTTTGTATCGTATACTATCGGCCGCTTAACCCCTTGTAGTTAAGTTACTTTTATATATATCCATATCATTTTTCTATTTTTACACATAAATTTTTTTTTTGTTTCTTCCAGACCAGACATGGACACGAAACGAACTCCAGAGAAGCGCTGGACCCACTACAAAAATATACAGCCAGCACGTTCTAGAGGACTCTACTAGAGTGAGATTGGAGTGCGGACACCTCCACCACACATGTGTCCAGGAGCTCTTGCAAACCTCAAATCTCTGTCCTCTGTGCAGACGTCCAATTGATCAGACCATTTTCGACACCTCACCCAGAACTCAAGCTCCTATATTTGGGGCAGTTTCAAAAGACCTCCGGAATAAGGATCAGACTCACCCTCTCCTCAACGTTCAGGGAGCTGCAGGCGGAGAAGTCCCAGTTTCAGAAACGCAGGCATATATCGCAACAGCGCCGCCAAACGCAACTGTCATGACGCGATCCTGTCTTTACTACAAGGGCTGACCGACAGGATAGGACTAATGGAGAAAGAGTTCCAAAACCTGAAGAACAGCCAGCTCACCAGTCGCACAAGAACTCCGCCGAGCTGGGAACTGAATCCAAATGCAGCTATTCCCACACCTATACCGTTTGAGGACTGGAACCTCCCTTGGATGAGCTCGGGTATGGACCCCAAAGCCCCAGACTATAGACGGCGGTTCAGTACCGCACCCTCACCGATACCAACAACGCAAGACTCTGTTCCGTACGGCGGACTGAACAATGAAGCTAACCCCTCTGCAGGGGGAATGCCGGTCGACAAGACCACTCTTGGAGGCTAGCATTCTTTGGGGAGTTCCGCCCCCACGTACCCGAGGAAATTCCCGCAGGGAGAAAGCCGGTCGACAAGGACATTCTTGTGGCTAGCATTCTTTGGGGAGTGCCGCCCCCACGGACCCGAGGATATGGGGGGTGCCGTGAGGTTCCCTCCTGGGATGACAGGTAACGACTCTGATTGTATCTGGACTACGCTTTGGACAACGAACTGGAATTGACGCTTTGGGCTGGCGGATGTGATGGTTTGGACCTAGTTGCTTTGCACAGTAGCGCCGAGGTGAAACTCGTGTGTGAACGGCTCCAATTCAACTATCATACCGTCTCCGTCCCGGTAAAACCTTGGCAGGCCTCGGAGTACGTTCGAAGTTCGCACCATTGGGTTGGTGGTGTAGGTTCGGTTGAGACGGACTCCCGATTAGCGCTGGTCTGGCTCTGAGCACTTGTCCCCATAAGGGCTTGTGCCAACCCTCGCATGGCCTCCCTGGTCTGCAAAGATAACCATGGGACCAAAAAGGCGACTACACACACGAACGGAGATAGCGGCTCCGAGGGGGGACCCAATAAAATGGAGCAAACAAATGAAACCACAAGCAAACAGGACGCTAGCACGGAGAACGCTTTCAGGCAAAAACCGCTGTTGACAAGAACACCGATTAAACAAGTCACCGATTGCGGGGGAGGCAGCAAACCCCAGAAACACTGTCAAAGTCAACATCACAGGTTAAATCATCGGAGACAGACCACAGACGGACTAACGAACGAAAGAAGGCAGAGTGCGTTGTGCAACCTGGCATCATTGCGGCCTTCGGGCGCAGTAGAAGGACTATGCGCACCCGGAGCGCCCAGTGCAAGACATACACAATCCGGATCAAGCTGCGACACCAACGGAGGCCAGTGTAAGACTGGGGGAGGGAGAAGTTTTGCCGTTGGCCGACGCCACTTCAAACGCGACCCAAGCGATAGAAGCAAAAGGGCTAGGAAAGGGGGGCCTCTCCCAAGAGGTGGCGCCAAATAACACAATCGCCCTTGACCGCGCCAAAGAGGAGCGGCTTACTCGGAAAGCGGGGAATATCGTCAAACAACTGAGGGCTGCCTGCGAAGTGCAGAAAAACATAGGCAAGAGTGTCAAGAATGGCATTCTTGAACTGGAGGAGCTTTTTGGCCGCATAACGCACTACAGGCGGAGGTGGCTTGCAACCGAAAAGCACCAAAAAGACACGCTCTCCCTCGAGGCATCAGTGGGTCCTAGCAGCAGCAAAAGAATGGCCGGTAGCCCAATTGAAGGCGACTGTGAGAAAAGGAGGAAGGACGAGACCATAAACGAAGTTGACACTCCAGGCGAGGAGTTTTATGTGGTGCGAAACAAGGCAGCGAAAAAAGCGGCCAAAAAGCTACTCCTAGAAAAAACAGACAAAGAGCTCAACCACGAAAAGAACAAGGAACCCCCCGATATACCGCAGAAAACAAAAAGCAAACCGCGGCGCAAACCCTTGCGAGAGGCACTGCTTATTAAACCCACTAAGGGCCGAACCTACGCAGATGTCCTCCGTGAAATTAAAGGAGCGGTCAAGCCAGACGACACCAAAACCATCAAAGCAGTTCGACCAACCCGGACCGGTGGCCTGCTGGTGGAATTCGGGCCAGAGGCCGCAAACAAAGATGCATTCCGTGACGCGATTCAAAAGGTTCTTGGAGATGCGGCAACGGTTGCCTCGCTTGAACCAATGGCCACCCTGGAAATCAGGGACCTCGACTGCGTCACGGACAAAGCTGAAGTAGAGGATGCCATTAGGAGGGAGTTCCCCAGCTTAAGTGAAGTCAAGGCAAGATTGACACGTGAAAACACAAGGGGGCAACGCATGGCTATTGTCGAACTAGCTGATAAAGACGCCCAGCAAATCCTGGCGAAGGGCAAAATTAAGATAGGTTGGGTGATCTGCAGGATACGGAGAAGAGCGATCCCTATCCGCTGCTTCAGATGCTTCGAATACGGACACACCGCGTATGGCTGTAGGGGACCCGACAGTAGATCTCTGTGCTACAAATGTGGTGAAACGGGGCACAAAAGGAAGGAGTGCACGAACGAGGCAAAATGCATTCTTTGCAAGGATGCTAAGCTAGCACCCGGCGACCTCAAACATGAGCCGGGGACAGGGAGAAGCTGGGTTTTCAAGGAGGCCCTAACTAAAGCCAAATTGATACTCAAATGATCCGTATCCTGCAGGTCAATTTGCACCGAAGCACAAACGCCCAGGACCTACTTGAGCAGTTTGCGAGGGATAAGAAAGCTGACCTCCTGTTGCTGAGCGAGCAACATCATAACAAGGACTCGCAAGCGTGGTACCCTGACAAAACTGGTACCTCGGCCAGCTGGGTTCGAGACAGCGCCCGCCTTCAGGTGCAGGGCCATGGACGCGGGGATGGTTTTGTGTGGGTGCGGTGTTCAGGGATAACATATTTCAGTGTTTATCTGACGCCTAACGAGGCAATGCGATCCTTTCGAACCAAACTCGATGCCCTGGAGGACGCTGTCTCGAACACAGAGGGCCACATGCTGGTCGGGGGAGACTTCAACGCTAGAGCCATCGAATGGGGTATGCCACAATCCGACCCAAGGGGAAAGCAAATCTTGGACATGGCGGCCAGAACAGCGCTTTTTATCCTAAATACTGGTAACACCCCTACTTTCCGCCGCTGGGGTTGCGTAGGAACCATACCCGATGTGACACTCGCTTCGGAGTCCCTGGTACCCAGAGTACACAACTGGCGAGTACTAGAGGACTACTCGGCTAGTGATCACCAGTATATAGCTGTTGAAATTCACGACGGTGCCACTCTGCGTGCATATGCCCAAACTTCAATCCTCGGATGGAGGACTGGGAGGATGGACGTCGAGAGGTTCACTGACGCGCTTACGGCAGGCGCACCGTTGCTGGGAACTCCGCCAGGGAGTGGAGGGCCTACAGCCAAGGACTTGGTGAACTCAACTATGAGTACCATCATAGCTGCTTGCGAGTCTTCCATGCCCCGTCGGAGACCCCGATATGGTAAGCCTCCAGTATACTGGTGGTCAAACGAGATCGCCGAACAAAGAAGCGAGTGTCACAAACTTCGGCGAGAGGCCCAGCGGGCGCGAACACGGGAGGGGGCACACACTAGGCTAGCAGCATACAGGTCCGGCAGGAAATATCTTCGCAGGCTTATTAACAAGAGCAAGGCCCGATGCTGGCAAGACCTCGTGGACGATGTAAATAGGGATCCGTGGGGCCTTGGCTACAAGCTGGTCATGGGGAAACTTGGTGCCCTACGGAAGCCTTGTATACATGACGCGGAAAAGATGGACGCGATAGTGCGGGGACTCTTCCCCGCCCATCCCGTCCGCGTTGACGCTGTCCATGGTGAAACAGCAGTCGAGTGCCCACTCTTCACACAGCTGGAACTGGAGGGGGCAGTCCTCTCCCTGAAAGCGAGGAAGGCTCCAGGTCCAGATGGTGTTCCAGCTGAGGTTTTGCAGCTCGTCTATCACCATTGTCCTGACTTGCTGCTCAGCACATTCAACGCTTGCCTACGGGACGGGGTTTTCCCGGTACGATGGAAGGTGGCGAGGCTCGTGCTGATCAGCAAGGGGAAGGGAAATCCCGAATCGCCGTCTGCATACCGCCCGTTATGCATGCTAGACACGGCTGGGAAAGTGCTAGAGAAACTCATCAAGGGAAGACTCACTGACGCGATTCGTGCTGCTGGGGACCTATCTCCTCGCAGTACGGCTTTAGAGCAGGACGTTCTACCATTGATGCGATTGCAGAGGTGGTGAACGCGGTCCAAAAGGCAGAGGCATATAATCGCACCAAGCGACGGATCGTCCTGTTGGTGACACTCGACGTCAGGAATGCCTTCAACTCCGCTAGATGGGTGGATATTCTTGACACGCTGGAAAACTCTTTTCAAGTTCCAGAATATCTAATGCGGCTTTTGAGGAACTACCTAAAGGACCGAAGCCTGCTCTACGACGCGACACAGGGCCAACGAAGGATGGAAATTACATCGGGTGTTGCCCAGGGATCTATCCTTGGTCCGGATCTGTGGAACGTGTCTTACGACGGGCTACTGAGACTTGAGATGCCAGATGAGTCGCGCTTGGTCGGCTATGCGGATGATGTTGCGGCTCTGGTCGCCGGACGCACCGTTGAACAAGCGCAACTTAGGCTAGGTATGCTAATGCGCCGAGTGAGGGACTGGATGACTGCTCGCGGGCTCAGTTTAGCACTGGAGAAAACCGAAGTGGTCATCTTGACAAAAAAGAGAATCCCTAGAGTAAGGACGATCAGTATTGGAGATATACAGATCGAATCGAAGCCAGCGGCGAAGTACCTGGGGCTACTGATCGACTCGAAGATGAGTTTCTCTGAGCAAATCAGGGCAACGGCTGAGAAGGCTGCTTCGGGAATATCGGCCCTGAGTCGACTTATGGCCAACGTAGGGGACCCCAGCCCATCAAGAAGACGCCTCTTGATGAGTGCTGTAGGGTCAGTGCTACTGTACGGAGCAGAGGTATGGGGCGACGCTCTCAGCAAGGAGGTATACCGAAAACGATTGGCACAGGTACAGAGAAGAGGAGCACTGAGAATTGCATCTTCGTATCCAACAGTCTCCGACTCGGCGGTGAGAGTGATTGCAGGCGTGATACCTGTCGCCCTCCTTGCTAGAGAGCGCCGCGCTATTTACCTGCGCCGAAAAGAGGATGCGAGGGAGATCGTTGTTCGCGAGGAGAGACAACGCTCGCTCAACGATTGGCAGCAGTCTTAGAGGAATTGCACGAAGGGAAGGTGGACTGCGCGCCTCATCCCGGATGTGAGACCGTGGCTAAATCGAAGGCATGGTGAGACTGACTTCTATCTGACCCAGCTCTTGAGCGGGCACGGGTGTTTTCAGTCTTACCTGCACAAGATCGGCAAGTCACGGTCTCCCGATTGTCGGTTTTGCCCAGGAGAGGAGGACAATGCCTGTCACACATTTTTTGCGTGTACCAAATGGGCCAGGCTGCGAAGGGAACTCTACAGGGAGACGGGAGAGCTCACCCCGGATAATATAGTTGCGGTGATGCTCGAATCGGTTGACAAATGGAACCAGGTGGCACATTATGCTCGGGCAATCCTAAAATATAAAAGGGACTCACAGCAGCCGGAGGTGCTGGGGCTGGGGGATCGCTCTTCTGGCAATTCCTCTTCCCCCCTCCCCTCCCGCTAGGAAAGGGACTCCCCAGCTTGAAGGCGCCCCACGGCGTAACAAAATGAGACCTGGCCCGAAGTAATGTGTCAAACGGTTCCAGGCTAGGTTCTCAGATTGACAGGGGAGGTGTTTAGTGGGTAGTCCAAAGGTATCCTCCATGGGAGTCCCACACTGCCAGACTCGGCGGGCATAAATGCCTTCACCTCCTTACCACAAAAAAAAAAAAAACCCTCTGCGAAGTGCATGACGCAAGTACGAGATCGGACCCCAAGCATAATGGAGAGTTGGTGCCTCAGCTTCACCGGTTGACGATTCTTGTTCAGAGTACATTCATTAGTAGCCAGTACGCTGGGAGGAGATTTCTCCGCCTTTCTTGGACACGCACACCTCTTATTCAGCGGGGATGCCGCCGAACGGTACTGGATTTCAAAGGAATTCGTAGCACACCCCAATCGGATTTCGTTCCGTGCAGCTTTTCGGAACCACTTCGACGACGGACTCACTGAACGGGAGTTACGTGAACAAATAAGGAAGCACAAACAAGGCTCTCATGAAACGTTCTACTGATTTTATACCAGCCTACTACACCTAACAACTCGGGAGCTTCAAAACAGCCTCCTTCATGTGTCAATACACACTGTGCAAGCATTACGCCTCCACACCAGCAGGCAAGAACGACTAGATGAACGGCGTGGATCCTTCCGTCCACAATCACGCATTGCGGGACCAGCGAAGCAGTAATACTGCAGAGTTGGTAGCAGTTGGTCACGTAGACACTGAGCCGACCCATGTCGCAAGGCGTGGAGCCCCTTTGGATTGCGAGTCTAAACGAGAAATTGACCCACCTTTCGTAGAGGTAGTTGCAAGCACTACGGTTTGTTGGAACTGCCGACAACCGGGACACCGGTTTCCCGCATGTCCAGCCGAGCCGTCGGTCTTCTGTTACTGCTGCGGGAAGGCGGACAGCTACGCCCCGGATTGTGTACTCGTAGACTGCAAGCTGCGAAAAAAACTTGCCAACGAGTGCCGCAAACACCCATCGGCACTTGTAGAGACTCCCGAAGTTTCGCAGCTGACGTCAAACGCTACCGAACTGGACCCTCAGGGAGATGGTTATGAATCGAGTGACCTGTGGCATATTAAGCCATTTCATGTTAAACTGCGAGATTATCTAGCTGCTTGTCGACGCATTTTTAATGAGAGTGCTCCTATCACTTCTCCGAGAAGGAAGTGAGCCAACCGTCGTCTGTGGAGCTTTTGGAGAAAGGTGAGGCAGTCCAGGAAGATGTTGCGTATTATCAAGCTAGACGAATTATTGAAAAACGACGATCGTCCCTACGCATCAGAACATATCTTGCAAAATTGGATGGTAGGTTTAATCGACACTGGAGCTAACGTCAGCTGCATAGCAGCCGATTTTCCAACAGAAGTCCTGAAAAACCACGCGGATTAAATCCGGCACTTTACTTCCTGCTTAAGCACGGCGGACGGAACTCCTCACTCCATAGTAGGGAAACTCACGCCGGATGTCATCTTTAAACTGATACAGAATCTATATTTAAGGGGATGACTTCGTCCGACGATTTAACTTGGCCCCGGCATTATTTTCCAGTACTACACTTGACTCTGTCGCCACCATCAATGATGTAACACTAAATCCTCACTCACTTCGGCATGCGCTCGATGCTAATCAGCAGCTACGATTAGACGCGGCTATAGCGGTTTTTCCTTCGCATGAGAAGGAAGGTCTCGACCGGACAACCTTGTTGTCTCACACTATAGATGTGAGGGACGCTAGACCCATCGAGTAGACATTTTACCATATCTCCGGCGAAGGAAAATCGCTATACGCCGAAGTCGATTGGATGTTGGCAATAGGTATGATAGAAGAATCGCAAAGTGCATTTGCGTCGCCAGTCACGTTAGTGGTTCAGCCGAATAAGGTCCGACTATACTCAGATGCCAGGCGCTTAAATGCCGTCACTGTTAAAGACGCGTACCCCTTGCCATTGATCGAGGGTATCTTAAGTCGAATACCTCAAGCACACTTTATTACCAGCTAAGATCTCAAAGACGCTTTCGGGTAGACCCCGTTAGATCCTAATTCAAAGGAGAACACAGCCTTCACGGTCCCAGGTCACCCATTGAACCACTTCGTAATCATGCTTTTTGGACTGTGTAATGCCTCACAGACAATGACACGCCATATGGACAAGGTAATACCACCGCACCTATGATACAAAGTTCTCGTATACCTGGATGATTTATTATTAATAACCGAGACCTTTAACGAACATATCGTCCTACTTCAGGAAGAGTCAGTTCGTAATGACAGAGGTTAAGTATTTGGGGCACATCATTGGCCACGGTAATATCAAAACCGACCCGGATAAGGCAAAGGCGATAGACGCCTTTCCGATTTCTAGATTTATGCGGTTGGTACCAACGATTCGTACGTGACTATGCGACCATCACCACAACCTTGACGGACATACTGCGCAAGGGACGAAAGTTCATCTGGGAGACCGGCTTGCGCGCCTTTGAAGAGCTAAAGAAGAGCCTGACAACAGCCCTCGTACTACATAGCCCGGACTTCAACAAACCGTTCTCAATCCATTGTGATGCGAGTCAACATGGACTGGGAGCAGTGCTAGTGCTTGACCTGGGCCAAGCTGATGCACACTATCTAGAGCTAGCTGCCACAGCTGCCAGAACTGCGGGTAATGGAGGGATTTGTATACAAGCGGATGGGACACGCATCCGGAGACCCCATACAAGAAAAGGAACAGTGGAAGGTATGGTTGCTCAAAGGATTGACCATCGATCTTATCAGACGGCCCTATGACCACCCATTGAATGTGCACGGCGAACACAGCCGCACTCTACAGCGGCTGAAAACTTATTTCTTTTGGCTAATAATGACACAACAAATAAAAGTATATGTAGCCGCCTGTGAGATGCTAAGTGTATTAAAGCACTAAATGCCCAATGAATTCTTCTTCTTGTCGCTCAAAAATGTTCGATTCATTGTCATCATCCTCATTATCTGTCATGTTCATCTCCAAACCTTCCAGAATGTCGGGATCATATGTATTTTCTTCATCGGGATTACTTGGATACAGTGAAGCGTTGAGGCAAGCTTGTCCGTTGCACTGGCCGCAAGCTAAAGAACATTGTAGCCCTGATTTTCTGCATCCACAGCGGGAACCACAACCATTTTTGCAATTGCAAAATATTACGTTTAGTAGTTCGGCTGGTGCTGGAGGTAATAACGTTCGTATGGGCTCCAGGATTTCATTTTCAAGCATCCAGCCCCATTCTTTAGGTTCTACTTTAATTAAATATAAATAATTAATAGTTAGTACATAAATAATAGGCATTGTTTAATAATTATAATTTCCAAGTAAATAATTGACTTTATAACGTACTGATAACCATAACTCACGCTTGACCTTGCATTAGGCCGTATATGACTGTACGATGTGCACTCTTCGCGCTCTACCTTCAAAACGGTTGGTCGTATGAAAAAAAAGTTTAAACAAAAGTTGTAGGGAATTTTATAGCCTACAACTTTTATAATAAATGCAAATCTCATTTAACCGATAGGAAGCCAGATATTCGCGAAAAACCGATTTTTGTGACCTTTGACCTTGAATATCTTGAGACGCGAACACGATAACGATTGTGACTTTTGAGACAACATTTAGAATGACAAAACAAAGGTTCATACCAATTTGCAGCTTATTATCTTTCATTCCGAGGTTGACCCCTTTTTTTACCTAATATGACTGGGCTATATGCCGTTAATAGTGGAAAATAACATCAGGCAAATGACCACTATGACCACGCTTACAGGTCCATATCCTTTTCATGAAATTTTCCATAAACAAATCCAATAAAATGTGTTATTTTGATATTAAAAGAAAAATGCCTTTTTTTTAAATATAAATGATCGGATGTTTATTTCATTATAAAGAGGAAGGTATGCCGTTAATATTGGAAAATAACATCAGGCAAATGGCCACCACGACTAGGGTTACAGGACCATATCCCATTCATGAAATTTTCCATAACCAAATCGCACAGTGGCTGCCCGATGTCCTCGATAGCCTCACGAGTTCCATCTTTGAGGTCTTGAATCGACGCTGGGCTGTTGGCGTAGACCTTCTCTTTTACGTGGCGGGAAGTCGCAAGGTGTTAAATCACAAGATCTATTCAAAATAACACCTCTTATTGGAAAATCCTATATTAGAGTTTGGCCCTTTTCAAACATCTTGAGAAGATTTTCGGGATGTTCGGGCCGGATTTTGGATGGGTCGATTTTTGACATTTCGTCCTCGTCTTTTCAACCGGCTTTTCGTCTTGCGCACTCTGTTTTAATAGTTGTTCCATATAGGCATCAAAGAAATTTTAATCTTTTTTTGCCCATTCTGGTTTATTTTTCGAGTCCGTGTTTTACACGAAGTCAGGAGCAAATAATTGAATATATACTTAAGTGCATCTCACTTTTATTTGGCGGATATGAGCAGGATTCAATTATCCAGCCATGTGAGAACGGCGAGAGCACACAACAAATAGGAAATTTTTAATGACATTTAAGACCCTTTAACGTTGGATCCATTCATTGCGTGAGATCATACAGAACATCAATTCTTATCTCTAAGAACGTGGTACCAAGTAGTATTCTCCACATGTGGATTCAATGCAAGAGTCGCTCCAGTGATGGGCCTCCAAATAATATCAACGAGAATAGTTTTTGGGGTAAACTTGCCTGTTCTGTTACCCTTCGAAATTAATTAGATTTTCGCCAAATATAGTTGCATGGATCGTACCCTTTTCAATGTGCATTGCACTAGCATTGTTTGTGTTTACACCTAATACGGTAACGCAGAGGCTAAGTAAATTTTGTATAGCGCCGATCATCCAAAATTCTCCCTGAAAAAGATTCACGCATTATTTTGGGTAGGAAAGCACTATATTAACGTTCAACTCGCTCTTGCACCACCTCTCTTTGCCTCTCAAGTGATTGCTATACATCTACAAGTCAAATTTAAAAATAAAAACGTAAGACTTTATCATTTATTCTCGAAGAAAATTTTTATATTTGAACTAGACTTAAGTGATTGAGAGATAAATATGAAGTCTTACACAATACCTTATCAAAAAAAGAAACAAGTTGGGTAAACAGACCTACGCTCATATCAGAAGGGTTTTGTATTCAATTTACAAAATGCAGTCACCAGATCGAATCAAATCAAGAAACATGTCAAAGATGATTTTATTGGAGAAAATATGAAATACGAAGATCATACTATTATTAACAAAGTTAATAAACGAATTTCGACTTCTGAGGTTTTTGTTATTGTTATACTCATAAATATCTCTCTTGATAATTATTTCAGATGTCCATTCGCGAGGGAGGAAACACATTTTTCATGTATTTCCCCCCTGTGCCCCCACTGAAGCAAAAACTGTCAGTTTAAGAACTGTTTTGAAAAGCTACCATGAAAACTTTTATTTCATACTCATATCGGCTACATTTGATGAATTTTTTTTTCAGGGGCCACTCTTCTGTACTGTTATCATCGATTAATGGCCAATTTTTTCGAATCCTAGAATAGTTACAAAACCCTTTTGCTAGGAGCTCTCTCCCACCTCCTTGACTTGTTTCACTTATGAGCATTAATTGTAGGTACTCATCTTCAATCATTCATTAAATTGAATGAAGTGTTCAAAGCATGCACCTTAAACGTTGAAGTTGGGAAAAAATAACTCAAAATTATTCAATCTTCGCATTTAAAACAGCCACTATTTTGTTTTACGATAACTGATACCACTAGCTGAACCGATTCTCAAAGATATACATGACACCTATCATTCCTGAAATTTTCATGCAAATCCTAGCAAGACTGTAGTGTCTGAGTCGGTAAAAAGCGCATATTGTTCCATAGCCATATGTTACCATAGTAATAAATGCAGCACATATTGTTCCATAGTAATACAGGAAAATTGAAACCGCTATAACTTCGCTAAATATGATTCAATCTTTATGAAACTTTCAGGATAGATCAATCTTATAAATAGACATCTACGTACTGAATTTCATTGAATTTAAGGGTACCGTTAAGATTTTATTCAAGAAAACATAAAATCGATAAATCATACTATTACTAACAAAGTTGAGTGAATTGCGACTTCTAACGTATTTGTTGTTGTTGTACTCACCAAGGCCTACATTCCTGATTTTTTTCAGATTTTCGGATCACAGGTGTCCAATCGCGAGGGGGGGGACACAAATTTTTCGTGTATTCCCCCCGTGCGCCCCTAGAAGCAAATTTTGCCAAACTAAGACCTGTTTTGAAAAGTTCTCATTAAGACCTTTCATTTGATATCCATATCGGCTACCTTCAATGAAATTTTTTTTCGGGGGGTCACTCTCTTATATGGGGAGACCCCCCTTAAATACCTTATAATTTTTTTTTGTAGTTGAACTTTGAAGAGATCACCACTTTACACCTACACACAAAGTTTGATGTTTCTGGCTTAAGTAGTTTACGAGAAAAACTGCTGTGACACACGGACGGACGGACGGACGGACGGACGGACGGACAGACGGACGGACGGACGGACAGACGGACAGACGGACAAACAGATTGATTTTGGAAGAACAGCATATAGACAGATTTAATTTATTTACAAAGTGCTTGCAATGATTATTTATAGTTTAAAAAGAAGTTTAAAATATTACATTATTTTAGACTATAATTTGAATGTAAATGAGGAAACGTTAATAAGGTGTAACTTTGAATCATATTTATCTATTAAGGAACCTTTTCAATTTAGAAAAAAATTCAAGAAATTGCAGATGTGAGCGTCAATATTTTATTATCTCAATCATAGGCATAAATTGTTTCCTCCTAAGATAAGATTCGATAAATAAAGAATATTATTATGTATTTGTGTGACCAACAATACTAATGAAATTATTATTTTTATTATTAAGAATAATAGTGTTGTCGCACTTCTTTTTTGTTCATTGTAAAAATATTAATACGTATAAAAAAAGCTGTGCGGAGATAAAAAAAACACAAGATGAATTGCTAATCAACCCTAAAGTCATTCCTTTTCAGCAAACCCGTTCTTTTTCAGAGGGAAACGACGGCGAAGGTGAGTATGCCGCCGAGGGGTATAGTTTGGATAATCCGTGAATGGTTGATTGTGGGTCGCAATCGGTACGCGGTGCCATAATTTGGTTTTTGCATTTTTTAGTTAGAGTAAATTGAATCGGTTTGAGCTCAAGTAATTTATTTCGGGCACCACGTCGGTGAATATTCGAGAGCGCGTGTTTTTGGTTAAAGGTTTAGTGTTCTTCTTTTTCTCCAATCGAAAGGAACAGGAAACGGAAGCAAAGTAAAGTAAATAAAGTCGAGTCGGTGGAAGTTGTTCGACGCGTTTTAAATCGGGCATTTGAATCGGTGGTTGATTCTTGTATTTTGTACTTAATCTGCTCGCGGAAGACCTGCTACCGAAATTCTTCTCCGAACTAGCTACCCTGCCAGCAGCCACCTCGTGTCTAGACTTGTTAATTTGATGGGACAGTCCGTTGGACCGTTCCCAGACTTCACATCCATAACCGATGAGAGGTCGGTTTCGATTTCCTTCGGGAAATCTCTCGAACGAGATGGACGAAGATCTAAAATCATTACACATCAAATCGATCATTCGCGGATTATTAAAACTGTACCCCCTCGGCGGTATACTCACCGTCCGTCAGCTTTTCCTCCTGAAAAAGTACGACCATTAATGAAAGGAAAGATTTTCTTGTCATTTAGTAATTCATCGTATTGTAAATGTGTACATACTCATTAAAATTGGCAATGTTTTCCTTGCATCAAACAGTTTATGCCCAACTTATAAAATAGAGGTGGAAAAGATACAGATGTTGATGTCGTTATTAATGTCGACAACTGAGGCGATGCAGATGCAATTGTATTTTGCGCTTTAGCCACTGAGTACAACGGATGCGATTGACTAAATGACAAACTATTCAATGATGGAACTGGATGTAAGGTAGGCTGTAAAAACTTCTTTGTTATGACGTTGCCAGCATTATTTGCAACACCCTGCCGAAATTGTTGTTCCTGACCCTTTGAGATGGACGTACAATTAGGTATTGTGACTGTTTTATGAACTCCATTTATCAAAGTATGAAGAAGACTGTTAGCGCAACGACTTTTTGTCGATTATTCGCGGTAATTGGCTGGCGGATTACGCGGTATTGAAGAAGAGGATTTTGAAGTTTTTTTGGTTACAATTTATTTTTGAGTTGCATTATTTGTTAGTTGGATCATTTAACTCCTACTCTAGCAAAAAAATTTTGAAGTTATTCATCAAACCACCTTGATTGTAAATTATCGACATTTTACCTTTGGGTTAAATATTATTGCTGTTACTGGTGCGCCTTCCGCGAACGTATACGGATCTTCAGTGGCTGGCATGGCATGTCTAAATTTATACGGATACTAGATATTCTTGTAGTTTTTCACTTATGAATGTGTTTCTTCATGGAATTCCCTTAATCCGTCTTTTGCGTCGTCGTTTTTAATACGAATTATAACAAATTACCATTTTTTGATCATCGGTTGTTTCGTGTTCTTGTATGTCTATGCTCAGTTCTCCCAGTACTGCGAAATAATTGCTGCTTTCATTTGCCCCGCCATCACTCAAATCATTTTCGGGAGTCATTTTCGTTTGAATTTTCTACTTTTGGTCTTATCTTCGCCCAACATTTTTTCTCCTTTCTTTGTTGACATTGCTTTTCCTTGAATGGGCGACAATCTTCGGATCATTTCTTCAAACGAACTTATTCGCAGTTTACAAACAATAAACTTTTTTCAGCAAAAAAATATTTTTCAATTGACATTTAGAAAAATTAATTTAATTTAAAACTAGTAATAGAAGCAATTAAAAAAACACATCTGTACGCAACGAATGCTATACGTAGGATAGTTTTAATATTCACAAGACGTTGTTTGAATTACTTATTGGTTTACGAAACACTTCTGGCAGGAGTGTTGTCCTGCTACTTTGATTTGCTTGAACTTG
This sequence comes from Odontomyia ornata, assembly GCA_963969285.1. NCBI lineage: Eukaryota > Metazoa > Arthropoda > Insecta > Diptera > Stratiomyidae > Odontomyia > Odontomyia ornata. The sequence continues at coordinate 167,929,610 of OZ017739.1, read as the reverse complement.
TCGTTGTAATACTTAATGAGACAGCAATTCTTATAAACTCCGAGTTTTTTTTTTATAGCGTCGTATTATATACATTATTTTATCTCAGAGAAATGAATACGATTTGGGTAAGATAAGAGGATAATTTTCTTTGTGTACCCATTATACCGATGTTCTAAACATTGTTTGGCTGCTTGTGCAGCGATGGAGAGTTATAGGTAGTGGAGGTATTCAAAAATCTATTAAATTTATTGGGGGGATCCATCCTGCATATACATATTTATTCATTCATTATTGCAGCATGCAGTATTTGATTGTAATGATCAACTTACCAACATCAGATAACACGCTGCCAATGTTGCGCTACGAGTCCTGCCAGCTTTACAGTGAACGTAGACGGTACCTTCAGTTATTTTTTCATGTTTCGTCAGACTTTTTATTTGTTTATTAGCGGGTAAGAATTTGTTAATAAATTTGACACCTTTGAACAGATCTTGTTGGCATGGTGCACTAAATATGTCAGTTGTGGGTAGCTGCAAAAAGTCTACATTATTTTCTGCCCATTCACGCTTTCCATTCGCAAATAAAAATAGTTCGTAATCTTCGTTCATTGATATCACACCTTTCACATTTTCGTTTTTTATAAGCTGAAATTGGAATAGTTCATTACCTCAGACAATTTTTACAAACTGAAATATAAATGCTAAGTTGGTTTATACAGACTAGCAATTTACACATAAGAGAAAATAATTAATAGATGAGCCGTCCACTAGGCAAGAATTTTCACTATGTTATTTTCACTATATTATCGTTTCGATGTGTCGAAACGATTGTCAAAAGCAAATAAAAAATTTAATAAAATTGTTGCTTATTTTACTCGTATTTAATTTATGAACAAAAGAGAGAAGTTATAATGACTCGTGCAAATATAAAAGCGACTTGAAAGTGCCCTAAAAAGTATCAAGTAAATCTTGTAGAAGTTATATTTGATAATTAATGCCGTTTTTTATGTTTTTAGAAGTAAATTTCTTTATATTAACAACAAACATTAATCAATGATATATTGACCATTTTGTTGCAATCTTTCGGTTAGTTGAAAATTCCACGTTCGAAGAAGCCTTGGCTTTTAGAAGCGAAGAACTGGTCCAACTCATTTTTAACAGCCTGATCGGAATCGAAAGTTTTAGCTTTCAAATAGTTTTGGAGGGAGCGAAACAAATGATAGACTGTTGCTAAGTCAGGGCTATAGGGTGGATGTGGCATCAGTTCCCAATTGAGCTCCATTAATTTTGACGGGTTATCAAAGAGGTGTGGGGTCTGGCGTTATCATGATGGAACATCATGTGGTGGAGTAGGTGTGGATAAATGTTCGTAAAGGACTACAGCGATGGTGGGATCCGCCGAGATTCGCCGTGTCTGAGGACGCGTGAATGCGCAGGAAGGCTAGCGTTGCAGTGTCGTGGGGTGGGTTCTTTTCCCCAGCACAAGGACCCACTACAAAAGAAATTTCTCATCTACGAAGTTCGAGGGTCAAAGGAATATCGACCGAAGTCCAGAATGAGGTAATCTACTAAGGGTCACGAATTACTGACACAAAGGGCAAACCGGGCCTGGAGAAAACAGATGGACTTAAAAGGACGATACTTATGGCCCCTAAATAAGAGTGGGGCATCCAAGTGGAAGCCCCACCGGATCAAGATCCAAATCTAAGCGTGGCCATATTTTCCATTTAAATGAAAAACTCATACAAAATTAATTTGAATGAATTTTTCCTTTAAATGAAAAATATAAACGTGGCAAATTTATGTCATAGTATTATGTGAGGGAATCACATAACACTATGCCATCAATAGGCACACGAGTGGAAGGCCATCGTACCCGGGCAAGAGCACCTGAAACGCATAAAAGCTCACTCGATGGCTAGCTAATTATAGCGGAGGGGCCAGCCAACGTGTCGGGTCCCATACCTGGTCAGGTTCTACGAAGGAAAGACTGAGGGTACTATTTAATTCAACATTTTTTTATTTTGTGTATCCACTAGCCACATGAGACGCATAAGCCGATGGCCCCAGGTTCAAATCTCGTTGGTGAACAACGTGATTTAGTTCAGGGGGTTTTTCGGACGGACTACGAGTGTTCACTCAGTGGTGATATGTACTGATTTAATCAGATCATATCAAAGCTGAGGAGACACACGGGAGCATGATACTGACGAAACCAACTTCCGAAAAAATCAATACGGTCATGAAAATGAGATACTCTAACTATCTCTAAGCGAAGGCCTGAGAAGGGCTGTAGTGCTAAAAAGAAAGAATAGCCACTAGCGGTTTCAATTTTTCAAAAATCAAATTTCGCATAACAACCATATCAAGATCCAAAACTCTTTTGGAACTGCACAAACTACTTCCCCCTCTATAACTTTTCATTCAACCTCTAACTACAAATTTCCTAATTAACTAGTAAAGTCTATAAAATTAAATTAGTAACAACAATATTCTTTCGGTTATTTACTCTGTGGGATTTTTCTTGCTGTACAATTAAAAATCGATCTTTAAAGATCATCATTTATAATTACAAACATTATTTCTAAATTTAACAAAAATCTTTTTCTAACTTTCTCTTTGAATTCTCGGCACAATATATGTCCGCGTTCCATATACCAAATACCTCAAATACTTTTCAACATTCCAACAACATTTAAGGAGCCATTTCTTTCAAAATTTTTATCTCATAAATTTTTCATTATTTTAGAATTATTCAAATATCCATTTTCGAATGTAACTTAAAATTAAATTAATATGCATATATGTGTATGCATCAAGTATTGTACATGATTTTTTTGTGGTAGGGAGGTGAATGCCATTTACGCACAGAGTGTGGGACGCCCATGTTTGCAAGAAGGCAACTGGACTACCCACTAAGCACCTCCCCTGTCAACTTGAGAACCTAGCCTGGAACCGTTTGACACATTACTTCGGGCCAGGTCTCGTTTTGTCACGCCGTGAGGCGCCTTCATGCTGAGGGATCCCTCTTCTAGCGGGAGGGGAAAGAGGAAAAGCCAGAAGAGCGATCCCCCAGCCCCAGCGCCCCCGGCTGCTGTGAGCCCCTTTTATCTTTTAGGACTGCCCGAGCATAATGCGCCACCTTGTTCCATTTGTCAACCGATTCGAGCATTACCGCGACTATACCATCCGGAGTGAGCTCTCCCGTCTCCCTGTAGAGGGCTCTGCGCAGCCTGGTCCATTTTATGCATGCAAAAAATTTGTGGCAGGCATTGTCTTCCTCTCCTGAGCAATACCGGCAATCGGGGGACCATGACTTACCAATCTTGTGCAGGTAAGACTGATACCCGCTCAAAAGCTGGGTCAGATAGAAGTCAGTCTCACCATGCCTTTGATTTAGCCACGGTCTCACATCCGGGATGAAGCGCACAGTCCATCTTCCCTTCGTGCAATTCGCCCAAGACTGCTGCCGATCGTTGAGTGAGTGCTGTCTCTCCTCGCGGACAACCATCTCCCTCGCATCCTCGTTTCGACGCAGATAAAAAGTGCGGCGCTCTCTAGCAAGGAGGGCGACAGGTTTCACGCCTGCAATGACTTTCACCGCCGAATCAGAGACTGTTGGATACGAAGATGCAATCCTCAGCGCTCCTCTTCTCTGTACCTGTGCCAGGTGTTTTCGGTAAACATCCTTACTGAGAATGTCGCTCCATACCTTTGCTCCGTACAGTAGCACTGACCTTACAGCACTCATCAAGAGGCGTCTTCTTGGTGGGCTGGGTCCCCCTACGTTGGCCATAAGTCGACTCAGAGCTAATATTCCCGAAGCAGCCTTCTCAGCCGTTGCCCTGATTTGCTCTGAGAAACTCATCTTCAAGTCGATCAGTAGCCCCAGGTACTTCACCGATGGCTTCGATTCGATTCGTTAGTCTCCAATACTGATCATCCTTACTCTAGGGATTCTCTTTTTTGTTAAGATGACCACTTCGGTTTTCTCCAGTGCTAAACTGACCACACGACTAACTATCAAGTCAGCATACCTAGCCTAAGTTGCGCTTGTTCAACGGTGCGTCCAGCGACCAGAGCCACAACATCATCCGCATAGCCGACCAAATGCGACTCATCTGGCATCTCAAGTCTCAGTAGCCCGTCGTAAGACACGTTCCACAGGTCCGGACCATGGATAGATCCCTGGGCAACACCCGATGTAATTTCCATCCTTCGTTGGCCCTGTGTCGTGTCGTAGAGCAGGCTTCGGTCCTTTAGGTAGTTCCTCAAAAGCCGCATTAGATATTCTGGAACTTGAAAAGAGCTTTCCAGCGTATCCACCCATCTAGCGGAGTTGAAGGCATTCCTGACGTCGAGTGTCACCAACAGGACGATCCGTCCCTTGCCTTTTGGACCGCGTTCGCCACCTCTGCAATCGGATCAATGGTGGAACGTCCTGCTCTAAAGCTGTACTGCCGAGGAGATAGGTCCCCAGCAGTACGAATCGCGTCAGTGAGTCTTCCCTTGATGAGTTTCTCTAGCACTTTCCCAGCCGTGTCTAGCATGCATAACGGGCGGTATGCAGACGGCGATTCAGGATTCCCTTTTCCCTTGCTGATCAGCACGAGCCTCGCCACCTTCCATCGTACCGGGAAATCCCCGTCCCGTACGCAAGCGTTGAATGTGCTGAGTAGCAAGTCAGGACAATGGTGAAAGACAAGCCGCAACACCTCAGCCGGAACACCATCTGGACCTGGAGCCTTCCTCGCTTTCAATGAAAGGACTGCCTCTTCCAGTTCCAGCTGTGTGAAGAGTGGACACTCGACTGCTTTTTCACTATGGACAGCGTCAACACGGATCGGATGGGCGGGGAAGAGTCCCCGCACTATCGCGTCCATCTTTTCCGCGTCATGTATGCAAGGCCTCTTTAGGCACCGAGCTTCCGCATAACTAGCTTGTAGCCAAGGCCCCACGGATCCTTGTTCACATTGTCCACTAGGTCTTGCCAGCAGCGAGCCTTGCTACTGTTGATCAGTTTGCGAAGGCATTTCCAGGCCGACTTATATGCTGCCACCCAGTTGCATGCCTCGTCATGGTTCCGCGCCCGTTGAGCCTCAGGTCGAAGCTTGTGTCACTCCCTTCGCTTTGTAGCGATTTCAGTTGACCAACAGTACACTGGAGGCTTGCCGTGCCGGGGTTTACGACGGGGCATAGAAGCGCAGCAACCAGTCGTAATGATGCTCATAGCAGAGTTCACGTCTTGAGCTGCCAGTTCTTCTGTCCCCTCCGAAGCTCCCTGTAGCAGCTCACCTGCTGTGAGCACCTCGACGAACCTCTCGACGTCCATCCTTCCGATGTTCCGTCCAGTTGTAGAAAGCCGAACGTCGGGAGACAACATCACTTATCTCAAGCAGAATGCACTGATGATCACTGGCTGAGTAGTCCTCTTGTACTTTCCAATTTTGTATCCTCCGTACTAAGGACTCCGAGGCGAATGTCACGTCCGGTATGGTTCCCTCACAGCCAATACGGCGGAAAGTCGGCGTGTTTCCGGACTTTAGTACGACGAGGGCCGTCCTGGCCGCCATTTCCAGGATTCGTTTTCCCCGCGGATCCGTCTGAGGCATGCCCCATTCGATTGCTTTAGCATTGAAGTCACCCCCAACGAGCACTTTGCCCTCTGCGTTCGAGACAGCGCCCTCCAGAGCATGAAGCTTGGCTGGAAAGATGATATCGATTCGTTAGGCGTTAGGTACACACTAAAGAAGGTGGTCCCTGAGCACCGAACCCACACGAAACCATCCCCCCGTTCACAACTCTCCGCTTGAAAGTCACTGTTCCGAAGCCAGATGGTGGCAGTACCAGTTTCGTCAGAGTACCATAATGCAGGATTTTTATTATGGTGTTGAAAGAAGTCGGCTTTCATGTCCCTCGCAAACTGCTCAAGCAGATTTTGGGCGGTTGAACTGCGGTGTAAGTTTAGCTGCAGGATGCGGGTCATCAAAGCTCGGATTTTGCCTTGGCTAGGGCTTCCTGGAACACCCGGCATTTTCCTGATCCCAAGACGTGTCCAAAACCAGATCTTCGATTAGCATCCTTGCAAAGAATACAGTGTGCCTCCTTCGTACACTCTTTTCTTGTATGTCCCATTTCATCGCATTTGTAACATAGGGAACTCCTATCGGGTCCTTTGCATACTTGTGGGATGTGAACATAGCCAAGGCTTTTGAAACATTGAAGAGGCGTTTCTCTTCGCCATATCCTACAGACAACCCACCCTATTCTTACTTTGCCCTTGTTCAGGAATTGTTCGGCGTCCTTTTCGGTCAAGTCAATTATGGCCATGCGTTGTCCCCTATGGTTTTCTGGTGTTAGTCTCGCGTTGATCCTTCCCACGGTAGGGAACTCCCTTTTGATGGCCTCTTCCACCACGGCCAGATCCGTCATGCAGTCAATGCCTCTTATTTCGATCGTTGTCATCGGCTCGAGCGAGGCTATAGCTGCGCTTTTGCCGAGGACTTTCTTTGCTGCGTCGCAGAATGCTTCTTTATTGCCGGCCTCTGCTCCAAATTCGACCAGTATGTGGGCCGACCGCGTTGGTCGTACTACTTTAATGGTAGTGTTGGTGTCTTCGGACCTTACGTTTCCTCTGATGTCCCGCAGTACCTCCACGTAGGATCGGCCATCTTGGGGTTTTACGAGCAGTGCCTGCTGCCGGGGTCTTCGTCGGGGCTTCTGTGCGAACTTTACTTTCTGGGACTATTTGAAGGAGTTTCTTTGCGGCTTTCTTCGCTCCTTTTGTGAGCACTATCTGGAACCCGTGATATGGTGCTCCACGCCCATCAAGTGCCTCTTCCTTCCTTCTTTTATTCCCTTTGATTGGGCTAGACGCCATTCTTTTATTGATTTTTGATGGTGGAGCTATCTGTATGTGGCCTTTAGATTTCGCCCCTAGCGCTTCTTTAGCCTTCTGCTCGTCTTCGGCCTTTACCCAGCTCCTCCGGTAGTGCCCTATGCGATCTAGGAGCTCCTCTATTTCAAGGAGCCCAATCTTTACTGCTTTGCTGATTTTTGGGCAGCCGCATGCAGATTGTATTCTTTTCAGAACATCTCCCGCTTTTCGGAATAGCCTTCTTCTTCGTGTCGCTGGGCAGCAATTGTACTTTGCAACCGTCCTTGGGAGAGGTTATCACTTTCCGTTTCCGAATGCAGTACTTCCACCACCCATTAACATGTAAGGTAACGTGATTTTGTTTACCAAACAATATATACGTTGTAGGGATCAAAAAACGTAGGGCGATGGAAAGTTTTAAGTTTAAAATTTAAGTGAGGCTTATAAGGATTTTAAGTTCGAGAAGTTTTCAACTACAAAATCTTTCATCTGCAAAATCATTTCGCGGAACACAATGCTCGAAACATATATTTTTAGATGCAGCCTTTTTGATCAATTACAATATAATTAAAACAAGATATTGCCATTGAATTTTTATGTGTAATAGAATCTTAAACGGATTAATATCAATTCAATTCATCAAAAATTAAAACGGTAAGGTAACAGATAACATCTTCGTTTCCAAGAAATCTATACGTAAAATGAGATTTTCTAATTCTTTTCCTTCTGAAGACTTAGTGAAAAATTTGAAATTATTGCATGTTCATTAAAAAAAAGGTAAGTACTAGAGTAACTATGCCGTAAACGGTCCCAAGCTCGTTTGAGAAAGGAGGAGGGAACCCCTTGTTTCCCAAACCCCTTGTTTCCCAAACCCATAGCTTCCACGATTCCTCATCCCAAACCACACAATTAAATGGTAGTAAATTGTTCTCAGGGTCGAACATTGGGTTTACTGGCTCCCCAATAATGGGATATTAAATGGCGAGAAATGCTAATAACTGTAAATACATCTACAGCTCAGCTACTAAATCCTACTTACACCTCGTTGGTGAGAACGTAGGAGGGTGAAGGCGAGTCTTCCGCGTCTGATAACGGAATCGAAGAACTAACCATGTCGCCGGATTAGTGGTTGGGCGACGGGCTAACTCCTCGTCCTTGGAGAACCCTACAAAGTTTCGAAACCTGCAGACGGGCCTCGGAATGGATTGGATTCACGGCAACGACCTCGCAGTCGGAAAAAGGACTATGGCATTGGATCCTGGAATGTCAGATCACTCAATTACCTTGGCGCTGTTAAGGACCTTTTACAACAGGCCAGTCAATATAAATTAAACATACTGGCAATCCAGGAAATGAACTGAACTGGAAATGATATTCAGGACCTGAGATCTCAACCAATATTTAAAAGTGGGAAGCCTACTGGAAAACGAGAATTCGGAGTGGCCTTCATTGTGGATAGGGATTTCAAATCGCACGTTATTGGTTTTAAGTCAGTTAATGAACGGTTGTGTCCGATCCGTATAAAAGCAGAATCCTTCAAAATCTGGCTCAGTAATGTTCACGCCCCAACCGAAGAAAAGGATGAAGAAACGAAGGAAACGTCCTACAATCACCTGGAAAAACTAATCGACTCATTACCTGCAAACGACACAAAAATAATTCTGGGTGATTGCAACGCTAAGTTTGACAATCAGATATCTCATCAGGGAACGACTGGAGGATATAGCCTCCACGACGAAACAAATGACAACGGCCAGCGCCTGATTGACTTTGCATGTAGCAGAAATTTAGTCATACGTCCGACTTGCTTCCCACATCGACGCATACATAAAATTACCTGAGTATCATCGGATGGCAACACACGAAACTACATCGACCATGTTCTGATACAGTAACGTTGGGCCTCGATCATACTTCATGTCCGTACATACCGAGGAGCCAATTGTAGCTCAGATCATTACTTGATCAAATTAACCTATCGATGTCGTATGTCAAAGGCATATTCGACGAAGACCAGCCCGCTACAAAAATTTGACATCGAAAGGCTCCAAACTGCGTCTGTGGCCAAAAATTTCACGGAGACCCTCGACAACCAGCTGGCTCCTATCTTATCAGACGCATCGCTGAAAACAAACAACGAGCCTGAATGGAAGTGAAAGCGGTTATTAAGACCGTGGCAGAACAAACAATCGGACATCGAGCCCGGCGCAAAAGAAATTATTGGTTCGATGATGAGTGCCAGAATGCGTTAGACGAAAAGAGTCAGGCGTACAAAGAATATGTAGGAAGGAAAACCAGGACGAAGAGAGACCACTATGAAAATCTCAGAAGAGTAGCGAAGAAGAAATTAAAAAAAGAAAATACTATGACGACCAATTAAGAAGTATGGATGGAAATCTAGCGAGGCAAAAACACAAGACAAGCATACAAAGTAGTGAAAAGCCTGAAACGTGATCAGCCCAAAACTAACACGCTCTGTCGTGATGACATCGGCAATACCATCGCTGATGAAATCAAGATTAAGGAAAGATGGGCATCATATTTCAAGAACCAACTTAATCCTCCGCACAATTTCAGAAAATCGGAGCCTATAGATGTCTGCGGAGAGCTTCCATTGACCCCATCAACTCTGGATGAAATTTGTTTCACCATCAAACCCCAAAAGAATAATAAAGCGCCGGGCATCGATGAGATTCCAGTGGAGCTCATCAAATATGGTGGCAGCAGTATTCATAAAGCTATACACAAAGTCATCCAGCACATTTGGCAACAAGCAAATGACGATAGAGTGGAGCCAATCAATTATATTCCCTATCCACAAAAAAGGTGACAAGCTACAGTGCGAAAATTATACAAGCATATCACTACTTTGTACGGCGTACAAAATATTTTCTAAAATCTTAGAAAATAAAATCGGATAATACGCCAACAGTTTTATTGGGGAGTATCAACATAGACGTACACCGAATTTTCGTTGAGTTTAAGCAAGCATACGACAGTATTGATCGTAACGTACTATACCAAATAATGTTTTGCTTTGGCATCCCAGCCAAATTAGTCCGTCTTACCAAATTGACAATGACGTCGACGACCTCCCAAGTGCGCATCAATAATCAACTCACCGATGCCTTTGACATAAATATCGGACTAAAGCAGGGAGATGGGCTGGCCCCATTGTTATTCAATTTGGCTCTGGAGTACGTCATAAGGAAGTTACCTATCGACACGCGAGGTACATTACTATACAAGTCGAGCCAAGTAGTAGCCTATGCGGACGACATCAACATTTTGTCACGATCATTAACAACTTAACAACAACAACTGCCAAGGAACTTTCCCTGAAACTCGACTGTGAAGCAAAACTAGTAGGGCTACGAATCAATGAGAATAAAATAAAGCTCATGACGCAGTCGAGGAAAAATACCTCAAATCCACAAAATATCATACTTGGCGAATAGAATATCGAAAAAGTGAGCGAATTTGTGTATTCAGGCGCCAAAATAATGATAATGGGTAATGAAAGACACCAAATACGCTGAAGAATACAGCTCGCAAATAAAATATTTTTTCAGTTTTGACGATCTTGAAGACCGGCTGCATACACAGGAAAACAAAGCTCCAAGTATACAAATCTGTGTTATGCTATGGGTTAGAAACATTGACCCTAACCCAAGTATTCGCAGATATATTGAGAACGCCTTTGAGCGACGGATCCTGAGGCGAATAATCGGAGCGAAGCTAGACGGGGACCAATGGCAAGTTCGATACAACCATGAGCTGTATGAAATTTTTGACGAACCGGAGGTCTCAACGATTATAAGACTGCGGAAGCGACAATGGGCTGGACACATGAATCGTATGGACGAACAACGGATACCCAAAAAGGTATTCGTTGGGAGAACTGAAGGCCGGAGACCAGTGGGGAAACCGAGGAAACCTAGTTATGTCTCGGTCGGCGAAGACAGTTCATCCCTGCTCGGATTTCGAAATCGGAGGACACGGACCAAGACAGTTGGAGGCGCTATTTGCAAGAAGCGAAGGCCCGAGAGGGGCTGTAGTGCTACGAGAAAGAAGGAGATATTTATGAAAATAAAAGTGAATTAAAAAATAAAAAGATATTTTTAAATTGAATGCTGCTGCCCCACAATGTCACTAGTACATTTTGATTGCTCTTTCTTTGTCTTTATTAACCTGTTAACCGAGCGAGACGTATAAATACGTCAAACTTAATCAATAGCGTCTGCGGGTAGGACGTATGAATATGTCCTTGAACTATATGTTGCACCCTGGAATGGGTGGGATGTATAGTTTCGTCCAACAAAGGTATTAGTCATCGATACGTGTTTCGACATGAATTTAAGACGGAGAAAATCAGTATCATTTCGCAATTTTCGTATTATATTTTATTTACTTGTTTTTATTTTTACATTATTGTTTATTTTTTTTTATATTTCCAACCATTTTATTTTAGAATACATTTTTAAAAGTATCCATTAAAATGAATGAAAGCGATATCAGCGATACCGAAATCAATATACCGGCAGGTATAAAAAGGAGATGTGTTATGAGTTCGTCATCGGAGTCATCTGACGATAATTTTGACAACGACACAGAACTGAGCGATATTGGAAATGAAGATGGTGAAGAAGTTGATGAAGTTAGTCCTAGCAACAACATTGTTTCTGAAGAATGGCTACCTCAAAATGCAGAAAGACCACCATTTCCCTTTACTGCAAATCCTGGAACAACGTTCGAAACTCCTCGAAAAAAAGTTCCTCTGTTTTATTTTGAGAAGTTTTTAGACGAGGAACTTATCAAATTGATTATTGAGAAATTTGTACGCCGCCCAATTTTTCGGTAATGATCCTGAGTTGAAACCACGTTTGAGAATGCGAAAATGGAAGGATACAAATGAAGCTGAAATGAAAATTTTTTTAGGGCTCCTAATTTTACAAGGAATAATTGGAAAATCGGCTTTAGAACATTACTTTTCAAGAAAAAGAATAATTGAAACGCCATTTTTATATGAAGCTATGAGCGAAAGCAGGTTTGGATTAATATATAAGTTTTTGCACTTTGCAGACAATCTAAGTTTTGATCCTAACACATCTCATAAAAAACATATAAAATTGATCCAATCATCAATAACTTGTCAGAAAAGTTTAAAAGTTTTCATGTATGTGAACGAGAAATATGCGTAGATGAATCTCTTTTATTATGGAAAGGGAATTTATCTTGGAAACGTTATATATCGACAAAAAGAGCCAGATTTGAAAGTGAAAGCCAATCTGCATACGAACAAAATATAATTTTATACACAGGCAAGGACACAAATTATGGTTCGAACAACCCACAAGAAAAACAATCAACAAGAATTGTTTTGGAGTCAACACATGACATACTGAATAAAGGGTATAGCATTTACTTAGATAATTTCTATACCTCAATTCATTTGGCTGAACTCTTGTGTCAAAACAATACAGACATTGTTGGAACAATGAGAATAAACAGAGTCGGAATCTCCAGTGAAATAAAAACAAAAAAATTACAGAAAAATGACCATATAGCAAGATTCAAAGACAAACTTATGGTTTTCAAGTGGTTTTCCTTCCGTATTGATGCTCAGTCCTATTCATAACGACGAAAAGAAAATGATTGAAAAGAAAAGAAGAAAGCAAGAAAAACCGAATGTTGTCCTGGATTACAACAAAAATATGAGCGGCGTAGATTTGGGAGATGGAGTTATGGTAGCCTACACGGCTGCCCGCAACAGGCTAAAAAAATTTTTCTCCGATTACTTGATATGTGCTGCTTCAATGCATATATTTATTATATACAAAAAAGATAAAGGTCATTTGGATCGATTACACTTTTTGATAGAATGTGTAGAGAAATTGATAGATAGCAATATAATGAAAACCCACCCAAAGACATCACCAAGCAGCTCTACATCTAAACCAGCACGCATTTTCCAGAAAAAATGAAAAGCGATATAGGAAAAACTAAATCCAGGAAATGCCGAGTTTGCTATAAAAAAGGTGTTAGGGAAGAATCTACATACTGCTGTCCGGATTGTAAGGTAGCACTATGTATCAACAATTGTTTCAAAATATATCACACGGATATTGAGTTTTGAATTTTCACATATGTAATTTTTTAATTTTGGAAATCAATATTTCTAGTTTATTTGTGTGTATATATAAATAAAGGAAAGCATATATATTTCATAGTCTTTTCATTTATTTTAAAGACAAATAAAAAAAATTAAAAATATGAAATTACGTTCTCCGAGAGTGACGTACTGACACGTCCTAGTGTATGCTGCGTAGTTAACAAATGAATTCCTCGGTTAACAGGTTAATATAAGCCGGAATTATAATAATCTGTAAACCATAAACAAAAACTCATAGCAGCTGCACCGAATATATTTTTCTTATTGTATTTGCTAAAGTTGCTTGATTCTACACACAATTTCTTTGCATAAGTGCATGAGGGACCCAATTTTATATATAGAATTGAGTTGAACATAATATGTAAAACTATTATGTAGAATAGAAATTATTATGCAGCGCTAGCTGGTCTTGAAGAAACGATGAACATTGAAGAGGATACAGGTAAAACGTCAAAATTAGATAATGATTTCATTGAATATCTTAAAATTAAAAATCGGGAGAAAAAACCAAAATGTTTGTCTGCTGGTCCGTCCGTTAACATTAATGAAAAAAAAGAAAAAGTCCCACCAATCAATGTGTTTGGGCAAACGGGCAAAGATATGGTTCGGCTTTTGGCAGCCGAAAAAAAACTAAAAGATTTTCAGATAAAAAGAGTCAATGCCGATAAGTTTACAATAAGGACTAAGTCGCTGGTTGATTTCCAGGCAACAAAAAGTGCCTTAAATTCTGGAGATGTTCCGCATTTCACGTTCACCCCGAAAAGCGAAAAGAACCAAACCTTTTTATTGAAGGGTCTGGACTGTGGTGAGGACACAGTCGATCTCCTTCAAGTGCTCCAAGAAGCTGCACCAGAAATACAGTTTATTTCAGTTAAAAACTTTGCAACAAGAAGATCGATTGTAGAGCGCAAAAACTTGCCTCACTACTTAGTCCAGATTTCCAGCAAAAGTAGTTCGAGTGCCCTACAGAAAATACGGTACTTGAACTTCCGCGTGGTGAGGTGGGAACGCCTCCAGAAAAGTGAGGTCAACCAGTGCTACAGGTGTCAAAGATTCGGGCATTCGGCTGCCAATTGCGCCATGAAATATAGGTGTGTCAAATGCAAAGACATTCATGCTCCCGGCGAGTGCAAATTGGCTCAGGCGGAGCCAAAAGAAAAACTATATTGTGTGAACTGCGGTGACTTTGGTCATCCAGCATCATATCGAGGATGCCCCCGGTATCAAGATGCAAAGGTTAAAGTCGCTCCAAAACAAAGTCAAGCACACCGCAGTGTGATACCTACCAACTTCGTCAAGCCCGGGGTGTCATTTGCACTTGCTGCGAGAGGACCAGCAGGCAATGTAAATAAAATAAATAATGTAAGTGGCAATAATGAGCTGCTCCTTAAAATTTATCAGCAATTAATTTCCTTATCGGAGCGAATCGATAAACAAGATTCGAAAATTAACATTGTTTTTCAGCGTTTAGGGCTTTCAAATGCCTCAAAATAAGTTGTCATCCAGCCACATTCCCACGGAGAGGATTCGTCTCATCTCGATTAACGTCAACTCCATTGTTCCTATACATCGGCGTGATTATCTCCTTGAATTCATTGCCAGACAAAAGCCTGATATCGTGCTTCTCACTGAAACCCACCTCAGTTCATGGCACTCCATGAGATTCAAGGATTTTGAGTTTGTAAGAAACGATAGGGTAACAGGTGATGGGGGAGGTGGCACCGGGATATTGGTTCGAAGACCCTATCGTTTCCAAAATATTGAAAAAGTCGAATTCAAAAGCTTCGAATCTCTTGAAGTGTCCGTTATCAAAATCTCACTGCCAGGTGGGGATAACCTCTTCGTTATCTCTGCCTATGCAACTGGTGGAACTGTTCTCAAGCTCAGGGAGGAACTCAATTCCTTGTTCGAAATACTCGAATTGAACAGGCTGCATAACTATTATATTCTTGCTGGTGACCTGAACGCCAAGCATACATCATGGCTGAACGCCACCAATAATCCAAGAGGTGTATTCCTGAAATTGTGGATAACAGAGAACCAAACTGAATACAGGTGCAATCTATATGGGTCGGAGTTCCCAACATACTCTAGGACAAATTCATATTTGGACCTTTGCATTGCTGACGCAAGACTTGAAGTCAGCTTTAATAGTCCTCAACGGAAACTGCAGGTGCTTCCTTATGATAGCGACCATAACGCAATTGTAATGGAAATCAATCATCACAGGGATGATTTCTTCCTCATTCCAGTAAAACATGAAAATCATCGGTTGAATTTCAAAAAAACAGACTGGGGAAAGTTTCAAAAGAAGTTTAATCGGGAGTACCAGAAGCAATGTCCCCCTTCTGATGGTGGCAACTCTTGCTCAATGGTTCCTAATGACAGGAATCTAACTAAAGATGAAATAGATGTCTATTTGTCGAAGTTAGAGAAGCTGACGTTGGAAACGATTGAGAAAGTAGTTCCCAAGATTAAACACCGGAACAATATGGAAGGATATGAAACACCAACCATCGCAAGGTTGAAAAGATTGAAAAGCCTCCTTCTCACACGCGTCAACAATATTTATCGACGATTTTTGGACTACAACCATCCCTCGTTGTCTTTGTTGAAATTACATCTGAAGAATGTCCGGAACTTAATCCGGTCATACTTCAGGAGTGAGGTCAGCAATCAATGGGCGGAAAAATTGAGGGATATTAGCCCACAGGACCCAGACGGCGTGTTCGCGAAAGTGAATAGCATATTCCGCAAGAAGTCTCGAGTGAAGGTATCGAATCTTGAAGTCACTAGTGATGAGATAAATCTTCTCGATAGGGCTGGTATCGAAATTGATAGTACGACTCCGGATAGAAATGGAAACAGGATTATTTGTGAAGGGTTGGATAAACTTGCCCTGATTGGAACATATTTTGAATTGGTTCATCTACCAAACCCTGGGAGAGGGAACGAAATATTTTCAGAGGTCGTTGAAGCAAAAGTTTCCGACTTCAAATCAAGCCTGAACGGCCAATCAATTCTTCATTTCAATGAAACATTAACATCTGACCTCATACCGAGCTTGAATCTTATTGATTATTTTGTCAGCTATGAAGACTTGTGTTTCATATTCCGCAGGATAAACAACAAGAAATCATGTGGTACTGATGGTATTCCAAATGTAGTTCTCCGACATTTGCCTGAAGTTGCTATTAGGAACTATTGCATATTGTTCAACAACATGTTGAGCAATTCATATTTCCAAAATGAGTGGAAAAAAGCTAAGGTATTTCCGATCTTGAAGAAAGGAAAAGAATCTTCGTGCCCCAAAAGCTATCGCCCAATCACCTTGCTGCCTAACATCAGCAAGGTGTTTGAAGTGATACTCAATAGAGCATTAAACGCCCACATTGAGGAAAATGAGTTGGTGCCGAATTGCCAACTTGTTTCTCGTGCCAGGCATTCGACCATATATGCAATAACGAAAGTAACCTCAGACATCTGTTGAAAACTAAATGATAGACAATGTGTTGGAGCATGTCTCATTCATATGGAGAAAGCCTTTGATACGGTATGGTTAGATGGACTAATTAGGGTTTTGTAAAATAATTTTACAAAACCCTACTAGTTTCGCGAGCAGTCTGTCCGTCTGTCCGTCTGTCCGTCTGTCCGTCCGTCCGTCCGTCCGTCCGTCCGTCCGTCCGTCCGTCCGTGTGTCACAGCAGTTTTTCTCGGAAACTACTTAAGCTAGAAACATCAAATTTTGTATGTAGGTGTAAAGTGGTGATCTCTTCAAAGTTCAACTACAAAAAAATTTTATAAGGTATTTAAGGGGGGTCTCCCCATATAGGAGAGTGACCCCCCGAAAAAAAAAATTCATTGAAGGTAGCCGATATGGGTATCAAATGAAAGGTCTTGATGAGAACTTTTCAAAACTGGTTTGGCAAAATTTGCTTCGGGGGGCGCACAGGGAGGGGAAATACACGAAAAATTTGTGTCCCCCCCCCTCGCGATTGGACACCTGCGATCCGAAAAATCTGAAAAAAATCAGGGATGTAGGCCTTGGCGAGTACAACAACAACAAATACGTGAGAAGTCGCAATTCGCTCAACTTTGTTAGTAATAGTATGATTTATCGATTTTATGTTTTCTTGAATAAAATCTTAACGGTACCTTTAAATTCAATGAAATTCAGTACGTAGATGTTTATCCATAAGATTGATCTATCCTGAAAGTTTCATAAAGATTGAATCATATTTAGCGAAGTTATAGCGGTTTCAATTTTCCTGTATTACTATGGAACAATATGCGCTGCATGTATTACTATGGAAACATATGGCTATAAAACAACATGCGCTTTTCACCGACTCAGACACTACAGTTTTGCTAGGATTTGCATGAAAATTTCAGGAATGATAGGTGTCATCAATATCTTTGAGAATCGGTTCAGCTAGTAGTATCAGTAATCGTAAAACAAGATAGTGGCTGTTTTAAATGCGAAGATTGAATAATTTGGAGTTATTTTTTCCCAACTTCAACGTTTAAGGTGCATGCTTTGAACACTTGATTCAAATCAATGAATGACTGAAGATGAGTACCTACAATTAATGCTCATAAGTGAAATAAGTCAAGGAGGTGGGTGAGAGCTCCTAGCAAAAGGGTTTTGTAACCATTCTAGGATTCGAAAAAATTGGCCATGAATCGATGATTTCAGCACAGGAGAGTGGCCCCTGAAAAAAAAATTCATCAAACGTAGCCGGTATGAGTATGAAATGAAAGTTTTCATGGGAGCTTTTCAAAACAGTTGTTAAACTGTCAGTTTTTGCTTCAGTGGGGGCACAGGGGGGAAATACATGAAAAATGTGTTTCCTCCGTCGCGGATGGACATCTGAAATAATTATCAAGGGAGATATTTATGAGTATAACAATACCAAAAACCTCAAAAGTCGAAATTCATTGAACTTTGTTAAAAATAGTATGATCTTCGCATTTCATATTTTCTCCAATAAAATCGTCTTTGACATGTTTCTTGATTTGATTCGATCTGGTGACTGCATTTTGTAAATTGAATACAAAACCCTTCTGACATGAGCGTAGGTCTGTTTACCCAACTTGTTTTTAAACTCCTTCAGGACAAGTTCCTCAGACACCTTGTCGCCATGATGTGTAATATGTTATACGGGAAATCGTTTGTTGTAACTGATGGAAATCTGACAACAATGCGCGAGTTCAAGGTCTTGAATGGTCTACAGCAGGGAACAGTTACTGCGCCTCTGCTCTTCTCAATCTTCATTCGCAAGGTATTGAACGGCTTTGATTTTAATGTCCCGCCAACGCGATCATTGGTAGCGTTTGCTGATGATCTGATCATCTATGCGGCAGACCGAAAAGCTACAATAGTTCAGAGCAATCTCCAAAAAATGTTCAATGATGTGCAGCTGTACACTGACAATTGGCGAATGAAAATCAATGCGCAGAAATGTGAAACAATCTTGTTTCGGACAACGCTGCAGGGGGTCAGTCAAGACCTGAAACGTAATTGGAAAGATTTCCACATCATGGCTGGTGAGGGTAGTCTTGAACGGGTTCCACATAAATCCTGTGTTCGATACCTCGGTGTTTATCTCGATCAGTATCTGTACTATACTGAACATGTGAAAATCATGCTCAGTAAGGCACTTAAAGTAGTCATGGCCCTTCGAAAGCTCTTTCATTCCAGATACATTGATCAAAAGGTCAAAATTATCTGTTACAAGACACTGGTTAGACCAGTTTTGACATATGGATGTCAGATCTGGTACAACCAGAGCGCTAGTACTATGGAAAAATTAAGAGTTTTCGAAAGGAAATGTCTTCGCGCATGTACCGGTTTGTACAGAAAGCCTGAGACGGATTGGAAACATTATATATCGAATAGAAGAATTTATCAAACTGCTGAAGTGACGAGGGTCGATATCTTCATATTGAAACTTCTTCGGAATCATATCGCAAGATCTGTGACTGTGAGTGAAAACCCTTGGATTTCACAGCCGTTCCACCCTACAGACGGGTATATAGCGACTTGCCTCGCTACTGGCTTCATTCCTCCAGAAGCATTCGTGTATTTGGACATGAATCAATATGTTTTTGATTCTGACGGCGTCCCAGTCATATATCACATATATCGACGGGCCACCGATAAGAAGATAAAATATCCTCCTAATTTGAGTTCACGAGACCAACGATTTCAATGGAGATACTCATTTGCTAGATTCGTTGAAGCTGATCGAGTTGAGACGGCGCAATCCAGGTATTGGTGGCTGAATGACAATGTCTAAATTATTCGTGTTTATTTTCAGTTTTGGTGTTTTTCGTTATTTCGTTTTTTTGAGTTTCAGCTCATTATTGCCACATTTAGTGTTGTTGTTTATTTTTGTTAAAAATTAGGTATAGGTTAGGAATATGTAATGTTTACTATATTCCGTTAGAGATAAGATTAAACACTTAGGTTAGTAACATTGTTACAGAATTTTTTTAGTATAAGATAAAGTTTTTGATTGTATTTTATTAGAAATAAGTTACAACATATTAGGTGTAGGATCAAAGTTTCACTGTTGTGTTTTAATTATAAATAATTTTAGGTTAGTGTTGGTTGGTTTTTTCTCCTTTTTCCAATTAAATTTTAAAAATATGTAATAATCGTAATTAATTGAATTTGCTATAGTTTTTTTTTTTGATGAAATGAGTTAATGATAACGTACAAATTTAGAGAGCCATTTGGGCCATTAAGTTTTTTGATTGTTATTGTTTGGAATTTGCTTTATATTCTTTTAAAATTTATAACGATTAGTATTAAATAAAGCGCTTTTGACATTGACTTTGAACTTTGTAGAATAGAACTATTGATGTCAATGTGATGAGATGGCCTTCGTCTTCAGTAATAGTCGCCTCCAATCGTCGTGGTTCTACAACCTAGTTTGCCAATTGGAAATTCCAAGCAGAGATCTACTGTCAGCATCGATTGAATTCCTATCGTTTCTTCGAAATCCCAACAGGACGTATTCCATGAGCTCTACCTGTCAACGTTCGTCTTGGGACCTTGTGTTTTTCTGTCCATTGCGTATGAGGGTACAGGTGGATCGTCATAAAGAATATATAACTCGCTGTAACGAAGTCACCACTCTGCTCCATGCTTTACTGAACCATACATCCTTCTGAGCAGTTAGCGTTCGAATACGTCCAGAACCTTTTCGGAAAAATTTGTAAAAGTCAAGGTTTCACATCCATACAGCAGGACACATCTTGTTAATGACTTGTACAAGGGCCTCAACAAAAGTTTCTGTAAAAAGAAAAAAAATGCATTCGGTATTTATCAAAAATGGATTTATTGTTTCTCAAAATATTCTCCATGAACATTTATGCATTTTTGCATGCGCTCAAACAAGTTTTCGAACCACTTTTCCCACTCCGATTGAAACACCTCCAAAACCTGGGTTTGAACGCTTCAACAGCCGCTTCGGGCGTAGAAAAACGTTCTTCACGCAGTTTATTTTTGATGTGTGGAAAAAAAGAATGGCTGAGTTAATTGGATGTTTTGACCGGCCAAATAGGTACTAGTCTGAGCTGGTGTGAGAGCTCGCATTGTCATCTTTTGTTCATTTTGCCGATTCCTCCGAAGATATCCGGCAAACAAATCGTCGTGTACTACTTAGAATTTGCCAACACAACAGTAGTAACATGACCAATTTGACTAAAGAAACAAGCGACCATTTACTTCGCAGTGCTTCGTGCGCGACCAACTCTTGTTGGATTTGTCAAATTATGCGAGATCCAACGCGATCAAATCTTTTTTACGGCCCAAAGAATGTATGGCCGGACGAGGAATGCCCAAGATGGCTCTAACTCACGGTATATCACATGATGATCTAGCATAATAAGTTCACGAACAGCATCGATGTTTTCTGGGCAACGGTAGTTTTTGGACGACCTTCACGAAATTCGTCCATGACCGAACGATTTCCACGACCGAACGATTTTCACGATCGTTAAATCAGTTATAAATTGAATGGAGGGATGCTGCGTCATCGCCAAAGGCCGAATGAAGCCGATTGAAACACTGCTGTTGAGATAAAACAATTCGAAAACCGTAAAAAACCATCGCACGAACATTTTCACGCCAAATTGATTTTTTCGACTCACTGTAAACCACACAAATAGCACCTGTACATAACGTTCCGAGTACGTTTCTTTTCAAAAATGAGAATTTTTCCGATGGAAATGTCAGATTTGACGAAAACGTACTAGAACATCTCTATGACAAAAATTTTTATAGTGGCCTTCGTATATGCAAAGCTTATTATCCCTGTTAGCATCTCTGGATGTTAGCATAGGAAGTCCTGAGAAGTACGCTTTGTTTGCTGCGTTTATCTTTTTCCATATTTCATTCTTTTCTGTGTCCTCTTTTTCAAGATCGACTCCGTAAGTATGGGAAACTATGCATACATTTGAGGTTGGAGTCTCCTAAGGCCAGATTTAGTCATATAAGCATACCTTTCCGTGTTTTGGGTCATGAATTAAGTTTTAGTTTCTACAGGAGGTCGGCTTTTTTCGCTTAGCTGTATGAATGCTTCCTTCGTATCTGGTGTTGATCTTGACATAATGTTAACATCGTTGGCATAAGCTACTGGTTGCGTGGACTTGTAGAGTAGCGTGCCTGTGGTGCTTGCTGAGAACGTGTTATAGAGCAATATTGAACAACATTGGGGCAAGTCTATCCCCCTGTTGTAGGCCTGAGTTTGTTGGGGAGCTTTCAGTCAAATCTCCGTTACCTTTGACTCGAGACTTCGTGTTTTTTTCATTGTAACCTTGATAATCTGGACGAGTTTAGTTGGGGCGTCAAAGTTATTTTTTACAAGACGTTTCTGTCAATACTATCGTATGCTTGCTTTAAATCTATGAGGAGCTAATGTGTATCGATATTATATTCCCAG
Source organism: Odontomyia ornata (assembly GCA_963969285.1). NCBI lineage: Eukaryota > Metazoa > Arthropoda > Insecta > Diptera > Stratiomyidae > Odontomyia > Odontomyia ornata. The sequence goes on along the minus strand of OZ017739.1, from coordinate 167,907,629 downwards.
CACTTTTCGAGCAGCAGTTTTACTGAAAAAATATCTAGCCAATCGTATACCGTTCACTTCGAAAACCACCTTGGTACTCTCTAATATTTTCATAATACGAGTAGAGCTTCAGTCTTCATTCAATGCCTCAAGACAGCACTTTATATGATGTGCTTAACAGAGCAATACCTCTGAAATTTTCATAGCGCAATCTGTCTCCCCTTTTATATAAGGGGCATATGATACATTCCCGCCAATCACCTGATACCTGCTCCGCTGTCCACATCTTAAATGTTAAACAATGAAGGACGTTGTGCAGGTGTGTTCCTCTGGCTTGCTACAGATTTGTCAGTACTCGGTCAATTCCAGGAGCTTTTTTCTTTTTGAGACCACTTCTACTTTTGGTAGCGTTGCCAGGACATCTTCAAATTTTTGAATTCAAATGCACTTTATTGATTCAATCGTTATAAATTTTATAAAATCATAAAGCAAGTTTTAAAACATTCAAGTACGCAAAAACTTAATGGCCCACATGGCACTCTAAATTTAAACAATATTCAATATCAAATGAAAATTATTAAATATTATCAATTAATTGTAAAAAAAAAATTGTTACGTTATCTAAACCCTATAGTTCCATTTTTGTGTATTTAGTAATATTAAGTGTATTGACCGATTAACTATAATTATGTCTAGGATTAATGATCATCTATCTTTTTAATGTATATCCTTTGTTTTGTCTTATCGCGTTATATTAGCTTTTTCGCTTAATCCATAACGGTCTTACCATCTTAAAATAAAGCTACCGTTTTTAACTATCGTGTATAATTATCGTATCGCATTATCATATCGTTATCACATCGTCTTCCCGTATCGTTATCGTTATAACTCGCGTATCGCATTACATTAATACTTACCTTTAACATTTCTCTGCTGATTCCCTTTATTTTGTTACATTTATCTTATCTCTAGCTTCTAACTAATCATCAGATCAGCATACATTTGGCTTTAATAAATAATCAAGCTTATAATTGACAGTTTCAATTACCGTTCCCACCTACATTCAAAATAAAGAACACCTCTGTTATACGTGCCCCACACCATGCGGGTGATGTACCCCTGTGGGTTGGTGAAGCTTGGCCGACGACGCAAGGGATGGTGCAATCCAGCGCTGAATTGAAAAATCTCAAGCGCATAACCCGGGCGAGAAAAGGAAAGAAAGCTGCGGTGGCGCGTCAGTACGCGTCAGATACTTACTCGAGTTGTCTGCATCAAAATTATTAGTTATGAAGTTATAAAACATTAATGGTGCGAAAGTTTCCTTATAATATAACGAACTCCCCGACTAATTATACTTTCAATAGTGTGAAAAGACCTTGAAAAGTTAGTAAACGTTGATTCAGTTACTGTTGGGAAATCGAAAAAAATATATTTAGTGTTATAGTTTCATTCCTTTTCTGTAATCTATGTGGCCAAAATATCAATCACGAATATCCTCAATTATTGAACCCAATAAAACATAGTAAAGTAACCGTGACCATTAAAGATAATCATGTGCTCGAGTTTCCGAATTCGTATCCTTACTCAGCGCTTCTAGCGAAATTCCTCGTCCGAATGTGGATCTTAATGGGTCGATTAGACATTTCCAAGGACAAATGGTACGCATCATTATCGGCCGAGTCAAACATCGAGAGTCCGCTCAACACCCAAGCATCTGTGATGTGTGCCAACCAAATGGAATATTTGAGACAGCCATTTAATCTTCGCCGTGTCGCGGAAGCCACCGACGATGTATGCAATTCGTTGAGGCAAGTTATTTTGGGGTTTATATTTTAAATTAAAATTTCAGAATTCTGTACGATGTGCAAGAGGCGCGTTTGCACCAGGTGGATTCTATCCTAACTAGAAGCCCACATTTGCTTAGCCATAGTGTATTAGGCTAGAACCTCTATTTTGGCAATTCGCGGAAAAGCCTGTCCGAAATATGGGGAGTCCACCAAACATTTCCAAATAATTGATAAGGAAGTTATCACTTCGTAGGTATATATTATGCAAGAAAAGCTTTAGGAAATTACAACATTGAGTGAAGTTGAGAAGTAATTAGTGAATTTTAATCCATTAAAATTGTCACTACAGATGATAATTATTAAATTTTATAATTAGGTAAACGCATGTGTGAAACCATAAACAAAGAGCTCCTTTTAGTTAACAATTCGCATATATATAATAATAATTGGCAAATATTGAACAGAATTATTTCATTAATGGGAACTCTCATTGCACATGTAGTTGAGCGTGCATACAATGAACATTATCTTTTCTTAACACAGTGCGTCACTAAATAATATTAAAATCTATGTGATGTGGTGTCATACAAATATTTATTGTTGCATCATTATGCCATTGGCTGGTAAAATGACATATTATGTAAAAGCTAAGTCGAGCAATTAAACTGCCAAAAGATAAACATAGCATTAAGCATAAATATTCACTCAAAAATGAATAATGATGGATAAATGTGGAAAAACCAATCACTAGAAATTTCTGTTAAAGTAAAATACATCAAGTTTTTAGTGGTGCGTCTAAAATTATCATTTTTCTGTTTACAAAGAATTATAGAACCGAATGCAATATATTAATAAACTTAATGGATTAATAAAGAATGTTAATAATTTTGTTATTAACTTAAAAATAATGCTTTTATTGAAAATTTAAAAGAAAAATATAATGTTTTGAAGACAATTTCAGGTGAGTGTGTGGGCATTGATTTTCTTCTGAGGATTTCAATCGATTTCTATTGATCCATTTTTTTTTTGCTGCGAGGGTGACCTACTAGTAGCTCAGTCAATAGTCTCATTTGTAGTGAATAAAAATGTTCATAAGTCCGTAAAGGACTGCAGCGATGTTCTGCTGCCTCGGCAGGGGAAGGTGTCGGTATCTGCCGAGAATGCCCTCGTCTGGAGACGCGTGAATGCGCTGGCAGGCTAGCATTGCGGTGTCGTGGGGCGGGTTCATTTTCCCCAGCACGAGGACCCACTACAAAAAAATTTGGCATTCACGAATTGGACTACAGATCAAAAGGCGACCGAAGTCGCAAAATTTGTAGATAACCTCACAGAGGGAGATGGAACTTGTTACGAGAACAAGTGGAACCTGAAAAGAAAGGCGAACTTGGGGTGACCTCGTCATTACCCGACGAAGTTCATGGCCCACAAATGAAAGAGGGGCAAACGGGTGATGGTAGAGCCCCTTCGTACCCATCCAACCGGAATAAATCCATAGATATCCTGTTGAAGTGGCCAGGTATTCCTCTTCTGAGTGGAAAACTCATACAACTCGAATTGTATGAACTTTCCCATCAGAAGGGAAGTACCCCGGTGACCAATTTATGGCATAGAATTATACAATTTGATTGCATAACTCTATGCCATAAAAAGGCACTCTGCTTGGGCCACTCAACCCAAAAAGTCACCTGAAACAGAAGGATTAAGTTGTATCCGGCGGCTGGCTCATGGTTTTAGGGGCAGCCTGCCACCGTACCGGGTCCTATACCCGGTCAGAATCTTTGGAAAGGAAAGACCAACAATTGCAGGTTACTCAACCATTATTATTTTCTAATATCTTACAAATATTCTCGCCGATACACAATTCCTCAAAAAAAAACTAAAGGTATAAAAGTTTATCACAATTTACGTTAACAAACAAATTGTTTTGTTTCTTTATACAATTTATAGTTTAACAAATTTTTAAAATTCAATTCGTTTATCCCGTGATGGAGAAAATATTTCACTACTATACTGCTAGGTTCGGTTCTATTTACGCGCTCTTCCAATAAAGACACCAGAAAAAAAAACGAACTTCGTTTAGGTGTCAAAGCACCAAATGTACGGCTGCCATCATTCAATATAGGAAAAATAAAATAAAACATGAAAAAGGGAAATCACCTTTTTTTCTTTTTTTTTGGGTTGTTTTTTGAACAAAAGAAAGGGTACTTATCACAACCTCCTGTTACAAGCGCTCGTGTTCGGGGCGGGTAAATCCTGCAAATTGGTGTTAATATTATTTTTGATTTCCTTTTTCCCTTTTATTTATAGTAACACTTCGCGCTTTTTTTTTCCCCGAGTCCACTAATTTTCTCCGACACGTTTACATAGACTACGACAACAAATTTACGTTTTGGACTATAAATATTGAAAGCAATGCGATCTAATTCGGCCTCCCGAATACTACTCATGAGCTATTTGAGAGCTTTAATAAAAAAAACTATAATCAGAAGTCTCATAAATGCTTTTATCCAAGCCCCGCGGCGTTCCTCGTTTAGCACCGGCCGTTGTTACGCGGTGAAGTCCCAAGGCTGCGAAAGCAATCATATGGTGCGTGGTAGCCAATGAGAAAGGAAAAGTGGTTGCAACGTCCATGCGAACTTCACAAAATGAGTATGGCAACTAAAGCACAAAGCGCGTGGAGATGATTTGTCTACGTTAATCGGCAACAAAACAGCCACAAACGGAGCATACACTTGAAAATCTCGCAATTTCCGTACACAAAACAGGCGAGCACCACAAAACACCGAATTGCATCTTTCACTTCGAAAGCAAGCGACACCTTTTATCTCGTCGGACTTTGCAAGCGTTCCGGGCGAACAAAATAGTGCAAACGCTATTCACACAACCGTTTTCTCCAACATCCCCGAAATAGCGCACTGTATTGAACCCGTTGTTCTTGGTGACCGCTGACTTTCACTAATCCCGTATTAATCGCTGCCTGCGCGGGCGTTTGCTTTTCTTCCGTTCCAAATGTCAAATCACAAACACTTCACAATTCGATATCGCGCAAGAATCAAATTGGAAAAAGTTTATTTCTTTTCAAGGTGCTGTGGCGGTTATAATCCTTTTTATTACCGTCCTCCAACGCACTGTGAAAACACTACACTCTCCGAATCATCTGTTCCTTTTCCTTTTTTCGTTCCTTTCGCGTCCGACGTGCTCGCCGCCAAGGTCAATCGCAGACTCCCCAACTCGCTCGCGATCGCGCTCATTCAAAGCAGAAATCATATCATGCACAAGAACGACAGAGCGTCAACGAACGCCGCACAAATGCAAAAGAAAATTTGACACAGAACCGTGTTCTAGCTTCGGTTCAATGTGGGACACCTTGAAATTCCGACCGAACCGACAGAATCGCGTACTCGTGGCAATGCGGATAAAATACCCATTCCTAACGCACTAAAACTAGTCCTTTAATCAACAATCGAAAGTTAAATTTCCATGAAGCTAATAAGAGTCATTCAAGGAAAATGAATCGTGCGTATCGAACAACGTTATTATGACGGCCTCTCCTCGACCTCTCAAACTCGACTCCCCATCTCTTCGCGACAGCACCAGCAAAACCCCAACCGGTCCTCCTCCCGCTATCGCCACCGCTATTCCTCTTCTTGAGATGTTCGTTGTTGGTAATATTCGCACTCGGAAACATTACGGAGTGATCTCCCTGATCGTTCGCTGCGTTTACAGAGAGCTCTTGAATATATTTCACAGTTTGATATTTACTAAATGTATCATACTTTTGAACAGTATCATATTTACATCTGGGAATTTCAGGGACCGCATAGTCCTTTGCATTCGCATTGAGCAATTTTCGCAGCTTCGTCTGCAATAGATCTGAACTAGACGATGCACTTCGACGATTTGTCGATCGATGATGCGTACTATCGTGGATCCGCGATGGTGATAATGCACACTGAACATTCGATGAGACTCCACTTGCAATGCAAACGTTACTCCCGCCGCCCCTTTCGCCGCTGGTGGTTATGCCTGGCGTTCGGTAAGAGAATTGTTGGTGGCGATCTAAAACCGTTTCGGATTTCACATAAAGTGGTTTACTTTCTGCGAGTAGTTCCACCGCCAATTTTCGTTTACTATGCTGTCGCTGTCCAGCATACATTAATGCAGCCGCCTGAGAATGGTGATAAGGGGATAGCGACTGCGATTGAGCTGAAGAATGTTGATAGGGAAAAGATTGCGGATGAGGCTGCAACGAAGAGGAGGACACTGGAGTGCCAGTGGACAGGTAGGATGCAGGTGGAAGCAAGAGGCTATTGGAGCCAGACTGAACTGGATGCGATCCGAAATTCAGTGGTGGAGGTTGTTGTGAATGCTGCGGATTGGATAAAGTTGAAGAACCCATCCCAGACATATAGTGGTGCGACTGGGGTAGAGTATTTGCATGTTGCAGATGATGAGCATTGGACTTGCGTCCATGATGCCGAGGACTATTACCGTAGACAACAGCCTGTAATGTGACGCCTACGCCCAGGAATCGAAGTGATTCCGATCCCGAACCCTTGTAACCTGCCAGATGGATATGTCCTCGAAGTGCCAGCGGACTTCATCTGTTGTGCGGATATCGTTATGCAGAAAATATTTTTTTTTTCTGTCCAAATATTTAGATCCGTGGATATAAATATTCGAAATATAGAATTAATCCAACCCCGGCACATTTCGAGGCATAGCCATCTGGAAATGCCCCTCCACCGTGGCCCTCGAGAAAACTATGCCACTGGCGACAACTGGAGAGGTACATTGCCGCATATGACGTGCCATTCCACACACAGTTGTTTTGTCCGATGTGACAACGGGATGATTTTGGCAGCCACATGTAGGCGCTAAACGTCATCGTAAAGTTCTTCGTGATAATATCCAAGGTATTACAAAACCAGCTATACGTCGTTTGGCGCGACGTGGTGGAGTGCAACGTATTTCCGGTTTAATCTATGAAGAAACGCGTGGTGTGCTTAAAGAGTTTTTGGAAAACGTTATTCGTGAGGCAGTGACATTCACCGGAGCATTGCCTCAGGCTGGAGCATGAAGCTCTGTCAAGGTCGGAAAGGAGATCAACAGGCAAATTAGGAAAGAGGTTAGTTTAGTTAATAAAGGATTAGAAAGGTTAGCAATATTTTGTCTGGTCTGCAGCGGAAGGCAGTGTGAACTGTATCGGAACCAGTAGGCGTGGATTTGACGAGCAGCTTGGATTCAGTCGATAGGTTATCTCACTCAAGAAAAAGCCAAAGTGGATCGGCATGGAACGGAGTTGACGACATGCAATTGTTCACAGAACTTGACGCCAAAAGTGGGGACTTAATCCGCGAGTGGAATAGTGTCCTGCGAATTCATCGCTCAAGCAAAGACAGTATTAGTTCACAATCACCCGCACGTGCAACTCGCCTGCTCAACAGGTCCCGCGTGCAACAGAGCACGCTCAGCAATACCGGTTCAGATAGTCCTAGATCAATAGATAGTCTTCCACACAAACATCTCCGTTCATCGCTGACGGGCAAGGATATAGTCAGCTCGTCAGACGATCTCCTGTGTATAGACAAATCTTTTAGGAATGCAATGATTCAAGATGTCCAAAATTTAAGGAAACAGTTGACACGTCTCCGAAGGATTTTACAAGAGTCTGAAACTCTCAACCCATTCGAGCAGAGTAATGGGAAATTATTCGCATCTTGTGAATTGGACAGTAGTGGTCAATTGCCCGCTGATGATAAGGACACAAGTAGTCTGGCTTCGTCAATAGCCGATGATCCTAGACAGGAGTTAGCCGATCTACGAAGACAGGTTGTTTACCTTCAGGTATTTGCACGTCGTTTATTTTATTGTTTATTTTATTCAGAAATAAGTTACTGAATGAAACTAAAACGAACCATTATTCCTCCAATACCGTATTTCCGAAAATAATGCATATCGTAAACAACATTCTTTAGTACATTTACCAATAATAGCAAGTGGTAATTAATTCGATTTGAATCGTACAATTTACGTTTGATTCCATGTTTGGTTTACTTAAGTCTACAAAAAAAAAACCCAGCCATGCCGTACTAAAGATGATTTTGTTCTGATAGAAAACTCGCATCTGGCATAAATAAACAAACTGTTGAAGCTATGAAGAAAAATTAATTAGTAAAAATAGATAAGAAAACGCAAACAAACGACTTGGGTAATTTTACACTTTTCTATTTCTATATTCCACCGCTTGTCCATAGTAGTGAGTACAGTAAATGATGATAATACAAAATAACTCTTAGCGTAATAACTTTTGTAAGAAAATGCGTTAGCTAAATCGGACGTTAGTTGAACGACATGAATGATGCGGTCCTGATTTCTATCTAGAACATATGATAAATTTTTTTTATAGTTTTCACGTCATTCCTACTTTTAAATCTTTGTGTACGTTGAACAGTGTGCTTTATGTCGTTAAAAATATTGCAAGAAATGGAGGGATTGCTTTTTGTCGCAGAGAATGGAAAATCGAATTTTTTTTGTCTCTCAACCCCCAATTATTCCTGATTAGTTCAATCGTTTCCAGTAACATTCCCATTAACTTCAAGCAGCGACTGATTGTGAATCAAATCCTCAATTTTAAAACACTATTTCAATAAAAAAAAAGACATTTCAAAGGCATTAAACATTAAAGTAACTGATAAACAATAATAATAAACTGGCTTGTAAATATTTTGTACTCACCAAATGATTGTTAAAGATCACGCTCACATATTGTTACACCGCTCCGTATTTATATATATAATATTCAAAGTTAAACGCCATACAAGGGGAATAAAAAAATGGTAAAAGAAGTGGAAAATTCCAGATAAAAAGCAATAAAAAAAAAAAACAATGAATCGATTCTCCGTTTTTTTTATACAAAATCACTTGCATCGTTTCCTGATTTGTTATTAATTATTGTATACGTGGATAAGCCATCTTTGCTGCTTCCATTTCGCTTTTTGAATTTGACGCACGATTAGATTCGTCACTAATGCGTACTTGAACCACTTAGAAATATTTAATTTACGAAATTGTTGAGAAAACAAAATTTAAATTATTTAAAACCAAACAAGAACAATAAATATTAAATCCACCTAGAAAAATTAAAAATAAATGTTTAATTTGGCGGTTTATTGTAAAACGAAAAATTTGTTTGTGATCGCAAATTTATATTCAAAAATAATAAAAGGTGAAACATAAATTAAGAAACAAATTGTTAGCGGTTTACCTTATTATGTAATTGTCTTCAAAAATAATTATTATAACTATTATCATTATTAGTAATAAATTATCGCTCGATTCTTGCAAAAACCCTTTAAATACGTATTAAGGAAATTATACTTTATGTTCCGTTTCTTGAAGTAAATAAAAAAAAATCCAATGAATTGCTAACTTAACTAACGACTTTCCTTTTCAGTAACTCGTTCTATTTCAGGGGGAACGGAGAGTGTATGGTAGGTATGTCGTCGCGAGGTTAGGGTTTCGCCAAATCCGCTGAAGTCGGTTTCGCGTCGCGCGCGGTACGCGGTACCTTTGTTTGTTTCGCCATTTCTTTAGAGTAGTTTTCTTCGGTTTAAGTTCGAGTAGTATATTTTTCGGTACCGCGTCGGTGAATCGGTAACGCGCCTATGGGATTTTGTAGCGTTTTTGATTTGAGATCTGTGGATAGATCACATCCAGAACTAACGTAATGTAGGTTTCTCGTTCTGGATGAGTAATTGTTGACGCGTTTGAAAAACGGGCAAGTTCAGGTGACTGAAATATTGTGATTGAGCGTAATCCATTCGGAGACCCGCGACCGAAATCCTCTCCGAACTAGCTGGCCGACAAGCAGTCACCGCGTGAATGGATTACGGTGCACGGATTGGTTGACCTGTTGGTACCATCCGTTGGCACTACTCAGACTTAACGTCTAGAACCGATGAGAGGTCGGTTCCGCGTTCGAGCTGAAGGTAGAAAAATCATTACAAATGGCGCCCAACGTGGGGCCAAACAACATCCTAAGGGGGAAAGAACTTCGCGTCTTCTGACGAGTTGGTCCTTTACGGAGGATGTAAGGTACTTTGGTACTCGAGTCCCACTATCAGGAGCAGTGGAATTGTGTGATACACATTAGAGGTCGCTTCACGTGAGTTGTAGCTTCCGCTCTCCTTTGTTTGATTTTGCTTTCGCGACAGAATCCTTCCGATGTGTTGTCCCAGGTTAACCCCTGTAAGGACCTTCTATTTTCTTGATGGAACTGCCAGTCTGATGGGTTTACCTATCAGCATGGACTCTCAAGAAAATAGAAGGCTACCTTGCCTTTATGTCGCGGAAGGATTCTAACTATTTCTTATGCGTGTCAGACGAGTGGTATCGGTTCAACGTTCGGTGGCGTATGCTGGAGTTGCGAAGCCCGGAATGCTTCTACGCGTCGGGAACTTTGACCGCGTACAAAGTCGTTACGGTAGCTCTACCACTTGTCTCGTCGAGTCATTTAACGTAGATTAGAACCGGTTTGTAATGTATGTGGGTATGGGGATAAATTTCGTAAATCGACCGAAGCACCCTTTCTTCGGCAGATTACCACGCACTCTCATTTCCCGCTGAAGAGTTCGACCACTGAAAAGGAAAGTGTGTATCATTTAATCTTTTTTCCTCTCTTTTTTTTTTCTATTTTATATACATAGCTCGCCACTAACGGCCACTAATTTAGTGATAAGTTATTAGTAGGAATAAGTATATTCTATATATTTTTTTTTTTACTTTATTTTAGCACCACAAGTAACACACACAAAATGGCAACGAAGCGGACCCCAGACAAGCGTTGGACCAGATCCAAAACGGTCCAACCAGCTAACTGCGGGATCTGCTTCGAAGACGTAGTGGAGGGCGTACACAGCGTGCGATTGGATTGTGGACATTTATTCCATCGTGCCTGTGTACAACAGCTCCTCCTCACGTCAGAGCTGTGTCCCTTATGCCGACGACCCATAGATCGGTCTGCCCTAGACGTCCCCCTCGGAACGCCCCTACCGACGCGTGGAGCAGTGGCGAAAGGAGCTCCAGAAGCCGAACCGTCACAACCACTCTTAGACCTGCAAGGAGCAGTAGGCGGTGAAGTTCCGGCTGCGAGTGTCGTGTCCGAGGTGACAACCATGCCTTCCGCCCACTCCATTGACACCCTCGTGGCGTTGATGAGGGATATGTCGGAGAGGATTGGCAACCTGGAGGGAAAGATCCAGAATCTCCCGTTGAGCCAACCACCCAGCCGCGTGAGAACTCCGCTTGGCTGGGAGCCAAATCCCAGTGTGGCGATGCCCCACTCCCGACAATCCGAGCAATGGGTCCCACCCCCAAGGAACTCGGGAATGGATCCCAGAGCTCCCGAATACAGACCGCGACACAGTACCGGACCTCCGTTGGTACCTCCAGCCCCCGAGGCAGTTCAGTACCACAGGTCAATCGAGGATGTGATTCCCCCCGGGAACGCATTGGCACCTTTTCGAGACCCGACGCCTCGTATCATGGAGAGTTGGCGCCTGAACTTTACAGGGTTCAACGATATGATATCGGCGGACCGGTTCCTTTTCCGGATTCAGGCGTTGATATCCAGCACCCTGGGAGGGGATTCCTCGGCCTTCCTCCGGCATGCACATCTTTTGTTCAGCGGCGACGCTGCCGACTGGTACTGGAGCTTTAAAGAGTCAACGCCACGTCCCACTTGGCACTCTTTCAGTGCAGCCTTCCGCAATCGATTTGAGGATGGCTTCACTGAGAGAGAGAGCTAAGAGAGCAAATAAAGAAACGGAAACAAGGCGCTCACGAACCGTTCGACCAGTACTACACCAGTATAGTGAGATTGAGCACTCGCCTGCGAAATACCATGCCCGAGGACGAATTAGTAGAAATTATCAGAGAGAACATGCGCTGGGATCTCCAGAACAGCCTGCTACATTTTCCCATCAACACCATACAGGGATTGCGCCTCCATGCGCGTAGACAAGAACACTTGGATGAGCGACGAGGTACCTTCCGCCCACAACCTCGCATAACGGGACCAAATCCCCGAAATCATCACACCGCGGAGTTGATGGCAGCAGACCACCTGCTTGCTGATCCAGTACCAGTACCGAGGAGCGGAGCACCACCGGAGCTTGAGGACCCAGCATTGATTGATCGACCCTCCCTTGAAGCACTTACAAGCCCGACGGTCTGTTGGAACTGCCGACAACCGGGACATCGTTTCTACGCATGTCCAGCGGAGCCGACGCTTTTCTGCTACCGCTGCGGGAAGGCCGACACATACGCACCTGACTGTGCAAATTGCAAAGGGCGAAAAAACTTGCCACCGAGTGCCGCGACCACCCGTCGGCACTCCTAGACCCCGGACGAACCAATCTTGACCCCATCACCAGCTATGACCCAGCTCCCAACATGACTCCAACTCTGCTGACTCGCACCGCTGACAACAGTTCTCCCGAAGTTCCACAACCGACGCCGTCCTCTGCCGAGGCCAATGCGCAGGGAAATGCTAGCGAGACGAAAGTTCCTTGGCATGTAAAACCTTTTCATGTCAGGCTGCGGAATTACTTGGCTACTCGACAGCGCATCTTCCATGAGGAGTTGGCCACAAATGTCCCACCGCGAAGCAAGCGAGCCACGCGTCGGATGCGGAGCTTTTGGAGAAAAGTCAGGCAGTCGAGGAAAGTGTTGAAGGACATATACTTAGACGAATTATTGAGGGATGATGTTCGGCCATATGCGTCAGTACACCTCCTGCAAAAACGAGTATCAGGCTTAGTCGATACGGGAGCCAGTGTGAATTGCATATCTGCCGAGTTTGCAGGGGAGGTACTGGCAAAGCACGCGGACCAAATCCGTCATTTCACCTCCTGGTTAAGCACGGCGGACGGAACTCGTCACTCTGTAGTGGGAAAAATTATGACGGATGTCACCTTTAAAGGGGTAACTAAACCTATGGAATTTTTCATCATACCTCAGTTAACCCAGAATCTTTATTTAGGAGTGGATTTCGTTCGAAAATTTAACTTGGCCCCGGCACTATTTTCCAGTTCGACCCTGGAGTCCGTCACCACCGTTCCTGACCAATCTCAACCCACTAACTTACTACGGCATACACTGGATGTAACTCAGCAACTGCGTCTCGACTCGGCTATATCGGCTTTTCCATCGCACGAGAAAGAAGGTCTCGGGCGGACTGCCCTGGTGTTCCACACTATAGATGTGGGGGATGCGAAACCCATAAAACAAAGACATTTCGCCATATCTCCGGCGAAGGAAAAATCGTTATATGCCGAAGTGGATCGAATGCTATCATTAGGCGTAATCGAAGAATCACAGAGCGCGTGGGCTTCCCCAGTCACCTTAGTTGTCAAGCCGAACAAGGTCCGGTTATGCTTAGATGCCAGACGCTTGAACGCCGTCACAGTCAAGGACGCATATCCTCTACCGTTGATCGAAGGCATTTTGAGTCGATTGCCTAAAGCCCATTTCATCACGAGCTTAGACCTCAAGGACGCCTTCTGGCAAATTCCTTTAGACCCCGGTTCAAAGGAGAAAACAGCCTTCACAGTCCCAGGCCGGCCCTTATATCAATTCGTGACCATGCCATTCGGATTGTGTAATGCCCCCCAAACAATGACGCGCCTTATGGACAAGGTGATACCACCTCATTTGCGGCACCAAGTTTTCGTTTACTTGGACGATCTGCTGCTTATAACCGAGACCTTTGACGAACACATCGACCTGCTTCAGGAGGTGGCTCTACACATCCGGAGGGCAAGATTAACCATCAACATAAGGAAGAGCCAGTTCGTGATGACGGAGGTGAAGTATTTAGGTCACATCATTGGGCATGGGCATATCAAGACCGATCCGGAAAAGACTCAAGCGATTGACGTTTTTCCATTACCCAAGACCACCAAACAGTTACGCCGATTCTTAGGCTTATGCGGATGGTACCAGCGTTTTGTACGTGACTATGCCACCATTACCACTCCTTTGACCGACATGCTGCGTAAGGGACGTAAATTCGTCTGGGAAGAGCCCAGCTTGCGAGCCTTTGAAGAGCTAAAGAAGAGTCTGACTACGGCCCCCGTACTGCACAGCCCGGACTTTGACAAACCGTTCTCAATCCATTGTGACGCGAGTCAACATGGGGTGGGAGCAGTCTTAGTCCAGGTTGCCCAAGACGGCGAGGAGAGACCTATAGCCTTCATGTCTCACAAGCTGAACCCAGCCCAGCGAAATTACACGGTCTCCGAGCAAGAATGTTTAGCCGCGGTGTTGGCAGTGAAACGCTTCCGAGCCTATGTGGAGGGACACACCTTTGAAATCGTTACGGATCACGCTTCTCTGAAATGGCTAATGAGCCAGACTGATCTCAACGGCAGATTGGCCAGGTGGGCACTGAAACTCCAGGCATTTGACTTCACAATCCGCCACCGAAAAGGAAGCCAGCATGTAGTCCCCGACACCCTATCCAGAATGTTCGCCCCTGAAGGAGCCGAGTTGGTCCAAGAGGACGACAGCCCCCAATTGATCGATCTGGACCATCCTGCCTTCAAGTCAGCCAGCTACACCCAACTGATTCACACTATCCAGAACCAACAGCCCCAGCTTCCTGAACTGCGGTTGACGGATGGATTTATTTACAAGCGGATGGGACACGCATCCGGAGACCCCATACAAGAAGAAGAACAGTGGAAGTTGTGGGTGCCCGAAGAATTAACCACTGATCTTATCAGGCGGGCTCATGACCACCCATCAAGTGCGCACGGCGGATACGGTCGTACACTTAGGCGGTTGAAAACCTGTTTCTTTTGGCCTAAGATGGCACAACAGATAAAAGCGTACGTAGCCTCCTGTGAGCTATGCAAGTGCACTAAGGCGCCCAACACCATTCTTCGACCACCCATGGGTAAGGTTGAGGTCCCCGAACGCGTGTTCCAGCGCTTGTACATTGATCTTATCGGTCCTTACCCTCGATCTGCTTCTGGTCACACGGGAGCTGTCGTGGTCCTGGACCAGCTCTCCAAATTCCCTATCATAGAACCACTACGTAACATGCACACTGGACCTATAATCAGCTTTTTGGAGAACCGAGTCTTTCACATGTTTGGAGTTCCGGAGAAACTTGTCTCCGACAATGGGGTCCAGTTCACCTCCAGCAAGTTCCGAGACCTAATGTCCAAATACGGCATCATCCACCAACGGACTGCCGTCTATTCACCACAAGCCAACGCATCCGAACGACTGAATCGTACGCTCATAGCGGCCATTCGCGCCTATGTCCACCCGAATCAGAGGGACTGGGATCGCAAATTGTCCGCCATCACTAGTGCACTGCGCTCGTCGTACCACGCCACGACCGGCATTTCGCCGTATTTTGCAGTGTTCGGCCAGTACATGATCGGGCATGGGAGCGCTTACCGGCTATTGCGGCAGCTGAAATCGCTAGAGGACCCAATCGTGGTTCTAGAACCGCACGAAAAGCTCCAACTTCTGCGAGATCAACTGCGGGAGAAGATTGAAGAAAGTAGACGGATGGGAGAGGAGCGGTACAACTTGCGATCTCATCCTTCTGGCTTTAAGGCCGGCGACGAAATATATCGTCGAAACTTCCGACAGAGCGATGCCACCCGCCATTACAATGCCAAGCTAGACAAGAAATTCGTGAAGTGTCGAGTCATACAAGTCATAAGCCCCACCCGATACCTCATCGCGGACATGACTGGTAGGACCCTGGGAATTTACCACGCAAAAGACCTTAGACGATGAAGTGCAACTAATTCCCACGAGAAACCCCGGCTTATCCCAAATCTCTGCCTAGACGAAGGCCTCCGAATAACACCTGACTTCCTACTATATAGTCACTGTCGAGTCTTCACGAACAGGGTTGTAGCCTATCCTTCGAAACGGATCTTCGACCCGCCACGTCCCTAACCAAGACCTTTTACAAAGGAGACGGGATCGTAATTACTTCGATTTTGGGGGGGGGATTGTGTAATGTGACGCCTACGCCCAGGAATCGAAGTGATTCCGATCCCGAACCCTTGTAACCTGCCAGATGGATATGTCCTCGAAGTGCCAGCGGACTTCATCTGTTGTGCGGATATCGTTATGCAGAAAATATTTTTTTTTTCTGTCCAAATATTTAGATCCGTGGATATAAATATTCGAAATATAGAATTAATCCAACCCCGGCACATTTCGAGGCATAGCCATCTGGAAATGCCCCTCCACCGTGGCCCTCGAGAAAACTATGCCACTGGCGACAACTGGAGAGGTACATTGCCGCATATGACGTGCCATTCCACACACAGTTGTTTTGTCCGATGTGACAACGGGATGATTTTGGCAGCCACATGTAGGCGCTAAACGTCATCGTAAAGTTCTTCGTGATAATATCCAAGGTATTACAAAACCAGCTATACGTCGTTTGGCGCGACGTGGTGGAGTGCAACGTATTTCCGGTTTAATCTATGAAGAAACGCGTGGTGTGCTTAAAGAGTTTTTGGAAAACGTTATTCGTGAGGCAGTGACATTCACCGGAGCATTGCCTCAGGCTGGAGCATGAAGCTCTGTCAAGGTCGGAAAGGAGATCAACAGGCAAATTAGGAAAGAGGTTAGTTTAGTTAATAAAGGATTAGAAAGGTTAGCAATATTTTGTCTGGTCTGCAGCGGAAGGCAGTGTGAACTGTATCGGAACCAGTAGGCGTGGATTTGACGAGCAGCTTGGATTCAGTCGATAGGTTATCTCACTCAAGAAAAAGCCAAAGTGGATCGGCATGGAACGGAGTTGACGACATGCAATTGTTCACAGAACTTGACGCCAAAAGTGGGGACTTAATCCGCGAGTGGAATAGTGTCCTGCGAATTCATCGCTCAAGCAAAGACAGTATTAGTTCACAATCACCCGCACGTGCAACTCGCCTGCTCAACAGGTCCCGCGTGCAACAGAGCACGCTCAGCAATACCGGTTCAGATAGTCCTAGATCAATAGATAGTCTTCCACACAAACATCTCCGTTCATCGCTGACGGGCAAGGATATAGTCAGCTCGTCAGACGATCTCCTGTGTATAGACAAATCTTTTAGGAATGCAATGATTCAAGATGTCCAAAATTTAAGGAAACAGTTGACACGTCTCCGAAGGATTTTACAAGAGTCTGAAACTCTCAACCCATTCGAGCAGAGTAATGGGAAATTATTCGCATCTTGTGAATTGGACAGTAGTGGTCAATTGCCCGCTGATGATAAGGACACAAGTAGTCTGGCTTCGTCAATAGCCGATGATCCTAGACAGGAGTTAGCCGATCTACGAAGACAGGTTGTTTACCTTCAGGTATTTGCACGTCGTTTATTTTATTGTTTATTTTATTCAGAAATAAGTTACTGAATGAAACTAAAACGAACCATTATTCCTCCAATACCGTATTTCCGAAAATAATGCATATCGTAAACAACATTCTTTAGTACATTTACCAATAATAGCAAGTGGTAATTAATTCGATTTGAATCGTACAATTTACGTTTGATTCCATGTTTGGTTTACTTAAGTCTACAAAAAAAAAACCCAGCCATGCCGTACTAAAGATGATTTTGTTCTGATAGAAAACTCGCATCTGGCATAAATAAACAAACTGTTGAAGCTATGAAGAAAAATTAATTAGTAAAAATAGATAAGAAAACGCAAACAAACGACTTGGGTAATTTTACACTTTTCTATTTCTATATTCCACCGCTTGTCCATAGTAGTGAGTACAGTAAATGATGATAATACAAAATAACTCTTAGCGTAATAACTTTTGTAAGAAAATGCGTTAGCTAAATCGGACGTTAGTTGAACGACATGAATGATGCGGTCCTGATTTCTATCTAGAACATATGATAAATTTTTTTTATAGTTTTCACGTCATTCCTACTTTTAAATCTTTGTGTACGTTGAACAGTGTGCTTTATGTCGTTAAAAATATTGCAAGAAATGGAGGGATTGCTTTTTGTCGCAGAGAATGGAAAATCGAATTTTTTTTGTCTCTCAACCCCCAATTATTCCTGATTAGTTCAATCGTTTCCAGTAACATTCCCATTAACTTCAAGCAGCGACTGATTGTGAATCAAATCCTCAATTTTAAAACACTATTTCAATAAAAAAAAAGACATTTCAAAGGCATTAAACATTAAAGTAACTGATAAACAATAATAATAAACTGGCTTGTAAATATTTTGTACTCACCAAATGATTGTTAAAGATCACGCTCACATATTGTTACACCGCTCCGTATTTATATATATAATATTCAAAGTTAAACGCCATACAAGGGGAATAAAAAAATGGTAAAAGAAGTGGAAAATTCCAGATAAAAAGCAATAAAAAAAAAAAACAATGAATCGATTCTCCGTTTTTTTTATACAAAATCACTTGCATCGTTTCCTGATTTGTTATTAATTATTGTATACGTGGATAAGCCATCTTTGCTGCTTCCATTTCGCTTTTTGAATTTGACGCACGATTAGATTCGTCACTAATGCGTACTTGAACCACTTAGAAATATTTAATTTACGAAATTGTTGAGAAAACAAAATTTAAATTATTTAAAACCAAACAAGAACAATAAATATTAAATCCACCTAGAAAAATTAAAAATAAATGTTTAATTTGGCGGTTTATTGTAAAACGAAAAATTTGTTTGTGATCGCAAATTTATATTCAAAAATAATAAAAGGTGAAACATAAATTAAGAAACAAATTGTTAGCGGTTTACCTTATTATGTAATTGTCTTCAAAAATAATTATTATAACTATTATCATTATTAGTAATAAATTATCGCTCGATTCTTGCAAAAACCCTTTAAATACGTATTAAGGAAATTATACTTTATGTTCCGTTTCTTGAAGTAAATAAAAAAAAATCCAATGAATTGCTAACTTAACTAACGACTTTCCTTTTCAGTAACTCGTTCTATTTCAGGGGGAACGGAGAGTGTATGGTAGGTATGTCGTCGCGAGGTTAGGGTTTCGCCAAATCCGCTGAAGTCGGTTTCGCGTCGCGCGCGGTACGCGGTACCTTTGTTTGTTTCGCCATTTCTTTAGAGTAGTTTTCTTCGGTTTAAGTTCGAGTAGTATATTTTTCGGTACCGCGTCGGTGAATCGGTAACGCGCCTATGGGATTTTGTAGCGTTTTTGATTTGAGATCTGTGGATAGATCACATCCAGAACTAACGTAATGTAGGTTTCTCGTTCTGGATGAGTAATTGTTGACGCGTTTGAAAAACGGGCAAGTTCAGGTGACTGAAATATTGTGATTGAGCGTAATCCATTCGGAGACCCGCGACCGAAATCCTCTCCGAACTAGCTGGCCGACAAGCAGTCACCGCGTGAATGGATTACGGTGCACGGATTGGTTGACCTGTTGGTACCATCCGTTGGCACTACTCAGACTTAACGTCTAGAACCGATGAGAGGTCGGTTCCGCGTTCGAGCTGAAGGTAGAAAAATCATTACAAGCCGCCACTTTTAAAAATGCAAATCTCGCTTCTTCTATCTTCGGATTGAAACGTTGGCAGCAGGTGATATACACGCTTTGGATAGCAACAACTATCGTATATGTATGAAAAAATCAATCCTCTCAACATGATCAAGCGGAAGATCTAGTTTAATTTTTGTTTGTTTGTCTGTTTTTTTTTTTTGTTTTTGTTTTCTTAATGAGTTACTTGCGTGGTCTTAGACAGTTTAATTATTCCTTTTTGTTTTATCACTCACTTAAGAATTCTTTTAGTATTACTTTATTTAGTTTTTAGATCTTATACTTTATTTCTACATTTCTCAAATATTAGTAATACCAGACATTACATTTTTAAACTATTGTACCTCCGATAGTTCTGGCTTCACGGAGTGATGATTATGAGGGTCCGGTGCACTTAGTGGCTCTTGAAATGGGAATAATCGAGATTTGACTTCATTCGCCGTCGATTTACTCAGTCCAAGTTGCATACCCACTTGATTAGGCTGGGGTACAGCTGACACTGGTGGTGCGGAAACTGCCTGAGACGGAGGTAATGTTGGTGGAGCATGTGCTCCAGCACTATGTGGTACTTCGTGCGGAGTTGTGCTGTGTGCCTGTGGCAGCGCTGGCTTTTAGAGCCATACTCCTCGATTACTACACATTATCACATGATGTTTGTTTATATATCCCCAAGGTTTAGTAACAAACCTAACCAACTCTATTACAAATTACATATTACTAAAGTACACAACCAAATAATGCTTTGCTTTGGCATCCCAGCCAAATTAGTCCGTCTTACCAAAATGACAATGACGTCGACGACCTCCCAAGTCCGCATCAATAACCAACTCACCAATGCCTTTGACACAAATATCGGACTAAAGCAGGGAGATGGGCTGGCCCATGTGCTATTCAATTTGGCTCTAGAGTACGTCATTAGAAAGCTATCTGTCGATACGCGAGGTTATTCTAGTCGAGCCAAGTAGTAGCCCATGCGGACGACATCAACATTTTGTCACAGTCGTTAACAACTGCCAAAGAACTCTACCTGAAACTCCACTGTGAAGCAAAACTAGTAGGGCTACGAATCAATGAGAATAAAATAAAATGACGCAGTCGAGGAAAAATACCTCAAGTCCACAACATATCACACTTGGCGAATATAGTATCGAAAATGTTAGCGAATTTGTGTATTTAGGCGCCAAAATAACGAAAACAGTGAAAGAGACGAAATTCGCCGAAGAATACAGCTCGCAAATAAAATATTTTATTCAGTATTGACGATCTTGAAGACCAGCTGCATACACAGGAAAACAAAGCTCCAAGTATACAAATCTCTGATAAAACCTGTGTTATGCTATGGGTGTGAAATATGGACCCTAACCCAAGCATCTGCAAATATATTGAACGCCTTTGAGCGACGGGTCCTGAGGCGAATAATCGGAGCGAAGCTTGACAGGGACCAATGGCGAATGCGATACAACCATGAGCTGTATGAAATTTTTGACCAACCGGAGGTCTCAATGATAATAAGACTGCGCAAGCTGCAATGGGCTGGCCACATGAATCGTATGGACGAACAACGGATACCCAAAAGGGTATTCGTTGGGAGAACTGAAGGCTGGAGACCAGTGGGGAAACCGAGGAAACGCTAGTCTGACTCGGTCGACGAAGACAGTTCTCAGTTCGATCAGCTTCAACGAATCTAGCAAATGAGTATCTCCATTGGAATTTTTGGTCTCGTGAACTCAAATTCGGAGGATATTTTATCTTCTTATCGGTGGCCCGTCGATATACGTGATATATGATTGGGACGTCGTCAGAATCAAAAACATATCGATGCATGTCCAAATACACGGATGCTTCTGGAGGAACGAAGCCAGTAGCGAGGCAAGTCGCAAATACCCGTCTGTAGGGTGGAACGGTTGTGAAATCCAAGGGTTCTCACTCACAGTTACAGATCTTGCGATATGATTCCGAATAAGTTTCAATATGAAGATATCGACCCTCGTCACTTCAGCAGTTTGATAAATTCTTCTATTCGATATATAATGCTTCCAATCCGTCTCAGGCTTTCTGTACAAACCAGTACATGCGCGAAGACATTTCCTTTCGAAAACTCTTAATTTTTCCATAGTACTACCACTCTGGTTGTACCAGATCTAACATCCATAGATCAAAACTGGTCTAACCAGGGTCTTGTAACAGATAATTTTGACCTTTTGATCAATGTATCTGGAATGCATGAGTCTTCGTAGAGCCATGACTACTTTTTGTGCCTTACTGAGAATGATTTTGATATGTTCAGTACAGTACAGATATTGATCGAGATGAACACCGAGGTATCGAACACAGAATTTATGTGGAACCCGTTCTGAACTACCCTCGCCAGCCATGATGTGGAAATCCTTCCAATTACGTTTCAGGTCTTGACTGACCTCCTGAAGCATTGTCCGAAAAAAGATTGTTTCGCACTTCTGCGCATTGATTTTCATTCGCCAATTGTCAGTGGACAGCTGCATATCATTGAACATTTTTTGGAGATGGCTCTGAACTATTGTAGCTTTTCGGTCTGCCGTATAGATGATCAGATCAACAGTAAACGCTACCAATGATCGATTTGGCGAGACATTAAAATCAAAGCCGTTCAATAGCTTGCAAATGAATATTGAGAAGAGCAGAGGCGCAGTAACTGTTCCCTGCTGTAGACCATTCAAGACCTTGAATTCGCGTATTGTTGTCAGATTTCCATCAGTTACAACAAATGATTTCCCGTATAACATATTGCACATCATGGCGACAAGGTGTCTGGGGAACCTGTCCTGAAGGAGTTTAAAAACTAGTCCATCTAACCACACCGTATCGAAGGCGTTCGCCATATCAGTGAGACACGCTCTGTTGTTTAGTTTTCAATTCTCTGTTGTTTAGTTTTCAACAGATGTCTGAGGTTACTTTCGTTATTGCATATATGGTCGAATGCCTGGCACGAGAAACAAGTTGGCAATTCGGCATCAACTCATATTTCTCAATGTGAGCGTTTAATGCTTTGTTAAGTATCACTTCAAATACCTTGCTGGTGTAAGGCAGCATACTGATTGTGTGATAGCTTTTAGGGCATGAAGATTCTTTTCCTTTCTTCAAGATCGGAAATACCTTAGCCTTTTCCACTCATTTGGAAAATATCAATTAATCAATATGTTGTTGAACAATATGCAATAATTCCTAATAGCAACCTCAGGCAAATGTCGAAGAACTACATTTGGAATACTATCAGTATCACATGGTTTCTTGTTGTTTATCCTGCGAAATATGAAACACAAGTCTTCATAGCTGACAAAATAATCAATAAGATTCATTGAAATGACGAATTGATTCACCGTTTGAAGTCGGAAACTTTTGCTTCAACGACCTCTGAAAATATTTCATTCCCTCTCTCAGGGTTTGGTAGATGAACCAATTCAAAATGTGTTCCAATCAGGGCTAGTTTATGCAATCCTTCACATATAATCATGTTTCCATTTCTATCCGGACTTGTACTATCAATTTCGATACCAGCCCTATCGAGAAGATTTATCTCATCACTAGCGACTTCAAAATTCGATACCTCCACTCGAGACTTCTTGCGGAATATGCTATTCACTTTCGCAAAAACGCTATCTCGGTCCTGTGGGTTAATACCCCTCAATTTTTCCGCCCATTGAATGCTGACCTCACTCCTGAAGTATGACCAGATTAAGTTCCGGACATTCCTCAGGTGTAATTTCAACAAAGCCATGTAGTAATCGAGTAGGTATGGCTCAAAAAGCCAGCGTGCGAGAGTTTGTCTCGTTACAATCCAGCCGGAACAGGTTTACTTCATGAGGACTTTCCATTTCCTATTTACCAAGTCGGTGATGATGAAAAGATTACAAAAATTGTTGATTGTTATGAAAAATGCAATAATTTTGATATGCCAAATCAGAAATATCGATCATTATGCAGCATTCAAGTGAATGCGCTGATGTCGGCAGCTGTGACCTCAGAAGTCTGCATGCGTCGAACAACTGTGACAAATAACTTAGCTCCTACAAAATTTTGCGATCCCCTAAGCGGTAGAAATATTTACACAACTCTTTTCCCACGAAAGATTGTAGACCCTGCTGAAAGAAAAGTGGATAATTCCGAAAAGTTTATTGTAGTTTCTGCGCGATTAGATACTGCTTCATTTTTTCGATTTTCATTTTCAGTTGTAGTGAGCATAGCAAATTTATTATCCACAATCATTAATGGCCCAAAAGGAGGTCAGAAAAACGTTTTATTTATGCTGTTGAACGGCGACTCGTATGATTACATCGGATCATATATGATCTTCAAACGAAAAGCTTTCCATCGAAAAACACACATACAGATATCATCACTTTAGATAATATTGAGTTCATGATTGATATAGGAACATTCGATGATCTTCAAAACATAACAATATTTTCAGTTACTGATTTCCCATACAAGAAAAATTTTATCGCTTCTCTTCATGATTATAATAGCAAGTTCAGTCTGGGATTGAATATCTCAGAACAACAAACATTAAATCTACCTCCTACATCCGCTCAATCGTTTCTTCGTGAAAATATTTCATTTCCAGTGGTAATCGTTTCGTCAGCTCCAAAAAAAAAAAATAAGTTTTATCACTCTATTTATGACGATGCCACGAATATTGAATTTACCTACAAAAATACATCACGAACAAGAAATGGATCAAGATAATGCTCGCGGAGTGTGGTTGAAACGGAAAATTTAAGCTGACCGATATTGACGCAGAACTGGTTATTACATTGCATTAAACGGATCTCGTCAAGATGGAAATGAAGAGAAGAATGGATTAGGGAGTCGCGAAGAAACCTCCGTGACGAGATGACAAATCTTGTGCGATCTACGTGCGTGCGGCATCTGCCAAATGACTCAAAATTATATAATTTTTTCTTCCATCACCTCTAACTTGTAGTTGCCGCGGATATTTTTATTTTAATCGCAAAACGTTTTTTTCACAATTCGCCATTCATCGTCACGGAAAATTGTGCAGAAGGCACGAGAATATTGCCTTTTACCAAACAGCTCGCGGTCGTTCAGTTGTATTGTGTTTTCGGTATCGTTATTCATTATTCCTTAAGCGTTTCATGAAAGATTTAAATCACTTCGTTGCAAAATCGCTTAGTAACCTTTTCTTTCCGCCCCATTTCACGTTATTCGAACAGTCACCTCACTGTGAGAAAAATTTAATTTGTGTTGAATACGGGAGTGATCTTTTCGTGCGGAGAGATTTGAATTTGTTCCCGATTCAGGCGGTCGTCATCGTAAGAAGCGCTTGAAGGCGAATTTTTTGTTACATTCGAGGTGGAATCATGACAGCTTTCTCATAGTGCAAAGGAAATAGTGAAATCCGCAAAAATGAGCGGATTTTTTATTTTGTCTGAACACTTAAAGCCATCCCCGGGGAAAACAGTTTTGGGTTCGTCCTGGTTGTCGTTCATTTCGAATATAGGCAAAAATGAATGTGGAGAAACTAAAACCAGTGTTGGGATAGAATGTCAAACTGTAAGGCGGAATCGTAACATGAATTGTGGGATCATTGGAATGAAGGTGTGCTCGAGGAATATAACGGAAGGGGGGTGCAAAGGTTTTGCAATATGGATATAGGCTTGTGAAATCAAAGAGAAATTCGGTTTCCTGAGTATATCGAATAAAAATCTAAATCGTGTATTTAATCACTACAGAGATGTTAAGCCGTACAATCATTCTCGAAAAATTATCCATCGCGCAAATGTTGATTACATCAATGCAAACCTATTTTAACACACGGACCGTTAAGGGAAACAGTTGGACATTTTTGGGTAGATAAGTTGGGAATAAAACTCAAAAGCAATTGTCCTGCGCAATAAATTACTACAGAAGAAACAAATCAAAGTTCACATGTATTGGCCAGAATGGATCGGCAGCGAAAACAGGCTTCATTTAAACGATGTCGGATTGATTGTGGAATATGAAAATAGTGAAGACTATGCTAATTATTCGAACGTGTTTAGCTTGTAAACGTGAGTCAAATTTGGAAGATAGTGGCTTGTAAAAGCGTTAGCGGTCTGTATTGTATGAAAGGGGCATTCAGTTATATTGAAGCTCATTTAGTGCGTTAGTTTAAAAGAAATTAAATGTAAACACTTTGTAGACTGCCCCAAAAGTGCTGATTTAAAGGAAACATCTAATTTCGCTATTTCAAACTCTAAGTGTTTACTAAGAAAATAGAATTTAGCCATAACACACAAACGCATCAAATTCAGTGTTTTAAATATGAGCAACGATTTTGCGCTGTTCAGCTCAGGTGCTAATGAGTTATAGACTTCCGCGAACAGTTGAACTAGATCAGGTTGCATTCTTTTTGTAACGGTAATGTGGCTGACGGTGATTTGATGTTTTACGAGGTGGGCTTCAGCAATGGAAGAGAGAAGCCAACTAACACAGCGAGCGTAACGAGTGGGATGGCAATTGTGATACGCAAAGTGAATTATTGATACCTTGTATGTGTGGGAATAAGTTTAAACGAAGGGAACAGAAGATTTCACTAGAAAAATGATGAGAGTATATAGAAACAATCTTAGTGTGATGATTGGCGATTCCTTATTCCTAACATTGGACAAATTTATACAATACGGAAGATTAGGACAGGATTCCATCTTAATCAATCAGTACATTAATACCTCCATTGTGGGGCTTCAAAGTTATGTTCAATAAGTTGAAGGTGGACACAAATTCACGCAGTGTGATTCTTGCCGAACTGATAGGACCTATTTAAGTGCTATTAATTTCATTTCATGTTCTCATTAATGATACTCGAAGTTTTCATTAATAATAAT
The DNA here is from genome assembly GCA_963969285.1 of Odontomyia ornata. NCBI lineage: Eukaryota > Metazoa > Arthropoda > Insecta > Diptera > Stratiomyidae > Odontomyia > Odontomyia ornata. The sequence goes on along the minus strand of OZ017739.1, from coordinate 167,881,431 downwards.
AATTGTAACTTTTTTCTGAATGTAAATATCTATCGTTATTACCATGAATAATCTCCAACAAGATGAAGGCAACACCGTATAACCTATCTCCTCGAGCGCTCGCGGACATGTAGGTGAGTACGCCCTTTGTTTTGAATTGAGTTTATTTTTTATATATTAGTATTTAAATGTTATTAAACACATGTTGTTCGTTATTTACTAAACTGCCTAAATTTCAATTGGTCTCTTGCGCTAAGCAAATGAAAAAGCACATAAAATTCGGTTTGTAATAATACCATTTGTACGATAAGGTTCTATTATAAATTATTATTTTTGAAAAAAAAAAAAGAAATTTGAATTCATGTTAGAGTAAATAAATCTTACACAAGAGAACGACGCAATTATTTAACTGCGACGTATGCTGAACACTGAAATTATTAAAGTAAAGATGGAATAATAATGAAGAATTTGTTTATTGTCGAGTTATGTTTATAGAATTTTTGATTATATAGAAATAATAATGTTTGAGTAAATTCCAATTTTGGTCTTTCCTTTCCGATAACTCTGACCGGGTATAGGACTCGGTACGGTGGCAGGCTGCCCCCTAAAACCATGAGCCAGCCGCCGGGTGCAATTTAATCCTTTTTTCTTTGTTTCAGGTGACATCGCGGGTTGAGTGGCCCAAGCAGAGTGCCTTTTTATGGCATAGCGTTATGCAATCGAATTGTATAATTCTATGGCATAAATTGGTCACCGGGGTACTCCCCTTCTGATGGGAAAGTTTATACAAGTCAAGTTGTATGAGTTTTCCACTCAGAAGAGGAATACCTGGCCACTGCAACAAAATATGGATTTAAATCCGGTTGGGTGGGTGCGAAGGGGCTCCATCACCACCCGGTAGCCCTTCTTTCATTTGTGGGCCATGAGCTTCGTCGGGTAACGACGAGGTTACCCCAAGACCGCCTTCTTTTTTCAGGTTCCACTTGTTCTCGGAACAAGTACTTTCTCTCTCGGTGTAGTTATCTACACTTTTTGCGACTTCGGTCGCCTCGTGATAGACTGACCACCAAATTCTTGAGTGCGAAATTTTTTGTAGTGGGTCCTCGTGCTGGGGAAAATGAACCCGCCCCACGACACCGCAATGCTAGCCTGCCAGCGCATTCACGCGTCCCCAGACGAGGGCATTCTCGGCAGATATTTTCATCTTCTTCTGCCGAGGCAGCAGAACATCGCTGCAGTCCTTCACGGACTTTTTAGAAACTCTCAAAATTCACTACAGCCAACGAGGGATAGTTGTAGTCCAAAAATCGTCGAAAAATATTGTTGACGCGTGTGAGAAGAAGGCCTTTAAATCTTTTCAACCTTACCATGGTTGGTGTTTCATATCCTTCCATATTGTTTCGATGTTTAATCTTGGGAACTACTTTCTCAATCTTTTCCAATGTCAGCTCCCCGCAGGGGGAATGCTGGCCGACAGGAATACTCTTGGAGGCTAGCATTCCTTGGGGAGCTCCGCCCCTACGTACCCGAGGATATGAGGGGCGCCGTGAGGTTCCCTCCAGGGATGACAGGTAACGACCCTGATTGGATCTGGACTACGCTTTGGACAACGAACTGGAATTGATGCTTTGGGCTGGCGGATATGATGGTTTGGACCTACTTGCTTTGAACAGTAGCGCCGAGGTGACACTCGTGTGTGAACGGCTCCAATTTAACTATCATACCGTCTCCGTCCCGGGAAAACCTTGGCAGGCCTCAGAGTACGTTCGAAGTTCGCACCATTGGGTTGGTGGTGTAGGTTCGGTTGAGACGGACTCCCGATTAGCGCTAGTCTGGCTCTGAGTACTTGTCCCAATAAGGGCTTTTGCCAAACCTCGCATTGCCTCCCTGCTCTGCAAACATAACTATGGGACTAATAAAGCGACTACACACACGAACGGAGATAGCGGCTCCGAGGGGGGACCCAATAAAACTGGTGCAACCAAAAACACTTAAAAACGATCAAAAAAACGCAAAAAAAAAGAAATAAAAAATAATAACAATGACGAAACAACCAGCGGTTGCAGCCACGGTATTAACAGTACATCGAGAGCGGTACTAACCACGACAAAAATGACGAATAATACAATGACAGTGAAGACGTACGAAAAACGGAGATTAGCAGACAGTCTGGTCCAGACTGAGATTCCTGCGGCGTTCGGGCCAGCAAAAAAATTATGCGAACGCGAGAGCGTCCTATAAAGGAAAAGCTGGAAACTCTGCAGGATGCTTCAGGTGTTCGAGCGGTGGAAGAAAATATAAAGAACTGCTGGTCACTGCTGCGATCGTTACCGAAGCGACCGATGCAAGGGTCGTAAATCCCGACATAATAAAGAACCATCCTGAAGCCAACGAGGAGATTACGGTAGGAAAAGTAACGAGTGACCAGGCAATTAAAGCGACGTTGTGTGAGTGCATTGAAAAAGTGGCGGAAGTACTGTATTCGGAAACGGAAAGCGATAGCCTCTCCCAAGGATGGTCGCAAAGTACAATTGCCGCCCAGCGACACGAAGAAGAAAGGCTATTCCGAAAAGCGGGAGATGTTCTGAAAAGAATACAATCTGCATGCGATTCCCCAAAAATCAGCAAAGCAGTAAAGATTGGGCTCCTTGAACTAGAGGAGCTCCTAGATCGCATAGGGCATTATCGGAGGACATACCCCAAACACATAAAATATCACACTTGGCGAATACAGTATCGAAAATGTTAGCGAATTTGTATATTTAGGCGCTAAAATAACGAAAACGGGCAATGAAAGAGACGAAATACGCCGAAGAATACAGCTCGCAAATAAAATATTTTATTCAGTATTGACGATCTTGAAGACCAGCTGCATACACAGGAAACAAAGCTCTAAGTATACAAATCTGTGATGTGACCTGTGTTATGCTATGGGTGTGAAACATGGACCCTAACCCAGGCATCCGCAAATATATTGAACGCCTTTGAGCGACGGGTCCTGAGGCGAATAATCGGAGCGAAGCTAGACGGGGACCAATGGCGGATTCGATACAACCATGAGCTGTATGAAATTTTTGACCAACCGGAGGTCTCAAGGATTGTAAGACTGCGGAAGCTGCAATGGGCTGGCCACATGAATCGTATGGACGAAGAACGGATACCCAAGAAGGTATTCGTTGGGAGAACTGAAGGCCGGAGTCCAGTGGGGAAACCGAGGAAACGCTGTTCTGACTCGGTCGACGAAGACAGTTCATCGCTGCTCGGATTTCGGAATTGGAAGACGCGGTCAACGGACCGAGACAGTTGGAGGCGCTGTTTGCAGGAAGCGACGGCCCGAAAGGGGCTGTAGTGCTAAGAAGAAGAAGAAGAAGATTATCGGAGGAGCTGGTTAGAGGCCGAAGACGAGCAGAAGGCTAAAGAAGCGCTGGGGACGAAATCTAAAGGTCACATGCAAATAGCTCCACAATTAAAAATTAATAAAAGAATGACGTCCAGCCCAATCGAAGGAGATAGGGATAAAAGAAGGAAGGAAGAGGCACTTGATGGGCGCAGAACACCAGATCAGGGATTCCAGACAGTGCTTACAAAAGGAGCGAAGAAAGCTGCTAAGAAACTCCTTCAAAAAATTTCAGAAAGTAAAGTTTGCACAGACGCCCAAGAAGAAAAAAGACCCGATGCAAAACAGGAGAGAAAGAAGCCCCAACGAAGACCCCGGCAGCAGGCACTGCACGTAAAACCCCCCGATGGTGGATCCTACGCGGAGGTGCTGCGGGACATCAGGGGAAACGTAAGGCTCGAAGACACCAATACTACCATTAAAGTAGTACGACCAACACGGTCGGGCCACATACTGGTCGAATTCGGAGCAGAGGCCGAGAATAGGGAAGCATTCTGCGACGCAGTAAAGAAAGTCCTCGGCAAAAGCGCAGCTATAGCCTCGCTCGAGCCGATGGTAACGGTCGAAATAAGAGTAATTGGCTGCGTCACGGATCTGGCCGAGGTGGAAGAGGCCATCAAAAGGGAGTTCCCTAGCGTGGGCGGGATTAAGGCGAGGCTGACACCAGAAAACCATAGGGGACAACGCATGGCCATAATTAGTACGAATAGGGTGGGTTGTCTGTAGGATACGGCGAAGAGAAACGCCTCTTCAATGTTTCAAATGCCTTGGCTATGGTCCCACCATGAAGTATGCAAAGGACCCGATAGGAGTTCTCTATGTTACAAATGCGGGAAAATGGGACATAAAAGAAAAGTGTATACGACGGAGGCACACTGTATTCTTTGCAAGGATGCTAATCAAAGACATGATTTTGGACACGTCTTGGGATCAGGAAAATACCGGGTTTTCCAGGCAGCTCTAGCCAAGGCAAAATCAGAACTTCGATGACCCGCATCCTGCAGCTAAACCTACACCGCAGTTTAACCGCCCAAAATCTGCTTGAGCAGTTTGCGAGGGACATGAAAGCCGACTTCTTGCTGCTGAGTAGCAACATCATGATAAAAGTTCAGCATCATGGTATCCTGATGAAACTGGTTCTGCTGGCATCTGGGCTTAAAATAGTGATTTACAGACGGAGAGTTGTGAGCGTGGGGATGGTTTTGGGTGGGTGCGGCGCTCAGGGACCATCTTCTTTAGTGTGTACCTAACGCCGAACGAATCGATATCATCTTTCCAAGCCAAACTTCAAGCTTTGCAGGGTGCTGTCTCGAACGCAGACGGGAACGTGCTCGTTGGGGAGACTTCAACGCGAAAGCAATCGAATGGGGCAGGCCTCAAACGGATCCGCGGCGAAAACGAGTCCTAGAAATGGCGGCCAGGACGGCGCTTGTCGTACTAAACACCGGCAATACGCCGACTTTCCGCCGTATTGGGTGTTAAGGAACCATACCGGATGTGACATTCGCCTCGGAGTCATTAGTACAGAGGATACACTACTGGAGAGTAATAGAGGACTACTCAGCCAGTGATCATCAGTACATGCTTGAGATAAGTGCTGTTGTTTCCCGACGTCCGTGCTCACGGCTTTCTACAACTGGATAGAACATCGGAAGGATGGACGTCGAGAGGTTCGTCGAGGTGCTCACAGCAGGTGCACCGCTGCAGGGAGCGTCGGAGGGGACGGAAGAACTGGCAGCTCGAGACGTGGTGAACTCAACTATGAGCATCATCACGACTGCTTGCAAAGCTTCTATGCCCCATCGAAAACCACGGCACGTCAAGCCTCCAGTGTACTCGTGGTCAACTGAAATCGTTGGAAAACGAAGGGAGTGTCACAAGCTTCGGCGTGAGGCTCAACGGGCACGGAGCCGTGACGAGGCAAGTAACCGCGCAGCAGCATATAAGTCGGCCAGGAAATGCCTTCGCAAATTTTTCAACAACAGCAAAGCTCGCTGCTGGCAAGATCTAGTGAAAAATGTAAACAAGGATCCGTGGGGCCTTGGCTACAAGCTACTTATGCGGAAGCTCGGTACCCTACGGAAACCTTGTATACATGACGCAGAAAAGATGGACGCGATAGTGCGGGCTCTCTTCCCTGCCCATCCCGCCCGTGTTGACGCTGTCCATGGTGAAAAAGCAGTCGAGTGTCCACTCTTCACACAGCCGGAACTGGAAGAGGCAGTCCTTTCGTTGAAAGCGAGGAAGACTCCAGGTCCGGATGGTGTTCCAGCTGAGGTGTTGCGGCTTGTCCATCACCATTGTCCTGACTTGCTGCTCAGCACATTCAACGCTTGCCTTCGGGAAGGGGTTTCCCAGATACGATGGAAATGGCGAGGCTCGTGCTGATTAGCAAGGGGAAGGGAAACCCCGGATCGCCGTCTGCATACCGCCCGTTATGCATGCTAGACACGGCTGGGAAAGTGCTAGAGAAACTCATCAAGGGAAGACTCACTGACGCGATTCGTGCTGCTGGGGACCTATCTCCTCGGCAGTACGGCTTTAGAGCAGGACGTTCTACCATTGATGCGATTGCAGAGGTGGTGAGCGCGGTCCAAAAGGCAGAGGCATATAGTCGCACCAAGCGACGGATCGTCCTGTTGGTGACACTCGACGTCAGGAATGCCTTCAACTCCGCTAGATGGGTGGATATTCTGGATACGCTGGAAAACTCTTTCCAAGTTCCAGAATATCTAATGCGGCTTTTGAGGAACTACCTTAAGGACCGAAGCCTGCTCTACGACACGACACAGGGCCAACGAAGGATGGAAATTACATCGGGTGTTGCCCAGGGATCTATCCTTGGCCCGTACCTGTGGAACGTGTCTTACGACGGGCTACTGAGACTTGAGATGCCAGATGAGTCGCGCTTGATCGGCTATGCGGATGATGTTGCGGCTCTGGTCGCTGGACGCACCGTTGTACAAGCGCAACTTAGACTAGGTATGCTAATGCGCCGAGTGAGGGACCGGATGACTGCTCGCGGGTTCAGTTTAGCACTGGAGAAAACCGAAGTGTCATCTTGACAAAAAAGAGAATCCCTAGAGTAAATCGAATCGAAGCCATCGGTGAAGTACCTGGGGCTACTGATCGACTCGAAGATGAGTTTCTCTGAGCAAATCAGGGCAATGGCTGAGAAAGCTGCTTCGGGAATATCGGCTCTGAGTCGACTTATGGCCAACGCAGGGGGACCCAGCCTGCCAAGAAGACGCCTCTTGATGAGTGGTGTAGGGTCAGTGCTACTGTACGGAGCAGAGGTATGGGGCGACGCTCTCAGCCAGGAGATATACCGAAAACGCTTGGCACATGTACAGAGAAGAGGTATACTGAGGATTGCATCTTCGTATCCGACCGTCTCTGATTCGGCGGTGAGAGTCATTGCAGGCGTGAAACCTGTCGCCCTCCTTGCTAGAGTGAGACGCGCTATTTACCTGCGCCGAAACGAGGATGCGAGGGAGATAGTTGTCCGTGAGGAGAGACAGCGCTCGCTCAACGATTGGCAGCAGTCTTGGGTCAATTGCACGGTGGACTGCGCCTCATCCCGGATGTGAGACCGTGGCTAAATCGAAGGCATGGTGAGACTGACTTCTATCTGACCCAGCTTTTGAGCGGGCACGGATGTTTTCAGTCTTACCTGCACAAGATCGGTAAGTCAGGGTCTCCCGATTGTCGGTTTTGCCCAGGAGAGGAGGACAATGCCTGTCACACATTTTTTGCGTGTACCAAATGGGCCAGGCTGCGAAGGGAACTCCAGGGAGACGGGAGAGCTCACCCCGGATAGTATAGTCGCGGTGATGCTCGAATCGGTTTGCAAATGGAACCAGGTGGCACATTATGTTCGGGCAGTCCTAAAATCTCTCAGCAACCGGGGGCGTTGGGGCTGGGGGATCGCCTTTCTGGCACTTCCCCTCTCCCCTCCCGCTAGGAGAGGGCTCCCCCAGCTTGAAGGGGCCTCCCGGCGTGACAAAACGAGACCTGGCCCGAAGTAATGTGTCAAACAGTTCCAGGCTGGGTTCTCAGGTTGACAGGGGAGGTGTTTGGTGGGTAGTCCAGTCGCCTTCTTTCGAGCATGCGAGTCGCACACTCTGTGCGTAAATGGGCATTCACCTCCCTACCACAAAAAAAAAAGTCAGCTTCTCTAACTTCGACAAATAGACATCTATTTCATCGTTAGTTAGATTCCTGTCATTAGGAACCATTGAGCAGGAGTTGCCATCATCAGAAGGAAGACATTGCTTCTTGTACTCCCGATTAAAATTCTTTTGAAACTTTCCACAGTCTGTTTTTTTCGAAATTTAACCGATGATTTTCATGTTGAACTGGAATGAGGAAGAAATCAACCCTTTGATGATTGATTTCCATTACGATTGCATAATGGTCGCTATCATAAGGAGGCACCTGCAGCTTCCGTTGAGGACTTTTAAAATATTCAAGTCTTGCGTCAGCAATGCAGAGGTCCAAGTATGAATTTGTCCTAGGGTATGTTGGGAACTCTGACCCATATAGATTGCACCTGTATTCAATTTGGTTCTCTGTTATCCACGACTTCAGGAATACATCTCTGGGATTATTGGTGGCTTGAATCTCTTTCAGGAAGAATAAATAAACAAGACCAAAAAATCAATTTCGTTTTTCAACGTTTAGGCCAACATGCTTCAAAATAGTTGGTCATCCAGTCCCATTCCCATGGATAAGATTCGTCTCAGCTCGATCAACGTCAACTCCATTGTTACTTTACATCGACGTGATTATCTACTTGAATTCATTGTTAAGTAAAAGCCTGACATCATGCTTCTCACTGAAACCCACTTCAATTCAAGGCACTCCATGACATTCAAGGATTTTGAATTCGTAAGAAACGATAGGATAATGTAATAACCGAGCTGTTAAAGGGTTAAAGAAAACCCCAAAATGTCCCAGATCAATCGAAACGATCGAACCGGTACGAGTGCAGATTGAATCGGAACAATTTCCGGTTGATCTAGCACAATTTGCAATCGAACCGGTTTGAGATTGATCTGGTACGACGAAATACCTCGGACATGGTAGTTGTCATTTGGAGGAAGGAGACTGGCGGGAAACCCACAGGTGGGAATGATTGCTGTGCGGACTAAAGTTCAGGTATTGATTTTGATAATTAAATTACATTAACGCTGCCATCTCTGCAACACCCAAACAGGAACCCACGTCAAGTAGGAGTTTTGCTTGGGCGGACGGAGGAGTCTGTTTTAATCGCCACACGTTGCGCACGTCGGAGGAAACGCGCCGACAACGAATTAACGTGATCATCATTTTCGCGGTCTCAAGTGCTTTCAATTGTGTACCAAATTGTGCAAGCAATAATTGTCTGTCGATAAATCGCGGTAGGGAAATCAGTTTGCATTCACACAAAAACTAACGGATCTAAGTAGACAGTGAGCATATGAAAGCGGCTTGATTTGCATTCAATCTGAATTTGAATTTTTCCATAATCTCGGTTGAAGATTTCGTTTTCGATCCACTGGTCAGCATCTTCACGGGCCATTTGTAGATATGTTCGAGGAGGGTTAAAAAAAATACCGCTAAGATATATATCACTTGAAAGCCTTTCACAACCAACGAACCAACCTCTCGTTTCGAGAAGAAAATTCGTATATTACTGAAAGTTTAGTGCAAGTTGTAAAGTTACAGTAAATTAATGACACTCAAATTACATAAGTAATTTTTGCCCATAATGCTCAATGTGAACGGATAAAAGTCCTCAAATTACATCCACTAAGATTGGAATTTTCAACTTTGATTACGACTACGAGATTTAAATGCGCATATGTGCAAGTCATAAACAGTTAATATTACATTGTAAATATGCTGGATTCTTCCGGCCTGGTGGTTATAAACCATTAATCTTTTTATTCTGGCTGTTCTTAAATCAACAATACAGTGGAATTTATATCACACTTTGCTGCTCGGTTACATTCTTACAGAATCGAAATTACAGGACCATCTGCATCGTCGGCGAGCGCTCGGAAGACCATGCGGGTGAGTACCCTCTTATTGCATCATATATACATATATTTCGTTTGCATGTTCCTTTTTCATTTTTAAAATATTGCAAAAACAAAGCCTGATAAAAATACAAAAAAATTCATTAATAACGTTGAAAATTACCGAGTATATACATTACGCCTGACACTGGAATTACATCTTGAATGTGTAAACGTAGTTGCAATAAGTTTTTATGATAAAAAAATACTATAATAGGAAAGTGAATGCGCAGCATTTATGGAAAATGTTCGTTGTTCTGTAAACATAAGAATCCGTCGCTGATCCCATTTCAGCTAGTTAATTAAAAGAGTTATAAACAAATTAAGAAAAAACAAATCAATATAAACACAATTGTAATAGTGCTAAAAAGTCTTGAAAATATTTAGTAAAACAATTTAATAATTAACACAAACTTTAAATTGATTTTTACACAGAGCCTTAGCATTAAAATTAAATGATTTTTAATATCGATTTTATATAACTTAAAATATATATTAAAAGCATTAATGGTAAAAGTGAAAATATATTCGACTCAAAGTAAATAGAATAATACCAAATTGAGGGAAGGTGTTGTATTCAACTTAACCAGGCATCAAACACTTCATGGAGGAAATACCGAATTTTGTGGGTACTTGTTTTGAAATTTATTGTATGTGCATGGTTGCCGCTGGCATTTTTCCCGTAACGTAATTTGATGTTTAATAGTAAGAATTTTGTATCAGATGAATAAACGAAAAATAATTTAAATTTAGATAATCAAATGCAAAAACCGCATAAAAGAATATTCACAAGGAACTTAGAAAGAGTAGAAATGATAAAATAGTTTGATGGAAATGATAAAACAAAACTATATTTGATTTTGGATCATGAAAAATTTTAAACTTATAATTAAATAAAACGATAAAACGTTCTATAGGATAGGCATGTTTGAAAATTATTTAGACCAAGAATTTCAAATCAGCGTTTGATCTATAATAAGTAACATCCGTTACACGCGTTTGGATAGAATGCGAACGAAAAAGATTATTCTAATTACTTCGAATTCACGTTATTAATTGGAATGGATGAATGTATATAAATATTTCCTGTAGTAATTTCTGGAAAAAAAAAAATTAAATTATTAATATCCTACATGTTCGATTATTTTTTTTTTGTGAAGAAATGGAGATGCCTCATTAAAGGTGAAACCATCGGTCTTTCCTTTCCCAAATTCTGACCGAGTATAGGACCCGGTACGGTGGCAGGCTGCCCCCTAAAAACATGAGCCAGCCGCCGGGTACAGTTTAATCCTTTGTTTTCTCTTTGTTTCAGGTGACGTCGCGGGTTGAGTGGCCCAAGCAGAGTGCCTTTTTATGGCATAGAGTTATGCAATCAAATTGTATAATTCTATGGCATAAATTGGTCACCGGGGTACTCCACTTCTGATGGGAAAGTTCATGCAATTCAAGTTGTATGAGTTTTCCACTCAGAAGAGGAATACCTGGCCACTGCAACAAAATATATATGGATTTATTCCGGTTGGGTGGGTGCGAAGGGGCTCCACCATCACCCATTTGCCCCTCTTTCATTTGTGGGCCATGAACTTCGTCGGGTAATGACGAGGTTACCCCCAAGTCCGCCTTTCTTCTCAGGTTCCTCTTGTTCTCGAAACAAGTACTATCTCCCTCGACGTAGTTATCTACACTTTTTGCGACTTCGGTTGCCCCTGGATCTCCAGCAGTCAAATTCGTGAGTGCGAAATTTTTTTGTAGTGGGTCCTCGTGCTGGGGAAATGAACCCGCCCCACGACACCGCAATGCTAGCCTGCCAGCGCATTCACGCGTCTCCAGACGAGGGCATTCTCGGCAGATACCGACACCTTCTTCTGCCGAGGCAGCAGAACATCGCTGCAGTCCTTTACGGACTTTTGAAACTCTTTACTTAACTACAATAATAGGTGATGGGGGAGGTGGCACCGGAATATTGGTTCGAAGACCCTATTGTTTCCAAAATATTGAAAAAGATGATTTCAAAAGCTTTGAATCTCGTGAAGTGTCCGTTATCAAAATTTCACTGCCAGATGGGGATAATCTCTTCGTTATCTCTGCCTAAGCAACTGGTGGAACTGTTCTCAAGCTCAAGGAGGAGCTCAATTCCTTCTTTGAAATACTCGAATTAAACAGGCTTCATAGTTATTATATTCTTGCTGGTGACCTGAACCCCAAGCATACATCATTGCTGAACGCCACTAATAATCCAAGAGGTGTATTCCTGAAATCGTGGATAACAGAGAACTAAATTGAATACAGGTGCAATCTATATGGGTCGGAGTTCCCAACATACCCTAGGATAAATTCATATTTTCACCTCTGTATTGCTGACGCAAGACTTGAATTCAGCTTTAATAGTCCTCAACGGAAACTGCAGGTGCTTCCTTATGAAAGCGATCATAACGCAATCGTAATTGAAATCAATCATCAAAGGGATGATTTCTTCCTCATTCCAATTCAACATGAAAATCATCGGTTGAATTTAAAAAGAACAAACTCGGGAAATTTTCAAAAGAAGTTTAATCGGGAGTACCAAGGGGGAGCAATGTCTTCCTTCTGATGATGGCACCTCCTGCTCAATGGTTCCTAATGACAGGAATCTAACTAACGATGAAATATATCTCTATTTGTCGAAGTTAGAGAAGCTGACGTTGGAAACGATTGAGAAGAAGTAGTTGCCAAGATTAAACATCGAAACAATATGGAAAGATATGTAACACCAACCATTGCAAGGTTGAAAAGATTGAAAAGGGTTCTTATCACACGCGTCAACCATATTTATCGACGATTTTTGGACTACAACCATCCCTCGTTGGCTTTGTTGAAATTACACCTGAGGAATGTCCGGGACTTAATCCGTTCATACTTCAGGAGTGAGGTCAGCAATCAATGGGCGGATAAATTGAGGGGTATTAGCCCACAGGACCCAGATAGCATATTCCGTAAGAAGTCTCGAGTGAAGGTATCGAATCTTGAAGTCACTAGTGATGAGATAAATCTTCTCGATAGGGCTGGTATCGAAATTGATAGTACGACTCCGGATAGAAATGGAAACGGGATTATATTTGAGGGATAGCATAAATTTGCCCTGGTTGGAACACATTTTGAATTGGTTCATCTACCAAACCCTGAGAGAGGGAATGAAATATTTTCAGAGGTCGTTGAAGCAAAAGTTTCCGACTTCAAATCAAGCCTGAACGGCCAATCAATTCTTCATTTCAATGAAACATTAACATCTGACCTCATACCGAGCTTGAATCTTATTGATTATTTTGTCAGCTATGAAGACTTGTGTTTTATATTTCGCAGGATAAACAACAAGAAACCATGTGCTACTGATAGTATTCCAAATGTAGTTCTCCGACATTTGCCTGAGATTGCTATTAGGAATTATTGCATATTGTTCAACAACATGTTGAGCAATTCATATTTCCCAAATGAGTGGAAAAAGGCTAAGGTATTTCCGATCTTGAAGAAAGGAAAAGAATCTTCATGCCCTAAAAGCTATCGCCCAATCAGCTTGCTGCCTAACTTCAGCAAGGTCAAATCAAAAGTGTTTAGGACAATGGCGCCGGTCTCCTAAGTGAAAGAACCACTTATTCTTCACCCGGGCCATCTTGGCTATTTCAATGATGTGCACTGACAATTGGCGAATGAAAATTAATGCGCAGAAATTCGAAACAATTTTGTTTCGGACAACGCTGCAGGGGATCAAACAAGACCTGAAACGTAATTGGAAGGATTTTCACATCATGGCTGGCGAGGGTAGTTCAGTGTGTTCGATACCTGAACATATCAAATCATGCTTAGTAAGGCACTAAAAGTAGTCATGGCCCTACGAAGACTCTTTCATTCCAAATATATTGATCAAAAGGTCAGAATTATCTGTTACAAGACCCTGGTTGGACCAGTTATGACATATGGATGTCAGATCTGGTACAACCAAAGTGCTAGTACTATGAAGAATTAAGAGTTGAAATATCCTCGTGCATGTACTGGTTTGTACAGAAAGCCTGAGACGGATTGGAAGCATTATATATCGAATAGAAGAATTTATCAAACTGCTGAAGTGACGAGAGTCGATATCTTCATATTGAAACTTCTTCAGAATCATATCACAAGATCTGTAACTGTGAGTGAGAACCCTTGGATTTCACAGCCATTCCCCCCTACAGACGGGTATATTGCGACTTGCCTCGCTACTGGCTTCGTTCCTCCAGAAGCATTCGTGTATTTGGGCATGCATCGATATTTTTTTGATTCTGACGGCGTCCCAATCATATATCACATATATAGGCGGGCCACCGATAAGAAGATAAAATATCCTCGGAATTTGAGTTCACGAGGCCAACAATTCCAATGGAGATACTCATTTGCTAGATTCGTTGAAGCTGATCGAGCTGAGACGGAGCAATTTAGGTATTGGTGGCTGAATGACAATGTATTTTTCGTTACTTGATTTTTGAGTTTCAGCTCATTATTGCTACATTTAGTGTTGTTGTTTATTTGTATTAAAATTTATAGATAGGTTAGGTATATGTTATGTTTATTATATTAGGTTTAGAGATAAGGTCAAACGCGTAGGTTAGGAATATGGTGATAAATTTTTTTCTAGTATAAGATAAGGTTTTTGATAGCATTTTATTAGAATCACGTTATAACATATCAGGTGTAGATACAAAGTTCACTGTTGTGTTAAAATTATAAATAATTTTAAAATAGTTTTGGTTGGTTTTTTCTCCTTTTTCCAATCAAATCATTAAATATGTTATAATCTTAATTAATTTGAATTTTCTGTAGTTTTTTGATGAAATGTGTTTAATTAATAGCGTATAAATTTAGAGAGCCATTTGGGCCATTAAGTTTCTGTATTGTTATTGTTTGGAATTTGCTTTATATTCTTTTAAAATTTATAACGATAAGTATTGAATAAAGCGCTTTTGACTTTGACTTTGAGCATCTTTCGCTAGCTTGAAATCAGGCAATATTTTTGTCTCAATTGTGAGTTTATCAGCGGTCACTCTCTTAACTTCAAAATTGTCGATCTTAGCCGAACCATATCCCCTCCACGCTGCCCAAAAACATTAATCGGAGGAACTTTCTCAGTTATTTAATATTTTTAATAGGAGAACCACAGACACACCAGTTGGCTTCTTCTTCTTCCCATTACGTTTTAGGTCTTGACTGACTCCCTGCAGCGTTCACCAATTCACCAATTGTCAATGAACAGCTGCACATAATGGAAAATTTTTTAATATTGCTCTGAACTATTGTAGCTTTTCGATCTGCCGTATAGATGATCAGATCATCAGCAAACGCTTTCAATGATCGCGTTGGCGAGGCGTTAAAATCAAAGCCGTTCAATAGCTTGCGAATGAATATTGAGAAGAGCAGAGGCGTAATGACTGTTCCCTGCTGTAGACCATTCAAGACCTTGAAGTCGCGCATTGTCGTCAGATTTCCATCAGTAATAAATGATTTCCCGTATATCATGTTGCACATCATGGCGACAAGGTGGCTGGGGAGCCTGTTCTGAAGGAGTTTAAAAACTAGTCCATCTAACCACACCGTATCAAAGGCTTTCTCCATAACAATGAGACACGTCTAGCAATCGTTGCGCGTAGACGTGTTTTTAAAAGTTCCTGTCAAGAACTTTTAAAAATTAAAATAATTTTTAAAAAACGTCAATTAGAAAGTAATTTTTAAAAAAACTGATTACATTGTCAAGCTATTTAAACAATTTATCGAGTATCTAGATTTTAATTGCGAGAAAAGTCCAAAAAAGTCAAAAAAGAAACGCTTTTTCACCGGGAATATGGAGGAGTCCGACGGCTTCCAACTGCTGGTAAACCTGAGGCCAGGCATTTCTAATGCTACGAATGAAAAAATCATGAAACAGAAGAACGACCAAGAAAGCTGAGCATTACGCTTTCAAGTGAAAATTTCGAAAGAGTAACCGGAGAAAACGCAAAGGTTACTAGACATTATTATGAGATGAAACTCCGAATTCAAAATTTGGAGGAAATGGTCCGGACGTTAACAAAAGTGAATAAAACAAAAGTGATCAAGCCACAAAATACGTCCGGAAAAGAAGAAGCGATAACAAATAAGAAGAATGAAAAACAAGAAGCGACAACAAACAAGACCATCGAAGGAACAGTAGCCACGCAAAAGGCTCAAACATATAAAGCAACATTACAAGATACGAAAAAGATATCAATCCATGATGCTGAAATCATACTAAGCGCAGGAGGAGCAACCGACAGCGCCAATTACTATGCGGTACTTGCTGCGATGAATGACGATATGCTGAGATGGAATGCCAAGATAACATAGGTAATGATAGCAGTCCGAGTGCCCTCCAACAGAGTTTCGAGTTATGAGGTGGGAACGCCTGCAAAAAACTGAGGTCAACCAGTGTTACAGGTGCCAAAGATTCGGGCATTCGGCTGCCAACTTTGCCATGCACTATCGCTGCGTTAAATGCAAAGATATTCATGCCCCCGGTGAATGCAAATTGGCTCAGATGGAGCCAAAAGAAAAATTATATTGTGTGAACTGCGGTGTCTTTGGTCATCCAGCATCATATCAAGGATGCTCCCGGTATCAAGATGCAAAGGTAAAATTTATTCCAAAACAAATTCAAATACACCGCAGTGTGATACCTACCAACTTGCTGCTAGAGGACCAGCAGACAATGAAAATAAAATAAATAGTGTAAGTGGTCATAATAAATTATTATAACAAACTATAAAACATTCCGGAAGTAGGAAACTATTCTCATATCATATTAGTTTATTTCACGAGACATGTTCGGCTATAGGCACTCCGCAGCTTGCTTCTTTTAGTTTTGAACTTGAATAAAATACCTCGACAAGCTGTCTAATAAGAAGAATGAACCAAATCTCGAACTTCTAGCGTTGTTAATAGTGACGTTAGATTCTTTTATAGCTCTTATATACTTCTTTCCACATCGGTAGTTTTATGCGATTTTCGATCTTTGATTTTCCCACGGGTAAATAAAGTACCCCTTGCAGCAGAGGTGATTTCGGGAAATACTCTATTTCAACTACATAAGGAATCAATGAAATCATTAACCTTCAGCCAAATCATGATGATGGAGAAAGTTAAATTTATTTTCGAATGTCTAAATAACGGGTCCACCAAAACTCAATTAAAGTATCGCCATATAATCCATACAATACGAGGAATGCAAATCACCTTACTTTTTTCCAGAACAGATCGACTAAAGAACGATGCAATGAATTATGCTCATTGTATATAACAATCTTCCAGAGATGATTAAGGAAGCAAACTCACTTTTGGTTTTTAAGAAAAGACTTAGGGATCATCTAATGAATACTGATTGAATCGTAGTCCTGAAGATTTCAACACAGTATGTTAGGGCATTTTTGACCCAAGCGTTGAGATACTTGAAGAGACAGCTATTTTCTATAAGCTCAAGAGTTTTTCTTAATGCGTCGTATTACATGAAATTTTTTTATCTCTGAGATCTGACTACGATTTGGACTACATAAGCATTAAGCATAGCATTTTGTGTATACCCTTATGTTTTTACATTGTGTGGGATGCATACCTGACGAAATGTGAAATACAGATCGCATGAGCGTTATGCAACTAAGAAAGTGTGCTGGAGAGAGTGGTAGAGAATGGAAGTACTAGAAAAAAGAAACACAAAAACAAGTTCACATCTTCCATATTGCATAAGAAAAATACACATCTTTATCTTTGGATATCTTGGAAACTAAGGACACAAGTAGAACACGATTTCTTACACCAAGCCCGATCGAATAGCAATAAAACCTTGGAAATGGAATTTGAGTCCCTCTTCCTGCAGTGGTGATTCTTGGAATACATGGAATTCCACAGCCACCGCATTGCATAGGAAAAATGCAAAACTACAGTGGCGCCCAAAAATATTCGTATATATCTTCATGTAAAGTAACGAATAACTGTATGTTAAGGCGAAGGCAGTTACATAGATCATTACAGTAAAATTCAGAGAATGTATATATTACACTGAGGAATGTTTATGTAGGCTAACTTCTAACGTTTAACTGCCAATTACCTTTGGAATTATTATTTGTTAATCAGACTAATATAATGCGTGGAAATTTTTTTCAATGTACGAATACGTTTGAGTTGCCCGATTTAAGAGAAAACTAGACTTTCAATTTTAGTTTTGAATTATTAATAATTTAATTTGCCTTTTTGGTAAATCAATTCTCCTAAATATGAGAAGGTATTCTTTGCTTGACTTTACATGAATACTTCCAGGAGTCACTGAATATCCTTGAATATCTCGATATAAATATTAAGAATTTCCCCAAAACACGATTTGCACAAAGCCCGATTGAATGGTATCAACATTTTGCAAACCAGGAAAATCAAATTTGTGCCCCCAAGCCTGAAGGTCATAATAAACAGATAATTCAATAGGTGAATAAAAGGAATCGGTTTGTGAATTTTAATGCATAATTTTCTTCACTAATAATAAGGTACCTATTCACGTACGTACTTACATTTCCTGTCATTGATCGAAATGGTAAAGCACCTAGAATAACATTTTCATCAACTCTATCGTACCATCTTCGTGAGCTAACTTTCTCCATGCAAATATTATAAAACAACGTTGGATAGAATGACAATCTAGCAAACATAATTAGACAATGTTTCACATAAAGGACTGCAGCTATTTAAGACACTCGGTTCAACTTCCTTTAAGACATTGGCTTGATCGATTCAAGTCGTTCAACAGATCACCTTTGTACTATCAGCTGACAGAATTAATTCCTCGATTACATGCAAATCTTAGATGAATATTTTTTTCATTTGCCTAATTCGATGGGAATTAGTAACAAATTGGATTCTGGAACGAGGAACCAGACTTTGAGGAACAAGATAAAACCGGAGTGAACATCCATGTGTACACGTTGTCGCAACTACCCCTGCGACCGCCTGCCTAACTACGTGTCTTTTTGCACCTACCCCTGCGACCGTGATTCTAAAGCTAGTTAAGGGGAACCCAATGGGTTGTCACAAGAAAGTAAACAAACGCTTATGCACTCGGAATTATAATTTTATTGCAAATAACACTTCACAGAACAAGAAAATAGCATTGAATACAAATAAAGCATTATGGCCACTTAGGATAGAAAACACTGTCGTATCGATAACCCATCGTTTTCTATCAATAACGCACATTACACTTTTAATTGAGTTCCTCGCTCCGATTTACAATGTCACTCCTTAAAATGTTGTTATCCCTAAACCAGGTGTAATATTACTTTCACTACAGTCAATATGTACCTTCGGACACGTTCTCGAACCGAAAAAACAACTAAATTTCGAATCGTATCTCACGCGCCAGGTAAATTTCGCGTCCATGTTTAGTCGTCAAATTGACAATCTGGCTCTCAAGAGGAGAAATTGTGGAAATTATTGGAAATGAAATGACAATCCTGCTCAGAAGGTGGTCGTATCCATTGAGTAATTAAATAATACTGGAGTGGACAACCACGTGACAATATGGTTGCAACAACCCCTGCGACCACTTTTCCTACTGCTACGCTCTTGTTTACAACCTTAGAGAGAGCCAAATTGCACAAACAAACATGGCTGCTGCTCAATGTAAACAAATTTTCATACAATACCAAAAATTTGCTTTCTATTTGAAAAACCTTCAGCATTGTATGAAAAACATGCAAAACATTAATATAATAACTACTCACTTGTGAAAGGAAACACGTACAGTTCCTTTTCCACTATGATTTTTTCACGAAGGCACTACACATTTCATTTTGAAATTCTAAGTTAATTACACAGTGTCACACGTTAAAGTAACTTGAATCACAAACTCCAATCGAATGTTTAAACACTTGGAGCGAATTTAGATCGCGAACACTTTCCACAGTTTTAATATCGGATAAAATTCGCGACGAAACTTGCAAATTGGCCAATTTGGCGTCCAATTTGCATCAGTCAACTTGACAGTCTGTTCACACCTAGTCAGCTTTTGGAACAAGAAAGTGACCAGCAAGAGGCAGACGGGGAGGAAATGACAGACTGTTCACTTGGAAGAGAGCAGAAACCGGTCGCATGCTCTCTCATGCATTTTATATGAGCTTAGCCCATCCAGTTCTTATTAATCTTAGGTCGTATCATTTTCTATGGAGCTTATATGAGCATAGCCCTTTGAGGAACAAGATAAAACCGGAGTGGACATCCATGTGTACACGTTGTCGCAACTACCCCTGCGACCGCCTGCCAAACTACGTGTCTTTTTGCACCTACCCCTGCGACCGTGATTCTAAAGCTAGTTAAGGGGAACCCAATGGGTTGTCACAAGAAAGTAAACAAACGCTTATGCACTCGTAAATATGGTTTTATTGCAAATAACACTTCACAGAACAAGAAAATAGCATTGAATACAAATAAAGCATTACGGCCACTTAGGATAGAAAACACTGTCGTATCGATAACCCATCGTTTTCTAGCAATAACGCACATTACACTTTTAATTGAGTTCCTCGCTCCGATTTACAATGTCACTCCTTAAAATGTTGTTATCCCTAAACCAGGTGTAATATTACTTTCACTACAGTCAATATGTACTTCCGGACACGTTCTCGAACCGAAAAAACGACTAAATTCCGAATCGTATCTCACGCGCCAGGTAAATTTCGCGTCCATGTTTAGTCGTCAAACTGACAATCTGGCTCTCGAGAGGAGAAATTGTGGAAATTATTGGAAATGAAATGACAATCATGCTCAGAAGGTGGTCGCATCATTTTCTATGGAGCTTATATGAGCATAGCCTCTCCATTTGTTCCGTTCCTCAAAGGCATAGCCACTCCATTTGTTCCGTTCCTCAAAGAATTACTCAATGGTCAAGACCTTTGAGGAACGGAACAAATGGAGAGGCTATGCTCATATA
The DNA here is from genome assembly GCA_963969285.1 of Odontomyia ornata. NCBI lineage: Eukaryota > Metazoa > Arthropoda > Insecta > Diptera > Stratiomyidae > Odontomyia > Odontomyia ornata. Next base: position 167,861,006 of record OZ017739.1, on the reverse strand, counting down.
AGCTAAGATTAATAAGAACTGGATGGGCTAAGCTCATATAAAATGCATGAGAGAGCATGCGACCGGTTTCTGCTCTCTTCCAAGTGAACAGTCTGTCATTTCCTCCCCGTCTGCCTCTTGCTGGTCACTTTCTTGTTCCAAAAGCTGACTAGGTGTGAACAGACTGTCAAGTTGACTGATGCAAATTGGACGCCAAATTGGCCAATTTGCAAGTTTCGTCGCGAATTTTATTCGATATTAAAACTGTGGAAAGTGTTCGCGATCTAAATTCGTTCCAAGTGTTTAAACATTGGATTGGAGTTTGTGATTTATGTTACTTTAACGTGTGACACTGTGTAATTAACTTAGAATTTCAAAATGAAATGTGTAGTGCCTTCGTGAAAAAATCATAGTGGAAAAGGATCTGTACGTGTTTCCTTTCACAAGTGAGTAGTTATTATATTAATGTTTTGCATGTTTTTCATACAATGCTGAAGGTTTTTCAAATAGAAAGCAAATTTTTGGTATTGTATGAAAATTTGTTTACATTGAGCAGCAGCCATGTTTGCTTGTGCAATTTGGCTCTCTTTAAGGTTGTAAACAAGAGCGTAGCAGTAGGAAAAGTGGTCGCAGGGGTTGTTGAAACCATATTGTCACTTGGTTGTCCACTCCAGTATTATTTAATTACTCAATGCATATAAGCTCCATAGAAAATGATACGACCACCTTCTGAGCATGATTGTCATTTCATTTCCAATAATTTCCACAATTTCTCCTCTCGAGAGCCAGATTGTCAATTTGACGACTAAACATGGACGCGAAATTTACCTGGCGCGTGAGATACGATTCGGAATATAGTCGTTTTTTCGGTTCGAGAACGTGTCCGGAGGTACATATTGACTGTAGTGAAAGTAATATTACACCTGGTTTAGGGATAACAACATTTTAAGGAGTGACATTGTAAATCGGAGCGAGGAACTCAATTAAAAGTGTAATGTGCGTTATTGCTAGAAAACGATGGGTTATCGATACGACAGTGTTTTCTATCCTAAGTGGCCATAATGCTTTATTTGTATTCAATGCTATTTTCTTGTTCTGTGAAGTGTTATTTGCAATAAAACTATATTTACGAGTGCATAAGCGTTTGTTTACTTTCTTGTGACAACCCATTGGGTTCCCCTTAACTAGCTTTAGAATCACGGTCGCAGGGGTAGGTGCAAAAAGACACGTAGTTAGGCAGGCGGTCGCAGGGGTAGTTGCGACAACGTGTACACATGGATGTTCACTCCGGTTTTATCTTGTTCCTCAAAGGTCAAGACTGTCGCAACAACCTTTGAGGAACGGAACAAATGGAGAGGCTATGCTCACATAAACCCCATAGGAAATAATATGACCACGTCAGACAATATATATGAGAAATTGGAAATTATTGGATATGAAATGACAATCAGGCTCAGAACGTGGTCATATCATCATATCTCTTCCTATGGAGTTCATATGAGCATAGCCTCTCCATTTGTTCCATTCCACAAAGATACTACTAGTACCTGCAATCGAGGAGCTGTCATAATGAAAAGAAAAGCAAATAAACGTGTGAAAGATGGATTAAAGTGTGTTGGTAAAATTGCAAGCAAATTCAAGTTTTTGTTAAACATACATACGCACTTTTAGTCCGATTCGATCTACTCCATAAGTACCGTAAATAATAAAATTTGTTCTAATTGCAGCTGCACTTTAGTAGATATGCTCTGACCCAAAACTAACATCAGATAGGAAGCCATATGGTAGCAATTTGCATATGGATTAGTCGGCCTATTATGGAGAAGCTTCCGGTAACTGTCACCCAACCGCGGCATTAGCAAATGCTTATATTTCGTAATATATACTATTTTCCGAATAAAAAACGTGCGGAACGTATTCCGTGCATGCTATAAATTCACCTTGTATAGCCCACTGTACTCTTAAACCTTTCAAGACGCACACGTTTTGCACCTTCGACTGATAGCTCAGCGTTGAGATGTAAACAAACACCGATATTATCACTTTGCAAGGCGATAAAAACTAGACGGGTATAAGAACTGAAATAATTTTCACTTCACTAGGAGCGCTATTGTGTTCTCCGCGGGCCATCAGGATTTCACTGCAGAAATCCGCCTGAAAACCGTACAAAACTTCGAATTTTCGTTGGCACCTTCATAATTCTACATATACCGCCATGTAAGTTCGCCAGCAAAGTCGGCCTACTGATGGTCATGTGTGGGTTAGTGAGCGCTGCTGCCATATGGCTTCCTATCTAACGTCAGTTTTGCTCTGACCACGTTTTGAGCCTGATCGTCATTTCATTTCCAATAATTTCCAACTTCTCCTCTCGGGAGTCCTATTGTCAATTCGACGACTAAACATGGACGCGAAATTTACATGGCGCGTGAGATACGATACGGAATTTAGTCGCTTTTTCGGTTCGAGAACGTGTCCGAAGGTACATATTGACTGTAGGGAAAGTAATATTACACCTGGTTTAGGGAAAACATTTTATAGAGTGACATTGTAAATCGCAGCGAAGAACTCAATTAAAAGTGTAATGTGCGTTATTGCTAGAAAACGATGGGTTATCGATACGAAAGTGTTTTCTATCCGAAGTAGCCATAATGTTTTATTTGTTTTCAATGTTATTTTCTGGTTTTGTGAAGTGTTATTTGCAATAAAATCATAATTCCGAGTGCACAAGCGTTTGTTTACTTTCTTGTGACAACCCATTGGGTTCCCCTTAACCAGCTTTAGAATCACGGTCACAGGGGAAGGTGCAAAAAGACACGCAGTTAGGCAGGCGGACGCAGGGGTAGTTGCGAAAACGTGTACATATTGATGTCCACTCCATTTTAATATTGTTCCTCAAAGAAACATCCTTGGAACAGGTAGCTAACCGGAACGGCCCGATGCTAATGGAACACTGCTTTGAGGAACAAGATAAAACCGGAGTGGACATCCATGTGTACACGTTGTCGCAACTACCCCTGCGACCGCAAGCCTAACTACGTGTCTTTATGCACCTACCCCTGCGACCGTGATTCTAAAGCTAGTTAAGGGGAACCCAATGGGTTGTCACAAGAAAGTAAACAAACGCTTATGCACTCGTAAATATGGTTTTATTGCAAATAACACTTCACAGAACAAGAAAATAGCATTGAATACAAATGAAGCATTATGGCCACTCAGGATAGAAAACACTTTCGTATCGATAACCCATCGTTTTCTAGCAATAACGCACATTACACTTTTAATTGAGTTCCTCGCTCCGATTTACAATGTCACTCCTTAAAATGTTGTTATCCCTAAACCAGGTGTGATTTTACTTTCACTACAGTCAATGTGTACCTCCGGACACGTTCTCGAACCGAAAAAACGACTAAATTCCGAATCGTATCTCACGCGCCGGGTAAATTTCGCGTCCATGTTTAGTCGTCAAATTGACAATCTGGCTCTCGAGAGGAGAAATTGTGGAAATTATTGGAAATGAAATGACAATCATGCTCAGAAGGTGGTCGTATCATTTTCTATGGAGCTTATATGAGCATAGCCACTCCATTTGTTCCGTTCCTCAAAGGAACACTGCCTTTTCTTCCGAAACTGACGTTTGATCGGAAGCCATACGGCAGCAGCGCTTACTACCCCACACACGACCATTAGTAGGCCGACTTTGCTGGCTAACTGACATGACGTTATATGAAGAATTGTGGAGGTGCCGACGGAAATTCGAGGTTTTGTACGGTTTAGAGACGGATTTCTACAGTGAAATCCAGATGGTCCCCGGAGAATACAATAGCGCTCCCAGTGAAGTGAAAATTATTTCAGCTCTTATACCCGTTTGATTATTATCGCCTTCCAAAGTGAATGTATAGGAGTTTGTTTACTTCTCAACGCTGAGTTATCAGTCAAAGGTGCAAAACTTGTGCTTCATTTGCTCGTCTTAAACAGTTTAGGAGTACAGTGGACAGTGTAAGGTGAATTTATAGCATGCACGGAATGCGATTCATACATTTTCATTCGGAAAATAGTACATATTACGCGATATAAGCATTTGCTAATGCTGCAGTTGGCTGACAGCTCACGGAAGCTTGTCCATAGTAAGCCAACTAGTCCATATGCAAATTGCTACCATATGGTTTCCTATCAAACATCAGTTTTGTTCTCTTGTCATTATTTCTCTCTGTCGATAAGAAGAAACATTCATACTTGACAATGGAACACTGGAGTGAACATCCGTTTAAATTCGGCCATCATTTCCAGATGCGCCACGACAGCGCTGGCAACGAACGTGGTTCTGTTGATTTGATTTTCAAAGAGTGTAGTTTAACAAGGGAGCCAAAAATTTGGAAAATTTTGAATATGTAAACATTAAATGCCATTGCAAAGTAGATTGATAATATTTCTATTTCAGTCTTGATTAGTTTGCAAAACATTATTTAGGTAAAAAAAAACCTCACTGCGACATTTATTAAGCATAAATAAATCTGCTTCATAGGTGATAATAAATTAAATCTGCTAAAATTATAATCGTTCATTCTTTTACACTTTTTCACCACCCTTTTCCTAACATAACCAGGCTTTGGATAGTCTTCGGGAGAGTTAAGATGAAATGTATAATCGTTGAGCTTTATCTTCGCTATGTATGAAAGATCTACATGCCGTTAAGCTGTACTAATTTGTTGAGATATCGCTTTACAGAAATTTATTCTGATGTTTATTTCGCAATGAAATAGTATTTTGTGTTAATATATTTTTCTGCTATAACCTTAATCAAAAAGCTGAAGTGTTGTTTGTCGTTCATGTGCTCACTATATGCAACGAAGGGTTGCTTTCCGATGCATGCCATTTGAACATTTCTAAGTATACTATTTAGAGTAAATAAAAGTTTCTCGTAGCTAGTAGTAAATTGCCTTACAGTTAGTATATTGCATAAGCCGAGACTTGATCGAATTGATAAAAAAATAGCTTGATGCGATATTGATTTAATTTATAGGAGGGGACAAATTTGAGCATACTATTGGTTATAAATATGTTGTCTAGTACTGTTGAATTCCTCAACCCAGAGCTCCTCTTTGAATGAATTACACTGTGCGCCTATAGTAAATTTATCTCGTTGATATGTGCTATAACATTTATCGAAAGTTTTAATACGAAATTCGAATTATTTGTACAAAGCATCTTTTTCAAGAGTTCATATATCCTTCTGCTTGGTAATATAAAGACAAATCATTTCGAAATTATTTTTATTCACTTTAAAATCTAATAATTTAATATATGGCACTTATTCAATATATATAAAAGCATAATACCAACAGCTCCGGGGTTCTGCTTTCCGCTTTCGAGGATGAATGGGCACTTGCAATCAATACTGTCGCTAAGTTCGTTGCAATTGCTTGCAAAAATAAAAATATGTCTGAGATCCAGATGAGATTCATAAAAGTAAACAATTTAACGATTTTCGTCCATTAATTATTTTTTCATCTTCATAAACTCGTGTGTCCAATATCATTTAACATACTCCTGAAAAAAGAAATAAAATTGATTGTATCAATAAAATTATTCAAGCAATATGCTATCAAAAAATTGTCCCAACATTCAGGCGGTACTGCGCGAAAACTAATCGAATAAAATGGTCACCTCCGAAAAGTAAACATAATCATGCATGAATTGGAAGCAGTGATTTTGAGTGAAAAACCACTTCTAAATATTTTATTTTGTTTTCTACGTTTTATGTTGTTACTAACCTATGAAATAATATTCCTGTGGGCTGACGGTGCGTTCTATTATCGCATATTTTCACAATGCACATGATTTTAGAAACTTCTTTGCATTTTCCTATTTTACCGTCGAAATATAAAGTTTTCTCACTTGCAATCTAACTGAGATTGTCTCTTATTGTCTTGTTATTGAAAAGCGCACAAATCACAATTTTTTACTGATTTTAACATAAAAATCACACAGCATACGAGTTTGTTCACGCGTTTTCATAGCCGAACATGATTGCGAATGCAAAAAATCATATGATACTATGAGGATTTCTCCTTATCGACAGCGAGAAATAATGACAAGGAAAAACAATGTTCCATTAGCGTCGGGCCGTTCCTGTTAGCTATCTTTTAAAAGCTTCATATTATCAATTGGTCTTTTTGCATTCGCTGTCCAATTCGACTGTGAAAAACTCCAAACAAACTCGTTCGATGTGTAATTATCATGTTAAATAAGTGAAAATTCATGATTTGTTATTCATCAACAAGAAACTGTTTATTGGACTATTTATTGGTTAAATTGCATGTGAGAAAAACTTTATACTTCGATAGAAAAATAGAAAAGAACAAAGAAGTTTCTAAAATCATGTGCATTGTGAAAGCAAGCAATGATAGAAGTCATCGCCAGCCTACAGGAGTATTATTTCTCAGACTAAAATCAACATGAACATAGAAACTAAAAGATAATGTTTAGAAAACTGTTTTCATTCACAATTATTGCCTACAATTCATGCATGACCATATTTACATTTCAGAGGCGACCATTCCATACGATAAGTTTTCGTGCAGTACCGCCTGAACCTTGGGGAAAGTTTTTGTCGGCATATTATTGCTGGAATGATTTTATTCATGAAATTAATTTTATTTATTTTTATAAGCAGCATGTTAAATGATATCGTACACATATGAATATGAAAAAATAGATATTATATTATGTTCAGCATGTAAAAAATCACAATATTAATGAATCAATGTTTTTCAGATTTCCTGCAAATGAAAAAATACGTTCTATTAGGATTAGTTGAATTACGCGTATTTTCGACGGATGTAATGTGGAAAAGGCTTTGACATGCTTCAAACAGTTTTTGGAAATCAATTTCAAAAAAATTGCAACCAAAACAATATTGAGAGAAGACGCAGTTCCACTTTCGGTAGATACTTTTATCTAACAATAGAAAAATGCTTACTTTTATGAATCTTTTCCGGAGCTCAGACATATTTTTAACTTTGCAAGCAAATATTTGCAGCCGCATTGGTTTCAAGCGTTTCGTTGGATGGAGGAGCTAGGTCATCGTCGAGGATGGTAAATAAGGTTTTGTTAACAATTGGAAACTGTAAAAGATATGTATATTATGTTGGGTTCATTTTCTTTTTAAAAATTCCATCGCGCACTTCCAGATCCAAGCTCCACCTCCAGTATCAACCCATGTAGTAATTACGTTACCTGTAAGTGGGGAGTATTTTTAAGGTATGTTTATATCATTGGGTATTTTAATAGAAAACTCAATTTGTGCCGTTTTCCACAGGTTCTCGATTTGAGTATGTAAGCAGAAACCAGAATTCTGGAGTTGTATTATTCTTTTCATTGTATTCCGTAAATGCTGTTTATTATATTTTCATGGGTTTTCAGATGAATAAGAATAATTTCGAAATAATTAGTCTTTATATCAACAAATACTTAGAATTTTTGAAATAAATCGGAGTTTGCTTATGCTTTGTCAACTGTATAATCGTTTGTATTCAACCTCTCCTAAACTCATTTGTTTAAGTGGTAAATGCGGAAATTCGTTGCAAGGGAATGGAATTTTGTAAATATAATTTTGTACATGACGTAGTTCAAGTAGGGAAACCGTCGAAATGAACGTTGCTCCGAGAATCAGATAATAACAAAGCTACGCACGAAAAACGTTCTTGAAAGCAGACAAGGTAAAAAGCAAAAATTATTACGTTAGGCAATATTTCAAGAAATTAGTACATTTCAAGGGCGTGTTGTTCCTTCACACATAGCGAAGATCAATCTCAATGATTATACATTTCACTATAAAAAGGCAGTATAAAACGCGTGGAACCGAAATTCATGCCTTGATCCCACTGAAAATTGTCCCAAGCCCGGCTATGAATGGAAGAGGGAGGCGAAAAAGTTTAAAGGAATGAACGATTATGATTGCTGTAGTCGTTGAATTTGTTAATATCTGAGAAATGGATTTATTTTGATTATTGCATTTCACTGTGAGGTTTCTATGTATCTAACTAAATCTTTGCAAACTAATCAAGTCTGAAGTAGAAACATTATCATTCAATATTGCAATGTTACTTAAGTATTACATATTCAAATATTTCTAAACTTTAGATCCCTTCTTAAACTACACCCTTCGAAATTTGAATGAAAGGAGCATCGTTCGCGGCGCATCTGGAAATGATGACAGAATTTGAGTTGATGTCAGAGCATATATACCAAAGAGAGACTGCAATTAGAACAAATTTAATTTCTTACGGTACTTATAGAGTAGATAGAATTGGACTAAAAGTGCGTATGTATGGTAAAGAAAACTTTAATTTGCTAGCAATTTTTCCAAAACATGGTAAATCTTAACCTATCTTTTACACGTTTATTTGCATCTCTTTTCATTTTGACAGTTCCTCGATTGTAGGCCCTTGAGGAACAAGATAGAACCGGAGTGAACATCAATATGTACATGTTGTCGCAACTACCCCTGCGACCGCTTACCTAACTACGTGACTTAATGCACCCACCCCTGCGACTGTGATTCTAAAGCTAGTTAAGGGGAACCCAATGGGTTGTCACAAGAAAGTAAACAAACGCTTATGCACTCGTAAATATGGTTTTATTGCAAATAATACTTCACAGAACAAGAAAATAGCATCGAATACGAATAAAGCATTATGGCTACTTAGGATAGAAAACACTTTCGTATCGATAACCCATTGTTTTCTAGCAATAACGCACATTACACTTTTAATTGAGTTCCTCGCTCCGATTTAGAATAGTACTCCTTAAAAAGTTTAAAGGAATGAATGGTAAACCTTAACCTATCATTTACACGTTTATTTGCATCTCTTTTCATTTTGACAGTTCCTCGATTGTAGGCCTTTGAGGAGCAAGATAGAACCGGACTGGACATCCATATGTACACGTCGTCGCAACTACCCCTGCGTCCACCTGCCTAACTGCGTGTCTTTTTGCACCTTCCCCTGCGACCGTGATTCTAAAGCTGGTTAAGGGGAACCCAATGGGTTGTCACAAGAAAGTAAACAAACGCTTATGCACTCGGAATTATGATTTTATTGCAAATAACACTGCACAAAACCAGAAAATAACATTGAAAACAAATAAAAAATTATGGCTACTTCGGATAGAAAACGCTTTCGCATCGATAACCCATCGTTTTCTAGCAATAAGGCACATTACCTTAAAACGTTGTTATCCCTAAACCAGGTGTAATATTACTTTGACTACAGTCAATATGTACGTTCGGACACGTTCTCGAACCGAAAAAACGACTAGATTGCGAATCGTTTCTTACGCGCCAGGTAAATTTCGCGTCCATGTTTAGTCGTCAAATTGACAATCTGACTCTCGAGAGGAGAAATTGTGGAAATTATTGGAAATGAAATGAGAATCATGCTCAGAAGGTGGTCGTATCATTTTCTATGGAGCTTTGAGGAACAAGATAAAACCGGAGTGGACATCCATGTGTACACTATAATGATTTACACATTTTTAGGTTCAAACGCGGAACCGACCTCTCATCGGTTCTAGACGTTAAGTCTGAGTAGTGCCAACGGATGGTACCAACAGGTCAACCAATCCGTGCACCATAACCCATTCACGCGGTGGCTGCTTGTCGGCCAGCTAGTTCGGAGAGGATTTCGGTCGCGGGTCTCCGAATGGGTTACGCTCAATTACAATATTTTCAGCCACCTGAACATGCCCGTTTTCAAAACGCGTTATCAAAACCAAACCATACGGAGAAGGAACCTACTTTACGTTACTCCGTATTTCTTCTTATCACCAGTCAAGAATGCAAAATCTAATTTTTATTTCGCGTTCCCGAAGTTTCGACGCGGTACCGAAAAGTATACTACTCTAACTCAACCCGACGAAGACTACTCTAAATAAAATAACAAAACAACAAAGTCGAAACCCTACCCTCGCGACGGCATACCTACCCTGCACTCTCTCTTCCCACTGAAAAAGAAGAACCGCTGAAAAGGAAAGTCGTGGTTATCTTTAGCAATTCATGTTGTATTTTTTTTTCGAATCTGAATTACAAAATATGTACAAAGAGTTCAAAGCTCATTTTAAGCAAAATCTTAATGTCAATATTTATATTTTTTCTATGGTTTCAAACATATTCAATTTATCTTTTTTTATTCCTATATACCTATTTAAATTAATCTGATTCTATTTTTCATTGTTTTTATAATATAGATCTAGGTTTAATTGAATATACTACAGAAATAAATTTTTTTTTGTTATGTCTGTCACATCTAATTTACATTTATCAATAATTTTGTATATCATTTTCACTAAACATTTTTTCCACATAAAATTTTTCTTCTAGTCTTTCTTATCCAATTGATATCAAAAATAAAATTTGACAAAAATATAACATAACGTTCAGTGTAGGAAAGCTACACTACTTAGAATTCATCATCTATCCTAAAAGTTGTTTTAAGACATTAATTTTCGCATTATTTGCTTGTAACCTTAAAAGTATTACTGAAGTGCTTTGTCGCGAATTTAAAAAAAAAAAACCAAGAAAATATATAAATTGTTTATCCACTATTTCTAAAGATACCAAATTGTGTGTATCGAGAGCCGATAAGTATCGTATGGTTAATGTTGTTTTTATTTATAAATAGACTGTAATCAATACTTGGCATTTATATAGTAAGTAATAACAATCGTAAGAAGTCTCATTGTATGTGAGTGTTAACGTAGAAAAGTTAAAATGAAGAAATGTTGATCTTTGTTTATACATGTTATATAGTCATCGGATGAAATGGAATCATTATCAGTTTACTTGATTCTCATCGTAAATATATATTAAATGGAAATGTGTTTTTCTTGGTTCTCCCTACTAGAAAATTTTAGTTTTCTTTTTACATTGATTTCATATATTGAGGAAAATAATTAATTTGGCCTTCTGGTGTCTTTATGTTATTTATATCTTATCTTCTCCTCTGCTACTTCGTGATTTGATAATGTCGCTACCATCCACAATACTGTCGAATGAGCAAACGACATATTCTGGAATGTTGGTTTAGTAGAGATTCATCCACAATATACACACACACATTCCTAATTTGATGGAAATTTCCGATTATAGCTGTCGGTGTTCCTTCTTTTACGTTTTATTTTCTTTATGAAACAAATCAAAATCTTGTTGCACGATGCATAAAGTTCACTTCGATAAATTGCATCCTTAAGATTGATACCAAGATTGAATGTTTCGCTAGAACTGTTTCCATAACAATTCTATACAACAAGTACTTTGTGCACTAGGATACTCACTAAAGTGCTATTGCAGTAGATCTACTACATATTTCATCAGATATCGTGTCGTTCCCCAGAACTAATCGTTCAAATCGATGCCAAGCATTACATTAGCCCCTTACGATGTTTTATGAATAGCTCGATAAAAACTTAAATTATTTTTCCCCTTTATAAGAATTTTTAATTATGGCAATAATATTGCAAATTGCTCATACGATTATAAAATAAAATATATGTATCTTACACTCGTACAGAATGCGCAACTCAAACACGGTTAACTTATAGGTAAATTGTTAAATCTGGCACCAATTGATTCGACGAGAAGAATTATCAACGTATTTAAATTGTCAATTGAAATAGTTCTTAATCTTACAAGAATCATTAAAATCGCCAAGTTAATAACATCATTTTGAAGCAGCCTCTCAAATTGAAAATCTATTGCCAGCAAATATAAATTCTGCATTGGGCGACAGCCGTGTTTTGTAACCGATTTTCGAATGGGAAGGGCTCATCGTATTTATTCAGGGCAGCGAGATTTTGCAATAAAAATCTGAGCATACAGTGAAAGAATAGTTTTCTATTCTCTTCGAGTGGGTCGCCCGCCAGATGAATGAGTCAATTATAGAAAAATGCGAAGATATAAAAATATATAAGGTTTCATACAAGAAGTTAAGCCGTTCATATTTCCTACCAATTAGAGGTTAAATGCCAGTGGATAAAATTCGTGAATAGTTTATGATTTATGACATCATCGGTATAATACACTGGATAGAACATTTTACTTGTATAACAAACTCACGAATGAGACGAACCTCCGTTGAATTTTAAGTTGAATGCGCCAGCGTTCTTCCAACAATTGGATATCGTAACAGGGTTGAAGGAATGAAAGATTTACAAAAGACATATTTTAAGCAAGTAGACGAGTACATTAAAAAGTAGAAATCGCCAAGGTTTATAAACTGCGTGTCATTTTAAAATCCGATGAAAACTTGATGATTCCCTGATCATAACGTTGTAAGAGTTATTACTGCTACTCTCCTCACACAATTGTTTGTATCTTATTAAGTCTATCGCTAGTTTTATTTACACATGCCTCAATATATTGGTTGATTTGGGAATGAGGGGAAAATCAAAACAATGGAACGATCACCTGATTCCACGCCTCCTTGATGTGTCGAATTAACTCGTCATGTTGTGTGATGGTTTCGCGGGGCTGTTGGGGCGGCCTCCGTGTCAGCCCAGGCGCTTGGCCGCGTCTTGAATCCGGATGGTCATTGTTTCGTCCCATTGCACCACATGTATCATGATGATCTTCGAAAGTGCGCCTAGCCACAACTCCTTGACCGGAAGAACCTCTCGTCAGTTGGACGTTCGATAAAACAAAAGATCGTCCATTATATCGCAGGTATCTGACTTCTTGATTTGCACATGCAACACGCAGCACAAACTTCTGCCATGGTTTATGACCAGGAAAAAATGCGTAACGTATGGAATTAAAGTTGCTGAAATGGTACAAATATTCCATTTTTATATCTATAAATTACAAACGGTGTACCCAAATCTTTGGAAGCGGGAATATCATCAATCGTTCGTCCAGTCGCCAGAACAAGAAGGTGCTCTCTCGCAAATCCGCGATTGCAAAACCGGGAAAAATCACACACACAATAATCAAGGGCAGAAACTACGACGTATAATGCGATTGTATGACACGTTCGCTCTATTATAAATAACTATAGAGGAGAGTGGAGAACTGTTTAAATTGCAAAGTCGTCGACGTCGATTGTGCGCTATGATTGGCGTAGATTTTCCCGCCGTTTTCTTTTCCTCGTGGCGCCGGACTGTCAATCCGACAACCACCGACAAAACAGATGCGCGGAATGGAACGCCACATGACGGCAGTGTGCATTTCCACTTGTCGCCAGTGGCATAGTTTTTCGATGGCCACGGTGGAGGGGGGCATTCCCAGATGAATATGCCTCGAAATGTGTCGGGGTTTTGATTAATATTAGGTTTCAAATATTTAAATCCACAGATCTAAATATTTGGAGAGAAAAAAGAATATTTTCTGCGCAACGATATCCGCACGAAAGATGAGGTCCGCTTGCATTTCGAGGTCATACCCATCTGGCCGGGTGCAAGGGTTCGGGATCGGAATCACTTCGATTCCCGGACGTAGGCGTCACATTACACATTCCCCCCCCAAAATCGAAGTAATTACGATCCCGCCTCCTATGTAAAAGGTCTTGGTCAGGGCAGTGGCGGGTCGAAGGTCGATTTCGAGGAATAGGCTACAACCATGTTCGTGAAGACTCGATAGCGGCTATACAGTAGGGAGTCAGGTGTTATTCGGAGGTCTTCGTCCAGGCAGAGATTTAGGTAAGCCAAGGTTTTGCGTGTGAAATAGTTGTACTTCACCGTCTAAGGTCTTTTGCGTGGTAAATTCCCAGGGTTTTGCCAGCCATGTCCGCGATGAGGTATCGGGTGGGGCTTATTACTTGTAGGACTCGACACTTCACGAATTTCTTGTCTAGTTTGGCATTGTAATGTCGGGTGGCATCGCTCTGTCGGATGTTTCGATGATATATTTCGTCGCCTGCCTTAAAGCCAGAAGGATGAGATCGCAAGTTGTACCGCTCCTCTTCCGTCCGTCTACTTTCTTCAATCTTCTCCCGCAGTTGATCTCGCAGAAGTTGGAGCTTTTCGTGCGGTTCCAGAACCACAATTGGGTCCTTTAGCGATTTCAGTTGCCGCAATAGCCGGTAGGCGCGTCCGTGACAGATCATGTACTGGCCGAACAATGCGAAATACGGCGAAATGCCGGTAGTGGCGTGGTACGACGAGCGCAGAGCACTAGTGATGGCGGACAACTTGCGATCCCAGTCCTTCTGATTCGGGTGGACATAGGCGCGGATGGCCGCTATGAGCGTACGGTTCAGTCGTTCGGATGCGTTGGCTTGTGGTGAATAGACGGCGGTTCGTTGGTGGATGATGCCGTATTTGGACATTAGGTCTCGGAACTTGCTGGAGGTGAACTGGACCCCATTGTCGGAGACAAGTTTCTCCGGAACTCCAAACATGTGAAAGACTCGGTTCTCCAAGAAGCTAATTATAGGTCCAGTGTGCATGTTACGCAGTGGTTCTATGATAGGGAATTTAGAGAGCTGGTCCAGGACCACGACAGCTCCCGTGCGACCAGAAGCAGATCGAGGGTAGGGACCGATAAGATCAATGTACAAGCGCTGGAACACGCATTCGGGGACCTCAACCTTACCCATGGGAGGCCGAAGAATGGTGTTGGGCGCTTTAGTGCACTTGCATAGCTCACAGGAGGCTACGTACGCTTTTATCTGTTGTGCCATCTTAGGCCAAAAGAAACAAGTTTTCAACCGCCTAAGTGTACGACCGTATCCGCCGTGCGCACTTGATGGGTGGTCATGGGCCCGTCTGATAAGATCAGTGGTTAATTCTTCGGGCACCCACAACTCCCACTGTTCTTCTTCTTGTATGGGGTCTCCGGATGCGTGTCCCATCCGCTTATAAATAAATCCATCCGTCAACCGCAGTTCAGGAAGCTGGGACAGCTGATTCTGGATAGTGTGAATCAGTTGGGTGTAGCTGGCTGACTTGAAGGCAGGATGGTCCAGATCGATCAATTGGGGGCTGTCGTCCTCCTGGACCAACTCGGCTCCTTCAGGGGCGAACATTCTGGATAAGGTGTCGGGGACTACATGCTGGCTTCCTTTTCGGTGGAGAATTGTGAAGTCAAATGCCTGTAATTTCAGTGCCCACCTGGCCAATCTGCCGTTGAGATCAGTCTGGCTCATTAGCCATTTCAGAGAAGCGTCCCTCCACATAGGCTCCGAAGCGTTTCACTGCCAACACCGCAGCTAGACATTCCTGCTCGGAGACCGTGTAATTTCGCTGGGCTGTGTTCAACTTGTGAGACATGAAGGCTATAGGTCTCTCCTCGCCGTCTTGTGCAACCTGGACTAAGACTGCTCCCACCCCATGTTGACTCGTGTCACAATGGATTGAGAACGGTTTGTCAAAGTCCGGGCTGTGCAGTACAGGGGCTGTAGTCAGACTCTTTTTTAGCTCTTCAAAGGCTCGCAAGCTGGGCTCTTCCCAGACGAATTTACGTCCCTTACGCAGCATGTCGGTCAAAGGAGTGGTTATGGTGGCATAGTCACGTACAAAACGCTGGTACCATCCGCATAAGCCTAAGAATCGCCGTAATTGTTTGGGGGTCTTGGGTAATGGAAAAACGTCAATCGCTTGAGTCTTGTCCGGATCGGTCTTGATATGGCCATGCCCAATGATGTGACCTAAATACTTCACCTCCGTCATCACGAACTGACTCTTCCGTATGTTGATGGTTAATCTTGCCCTCCGGATGTGTAGAGCCACCTCCTGAAGCAGGTCGATGTGTTCGTCAAAAGTCTCGGTTATAAGCAACAGATCGTCCAAGTAAACGAAAACTTGGTGCCGCAAATGAGGTGGTATTACCTTATCCATAAGGCGCGTCATTGTTTGGGGGGCATTACACAATCCGAATGGCATGGTCACGAATTGATATAGGGGCCGACCTGGGACTGTGAAGGCTGTTTTCTCCTTTGAACCAGGGTCTAAAGGAATTTGCCAGAAGGCGTCCTTGAGATCTAAGCTCGTGATGAAGTGGGCTTTAGGCAACCGACTCAAAATGCCTTCAATCAACGGTAGAGGGTATGCGTCCTTGACTGTGACGGCGTTCAAGCGTCTGGCATCCAAGCATAACCGGACCTTGTTCGGCTTGACAACTAAGGTGACTGGGGAAGCCCACGCGCTCTGTGATTCTTCGATTACGCCTAATGCTAGCATTCGATCCACTTCGGCATATAACGATTTTTCCTTCGCCGGAGATATGGCGAAATGTCTCTGTTTTATGGGTTTAGCATCCCCCACATCTATAGTGTGGAACACCAGGGCAGTCTTCCCGAGCCCTTCTTTCTCATGCGATGGAAAAGCCGATATAGCCGAGTCAAGTCGCAGTTGCTGATTTACATCCAGTGTATGTCGTAATAAGTTAGTGGGTTGAGATTGGTCAGGAGCTGGGGTGACGGACTCCAGGGTCGTACCGGAAAATAGTGCCGGGGCCAAGTTAAATTTTCGAACGAAATCCACTCCTAGATAAAGATTCTGGGTTAATTGAGGTATGATGAAAAATTAGTTACTCCTTTAAAGGTGACATCCGTCATAATTTTTCCCACTGCAGAGTGACGAGTTCCGTCCGCCGTGCTTAACCAGGAGGTGAAATGACGGATTTGATCCGCGTGCATTGCCAGTACCTCCCCTGCAAAATCGGCAGATATGCAATTCACGCTGGCTCCCGTATCGACTAAGCCTGACACTCGTTTTTGCAGGAGGTGTACTGACGCATATGGCCGAACATCATCCCTCAATAATTCGTCTAATTGTATGTCCTTCAGCACCTTCCTCGACTGCCTGACTTTTCTCCAGAAGCTCCGCATCTGACGCGTGGCTCGCTTTCTTCGCGGTGGGACAGTTGTAGCCAACTCCTCATGGAAGATGCGCTGTCGAGTAGCCAAATAATTCCGCAGCCTGACATGAAAAGGTTTTACATGCCAAGGAACTTTCGCCTCGCTATCATTACCCTGCGCGTTGGCCTCGGCGAAGGATGGCGTCGGTTGTGGAACTTCGGGAGAACTGTGTTTAGCGGTGCGAGTCAGCAGAATTGGAGTCATGTCGGGAGCTGGGTCATAGCTAGTGATGGGGTCAGGATTGGTTCGTCCGGGGTTTAGGAGTGCCGACGGGTGGTCGCGGCACTCGGTGGCAAGTTTTTTCGCCCTTTGCAATTTGCACAGTCAGGTGCGTATGTGTCGGCCTTCCCGCAGCGGTAGCAGAAAAGCGTCGGCTCCGCTGGACATGCATAGAACCGATGCCCTGGTTGTCGACAGTTCCAACAGACCGTCGGACTAGTGATTGCTTCTAGGGAGGGGCGATCAAACAAAGCTGGGTCCTCGAGCTCCTGTGGTGCTCCACTCCTCGGTACTGGTACTGGATCAGCAAGCAGGTGGTCAGCTGCCATCAACTCCGCGGTGTGATGATTTCGGGGATTTGGTCCCGTTATGCGAGGTTGTGGACGGAAGATACCTCGCCGCTCATCCAAGTGTTCTTGCCTGCGGGCATGGAGGCGCAATCCCTGTATGGTGTTGATGGGAAAATGCAGAAGGCTGTTCTGAAGATCCCAGCGCATATTCTCTCTGATAATTTCTACCAGTTCGTCCTCGGGCATGGTAGTTCGCAAGCGAGTGCTCAATCTCACTATACTTGTGTAGTACTGGTCGAACGGTTCGTGAGCGCCTTGTTTCCGTTTCTTTATTTGCTCCTTTAGCTCTCTCTCAGTGAAGCCATCCTCAAATCGATTGCGGAAGGCTGCACTGAAAGAGTGCCAAGTGGGACGTGGCGTTGATTCTTTAAAGCTCCAGTACCAGTCGGCAGCGTCGCCGCTGAACAAAAGATGTGCATGCCGGAGGAAGGCCGAGGAATCACCTCCCAGGGTGCTGGATACTAACGCCTGAATCCGGAAAAGGAACCGGTCCGCCGATATCATATCGTTGAACCCTGTAAAGTTCAGGCGCCAACTCTCCATGATACGAGGCGTCGGGTCTCGAAAAGGTGTCAATGCGTTCCCGGGGGGAATCGCATCCTCGATTGACCTGTTGTATTGAACTGCCTCGGGGGCTAGAGGTACCAACGGAGGTGCGGTGCTGTGTCGTGGTCTATATTCGGGAGCTCTGGAATCCATTCCCGAGTTCCTTGGAGGTGGGACCCATTGCTCGGATGGTCAAGAGTGGGGCATAGCCACACTGGGATTGGGCTCCCAGCCAAGCGGAGTTCTCACGCGGCTGGGTGGTTGGCTCATAGGGAGATTCTGGAGCTTTCCCTCCAGGTTGCCAATCCTCTCCGACATATCTCTCATCAACGCCACGAGGGTGTCAATGGAGTGGGCGGAAGGCATGGGGGTCACCTCGGACACGACACTAGCGGCCGGAACTTCACCGCCTACGGCTCCTTGCATACCAATCATCTTCACAAAATTAACGTTCTCTTCCATTTTAATCTTTGTGGTATTGATTCCAATTTATCATTCCTAACAATTATTTCAAAATATCGACCATTCGTATTTAATTACATTAATGATAAAGCAATAGAAATCGAGCTTAAATTAAATTTTTAAATCTTTAAATATGACTAAAACTTAAGACTAAATCAGTGGCCGATAGTGGCGAGCTAATAACAGTGGGGAAAAAAATGTATTTAAAGTATACTTTCGTTTTCAGTGGTCGACTCCTTCAACGGGAAAGGAGAGTGCGTGGTAATCTGCCGAAGAAAGGGTGCTTTCGGTCGATTTACTAAATTTAAACCCCTACCCACATACATTACAAAACGTTTCTAATCTACGTTAAATGACTCGACGAGACAAGTGGTATAGCTACCGTAACAGCTTAGTACGCGGTCAAAACTCCCAACGCGTGGAAGCATTCCGGGCTTCGCAACTCCAGCGTACGCCACCGAACGTTGAACCGATACCACTCGTCTATCACGCATACGAAATAATTAGAATCCTTCCGCGACATAAAGGCAAGGTAGCCTTCTATTTTCTTGAGAGTCCATGCTGATAGGTAAACCCATCAGACTGGCAGTTCCATCAAGAAAATAGAAGGTCCTTACAGGAGTTAACCTGGGACAACACATCGGAAGGATTCTGTCGCGAAAAAAAAATCAAACAAAGGAGAGCGGAAGCTACAACTCACGTGAAGCGACTTCTAGTGTGTATCACACAACTCCACTGCTCCTGATAGTAGGACTCGAGTACCAGAGTACCTTACATCCTCCGTAAAGGACCAACTCGTCAGAAGACGCGAAATTTTATCCCCCTTAGGATGTTTTAGGCCCCACGTTGGGCGCCATTTGTAATGATTTTCTACCTTTTAGGTTCAAACGCGGAACCGACCTCTCATCGGTTCTAGACGTTAAGTCTGAGTAGTGCCAACGGATGGTACCAACAGGTCAACCAATCCGTGCACCATAACCCATTCACGCGGTGGCTGCTTGTCGGCCAGCTAGTTCGGAGAGGATTTCGGTCGCGGGTCTTCGAATGGGTTACGCTCAATTACAATATTTTCAGCCACCTGAACATGCCCGTTTTCAAAACGCGTTATCAAAACCAAACCATACGGAGAAGGAACCTACTTTACGTTACTCCGTATTTCTTCTTATCACCAGTCAAGAATGCAAAATCTAATTTTTATTTCGCGTTCCCGAAGTTTCGACGCGGTACCGAAAAGTATACTACTCTAACTCAACCCGACGAAGACTACTCTAAATAAAATAACAAAACAACAAAGGTACCGCGTACCGTGCGCGACGCGAAACCGACCTCCGCGGATGTGTCGAAACCCTACTCTCGCGACGGCATACCTACCCTGCACTCTCTCTTCCCACTGAAAAAGAAGAACCGCTGAAAAGGAAAGTCGTGGTTATCTTTAGCAATTCATGTTGTATTTTTTTTTTTTCGAATCTGAATTACAAAATATGTACAAAGAGTTCAAAGCTCATTTTAAGCAAAATCTTAATGTCAATATTTATATTTTTTCTATGGTTTCAAACATATTCAATTTATCTTTTTTTATTCCTATATACCTATTTAAATTAATCTGATTCTATCTTTCATTGTTTTTATAATATAGATCTAGGTTTAATTGAATATACTACAGAAATAAATTTTTTTTTGTTATGTCTGTCACATCTAATTTACATTTATCAATAATTTTGTATATCATTTTCACTAAACATTTTTTCCACATAAAATTTTTCTTCTAGTCTTTCTTATCCAATTGATATCAAAAATAAAATTTGACAAAAATATAACATAACGTTCAGTGTAGGAAAGCTACACTACTTAGAATTCATCATCTATCCTAAAAGTTGTTTTAAGACATTAATTTTCGCATTATTTGCTTGTAACCTTAAAAGTATTACTGAAGTGCTTTGTCGCGAATTTAAAAAAAAAAAACCAAGAAAATATATAAATTGTTTATCCACTATTTCTAAAGATACCAAATTGTGTGTATCGAGAGCCGATAAGTATCGTATGGTTAATGTTGTTTTTATTTATAAATAGACTGTAATCAATACTTGGCATTTATATAGTAAGTAATAACAATCGTAAGAAGTCTCATTGTATGTGAGTGTTAACGTAGAAAAGTTAAAATGAAGAAATGTTGATCTTTGTTTATACATGTTATATAGTCATCGGATGAAATGGAATCATTATCAGTTTACTTGATTCTCATCGTAAATATATATTAAATGGAAATGTGTTTTTCTTGGTTCTCCCTACTAGAAAATTTTAGTTTTCTTTTTACATTGATTTCATATATTGAGGAAAATAATTAATTTGGCCTTCTGGTGTCTTTATGTTATTTATATCTTATCTTCTCCTCTGCTACTTCGTGATTTGATAATGTCGCTACCATCCACAATACTGTCGAATGAGCAAACGACATATTCTGGAATGTTGGTTTAGTAGAGATTCATCCACAATATACACACACACATTCCTAATTTGATGGAAATTTCCGATTATAGCTGTCGGTGTTCCTTCTTTTACGTTTTATTTTCTTTATGAAACAAATCAAAATCTTGTTGCACGATGCATAAAGTTCACTTCGATAAATTGCATCCTTAAGATTGATACCAAGATTGAATGTTTCGCTAGAACTGTTTCCAAACAATTCTATACAACAAGTACTTTGTGCACTAGGATACTCACTAAAGTGCTATTGCAGTAGATCTACTACATATTTCATCAGATATCGTGTCGTTCCCCAGAACTAATCGTTCAAATCGATGCCAAGCATTACATTAGCCCCTTACGATGTTTTATGAATAGCTCGATAAAAACTTAAATTATTTTTCCCCTTTATAAGAATTTTTAATTATGGCAATAATATTGCAAATTGCTCATACGATTATAAAATAAAATATATGTATCTTACGCTCGTACAGAATGCGCAACTCAAACACGGTTAACTTATAGGTAAATTGTTAAATCTGGCACCAATTGATTCGACGAGAAGAATTATCAACGTATTTAAATTGTCAATTGAAATAGTTCTTAATCTTACAAGAATCATTAAAATCGCCAAGTTAATAACATCATTTTGAAGCAGCCTCTCAAATTGAAAATCTGTTGCCAGCAAATATAAATTCTGCATTGGGCGACAGCCGTGTTTTGTAACCGATTTTCGAATGGGAAGGGCTCATCGTATTTATTCAGGGCAGCGAGATTTTGCAATAAAAATCTGAGCATACAGTGAAAGAATAGTTTTCTATTCTCTTCGAGTGGGTCGCCCGCCAGATGAATGAGTCAATTATAGAAAAATGCGAAGATATAAAAATATATAAGGTTTCATACAAGAAGTTAAGCCGTTCATATTTCCTACCAATTAGAGGTTAAATGCCAGTGGATAAAATTCGTGAATAGTTTATGATTTATGACATCATCGGTATAATACACTGGATAGAACATTTTACTTGTATAACAAACTCACGAATGAGACGAACCTCCGTTGAATTTTAAGTTGAATGCGCCAGCGTTCTTCCAACAATTGGATATCGTAACAGGGTTGAAGGAATGAAAGATTTACAAAAGACATATTTTAAGCAAGTAGACGAGTACATTAAAAAGTAGAAATCGCCAAGGTTTATAAACTGCGTGTCATTTTAAAATCCGATGAAAACTTGATATGATTCCCTGATCATAACGTTGTAAGAGTTATTACTGCTACTCTCCTCACACAATTGTTTGTATCTTATTAAGTCTATCGCTAGTTTTATTTACACATGCCTCAATATATTGGTTGATTTGGGAATGAGGGGAAAATCAAAACAATGGAACGATCACCTGATTCCACGCCTCCTTGATGTGTCGAATTAACTCGTCATGTTGTGTGATGGTTTCGCGGGGCTGTTGGGGCGGCCTCCGTGTCAGCCCAGGCGCTTGGCCGCGTCTTGAATCCGGATGGTCATTGTTTCGTCCCATTGCACCACATGTATCATGATGATCTTCGAAAGTGCGCCTAGCCACAACTCCTTGACCGGAAGAACCTCTCGTCAGTTGGACGTTCGATAAAACAAAAGATCGTCCATTATATCGCAGGTATCTGACTTCTTGATTTGCACATGCAACACGCAGCACAAACTTCTGCCATGGTTTATGACCAGGAAAAAATGCGTAACGTATGGAATTAAAGTTGCTGAAATGGTACAAATATTCCATTTTTATATCTATAAATTACAAACGGTGTACCCAAATCTTTGGAAGCGGGAATATCATCAATCGTTCGTCCAGTCGCCAGAACAAGAAGGTGCTCTCTCGCAAATCCGCGATTGCAAAACCGGGAAAAATCACACACACAATAATCAAGGGCAGAAACTACGACGTATAATGCGATTGTATGACACGTTCGCTCTATTATAAATAACTATAGAGGAGAGTGGAGAACTGTTTAAATTGCAAAGTCGTCGACGTCGATTGTGCGCTATGATTGGCGTAGATTTTCCCGCCGTTTTCTTTTCCTCGTGGCGCCGGACCGTCAATCCGACAACCACCGAGAAAACAGATGCGCGGAATGGAACGCCACATGACGGCAGTGTGCATTTCCATTTGTCGCCAGTGGCATAGTTTTTCGATGGCCACGGTGGAGGGGGGCGTTCCCAGATGAATATGCCTCGAAATGTGTCGGGGTTTTGATTAATATTAGGTTTCAAATATTTAAATCCACAGATCTAAATATTTGGAGAGAAAAAAGAATATTTTCTGCGCAACGGTATCCGCACGAAAGATGAGGTCCGCTTGCATTTCGAGGTCATACCCATCTGGCCGGGTGCAAGGGTTCGGGATCGGAATCACTTCGATTCCCGGGCGTAGGCGTCACATTACAACACGTTGTCGCAACTACCCCTGCGACCGCCTGCCAAACTACGTGTCTTTTTGCACCTACCCCTGCGACCGTGATTCTAAAGCTAGTTAAGGGGAACCCAATGGGTTGCCACAAGAAAGTAAACAAATGCTTATGCACTCGTAAATATGGTTTTATTGCAAATAATACTTCACAGAACAAGAAAATAGCATTGAATACAAATAAAGCATTATGGCCACTTAGGATAGAAAACACTTTCGTATCGATAACTCACCGTTTTCTAGCAATAACGCACATTACACTTTTTATTGAGTTCCTCGCTCCAATTTACAATGTCACTCCTTAAAATGTTGTTATCCCTAAACCAGGTGTAATATTACTTTGACTACAGTCAATATGTACCCCCGGACACGTTCTCGAACCGAAAAAACGACTAAATTCCGAATCGTATCTCACGCGCCAGTAAATTTCACGTCCATGTTTAGTCGTCAAATTGACAATCTGGCTCTCGAGAGGAGAAATTCTGGAAATTATTGGAAATGAAAAAACAATTATGCTCAGAAGGCGGTCGTATCATTTTCTATGGAGCTTATATGAGCATAGCCTCTCCATTTGTTCCGTTCCTCAAAGTTGTAGGCGCTCATTGAGTAATTAAATAATACTGGAGTGGACAACCACGTGACAATATGGTCGCAACAACCCCTGCGACCACTTTACCTACTGCCACGCTCTTGTTTACAACCATAGAGAGAGCCAAATTGCACAAGCAAACATGGCTGCTGCTCAATGTAAACAAATTTTCATACAATACCAAAAATTTGCTTTCTATTTGAAAAACCTTCAGCATTGTATGAAAAACATGCATAACATAAATAGAATAACTACTCACTTGTGAAAGGAAACACCTACAGATCCTTTTCCACTATGATTTTTTCACGAGGGCACTTCACATTTCATTTTGAAATTCTAAGTTAATTACACAGTGTCACACGTTAAAGTCACTTGAATCACAAACTCCAATCGAATGTTTAAACACTTGGAACGAATTTAGATCGCGAACACTTTCCACAGTTTTAATATCAGATAAAATTCGCGACGAAACTTGCAAATTGGCCAAATTGGCGTCCAATTTGCATCAGTCAACTTGACAGTCAGTTCACACCTAGTCAGCTTTTGGGACAAGAAAGTGACCAGCAACAGGCAGACGGGGAGGAAATGACAACCTGTTCACTTGGAAGAGAGAAGAAACCGGTCGCATGCTCTCTCATGCATTTTATATGAGCTTAGCCCATCCAGTTCTTATTCATCTTAGTAGGCGCTAGTTAGTATCTTTGAGGAACGGAACAAATGGAGAGGATATGCTCATATGGACTCCATAGGAAATGATATGAACCAAAACTGACGTTTGATATGAAGCCATATGGTAGCAATTTGCATATGGATTAGTCGGCCTAACATGGACAAGCTTCCGGTAGCTGTCACCCTACTGCGGCATTAGCAAATACTATATTTCGTCATATATACTATTTTCCGAATAAAAAACGTGCCGAACGCATTCCATGCATGCTATAAAATCACCTTCTATAGCCCATTGTGCTCCTAAACTTTCCAAGACGAGCAAATGAAGCACACGTTTTGCACCTTTGACTGATAGCTCAGCGTTGAGATGTAAGCAAACTCCTATAAATTCACTTTTTTTTTTTTTTTTTTTTTTGTGGTAGGGAGGTGAAGGCATTTATGCCCGCCGAGTCTGGCAGTGTGGGACTCCCATGGAGGATACCTTTGGACTACCCACTAAACACCTCCCCTGTCAATCTGAGAACCTAGCCTGGAACCGTTTGACACATTACTTCGGGCCAGGTCTCGTTTTGTTACGCCGTGGGGCGCCTTCAAGCTGGGGAGTCCCTTTCCTAGCGGGAGGGGAGGGGGGAAGAGGAATTGCCAGAAGAGCGATCCCCCAGCCCCAGCGCCTCCGGCTGCTGTGAGTCCCTTTTATATTTTAGGACTGCCCGAGCATAATGTGCCACCTGGTTCCATTTGTCAACCGATTCGAGCATCACCGCAACTATATTATCCGGGGTGAGCTCTCCCGTCTCCCTGTAGAGTTCCCTTCGCAGCCTGGCCCATTTGGTACACGCAAAAAATGTGTGACAGGCATTGTCCTCCTCTCCTGGGCAAAACCGACAATCGGGAGACCGTGACTTGCCGATCTTGTGCAGGTAAGACTGAAAACACCCGTGCCCGCTCAAAAGCTGGGTCAGATAGAAGTCAGTCTCACCATGCTTTCGATTTAGCCACGGTCTCGCATCCGGGATGAGGCGCGCAGTCCACCTTCCCTTCATGCAATTCCTCCAAGACTGCTGCCAATCGTTGAGCGAGCGTTGTCTCTCCTCGCGGACAACCATCTCCCTCGCATCCTCGTTTCGGCGCAGGTAAATAGCGCGGCGCTCTCTAGCAAGGAGGGCGACAGGTATCACGCCTGCAATCACTCTCACCGCCGAGTCGGAGACTGTTGGATACGAAGATGCAATTCTCAGTGCTCCTCTTCTCTGTACCTGTGCCAAACGTTTTCGGTATACCTCCTTGCTGAGAGCGTCGCCCCATACCTCTGCTCCGTACAGTAGCACTGACCCTACAGCACTCATCAAGAGGCGTCTTCTTGATGGGCTGGGTCCCCCTACGTTGGCCATAAGTCGACTCAGGGCCGATATTCCCGAAGCAGCCTTCTCAGCCGTTGCCCTGATTTGCTCAGAGAAACTCATCTTCGAGTCGATCAGTAGCCCCAGGTACTTCACCGCTGGCTTCGATTCGATCTGTATATCTCCAATACTGATCATCCTTACTCTAGGGATTCTCTTTTTTGTCAAGATGACCACTTCGGTTTTCTCCAGTGCTAGACTGAGCCCGCGAGTAGTCATCCAGTCCCTCACTCGGCGCATTTGCATACCTAGCCTAAGTTGCGCTTGTTCAACGGTGCGTCCGGCGACCAGAGCCGCAACATCATCCGCATAGCCGACCAAGCGCGACTCATCTGGCATCTCAAGTCTCAGTAGCCCGTCGTAAGACACGTTCCACAGGTCCGGATCAAGGATAGATCCCTGGGCAACACCCGATGTAACCGCCATCCTTCGTTGGCCCTGTGTCGTGTCGTAGAGCAGGCTTCGGTCCTTTAGGTAGTTCCTCAAAAGCCGCATTAGATATTCTGGAACTTGAAAAGAGTTTTCCAGCGTATCCAGAATATCCACCCATCTAGCGGAGTTGAAGGCATTCCTGACGTCGAGTGTCACCAACAGGACGATCCGTCGCTTGGTGCGACTATATGCCTCTGCCTTTTGGACCGCGTTCACCACCTCTGCAATCGCATCAATGGTAGAACGTCCTGCTCTAAAGCCGTACTGCCGAGGAGATAGGTCCCCAGCAGCACGAATCGCGTCAGTGAGTCTTCCCTTGATGAGTTTCTCTAGCACTTTCCCAGCCGTGTCTAGCATGCATAACGGGCGGTATGCAGACGGCGATTCGGGATTTCCCTTCCCCTTGCTGACCAGCACGAGCCTCGCCACCTTCCATCGTACCGGGAAAACCCCGTCCCGTAGGCAAGCGTTGAATGTGCTGAGCAGCAAGTCAGGACAATGGTGATAGACGAGCTGCAAAACCTCAGCTGGTACACCATCTGGACCTGGAGCCTTCCTTGCCTTCAGGGAGAGGACTGCCTCCTCCAGTTCCAGCTGTGTGAAGAGTGAGCACTCGACTGCTGTTGCCAGCATCGGGCCTTGCTCTTGTTAATAAGCCTGCGAAGATATTTCCTGCCGGACCTGTATGCTGCTAGCCTAGTGTCTGCCTCCTCCCGTGTTCGCGCCCGCTGGGCCTCTCGCCGAAGTTTGTGACACTCGCTTCTTTGTTCGGCGATCTCGTTTGACCACCAGTATACTGGAGGCTTACCATGTCGGGGTCTTCGGCGGGGCATGGAAGACTCGCAAGCAGCTATGATGGTACTCATAGTTGAGTTCACCAAGTCCTTGGCTGTAGGCCCTCCACTCCCTGGCGGAGCTCCCAGCAACGGTGCGCCTGCCGTAAGCGCGTCAGTGAACTTCTCGACGTCCATCCTCCCAGTCCTCCATCCGAGGATTGAAGTTTGGGCATATGCACGCAGAGTGGCACCGTCGTGAATCTCAACAGCTATATACTGGTGATCACTAGCCGAGTAGTCCTCTAGTACTCGCCAGTTGTGTACTCTAGGTACCAGGGACTCCGAAGCGAGTGTCACATCGGGTATGGTTCCTACGCAACCCCAGCGGCGGAAAGTAGGGGTGTTACCAGTATTTAGGACAAAAAGCGCTGTTCTGGCCGCCATGTCCAATATTTGCTTTCCCCTTGGGTCGGATTGTGGCATATCCCATTCGATGGCTCTAGCGTTGAAGTCTCCCCCGACCAGCATGTGGCCCTCTGTGTTCGAGACAGCGTCCTCCAGGGCATCGAGTTTGGTTCGAAAGGATCGCATTGCCTCGTTAGGCGTCAGATAAACACTGAAATATGTTATCCCTGAACACCGCACCCACACAAAACCATCCCCGCGTCCATGGCCCTGCACCTGAAGGCGGGCGCTGTCTTGAACCCAGATGGCCGAGGTACCAGTTTTGTCAGGGTACCACGCTTGCGAGTCCTTGTTATGATGTTGCTCGCTCAGCAACACGAGGTCAGCTTTCTTATCCCTCGCAAACTGCTCAAGTAGGTCCTGGGCGTTTGTGCTTCGGTGCGAATTGACTATTTTCCGAATAAAAAACGTGCCAAACGCATTCCGTGCATGCTATAAATTCACTTTGTATAGCCCATTGTGCTCCTAAGCTTTCCAAGACGAGCAAATGAAGCACACGTTTTGCACCTTCGACTGATAGCTCAGCGTTGAGATGTAAACAAACTTCTATAAATTCACTTTGGATTGCGATAATAACTAAACGGGTGTAAGAACTGAAATAATTTTCACTTCACTAGGAGCGCTATTGTGTTCTCCGCGGATCATCTGGATTTCACTGTAGAAATCCGTCTCTAAACCGTACAAAACCTCGAATTTTCGTTGGCACCTCCACAATTCTTCATATAACGCCATGTAAGTTAGCCAGCAAATTCTGGTCTACTAATGGTCATGTGTGGGGTAGAAAGCGCTGCTGCCATATGGCTTGTATCTATCGTTAGTTTTGATATGAACACGTTCTGAGCCTGATCGTCATTTCATTTCCAATAATTTCCAATTTCTCCTCTCGGGAGTCCTATCTTCAATTCGACGACTAAACATGGACGCGGAATTTACCTTGCCCGTCAAACAAGACCAAAAGAAATTTTATCGGTGACTCTATGTTTACTTTACGGAACCCTCCAAAGTTTGCTACGTTAATGTCAAATGGTGAGGGCGACAATAAACATTGAATCGGTTCATCTGCCAACAGCAAAATTAAAAATATGAGAACTCGAAGGAGAGTGGTGTTGTTTCCCCTTCGGGCCCCACGTTGGGCGCCATTTGTAATGAATTTCGAAATGCCCGTGTAGGACACGGATTCCGATGGTCTGGCATAAGTGTCAGTGAGCTATAAACAACACCGAGCTCAGCTAGCTAGCTTCGCTTAACGACCGCGTACGCGTGCTTGACGACTAGCATTTGCGGGATCATATGAGGCGGGTTCTTGTCGAGCCACGAAGCTGCACTACAAAATACTTATCACGCGTACTCTACTCTACAAGACGCACCGATCAATTTTTATTGTCTTTAAAAAAGTTGTATTACGTGTTGATTAAGCTACTCTACAGTAATTCAATACTTTTTTGCCTCGTTAAAGTTAGCGGACATGGAGGCTTGAGACAAACGCAAACATTACACAAAAAGCAACCGTTACTTTCACAGAAGAAGGTCGTTGCATTACAAGGGGAATGTCAAACCTAAAGATGTTAAAGTGGCTGAAGTGAACCACTCATCTCTATCTAAAGGATGGAAACTTGACGGATGCAGTTTATTTTACAGTAGTAAAACAACAAACTAAGCAGTTTCGACGGGGTGACCACCTTATCTCTTCAGGAGCAGCCACTCCTGATCACCACGGGGCTGCTCGACTGCTTATGTTTATTACAGGATGGGAATACGCAACTCAATTCTTGCGCTTTCCTGACTCGTTTGAATGCCATGCGTCCATCACTTTTGCCCTGGTTACTTTTTGGCACTTTCACACACAAAACTAGTTACACCCGCGAAATTTCAGAAATTCGTCGACCGCTCTTCAGTGATGGCCACCACTCACACACTCCACTGCCATGTGGCAGTCAATTCACTTTGACATCCCACGACAA
Organism: Odontomyia ornata; assembly: GCA_963969285.1. NCBI lineage: Eukaryota > Metazoa > Arthropoda > Insecta > Diptera > Stratiomyidae > Odontomyia > Odontomyia ornata. The sequence continues at coordinate 167,831,394 of OZ017739.1, read as the reverse complement.
AATTGACGTGGGATGTGCGCCCGTCACAACCAACGTGAAATGACAAGCTACCTAGCAGCATGGTGTGTTGGTAGTGGTCGCCGACGACGTCGCATGATTTATCACAACAATATTTTGAAATGTTTTTCCACTGAAAATTATTGCCTCTAATTCATGCATGGTCATTTTGACGTTTCGGAGGGCGCCCATATTATTCGCTTAGTTTTCGCGCAGTACCGCCTTAACCTTGGAGGCAAGTTTTTGCTGGCATGCTTGAAAAATTTTGATGAAAATGTCGATTTTATCAATTTTTTCAAGTAAATTTTACAATAATATTGCACATATATGAAGATGAAAAAATATATATTTTATTATAATCAGCATGTAAAAAATTACATTATTAATGAATGAATATATCTCAGATTTCCTGCTAATGAAAATGCACGGGCAATTAGGTGCAGTTTAATTATTCTCAACGGATGCAATGTGGAAATTCCACTTTTGGTAGAGATTAATGGACAACAATAGGTAAAATCTTTACTTTTCTGAATCTCTCCTAGAGCTCAGCCATATTTTTATTTTTGCAGGTGAATCAAGTGGTGTAGCAGCTGTATAGGTATCAAGCGTTTCGCTGGGTGGGGAAGCTAGTACATTATCGAGGATGGTGAATAAGTTTATGTTTACTATGGGCTGCTATTGAAGAAATGTAAATTATGTTATTATTGTATTATTATTTTCACTGTAATTCATAAATGCTATTTATTACATTTTTATTCAATTTTCAAATTAATAAAAATAGTTGCGAAATAATTGGTCTTTATATTTCCAAATATATAGCATTTTTGAAATTATTCGGAATTTGCTTTTGTTTGTCAACTGTATAGCTCTTTTGTATTCAACTTCACTCTAAATCCATTTGTTTAGAAGGTGAATGTTGAATTTCGTTCAAGGGAATGCAATTTTGTAGATATTTTTCTGTACATGATTTAATTTGAGTAGAGGAATTATTGAAATTGACTGTGCTCCGAGAATCAGATACCAAAAAAGCTACGAGTGAAAAAAAAGGTTCTTGAAAGCACTCAAGGATAAGAACAAAAAATTCTGTTTGGCACTGAAAAATTTCCGCTTGGGAATATTTCAACGAATTAGTACATTTTAAAGGCATGTAGTTCCTTTACACATTGCGTAGATTAATCTCAACGATTATTCATTACACTCAAAAAAGGCAGTTTAAAACCCGTGGAACCAAAATTGCGCCTTGTTTCCGCCGAAGACGGTCCAAAGCCCGGTCATGACAGGAAGAGGGACTATCGAATACAATATTTTTATGTATTAAAAATCTTATTGACATGGGCGTGCATATTATGGGAATCACGTTTGATGGAGCATTGGCAAGTTTTACCATGTCACAACTGCTAGTGTCTGATATGCGTGATCTGAATTCTCAAGGGTTTATCAAGGTACGTAATTATGAAGGAAAAATTGTATTTCATCCAGACCCTGGCCATATCTTGAAACTCATCCGCAATGCACTAGCTGACTTACAGGATTTCGTAGATGGTGATGGTCAATTTGTAAAGCGGGAATATACAGTGAAACTACTGTTGCTTCAAGAGAAAGGAGGCTTGCATTTGGCAAACAAGCTACGAAAGGCCCACGTATACTTCGAGAAACGAAAAATGAAGGTACGGCTAGTGGTTCAAACTCTTAGCCAGTCAGTTGCGGATGCAATTACTTTTTGTTGGAATATATTAAAATATGAAGATTTTATCGGAAGTGAAGGAACAACCAAGTTTATACGAATGTTTAATGATATCTTGGACGTCCTCAATAGCAGGAAGATACCTGAATAATTCTGACGTGGTTCTACAATTTTCAAATGATGCTATTGCCTACATCAGAGTACTTCAAACTTCTTCCGGTCAGAGCATCATTTGTTCTAAGCAAAACATTTTTTTTTAGTACTGATTGCTGCTTTGCGAAATTTGAAAGTGTTGTATGATAATTTGATTGCCAATAACAAACTCAAATTCGTACCACTTTATAAATTGAATCAAGATCATATAGAACTTTTCTTTTCATTGATAAGATCAAGTTTGGGCTATAATAATAGTCCGGTGGTAAAACAATTTACAGCCAGCTATAAGAAGCTTTTATTTCGATGCCAACTACGAGATGGTTGTATTGAGGATTACTTAACTTTTGAAGAAATAGTCTCTTAATGCATAAACTTCTTGTCCACTACGTGCAATTACTGATACTATCGACTGACCAGCAATACTCTAAGATGAAAGAGTTCAGTTGAGCGATTAAGTAAATAGTTTCTAGATGAGCATAATTACGCGGCTAACCAAACGAAATTGTCTGAATATGCGAACCACATTGCCATGTACATTGCCGGATTTATTGTCTTCAAAATCTGCAAAGTTCTAAACTGTCAATCGTGCATACCAGCAATACAAGGAGAATATTCAGAAGAATCACTATTTGGCTACAAAACAAGAGGATTTTTGAAAACACCCTCTGGAAGCGTAATTTTCATTTGTAAACTTGCGGGAAAAGGAATACGGAGACTTCAGAAATGTACAGATGATACGATATTGACAAAAAAGTTTTAAACAGTATATTGCAATATGTTCAAGTATTATGTATTGGGAAGGACCTCTTCGATGCACATGCTGGACACATGAATGAAACCCAACACTAAAGTTCATTGATTAAACTCATCGCTGAAAAATATATACATACAAGATACTACTTCATCGCAAAATAAAAATCAGAAAAACTGTCTATTAGACAATATTTCAATAAACTTATTAATTTTAGAGGTATATAGTGACTGCCATTTCTAATCACACACCACAAAAGGCCATATTAATTTTATTTCATTCATTAAAAAATCAAATAGAAATTTCCCTCAATATCCGCCTTAATTCCACCGAATCTGGTCCCAAGCTCTGTTAAAGGAATAGGAAGGCATGAGTCAGTGTATAAAATAAATAAATTATTATTAACTAAATCCTGAAAGAATTCTTACTCAAATCTCAGTCATTAAATGACACATTTATTCACATAAAAGTTTTGGGTCTTCTATTTAGCCAACTTTGGAAATCTCAATTAAGCCCAAATTAAAAATTTCTGCCATATTATAATTCAATTTCAAATTTTATTCAAAACTTTTCCCAATGGACAACTACACCTTTGCTGTGTTATAAATAGAACAAAACTGTATTATTGTAAAAAGCCTTCCAAAAAGAAAAAAACTGACTTCAATACGTATTAAGGATGGGGAAATAAAATTTATGGAATCAGAGCCAAATAAGTTTTCTCCGTTTTAGTTATGATACATAAATAATATGCTGCTACCCACTTCTCAAAACAGTGAAACTGATTTGGTTCCGATTGCACTGATTTTATTTCACCCTTTTTAAAAAGTTTTGAGGCAGTTATTTGGAAATTAATTTTTCAGAGTTCTTAGGGACTATATCACCCCGCTACTAAATCATGGTCTAAGTTCATGCCATCAAGTCAAAATCCATATGCTGGAAGACATGTAGGCACCGCTTAGTTCAGAGTGTGAATTAGAAGCAGTCACAAAATATACTATATAAAAACTTCCAAAAATGTACAGGGACTCTAATGTCATTTGACCTTGCTAATCATACAATGGTAGCAAACCACTAATGTGTAATTCAAAAGCAATTCCAAAAGATATTGATGTCCGAAGACAACACATAATCTGTTGCGAGTTCCGGGGTACCAGCATTCTCCCATTCGCAACTTCCAATTGCCTCCGTAACATCACCTTCGTTTGGGCACATATACCATTTTCTCTGTATATGTTTTTATATTTTTAACATTTAAAAGTTTGCCTTTAATTTTTATCTCCTCTGCATATTAATTCTATGCTCTAACCCTATTTTTACTTACAAAAAAAAAATTATTATCTTAACTTTCCCACTAACAACATTCCATTCATTACTTCCCATTAACAAAATTTCATTCGAGACCTTTTCACTAACAACACCTAATTACTTCCTTCACACTACCTAATTTTATTCATTATCTCCCGCTAACAAATTTTATTTGTTAGACTAACCCAAATTCTTTCACGCTTCCCTACTAACAAATTTCATTTCAATGCCAATTAAGAAAGTTTCACAATTGAAGTTGCTAAATGAGTCAATGGAAGATCAACAGAAGATGGCTCCGGTGGTAGCATTGAAGAATTTGCACCTTGGAACCCACCGGGACCTTGGGTTCAAGTCCTCCCGAGCGCAGGAAGATACTCTTTTTGGGATATCGGCAAAGGCAAATATTTCCGTGTATAAGACGATCCGTTCGATGATGAGCGCCAGAATGCGTTAGATAAAAAGAATCAGGCGTATAACGATTACGTAGGTGGGAAAACCAGGAAGAAGAGAGATCACTATGAAAATCTCAGAAGAGTAGCGAATAAGAAAATAAGGATTAAGAAAAGAAAATGCTATGACGACCAATTGAGAAGAATAGATGTAAGTTTAGTGAGCAACAACACAAGACAAGCATACAAAGTAATGAAAAGCCTGAAACGTGGTTATCAGCCCAAAACCACGCTCTGTCGTGATGACATCGGCAATATAATTACTGATGAAACCAAGATTAAGGAAAGATGGGCATCATATTTCAGGAGCCTCCTTAATCCTCCGCACAGCTCGAGAACATTGGAGACTATGGATGTCTTCGGAGAGCTTCCATTGGCCCCACCAACTCTGGGTGAATTATAGAGGCATATCACTATTTTGCATGGCGTACAAAATATTTTCTAAAATCTTAGAAAATAAAATCGAATCATACGCCAACAGTATTATTGGGGAGTATCAAGGTGGTTTTAGGGTAGGGAGATCAACAACGGAACAATTATTCACGTCAAGCAGGTACTTGAAAAATGCTGGGAGTTTAACATAAACGTACAGCCAAATTAGTCCGTCTTACCAAAATGACAATGACGTCAACAACCTCCCAAGTCCGCATCAATAACTAACTCACCGATACATTTGAAACAAATATCGTACAGGGAGATCGACTGGCCCCATTGCTATTCAATTTGGCTCTCGAGTACGTCATAAGGAAGCTTCCTGTCGATACACGAGATTCATTACTATACAAGTCGAGCCAAGTTGTAGCCTATGCAGATGACATCAACATTCTGTCACGGTCATCAACAACTGCCAAAGAACTCTTCCTAAAACTCGACAGCGAAGCAAAACTAGTAGGGCTACAAATCAACGAAAATAAAACAAAGCTCATGACGCAGTCGAGAGAGAATACCTCAAATACACAAAATACCACACTTGGCGAATACAGTATCGATAATGTTGGCGGATTTGTGTATTTAGGTGCCGAAATAACGAAAACGGGCAATGAAATAGACGAAATACGCCGAAGAATACAGCTCGCAAATAAAATATTTTATTCAGTATTGACGATCTTGAAGACCAGCTGCATACACAGGAGAACCAAGCTCCAAGTATACAAATCTGTGATAAGACCTGTGTTATGCAATGGGTGTGAAACATGGACCCTAGCCCAAGCATCCGCAAATATATTGAACGTCTTAGAGCGACGGGTCCTGAGGCGAATAATCGTGACATAGCTTGAATGGGAGCTGTATGAATTTTTTTTGTGAGCCAGAAGTCTCAAGGATTGTAAGACTGCGGAAACTGCAATGGGCTGGAGACATGAATCATATGGACGAACAACGGATACCCAAGAAGGTATTCGTTGGGAGAACTGAAGGCCGGAGACCAGTGGCGAAACCGAGGAAACGCTGGTCTCACTCGGTCAACAATGACAGTCTATAACTGCTCAGACTTCAAAATTGCAGGACGCGCCCATTGACCAAGACAGTTGGAGGCGCTTTTTGCAGGAAGCGAAGGCTCAAGAGGGGCTATATTGCTACGAAGAAGATGAAGAGTCATTGAAACATATTACATACTAGCTATTATCCGCGTTTCATTTGCCGGGCCCATGAATAATTCCTAGATAAGTTGGATTAACGTTTGCGAGGTATTTTAAGAGAAAAAACTTGAAAAACTGTAGACGGGAAGTGAAGATGCATAACCCTGAAACATTGTTGAGAAGTAAAAAAAGAGTGGCAATAAATATAAAATGGAGATAACTAGAATGAAAATTAAGTATCTAAAAATAGGATTAACATTAAAATTTCTTTTTAATTTATCGTCAGACGAATTTTCCTCTTATTGAGCAACCACATATATGGTTTATCACTTATTAAGTACAGCTCAAAGACAGTTAATAAAAGGGTTTCGTAAATCTGAATGAGCATATCTTTACTCCTCTTTTATGCCATTATACGAGAGTAGGTCAGCATTTAGGTACTAACAGCAAAAATATCATTTGCGATTTTATAATTTTAATAGCTTTACCTAAAGCATCAATCAAAAAATAGTTTCCCCGCGAAAAAAATTTATTTTATTATGAATAATAATAACTAAATGCCATCACATGTTCCAATATGATAATTGAAAAGGAAACACTGCAAACTCTAATACAGCTCGAATGTATTTCATCAATAAGAAGCTTAATTAGTCGTGAACAATAAACAGAAAATCTATCTAACGATTCATTAAGAACAAAATTTAAGATAATTTTTGTGGGTGGTGGTGGTTTTTTTTCAATTTTCATATTATAACCTGTAAGGCTAGCTCATTTCACTTCTTGCTGCTTTTTTTTATAAATTTCCCCTTTTATTGCTTGAAGTGTCTCGCGAACGTAAATTCAACTTACATAGAAGTTTATACAGGGCCCACCAATTGCAGCTGCGGGGAATCTCTCGAGAACAGTAGCATTTCAGGATCATAAATACCCTATGGCATTTTTTGCACTCCTGACAATGGTTTTTAAGTAGTGCAGGTATAAAACATAATAAAACAATTCACGTTCGCGATATTTTTTTTTGGGGTAGGGAGGTGAATGCTATTTATGCACAGAGTGTGGGACTACCATCCGCGACTGGACTACCCACTAAACACCTCCCCTGTCAACCTGAGAACCCAGCCTGGAACCGTTTGACACATTACTTCGGGCCAGGTCTCGTTTTGTCACGCCGTGGAGCGCCTTCAAGCTGGGGAATCCCTTTCCTAGCGGGAGGGGAGAAGGGAAGAGGAATTGCCAGAAGAGCGATCCCCCAGCCCCAGCGCCCCTGGCTGCTGTGAGCCCCTTTTATATTTTAGGACTGCCCGAGCATAATGTGCCACCCGGTTCCATTTGTCAACCGATTCGAACATCACCACAATTATATTACCCGGGGTGAGCTCTCCCGTCTCCCTGTAAAGTTCCCTTCGCAGCCTGGCCCATTTGGTACACGCAAAAAATGTGTGACAGGCATTGTCCTCCTCTCCTGGGCAAAACCGACAATCGGGAGACCGTGATTTGCCGATCTTGTGCAGGTAAGACTGAAAACACCCGTGTCCGCTCATAAGCTGGGTCAGATAGAAGTCAGTCTCACCATGCCTTCGATTTAGCCACGGTCTCACATCCGGGATGAGGCGCGCAGTCCACCTTCCCTTCGTGCAATTCCTCCAAGACTGCTGCCAATCGTTGAGCGAGCGTTGTCTCTCCTCGCGGACAACCATCTCCCTCACATCCTCGTTTCGGCGCAGGTAAATAGCGCGGCGCTCTCTAGCAAGGAGGGCGACAGGTATCACGCCTGCAATCACTCTCACCGCCGAGTCGGAGACTGTTGGATACGAAGATGCAATTCTCAGTGCTCCTCTTCTCTGTACCTGTGCCAAACGTTTTCGGTATACCTCCTTGCTGAGAGCGTCGCTCCATACCTCTGCTCGGTACAGTCACACTGACCCTACAGCACTCATCAAGAGGCGTCTTGTTGATGGGCTGGGTCCCCCTACGTTGGCCATAAGTCGACTCAGGGCCGATATTCCCGAAGCAGTCTTCTCAGCCGTTGCCCTGATTTGCTCAGAGAAACTCATCTTCGAGTCGATCAGTAGCCCCAGGTACTTCACCGCTGGCTTCGATTCGATTCATCCTTACTCAGGGATTCTTTTTTTTGTCAAGATGACCACTTCGGTTTTCTCCAGTGCTAAACTCAGCCCGCGAGCAGTCATCCAGTCCCTCACTCGGCGCATTAGCATACCTAGCCTAAGTTGCGCTTGTTCAACGGTGCGTCCGGCGACCAGAGCCGCAACATCATCCGCATAGCCAACCAAGCGCGACTCATCTGGCATCTCAAGTCTCAGTAGCCCGTCGTAAGACACGTTCCACAGGTCCGGATCAAGGATAGATCCCTGGGCAACACCCGATGTAATTTCCATCCTTCGTTGGCCCTGTGTCGTGTCGTAGAGCAAGCTTCGGTCCTTTAGGTAGTTCCTCAAAAGCCGCATTAGATATTCTGGAACTTGAAAAGAGTTTTCCAGCGTATCCAGAATATCCACCCATCTAGCGGAGTTGAAGGCATTCCTGACGTCGAGTGTCACCAACAGGACGATCCGTCGCTTGGTGCGACTATATGCCTCTGCCTTTTGGACTGCGTTCACCACCTCTGCAATCGCATCAATGGTAGAACGTCCTGCTCTAAAGCCGTACTGCCGAGGAGATAGGTCCCCAGCAGCACGAATCGCGTCAGTGAGTCTTCCCTTGATGAGTTTCTCTAGCACTTTCCCAGCCGTGTCTAGCATGCATAACGGGCGGTATGCAGACGGCGATCCGGGGTTTCCCTTCCCCTTGCTGATCAGCATGAGCCTCGCCATCTTCCATCGTACCGGGAAAACCCCGTACCGTAGGCAAGCGTTGAATGTACTGAGCAGCAAGTCAGGACAATGGTGATAGACGAGCTGCAACACCTCAGCTGGAACACCATCTGGACCTGGAGCCTTCCTCGTTTTCAATGAGAGAACTGCCTCCTCCAGCTCCAGCTGTGTGAAGAGTGGGCACTCTACTGCTGTTTCACCATGGACAGCGTCAACACGAACGGGATGGGCGGGGAAGAGTCCCCGCACTATCGCGTCCATCTTTTCCGCGTCATGTATACAAGGCTTCCGTAGGGCACAAAGTTTCCCCATGACCAGCTTGTAGCCAAGGCCCCACGGATCCTTGTTCACATTGTCCACTAGGTCTTGCCAGCAGCGAGCCTTGCTACTGTTGATCAGCTTGCGAAGGCATTTCCTGGCTGACTTATATGCTGCCACCTGCTCACATGCCTTCGCTTTACAGCGAAGGGGGTGTCACAAGCTTCGACGTTCGCGATATCAGTTAAGATATAAAGCTTTTTTTGTGTCCCTTGTGAATTATTTTTATTCAGGATAAAGCGTACATCCTATGTTATTTTGTGTACCCCTGAAAATGTGTGTCAAAAATTTAATGGTGATTAATTAAATAGTTAAAGCATGAAAGCGTCATAAATAAACAAAGTTACATTAGCTGTGATCATAGAAGCTATTCATATATATTTTCGCTGAACTCAAGTTAAAATTTTCAGTTTAATGAAGATTCAACAAACGCTCACTTAATGTAAAGAGGCCAGAAATGGAGAATGTTGTCGAGTGGACGGGGTTCTATGTAATCTGGGACTAAATGATTCAGTGCTTTTGGTTTAGTTACACGATGTCGTAGTTTGTATTTTGGCAATTTTATCTAGCGTAGAATGATTTGGTTAGAGTTAGAATAGCTTAAGTCTGGCAACACGTTGATACGCAGATCGAGAACGATTAAGGTTGGAGTTGTTCTGGTTGATTTGTCGGAAATCCTGAAAAGGAAACGTAACGTAGAGTAGAATTTCTAAATTTCCTTTTTGACAAATTTTTGAACGCGTTTTAAACCGCCAGGTTGAATCGCTGGCTGAAAACTGTATTCGAGCTTAGTCAACTCGCATCAAGACCCATAGCCTAAATTCCTCCCCAAACTAGCTGGCCAACAAGCAGCCATCTTGGAGTAGACTGCGAAATCCGAACGGGTAGACGTTAAGAGGCACAGTTTGCAGATGCGCCTCAAGGCTTCACGTCTCTAAGTGATTAGAGGTTAGATTAGATTTCCCGATGCAACGGTGCAAAATCATTATAAAACATTCATTCTTTAAATTGAGAAAAGAATTAAATTAGCTTCATAAAAAACTGTACTCGAATGACAAAAATTTTGTCACTTCTGAATGTTTTTCACCTTACTTTTTAAAGTTATCAAATCAATAAGGAAAATTCTTTCCATCTACATACGTATTTCGAAAGGTACGTGCTTCCTTTTTCAGTGGTGTATTTGTTTTTAAGCTTTAACATTTGATTTATTTATGCAATGAACTTTTTTAAATGAATTAACAAAAGGGACTAGGAATTTACAAAGCTATTAAGCAAAGTTAATAAGGAACTATCTCATTTACTCTATTTGTCAAAGAATAAGTAATTATCTAACAGAATATTAAAAGGATTGTGGAGGTAATTAAGGAGTGAGTCTACTCTGCTTAATTAATGAAATTTTCATTCCAATTCATATCAAAATGTATTCTTGAGAATGTCAATTGCAAACGATCCGCAATTAATTCGATTTTCCACCCAATCCTTGATTTTTGCGGTCGATCGTTTTCACCAGCATTTGCAATACAAGCATTTGTGTCAAGAAAATCGATAAAATGCGTAAAAAGAAGAAATAAAATCGCTAACCTATTTCAAATAGTTATCAAATTTTCCAACTTTGCGAAGTGATAGTCAGCAATTTCTCCTGACATTCATTATCAGTGGGGGAGAAATCGCTGAAATATATAAGATTCAAGTAATCCATATGTTGAAGTGCGGAAGTAAACATACTGAAAGATTGACGGCTCTTTATTCCAGTGATTAAACAGCCATTTGAGCTAGAGAAAGTCCCCCTCGCCCCCTCATTGAAGCCAAATCCAACGGATGAAGAAAAACAGCTAACGCCGGCCAAAGTGCCGACAGTAGTTCAAAGAACATAACTTCACTTTGTGGCATTTGAGAAAAAGGAGGAAGAAATGAACTTTTCGGTGGCAAAAATACCATGCATATTTGGTTTTAGATCTACTTCGTGTTTTGGTGTCACTATTCTCTACCCAAGGAGAAAAAGGTCGATAAATGTGTGTCGTATCTTCAATGGCAACAAAATAAAAGTGGTTGATTCAGTTTGCGCTGATGCGCTCGGAAGTTAATACATATATTTTCAATTTAGCTTCTAAATGCAATCATTTAAGCAAGGAATCCGTAGATTTTACGCAATACGTAGTAGCTTACAGTTTTAGAGGTTCTTAGACATAATAGTGAAATGTTAATTGAAATAAACATTTTATTTACCAGTGCGATTCACTGAAAATTCTTAAAAGTGAATTATCTCAAATTAGTTTTGGATATTGAAGTGATCGTGAGGAAACTCTTGCTTGGATGAAGTTATATAGTAAACCGGCTGTTTTGAATTTTTTAGTGGCAGCGCGAAGACTGAATATCAGGCAACTGGGCTGAACTGCCGGTGAGATACTCAGTTGGAAAAATTCGGCCAAAAACTGTTGGTCCTCGTATCACCTAACAACTAATTATGTGCAAAACAAATCAAGGAAAAGTTGTGAACAACGTCATATGAGAGCATGAGAAAATAAAAGGATAAAATTATAGTACCAGTTTTCTTTTGTTCCGAAACGCATGTCTAGTCAGCTACGAATCCTAGTCGGACAACAAAAGCATAAAGTGTATTGCTGAAAGTTTTGTAATGACTTTCCATCCAAACTCGTACGAACAAAGTTGGAACCGACCTCTCATCGGTTCTAGACGCGCAGTATGAGTCGTGCCAACGAACGGTACCAATCAGTCAACCAGTTTGTGCATCCATAATAGTTCGAAGAGGATTTCATTCGCAGGTCTTTAAATTTATTACGTTCAATCACGTGTATCAGCCAACATTAAACGCCCGTTCCAAATGCATCGAAAACACAAACATACGGAAAAGAAACCTACTTTACTTTATTCTGCATTTCTTCCTTATTCCATTCAATCAAAAAAACTGAATTCTATTTCGCGCTACTGAAAAATATACTACGTTAATTCGAACCTGACAAATGCTACGCTAAGAAAAAAACAAGGCCAGCAAAGGTACCGCACACGACGTGACACCGGACATGCACGGATTTCTAGAACCCTACCCTCTTAACGGCATACCTACCGTTCACTCTCCCTCCTGCTGAAAATAACGGGCGGGCTGGAAAGGAAAGTCTTGTTTGTATTAGCAATTCATGTTATTATTTTTTTATTTACTTTAATCTATTAACAATAAAAGCTTAGAATCAACTGCAGCAGCAATAGTAGGACAGTTATTGCATTAAAACTATCGGCAATAATATCGATGCAATGAATATGTAATTCTTATACATTGTATTTTGAGTATGTCAATTTTACTCACTATGCGTCAATGGATGAATATGAAAGAAATATTTGTAAAATTTTACTTCCATTATTTTTGCTTTAAGTCTAGACATACACGCGTATTGTATCTTGAATTAAATTAATGGAAAGCAAGCAACATTGTATTTTATTAACTTCAGCTTTTGTTGATAATTATGAATGAATGAGTGGTTTCCAAAGATAATTGATTATACACCACATTCCATTAAAAACACCACATTCCATTATACACCACATTCCATTAAGTACAGTTCAATTCCGTTTTATTTGTTATTGTATGGGCAATGAGTTATTAATAATGGAGATTCTCTGATTTCCGCTTTGGCGTTAATTATACAAATATTCATACCACATTAACTTGGGTTGTAATAACTTTTCCAATTTGGTTCAATGTCTGTTAATGTAAGTAAACGGTTGTGATAGCAGGTTATTAAGGACAAGAAAACAAGAACGTTTTAAACCTAATTTTAGCACGATTATCATTTCTATTTATCACATGAGTCTTTGTCATAATTAGGATTATTCATTTATTTTTTTTATGTTCGCCCTAATTGCAGATGAAGTTGTGAACCTTGGTATTTCTCATATATGTATATATATATATATATATATATATATATATATATATATATATATATATATATATATATATATATATATATATATATAAATATATATTTTTTTTTATTTTCTTTGTTTATCAGTTACCCTGGTATCGAGATGTTTGTATTGCTTGGTCAATCGTAATATTTGAGGGCGCGGAAGCATTTGAACGCAGCTGAATTTTAAACAGCACTTTTAAGCCGCTTAAATAGAAGGCGGCTAAGCCACGACAGTTTCTTTTTCCAAGCAAATGCTAGTTGAACTCCAGCAGATAATCAAAATTCCTTTGTGTTGTTGTTGACGTTGAGTATTTCATTAACTATGTATACAATTATTAAGCACTGCAATCTTATCTCTACATGCCCACACGCATTGCCAGCTACCCGAGTAGCACACTAGTAGACCAGCGAAGAGTTTGATTGCCAACTAAAATGATCGTAAAATGTAATCTTGTTACACTCGTCGCGATGAAATTCACTAGTCGGTGTTCATTAAAATTTGATAAGAAGTCAGAAAGTTGCTTCAAATATTCAGAAAAATGACGTAGCTGAGACAGAGCATATATACTAACTATCACCTGCAATCGAGGAGCTGTCAAAATGAAAAGAGAGGCAAATAAACGTGTAAAAAATGGATTAAAGTGTGTTGGTAAAATTGCAAGCAAATTCAAGTTTTTGTTTACCATACATACGCACTTTTAGTTCAATTCTCTCTACTCCATAGTTACCGTAAGAAATCAAATTCATGTTGCACTATTTGCAATGAATTTTAACTCGGGGTTCCCAGCGAGCTTAACACCGATATTGTCCTCAACTTTTCCGCTGCAGTCACTCGAAATCCACGATTAGCTGATCGAGTCTTCGATCGCCACTTGCCCCCTTTTCCGTTTAATAGTACATCCACTTGCCGTAGCTGGGTACCAACTCAAAACAAGTTGAATTTGGCACACCTCGTCTAAATAATATCCACAAGCACCGCAAATCATTTTTTTATAAAGAATGCTCCTCTCTTCATGCAAGAAAAAAATGAGTACTTACGGCCGCCGCTAAAAGTCGATTTATCCAAAATCGGTTCCAAAATCCAGAAAATGTTCACAAGACGAGTGGAAGAGGCCAAACTCCAATGCCCTTCGCAAGCGCACATGGCAGCCCCAGACGTTGTGTCGTGTTGTTCATCGAAGATAGCACAGCTCCTATTGCTTGGAATGGCGTTACTAGAAAATCTGCGCAAATGAAAAGGAGCAGGCAGATAACCTTCATCCTCGAGTGGTTTCCAATGCACGCCCATGGTGAAAGATAAAAAATAACTCTTTTTTCTTGTTAGGCCGTCCTGCCGTCTGCAATTTGCTTGCGAAATCGGGTTAAAACAAAGGGACAAAGGTGGATCTTTATTTTCTTACCGATTTACTAGAAATTAAATCATAATAACTTGATCAGGGGCAAAGCCGACCAAATCACTTCCAATATGGCAGGGTGATGCTTTAACATTTGTATATATTTTAATGATATTGCTGATCTCGACTGTCGTGATTGAATTATAAATTTTGCTCAGATTTGAAATAGTCTATCTAATAATTTAATTTGAAATTGTTGGTTAGATGGACCCTGATTATTCTTCAGATATTGTGAAAAGACATTATCTCACCTTCACAAAACAAAAGAAATCAATATACGCTTGGTGAGCGTGGAAAAATACAGAAAATTAAATAAAAGAACAATGCGGCTCAGCCTATACAAATAATCAATTACGAATCTAATGGAAATTTAACTGTTCAATTTCTTTTTATTTTTTTTGCATTAAAGTGGCTACAGCGAGTGACATACATTTCCAATGAATATTTTAAGGTTAACTTCGCTAGCGCTGATTTTGCGGAAAGCTATCTATCGTTGGACTCAGATGAATAAGAACTGGATGGGCTAAGCTCATATAAAATGCATGAGAGAGCATGTGACCGGTTTCTGCTCTCTTCCAAGCGAACTGTCTGTCATTTCCTCCCCGTCTGCCTCTTGCTGGTCACTTTCTTGTTCCAGAAGCTGACTTAATGTGAACTGTCTGTCAAGTTGACTGATGTAAATTGGACGCCAAATTGGCCAATTTGCAAGTTTCGTCGCGAATTTTGTCCTATATTAAAACTGTGGAAAGTGTTCGCGATCTTAATTCGTTCCAAGTGTTTAAACATTCGATTGCAGTTTATAATTCAAGTAACTTTAACGTGTGACACTGTGAAATTAATTTACAATTTCAAAATGAAATGTGTAGTGCTTTCGTGTAAAAATCATAGCAGAGAGGATCTGTAGGTGTTTCATTTCACAAGTGAGAAGTTAATATGTTAATGTTTTGCATGTCTTTCATACAATGCTGAAGATTTTTCAAATAGAAAGCAAATTTTTAGTATTGTATGAAAATTCGTTTACATTGAGCAGCAGCCATGTTTGCTTGTGCATGTGGCTCTCTCTAAGGTTGTAAACAAGGGTGTAGCAGTAGGAAAAGTGGTCGCAGGGGTTGTTGCAACCATATTGTCACGTGGTTGTCCACTCCAGTATTATTTAATTACTCACCATTCTGCCATCTGGCCAAGATGACATTCCTCGACTCAAACTGACGCAGGATGGGAATGTCATCCAAGGCTGACGTTCAATAGAAAGCCATATGGAAGCGATGGGCATGTGCGCGAGTCGGCAGGGGCGTAGGGCCGATTCATTACAGTTTTTTATCTCAGTTTTGAGCTATTGGATATAGTCTGCTTATTTTTCTAACCGTCAAACCCAACTATAAAAATCTGGAGGAGTTTATCAATAACACCCACTATGGAGAAAAAAAAACATCAGCCCAGTCTCGAGTTCTGAAAAAGTAAACATTTCCGTGTCAAACATAAAATAGTCAAACTTTTTCGTGCATATGAGCATATTATAAGTATTTTCATGGGGAGTATTAATCAAACAATAAATGCATTTAGTCACGTATATATTCCTGTAATGTTGCTACCGAATGACTTTCAAGCATACTCAAAGAATAGAGTCGATAAACATTTGAAAAGGTTCACCTAAACCATCTATGAGCACTCGTTGAGGGTAATGGGTAAGTACCCGTCTGGTTTTAATTAAAGAGATTATGGAATTGCATGACGCTTTGGCAAAATCTTTAAATTAATTTAAAAATAAAAAAAATGCTAAATGTTAGTGCTTTAATACAGTCATAAAATAATGAAAACATATTTTTGGTGTAATCGTAAAAGTTCGCGCAAACGCTATTTTGAATTCCTAAACAAAAATTTCCGTTCCAACATTTCGCTTAGATATTTACCTGTTTTAGACTGTAAAATTTTGTTTAGCTTTAAGTAATCCAACTTCGAAAAAAAAAAAATAAAATTAGAAGCTGAATAAAATTTGAAACTCGGTCTTTCCATTTGGTTTTGTTAACCTTACCTGCTGTGGGACTCACCATGTTGACTAGCCCCTCCACTATAATAAGCTAGTCATTGGGTGAGCTCACCCCTTTTTAAGACGTTTTAGGTGCTCTTGCAGGGTAGAGTGGCCTTCCACTTGGATTCCCCATTTATGTTAAAGTGTTATGTGATTCCATCATATAAGACTATAACATAAATTTGACAGGTTTATATTTTTCATTTAAGGGAAAAATTCATGCAAATTACGTTTGTATGAGTTTTCCATTTAAATGGAAAATATATGGCCATATCTACGTTGGATCTTGATCCGGGTGGGGGGTGCGAGGGGGCATCGCCCCACTCTTATTTGGAGGCCATAAGTATCGTCACTAACGACGAAGTCCTCCTCAGTTCCGTTTATATTGCTTTAGCAAGTCCAACCCTTAGTAGGTTACTTCGGCCTCAACTTCGGTCGATACGTATTTATATCCGCAAAATTCATGAATGCGAAATTTTTTTGTAGTGGATTCTTGTCCAGGGGAGAAGAATTTGCCCCACGATACCGCAATGCTAACCTGCCAGCGCATTCCAGCATCCTCAGACAAGGCCTATCTCGGTAACCACCACCATCCTCTCCCACCAAGGAAGCAGACCATCACTGCAGGCCTATACGGACATTTAATTACACTGCAATTTCACTACATCTTACATTGAATTATTTTCATAGACTTGGCTTATATTATATTTCACAAGATGATAATGTCTTCAAATAATACAGTGTTGATGTAATACCTGGGTTCATTACTCTAATTTCTGCTAAAAAATTGCGGATATGAATTTATTATGTGGTTAATTCTTAAAACTCCTACCTTAATAGGGCTATATGTAATGATTTTTAAGCCTTGTTCACTCGTTTGAGAGATTTTGCGACGGGAATCTCAAATAATTTCTTATCGGTCCTAGACGTGAAGTCTTGGAACGTGACAACGGACTTTATCCATCAGGTTGACAAGTCTGGATACTCTTAATATACTCCAATGTGGCTGCTGGCTAGCGAGCTAGCTCGGAGAGAAATTTGGGTTACAGGTCTTACACGAGCAGAATAAATCCGAAATACAAAAACTCAGCCACTGGTTTACATGCCCGATTTAACGCGTCGAACTACTTTCAATGATTCTACTTTAAACTACTTTAACTGCATCTTAAAGAAAAGGAATAAAGACAACCCCTTAAAAAAACGTGCACCCCAATTTTACCGACACAGTGCCTGAAATAATCTGCGTGAACTCTAAGTCAAAAAAATCTACTCTAACAAAAAAATGCATAAGTCCAATTATGGCATCGCGTAACTACTGCATCATCATTTACGGATTACTGGAACCCTACCTTTCAGTGGCAGATTCACCTTTTCCTCGCATTGTTCTGCTGAAAGGGAACGGGCTTGCTGGAAATGAAAGACGTGAGTAAGTTAGCAATTCATTTTGGGCTTGTTATTTTCATTGATCATTTACATTCTATCACATTTTAATTTCAGCCTTATTCATTCAATTTAATTAATAGCGAATATATGTATATTTAAGTTTATATAAATGAACAGAAATCTAAAAAATCAATCCGTTAGTAACAATCCTTTTTTTTTTAAGCAAAAAAAAATTATTTAATTATATGGCACCATAGAATTTTTGATTTCAAGCAACATTTATTCACAATTTATAAGATTCTCACTCTAACTTAAATACAATATAATGGTGCTGCTCTCCTAAGCGAAAGAACCAGTTATTCTTCACCCGGGCTATCTTGGCTATCAACTTGATAGCACATTTTCTTGGCCCGATAGAGACCAGCGTTTCCAGCATAGGGCTGGTGCAAGCAAAACTGTGGTTTCATCATGGATGACGGACACTCCTCAGGAGCTGCCACACGCCATCATCCACAGGGCAGCTCGATCGCGTGGTCCCAAGGTGAACATTGGACCCTTTATATCATCATCCACGACGAAACCGCAGTTTTGCTGGCACCAGCCCTATGCTGGAAACGCTGGTCTCCATCGGGCCAAGAAAATGTGCTATCATGTTGGTACCCAAGATAGCCCGGGTGAAGAATATGTGGTTCTTTCACTAAGGAGACCGGAACCATTATACTTAACACGTTTGAGTTGATTCTAGTGTGGAAACTTGCAGCTCTATATAAGTTGCATGTTGGGCGTGTTCCCACATGCATATAAAGGGTCCAATGTTCACCTTGGGTCGTGCTGCCCTGTGGATGATGGCATGTGGCAGCTCCTGAGGAGCTCCGTCATCCACGATGAAACCACAGTTAAATACAATATTTATCGGAATTCTTTTGAAACGTAATTGTTGCTGAAATTGGATGTAAAAACTTCTAATAAATTAAGCTATATTACTGTAGGAACGCGAATGTGCAATTTCAAAAACACAAATAAGTTTTTAATGCTGTAGTTCATAACTCGATTCTTGATCAGTTTTATATCAATTATTAAATAAAATGTTCGATCTTTACTTTAACTTTAAAACGTGATTCAAGTGCAGAATAAATAGGTTAAAATCAAATATGGAAATTTATCGTTGACTTAAATTACGCACATCAATCTCAAATTAATAATGTTGACATTTGATTCCAATATTTTTAATTATTTGTTTCATATTCACTGGTGATCAACTTATCAAGGACTAAAAAAACATACGGTGAACTAAAAGTATGGCCAAAAGTACCTTTAAGTTGATTAGTTTAAAACAAATTCTGAAAAGATTTCCTATCGGTTGGTTGAAGGCGAAAATAACAATTCACAGCTAAAATTGTCTGTGAGTCATCACCGTTATCAGATAAAATAGTGTTTTAAACGCAATATGAAATTAAAATTAGCTAAGGATCGAAACCATTTCAAACATCTACAATGACCTCACAGAAACATTTAAAATTCACAGCGAATACGTTTGGACTTAATTTTGTTTTGAAATGACAATAATAATTAACTACTGACATAAGTTGTAACTAAAGTACAAATACTAGTGATTCACGTGATTGGATCATTAAAGGAAATTGGTTGTTTTTCTTCTCATTTGTTTTTACAAAAACAAAAAAACAGTTATTGATTATCCGCTTACGACAAGTAACACTTTTTCTTATATCATTTTCTTCTTAAGTCTTCTTATACGTTTACTCTTACTTAAAGTGAAGGCATCATAACATTTTAGTTTGGTTTTAGCATTTGAGGATGTAGAATCTTTAATTTAATTTCAGTAATGAAAAAATGGCTGAGAAAGTATTGGGAATAAAATATTTTAGGACGAAGCGGTACATTTAACTGAACAATTTGTTTTATTAGGTTAATAATGATTTTTTTTTCTACTCACAAATTTAGTCTAGCGAAGCTCTGTGTGGAGTAACTAGCATAAGCACAGTAATCTTTCCAGCACTACTTAATGCCGACATAACTATCCCCGAGCCAGTTGTGACATGGTTACTCGATTCTGTAGATGAAGTAGCTAACATCCCATATGATATAGAGAATTAGCAAAGTCACTATCCAGGACACCATAAATATGTTCGCTGTGTTTAATGTGCCAGTAGAATTATCGCAGTCGCAGTAAGACGCGATAAATTTTCTGCCAGCACACAGGTGGGGTCAAGCTCACCTCGCGACACTAATCAAGTCGCGCCAAGACTTTGAGTCCGCAATCGCAGTTTGTTACGTGGGGTTAAGCCAACATTGAAAGAGCCTCTTAAGAACGGTCCACAAACAGATTCGTACTCTTAAATGCCAAATATTTTTCTGCCGGGAAGAATTCACATCCATGAATTGCGCACATTTTCGATTTCATTTTTTCCCGCTTTGAATACCTTAATTAGTTTGCATTCTGCTGTACTTGTAATTTTGTTTTTACGTATAAAGTATTTCTGAAACTAAAGTGTGGCGTCCACTGTTCTATTCCCCTTCGCAATTATAAATGTTCGGTGCGGTACCGAAAAATATACTACGTTAATTTGAGTCCAAAAAACCCTACTCTAATAAAAACGCAAAACAAACGATTGTACCGCGTACCGCACGACACGATTTCTACAACCCTATCCTCGAAACGGCATACTTACCGTTCACTCTCGGTCCTGCTGGAAGAGAAGAGCATGCTGGAAAAGAAAGTCTTGTTGTCTAGCAATTCATTTATTCATTTCTAGCTTTATCTTATGAATCGGTACAACTAACAATAACAACTACATCACCTATTTAAAAACATAGTTGATGCCTTTTCACTAAATAAAAAAATAAGCCTTAATAGAAAAACGGAAATAATAACTAGACTTGTAAGGCAATTAGAGCCAATTATCCTTATAATGAACAGGGAAGAAAAGAAACATTTCATTATTTATATTTCATTTGTTGTTGTTGCATTAATATGTAATAAATAATTGTATTATAAATATTATAAATTTTATTTAAGCAGATTTCTATTTTCCCGTTTTTCTCTTTATTTAATTTTGTGCAGAAACTACATTAATCTTATAATAAAACTAACTTTTCTTCTTCTTCAGTACTGAAGAAGACTGCAAATAGTAGTCGAAAACAGCTGTTATACAAAATAAATAAAAGATCTAATGTATAATGAAAAATTAGTTTTATTATAATTTTGATAATATTAGAAAAAAACTGACTATATACAAGTACGTATAAACATTAATCTATTTATATGTTTACTCTTAAGTACCATTTTTTTCCTGTTTCTTTTGTTAGGTGCTTCTTTTTAAAGTTATTTTATTTCTCTTTCAAGAGTTTACTTTTTAATGTTTTATTCTTTAAACTCGTTTCTTTACGTATGGCAATTTTATGGATTTGATTTCAATTATTTCTCTAATCGTTTTACAAAATTTTTATAAACATTATTTAACCATCGGTAGATGCGATCACCTAAAATCAATAACCTGCTGAGTTGAATGTGAAAGGGGCTAATTAAACTAAAATGAAGCTTATTTCGCTATCAAATTCAGTAAAGATGAGCCTCGATCTCACTGGGAAGAGCAAAAAAAATTTCAAAATATTCAATTTAAGCTTGCTTTGCGACAAGCGATAAATTATGTCCATGGGTAAGCTGTTGAAATTTACAGGATTGAAATTGAAAGAATAATAGAAAGGCATATGACCGACACCCAATGCCGGTTGATGTATAGCGTTCTCATATTCAAAGATTAATGTGGAATATGTCAACAAAACAATGCTTTCACGGCGATAGTAGTTAAGATCTTAATTAATCAAAGCGAAAGATTCCGACCTAAATTCCAGTGGAATAATTGAAATATATAGGTTGCAGATCAAGCACTTGATACCAAAACTACTCAATTCATGCAAACATTGATACAAAAGGACATACTTGAGATGGATTTTCTTCACACAGTTGCCGAAAGATTCGGGAGTAGGCTTGATAGTAAACAAATAATTTTCAAAATAATATTACCTCTGGAAATCGTCTAACTTGTAGTAATCGAGTAGGTATGGCTCAAAAAGCCAGCGTACGAGAGTTTGTCTCGTTACCACTCTGGGCCTAAAATTTTATTAAAATTGTCCAAATAAATAATCTTTGGAATGGACAATGTAATGTCCATGGGTGGACATATTCATATGTCGAATTCAAGTAATATGCCACCCACATCAATGCTGTTCGCTCCAAATATGAGTTCATCGTCGACAATATGGTTGATGCTGGGTCAGATAATGAAGATAATTCATCTGACGAAGCATTGTCAACAGATAAAGCTAGACCTGCTTCACTAGATAAAATGATAGCTTTAGTTGCATCATTAGTAGAACGATCTCGAGGAGCAGACTTCCGGTTACATTTATCACCTAAGGATTATAGTGCTGTAGCAGGTGGAAAGGGCTTTCTATTCTTATATCAACAAATAAAAGACAACATCAATCCGCATCAAACGCGGCATTTAATTTATGCGCTCTGTCGTTGGGACGAAAGATTGGCAAATCAAATAATAACAATGCTATTTGCATCAGTAACAAAACACACCGAACTGTGTGGTCCCTTCTTTAAGTTATTAACGCTTCTAACAGAGCCACAAGGAGGTCCTTCAGGTTTGCCATGCTTTTCTCAGTTAGTATTGCAACGAGTATGGGATGCAGCAGAATATTGCCCTCAGTCGGCCCTGGATTGGCTTGCTGTGCAAGCACCTCGTAACAAAATAGCTCATGCATGGATTTTACAATCGGCTGAAAGTTGGGTAGAACAGTTTTAATGGCGCTAATAATTCGCGAGTTCGCAACGCTGCATCCTACTTGCTGGTATCTCTCGTGCCATCACAATCATTTCGTGCAAATTATCGAACCCATTCACTCCACAAGTTACCCTTTAATATACCACATAGAGAAATGAATGGCGACGCGCAAATTATACTACATACGATTTTAAATCTTTTGTTACGTCTATTAAGATCTGCTCGCGCCTACACAGATATAGCTGTTCATGGAACAGCTAAGTTAACATCTTACTTTACTTTGCTGACTTATTGTATGGTGTCTAAAACTGAAAAGCTTATGTTGGGACCGTACATGCGTGTTTTGCGGGAACTCTTTCACCCGCGATTATCAGAGCCCAGCGTACCAGCGCATCATAATAAGCATGCTTTGTTGGCATTCTGGTTCCATGCAACAAACGATTGCCCAGAAAATGCTCTGCTAATTGCAAACTGCCCTGATATAACGCGAAATATAGCGTTTAATTATATTCTAGCTGATCATGATGATTCTGATATTGTTGCGTACAATCGAGCTATGTTACCGGCATATTATGGTTTTTACGAATTTGCTGCCAACAGAGTAGAACTCCGACTCGTCAACTTGCTGCCCATCAAAACCTACAGTGGGCATTCAAGAATATCACACCACATCAAACGCAGTACCCGCTAGCTTTTGATGAGCTATTGCACTTGATGACTTGATTCGCAGCTCGGGATGGAGATGCCTCCGAGCAGGGACAGCGAGAAGTTTCAAATCTCAGGCGAACAACGCTATCAGCGTACTTAACAGGAGGAGTTACTTGGTGCGCACATGGATAGCGAACAAGTGTCGTCAAGAGGATTATACTGGTGATTACGGTTGTTAGAAGACTATCAACAAACCGAGTGGAAGATTGCGATGCATTCGAGAGATGGAATTTGGTTTTTGCGCGGATTAGCGGCACGCGGAGTGAATTGAAAAAGACGAGGGGTGAGAAAAGCGCGCGATTAGCGTGAACGTGGTTAGGGATAATTTGAAGTGTATAGATTATTGTTGAAGTGTTTTGATGTTTTCTTACTACGTTAATGATTGAGTGGACGATGCAATTTTGCAAATAACGGTGAAAGGATGGAAATAAATTAACGATCTTTGGAATTGCGGGAGTCTGTTGGAAACCGCAAGACAGCACGGACGCCGCGTGGAGATTTAACTGGAAGTGTTATATATACGCAATTTTGTGGAATTGGATGACAATTCGTTCTACAAATTGTTGTGTTTCGAATGAAAAGAAATTTTATAGTGAAAAATTGCCCCAATTAAACCTAACGGATGTTTCGGAGAGTGAAAGGGAAGGAAATGTACCGATAATAGTACGGTTGAGTTAAAGCCAATTTCCAAAGTGAATTTTCTCGCAATTGTGCGGACGCGATTATTTGTAGTGTACGGAATAAGCCATTTGTATAGAGGTTTTTGATTCGTCGAGTTGTAACGGAACCGTTTTCCGCCGACTGGCCGACTGAATTGTCGCGAATCCCATCTTTCTATTGGAATTTGCTGCACACCGAAGGGGAACGAGATGTCTTTTTGCAGAATCAGCGAAACGCCCGTACTCCAAAGAGCATTTGTCTCCACCGATAAGACGGAAGTTAGCTAGATCGCGTATGAATTCATATAGGCAATAATTTACTCACGGGACTCCAAAATTTGCTCATGATAGACATCGGAAACGTCAGCCGTCTAGGGAAACGTGAAGCAATCATTGATTATATTCGATTAGGCGCCCGTTATTCTTTTTGTGTTTTGCTTAAAGTTATTGAATTTAGTGGAAATAAATAATTAAATTTTTCATTCCGTCATAAGTAAATGAAACGGTTAGTGCGAGTGAATTTTGGTTTCGGTTTTGATTATTTAACAATTCCAGGATTCCCCGCCCTGAACACGAGCACTCGTCAGAGGAGGTTTGGGGGTAAGTACCCTTCTTTGTTCAACAATTATATTTTATTTGCATGTTTCATTAAATTTACATACATTCTAATACTTGAACCAAAGCACTCGGACACCGGTGTTTCTTTCCATAAATTCTGTAGTTTCGAAAAGACCTTGCTCATTTGTTACCGCCTTTGTATTGAATTATTTAATATTTTAAACTAAAGATAATTGCAATGATCTCTCGCTTATACTTTTTTTTTTTGAGCAGAACCTAATGTCAATTTTTTGTTAAATAAAATGCATTAATATACCATAACTTTCGGTCTTTCTGTTCCGCTTCTTTTGGACCGAGTATAGGACCCGGTACGGTGGCAGGCTTTCACCTCAAAACATGAGCCAGCCGCCGGGTACATAGTTAATTCTTCTTCTTCTTCTCGGCAGATACCGACACCTTCTTCTGCCGAGGCAGCAGACCATCGCTGCAGTCCTTCACGGACCTTTTGAACATTCTTATTCACTACAAATGGCGCCCAATGTGGGGCCCAAAATGCCCGGCTGTATCATCAGTCGTAAGCACGAGACAGTCCATCGTCTCTAGGTGTCCCCACAAGGTGTTAGGATTATTGGCGGGTAGGTAACTCCCGAGGGTTTTTGCACTAATCGTGCCCCAGCAAGCCTAGTAACTTCCGAACGTGTGTTGTCTTTGGACATCAATATCGTTTGGTCCTGCTTTTGATTTATACTTTGGTGGTTTACCACAATTGTATAACTAGTAAGGCCAAATGATATTAGAGTCCCTATTTGTGTTTGGAAGTTATTATCTCAACATTCATTTTGCGGAGGATTCTGATCCGCTCCCCAAACCAGCGGTGCCTGGGTGTCTTAAATTACATGGATTTTGATTTCATGTAATTGGCTGATTAGCTAATCCATGACTATCCATGACAAGACACGCGCTGCTTGTGGATCGGAATTCAACCCTGGGCTGACAAGTGGTAACTTGAAAAACTTGCGGATGAGGGATCACTTCTGAACCCTGATTCTCATGGTGCCGCAAGAGAGTTGTCCCTGAAACACTACAGAAGGAATGTGCCAGTGGTGTCCATAACTGGGAAGAAGGACGGAATGGAAAGACCGATTATTTTTTTTTGAATAACGTAATTTTTAGCATACATTTTTTTTTTTTTTGAGGAATGTTTATAGCTCGCCACTTTCGGCCACTTGTGATTGTTTCGTCCTTTTAATAATCAATTTATTTATAGCATCATTTTGAACATCTCATGAACACACTTTTATTATTCTATTTATTAGCGTCAACATTTTTAGGATAGCGTAATGGACATTTCAAGCACATGTCGACTTTGCCTACGGATTGGCGATAAAATGTACCCGCTGTTTGATAGTTTTGTCGATGAAGCGAGGAGGACTGGTGTCGTTAGCCTACTGAAGGAGTACATCAAGATTAATATTGTTTTCGAAGATGTCACCAGACCACATCTGTGGTGATTGTTACACTGAAGTGGAACGGATATACTCCTTCATAAGTCGCTGCAAAGAGACCGAGACAGCCCTATAACGACTCAGATCGGCACGACGTCCTCAGGAACCAACCCTAAACCAGCCAACCAAGATTCAGAGAACTGATTGCTATCCGTCTGAGGATCCAGATCCACCATCTCGATATCAGCCTTGGAACTCCTGGGATCTTCCGCCACGACTCAACCAAATACCACCAACGATTCTAGGTCCAATGGCTCCACAGGAACAACCCTATATGCTGAAGCCAAAGCATATCCCCAGCATTGTCCAGGGTTGGAATCTTCATTTTAGCGAGGAGCCAAACGGCCTGAACGTGGAAGTTTTCATTGGTCGGGTGGAGTCCTTAGTCGGAGAGATGTTGGCCAGCGACTACACGGTGCTGGCAGGATATTTACCAATGCTACTTAGGGGAGCAGCACTTGAGTCATATTGGCGAATACATTCGGCCCCACCATCAATACGCTGGTCACGGTTGAAGGAGGTACTCCGCATGGAGTATCCTACGGTAGATATGGACGAATTGGTACTGGACAAGATCTATGCTAGATGGCAGCGTCCAAACGAGTCTTTTCAGCAATATCGAGCCGATATCCTTCGACTGAATGACCAGTTGTCAGAGCCGATGTCTTCCACTCAACTGCTGCGGGTGTTGAAACGGAATCTAAGGCCGGAACTTCGTCGCCATGTCGTAAACTCGGACCCGCAGAACATGGAATCACTGCTGAGGCTCGTGAGTCAATTGGAGAGGCTTGAAGAAGATCTCCAAGAACGGCCTTACCTGCATGCGAGGACGGGTCCACGACGTGAAATCGCAGAAGTGGCACCAATTTGCAACAACCCAGATCTGGAAGAAAACACGGAGCCAAACACCTGTGTTCCGGACTACCCAGATGGTGCCACTCCAAAAAACGGACGAACGACTACCCTACCACCTCAGCGGTACTCGAAGCCCCCGCAGTAGTTCCCCAGCCAGCTGCCCACTCCAATAACCCTGACGTTAACCCACCAGCCATGTTCACTATGACTGCGGATGTTCACTCTCTTCCGGAGACCTCGCCAACGACAATATTGAAGCGACCACCACAGTCACTGCCAGAAGAACCCCGGCTGCCTCAAATACGCACTCTAAAACCTTATCATGTTCGACTGCGGGAATATCGGGTGGCTCGAGAGCGAATATTTGCTTCCGAAGTAGTCACTTCCCGCCCGCGCACGACAAAATGGTCAACCCGTCGTTGGCAGGATTTCCGCCAGAGAGTGCGCAATTGCCGTCAAACCTTAAACTCTTGTAACATCTCGGAGGTTGCTGAGAATGAGATCAGACCTTATCATCCAATTAAAGTGTTGGGCGAAACCGTGTTTGCATTGATCGACACGGGTGCCAGTATCAGTTGTCTTGCCTCGAGCTTTGGCTCGAAGGTGCTCCAAGAATACCTGACCTTGATTAAATCCTGGCGCACTGAAATCAGTACAGCTGATGGCACCAAACACCCTATACGAGGTAAACTAACCACACCCGTGACGTTCAGGGGTCAGACGAAGGATATTACTTTCTACATTATCCCGTCTTTGACTCAGAATGTGTACCTTGGCGTCGATTTCGTCCTTCGCTTTGGACTGGCCTCCGATTTATTCACAGATTTGTCTTTAAATACCAGATATGCCAACGAAATCACTTCTATTCCCGATAGGCATGACCTGACGCCTAACCAACGGCAACGCCTGGAAGCATCCATTGCTGCTTTCCCATCTTACGCTACCCAAGGCCTTGGCCGCACTACCCTAGTCTCACACGCCATCGACGTTGGCGATAGTAAACCGATTAAGCAGAGACACTATGCCATCTCACCGGCCATGGAGAAATTGGTGTATGCGGAGCTGGATAGGATGCTCGAGTTGGGGGTCATAGAGGAGTCCCAAAGTGCCTGGTCATCACCGGTAACCTTGGTGGTGAAGCCAGGTAAAGTCCGCCTCTGTCTTGATGCCCGTAAGGTAAACGCGGTTATCATCAAGGACGCGTACCCTCTTCCACTCATCGATGGAATACTAGGGAGACTGCCGAAAGCCAATTATATCACCAGTCTCGACCTAAAAGACGCCTTCTGGCAAATTCCCCTCGATGAGGGGTCAAGGGATAAGACCGCCTTCACAGTGCCTGGACGACCATAATATCAGTTCGTCACAATGCCCTTTGGCCTGTGTAACGCGCCGCAAACGATGACTCGGCTGATGGACAAGGTCATCCCACCTCACCTGAAACACTTAGTGTTCGTGTACCTCGATGATCTGTTACTCATCACGGAAACGTTCGATCAACACCTCCTACTACTACAAGAAGTAGCCCTGCACATCAGAAGGCGGGACTCACCATCAACGTACAGAAAAGTAAGTTTGTCATGAAAGAAGTCCGATATCTAGGACATGTCATAGGACATGGCACTATCAAAACGGATCCAGACAAAACTCGTGCGATTGGTGAGTTCCTCTTACCAAAAACAGTGAAGCAGCTACGACGTTTCCTTGGTGTGTGTGGTTGGTACCGAAGGTTTGTTCGGAATAACGCAACAGTTTCAGCGCCCCTGTCAGACATGCTGTGGAAAGGGAAGTTTATTTGGACCGAACTCAGCCGAAAGGCATTTGAAGAGCTAAAACAAGCCCTCACATCAGCCCCGGTCTTGCACAGCCCCGACTTCACTAAGCCCTTCTCCATTCATTGTGACGCAAGTCAACATAGAGTTGGAGCCGTACTGGTGCAATTGACCGATGAGGGAGAGGAAGCTCCCATCGCCTTCATGTCCAATAAGCTGAACTCGGCCCAAAGAAACTATACTGTGTCCGAGCAGGAATGTTTGGCAGCGGTAATGGCTGTGAAGAAATTCCGAGCTTATATCGAGGGCCACCGATTCGAGATCATCACGGACCACGCTTCACTACAATGGTTGATGAACCAGGCAGATTTACATGGACGCCTAGCAAGATGGGCTCTTAAACTGCAAGGGTTCAAGTTTTCCATCAAAAATCGGAAAGGGACCCAGAACATCGTACCCGACACTCTCTCACGAATGTTTTCCCCAGAGGGACCCGAATTGACAATAAATGACGAGGACCCCATCGAAATAGATTTGGACAGCCCACATTTCGAATCAGACAGCTACAAAGAGTTGAGGCAAACCATCGCGACCCAACAATCGCAGCTGCCTGATTTGAAGGTAATAGACGGCTACGTGTATAGATGAAATGAATACGCCACTGGTGATCCATGGCAGGAAGAAGAGTCCTGGAAACTCTGGGTACCGGAGGAAATGACACAACCTCTGATCCTCCGCGCACATGACCATCCTTTAAGTGCCCACGGTGGTTACGGTCGGACGTTACGGTGACTCAAGAAATACTTCTTTTGGCCTAAAATGGCATCGCAGGTCAAAGACTACGTGAGCACCTGTGAGACCTGTAAAGGCACTAAAGCGCCCAACCAGCCTCTTCGACCTCCTATGGGTCAACTCAACGTCCCAGAACGCGTATCCCAACGTCTATACATCGATCTACTCGGTCCATATCCTGGGTCTTCCATGGGACACATCGGAGTTCCGGTCTCGGCAGTTTAAGGGCCTACTCGAGCGGTATGGCGTTGAACACCAACTGACGCCCATATACTCTCCTCAGTCTAACGCCTCCGAACGGTTGAACCGCACCCTATTGGCCGCGATCCGTTCCTACGTCCACCCATCCCAAAAAGATTGGGACCAGTGATTGTCTGCCATCACATGCGCCCTGCGATCCTCGTATCATTCCGTCACTGGTGTCGCCCCTTACTTTGCCACCTTTGAACAGCACATGATTTGCCACGGTAAATCATACCGGCTGTTACGGCAATTAAAGTGTTTGCGAGACCCCGTCGTTGCGCTGGAGCCCCACGAACGTCTAGGAGACCTCCGCCAACAAATCGGACGGAAGATTAAGGCCGCAGGAAGTGCAAACGAGGCGCAGTACAATCTCAGGTCACGATCTGCTAATTTCAAAGAAAGAGATGAAGTTTTTCGGCGCAATTTCCGACAAAGTGACGCCGCGGGGCATTACAACGCCAAGCTGGACAGGCGATTCTTGAAAAGCCGCATAAAGAAGGTAATGGGACCTAACCGTTACCTGATAACGGACCCATCGGGAAAAGAAGTGGGGATATACCACGCGAAAGACCTGCGCCGATAGATAATTAGTCACGTCTGTTTTGTCCGTCCGCATATATTTTCAAAAAAAAGAAAAAACCCGCAAGGGTTGTATACTTCCGGCCAAACATAAACATAAGTCAGTCCGTCCGTCTGTCAATTGTGTTTTTCTTTTATTGTTCGCCACTGCGTGTCCCGACGGCGAAGACAACCCATGGTACCCTGAAAGATCCTTCAGCTCCTTTTTCGCAATCCGCATCGCCTTGGGATCGCGAGAAAATTAGCTGCCCTGTAGTAATCGAGTAGGTATGGCTCAAAAAGCCAGCGTGCGAGAGTTTGTCTCGTTACCACTCTGGGCCTAAAATTTTATTAAAATTGTCCAAATAAATAATCTTTGGAATGGACAATGTAATGTCCATGGGTGGACATATTCATATGTCGAATTCAAGTAATATGCCACCCACATCAATGCTGTTCGCTCCAAATATGAGTTCATCGTCGATAATATGGTTGATGCTGGGTCAGATAATGAAGATAATTCATCTGACGAAGCATTGTCAACAGATAAAGCTAGACCTGCTTCCCTAGATAAAATGATAGCTTTAGTTGCATTATTAGTAGAACGATCTCGAGGAGCAGACTTCCGGTTACATTTATCACCTAAGGATTATAGTGCTGTAGCAGGTGGAAAGGGCTTTCTATTCTTATATCAACAAATAAAAGACAACATCAATCCGCATCAAACGCGGCATTTAATTTATGCGCTCTGTCGTTGGGACGAAAGATTGGCAAATCAAATAATAACAATGCTATTTGCATCAGTAACAAAACACACCGAACTGTGTGGTCCCTTCTTTAAGTTATTAACGCTTCTAACAGAGCCACAAGGAGGTCCTTCAGGTTTGCCATGCTTTTCTCAGTTAGTATTGCAACGAGTATGGGATGCAGCAGAATATTGCCCTCAGTCGGCCCTGGATTGGCTTGCTGTGCAAGCACCTCGTAACAAAATAGCTCATGCATGGATTTTACAATCGGCTGAAAGTTGGGTAGAACAGTTTTAATGGCGCTAATAATTCGCGAGTTCGCAACGCTGCATCCTACTTGCTGGTATCTCTCGTGCCATCACAATCATTTCGTGCAAATTATCGAACCCATTCACTCCACAAGTTACCCTTTAATATACCACATAGAGAAATGAATGGCGACGCGCAAATTATACTACATACGATTTTAAATCTTTTGTTACGTCTATTAAGATCTGCTCGCGCCTACACAGATATAGCTGTTCATGGAACAGCTAAGTTAACATCTTACTTTACTTTGCTGACTTATTGTATGGTGTCTAAAACTGAAAAGCTTATGTTGGGACCGTACATGCGTGTTTTGCGGGAACTCTTTCACCCGCGATTATCAGAACCAGTATACCCTATGTATACTGGTATGAACTGGGAGCACATTTGATGTGTATCCAATCTACATCATCAAGGCTCCCGGGGAAAGAACTCCTATTAACACCACTTACCTGCTATTCTGTCCATTTTCACTAAATCAACAAGAAGACGAGAGTTACATAATTAAACAATTTAGTTTTATTTTATATTTTAAATTAATTACTTTTACACTTCTTTAATTAATTTAACATCTTTCCATACTGTGTCTTCACGGACGGAGGATGCCTAGAAGAAAGTGGGGGTTAGTCGATGGTGGCTTCGCAGCGTAAAAACGCATCCAAGCCGAATGAGGTTCGCGGCTCAAGCCTACACCTCACCATCTAACTGATGTGTTGATTTCCTGCAATTGCACCGGAACTAGATGCACTTTCTGGCTTCGCTGATCACTTCGCGGTGAAATACACTTTGCGTACAGTTCTGTAACCACTGTTATTACTACTCGCCGTTTCTCGCTCGATCAATTGTCTTTTAAACGATTCATGCGGCCTCAATTCGCCCTAAATTCGCTGAGTAGTTGAAACGTGCGTTCTCGTTCCACGTAAACTTCTTCCTCCGCGCACGTCTCACTACTCGCATGGTGAAGCTTTGCGGCGAATTTGAGAAATGGTTTGAAGTCAGGGTTTAGCACAGTTCTCATGTACATGGTCGTTGTCGCCGCTAATGTTATGGCTTATGTAGTATAACACTTGGCGTAGCTTGTCGATATTTCCATAAGCACACCCCGAAGCTTCTTATGTACATGGTCGTTGTCGTCGCTAATGTTGTGGTTTATGTAGATCGAATTATGAAGTCTTTACGCTTGCCGTTGGTCGACAAGTACATGCTTTGATGACAATAGGCGTAGCTTGTCGATAATTCTATAAGCACACCCCGAAGCTTCTTATGTACATGGTCGTCGTCGCTATTGGTATGGATTATGAAGACTTTACGCTTGCCGTTGGTCGACAAGTACATGTTTTAATGACAATGGGCGTATGCGCTTGGCCGTATACACTTGGCGGAGCTTAGACGATTGACGACGTTGTATATAGCATAACATTTCCTCCGGCGGATTTGACTGATTTACGTACTTGGAGAGTGAAGTAAATCGTTGTTCCGTTCCAATGATGCGAATCACTTAATGCGTAAGTTGTACTTTGCGCTGCTAAGGCCATTACTATTGTCCGCTGTACTTCTCACTGCCTAGTGTTGATTGTTGTTCTGCTGCTGGTTCTTGATTGATATACTTAATTCTACCGATTAATTTCGTGTATTTTTAACTCCTAATTTACGCTACTTAATATTTTATGGCATAATTCAACGTTACAATTGTAAATTACTTCATTGTTTATTTTATATCATTACGGATTCATGATTTGTTTGCCTGAGTCACTAACCTGTATGGTTACGTTTTTACTTGATACTAACATAATATGTTAATTATAAATTGATGTTTTGTCTGATACTTAGTATTTCTTTTGATACAGTGAGTTAAGATTTTTTTTTTGATTGTTTATCAGTATAATTATTCACAAAGGTTTTTGTTTGATACAACTTTGAGCCAAGCAAGTTCGTGTTTGGTTTGATTCTACATATACAAACATAAATTAACAATGCAATAATGGAATTATGTTACGTTCGATTCTAATGTTGAAGAATATACTGAACATTTCTTCCGGTCCTAAATCGTTTTTTCTTGAGAATAAAACTATTATTTATATAAAACTATTTTTCACTTGAGGGATGCCGGAATTCAATATTACTTTTAATTGGCTTTACTTTATGAGACAGTACATTTTCCTTTAACTTCCATATTTGCTGCCGATTTTTCTTTAAATCAGAATTGTATATTATTGGTTTACCTATTTGTGCGTTACTAGGTTGTAGTACAGGTGTTAGCAAATTAACCTGTTAGCGTTAGTGAGGATGTAGTGTGAACGGTGCAGGTGCACTGGCACTTATTATTTTCTTCTTTTCCTTTTCTTTTTTTTTGGTTTTGTCTTTATATCCATTGCTACTTTCAATTTCTATTCGATTAACGTTCTTTTATATCTACTAATATCATATTTTTTACTGTTTCCTTTTTTTTTACTTTGAATATTTCAGATTTTACTTATTAAATTGTTTACATAATTGTTTCTTATTGCTTTTAACATTACTATAGTTTCTAATTAATTTTATTTAAGACGATAACTAAGCTTTCTTAAAGTTGTACATATTAATTATTGTGCCAATAGTTTAGTGGGAAGTTTTTTTGTTAGTATGTAGGCGGAACGTTATGAATTAATTTTTAATGGGATGGAATGTGTGGATATTTAGTAGGAATAGAACGTCAAGCTTGACGGTATTCTATTCGCTCATACTCGTATGGTTGATAAGATTGTTCACTCCAATCGCTTAATTAGCTTCGGACTTATTTCAGCCGAGCGAAAAACTTTCATTGTGGTGGCGGCGAATGCTACCTTATCAAAGCTTCCGCATGGGTTTCCATCGGGATTGGGAATTTTGTCGAGTACGCTCGCTTACTTGCTTCATATGGTGTGATAATGATTAAGCTTTGGGCTGAACAATTCGCACAATCATTGAAGTTCGTTATCAGGGAATAACGTACTGCGCTTATCACTACATATGTGCGAATTGGATCTGGCGAGTCGTCACAAGAGACCATAGTGAGTGTGATAAAAAAAAACAACTTTCCCCTTAATATGCATGGTTAATGTTGTTAATGGGAATGGGAGTCATGGATTGAAGGTTTATGTGATTGTTTTTGCTCGCCGCTAACGAGCTTTGAAGATATGATTAGCATTGCTTCTGCAATGATGCATGAGATAATTGAATGAAGCCATGTATTGTAGCTTTTACATGCGCTGATTGCTAGGAAGTATGTGACGTATATGATATGTATGTACTTATTCGTGGTTGGCTGGTAATTGCCTTGAAGAGCATTCGTTTTTAATTAAGTCGGCTTAATGCATTTCATAGTGGGCAGGGCTTTTACTTCATCCATGCTATAAGAGCTTTTGAGGTAAATGCATTTAACTATCGTTGCAAATTACATACTTTTTATTCATTTGTAGTTGTAAAAAGGGAGGGTTATTAGAAATGTATTCAGCAGTATGTGTAAATAGATGTGGATTATTTATAAGTTGGAATCTACTATTTATTATGAAGGTTTTTTGTTAAGTATAGAAATATTGTATGAATTGTGAATGATGATGATCTGTTTCATTAAATTGAAATTAAAAGGAGAGACACTAACACTATATGGGCTTGGGAACATATAGTTTCGACCTTCATTCAAGACCCTATATGTGTTCCGTCTAATTTTTCCCTAGTGTGTGTCTACTTAGTTTGGCATAATGCTGTCCTGGACCTTACTGGAAGACAGTACAGTGCCGTGCGAGGTCACTTCATTAGCCGTGAATAAATTTTTGATCTTGATCTTGATTGTTTAAAGCAACTTAAAGACATCTCCTAAGACGCTATTTGATATTGCCGCCATATATAAAGTAAAAGGGTGGGAAATGGGTGGGCTTTGAATTGTCTTGCGCTTTCTACAGGAGTTTTATTTGTGACTTTTTTTCTAACAGTTAGCAGTTATATAAGGTATTTATTGTGCAAGGAAACGTAGTGGCTTATTTAAAGGGTACATGATTGATAGCGTGTTGTAAACCCTTTTGGATCAACAGCTCAGAGGCTACGACTGGATGGTAAATTGATGTCTCTTTTGCATATGACTTAATACTATATGTAGCGTGTCTACCGAAAGTTGAAATCGGGCAGCTCAGAGGCTATTATGTATTTCTTTAGGGATTTACTAAAAATAGCGTGTCCGCCGACAGTTTACGTCGACGGATCAGAGGCTGTTGGGTAATCAACTGGTTTTCATTCCAGTGATCGTGCAATTTAGACATCGACAAAGCGTGGCTGCTGATAGTTTTGCCGGGGTTTTACCGACTTGACTGCCACTTAACCCGTTTCCTTTATATTATGAAATGGCACATTTAGTGCTGGATGTAAATTTGGTTTGTGAGTGAATTGCAGTGGAACTTGAAAGAGATAATTGGTTTTGGGGTAAAATCGTTTGGGTTGTTGCAATGTTCTAAAATTCTGCTGTTTCGAATTTCCCATGCTTAAATTGTTTCAGTGTAACTTAGTTTCATGTTTATTTGCGTTGGGAAATTGCCGTTCTCATGCAAATTATTCTTTGTATTTATGTAGCGCAGTTAATTAATTTAATTTGCTCTTGAATGTTATTGCATTTAAAAATATTGCCCAGATGTCTATCTATTCAATTTGCAGTTAAATGTTTGTTTTTGTTTGCTCTTTTAATTATGCTTCAGTTAATTCGAATGCTCATTCAATTCAAGAGATAAGATTTTAATATGCATATGGGTACGCGTATTGTCCAAGCAGTTGGAGTGATAAGTGGTATCATATTTCGATAACAATGGGCACGCGTTTGTTTGCTCGCTATTAAGTTTTCGTTTTGCTTTGTGTTTAATATTTACTTGTAATGTTTTGTGTTTTGCATGTTAGTTTATTGAAACTTTATATCTTCTATAAATTGAACGTTGGGTTTGAATGAGTTAGGAGTTAGTTTGAATGACTTTCAGATAAGAAAGATGAGATTTAAGATATATGAATGAGGGAGTAAATGAATGAAGAATTAAATGTTCAAGATGACTATTTGATTTTGGGACTGGTCTTATTTGATGGATATCATGAGTAGAAATATTATTATATTTGAATGTTGATATTATGTTTTAGTTATTAAAATGATCAATAGGATTATTTGTTTCGATTAAAGAGTGATCTGGGTAGATGACCAGTATGGGTAGCGTTAAACTGATATTATATTTTTGTTGTTTAAACGATTAACATGATCCTATATTTTTTTAGGAAGACTGGTAAAGTTTCATACTTTCTTTTTGTTATTGAAATGATTGAAATAATTATTTGATTTTTTTTTCGTTTTAAGAAGGTTGATTTAGTTTTATGCACTGTTTTAGTAGCATTATTATGATGTGCGGATATTGATACTATATTTTTGTTTTTTAAATGATTAAAATTATTAGTTGATTTTTTTAGGAAAGCTGATCTAGTTTGATGGACAGTATGAGTAGCAATGGTGTCTAACAGGAGTTGAATGGTTTGAGATATCGGCTGGGTGCATGGATTTTTCAGCCCATTTAAATTTGCTACACAGCGCAGTACACTTTGGTGTCTGCAAAACCGATATCCTACCGGCTGCGCCAATTTTGTTACAAAACCAGTATACCCTGTGTATACTGGTATGAACTGGGAGCACATTTGATGTGTATCCAACCTACATCATCAAGGCTCCCCGGGAAAGAACTCCCATTAACACCACTTACCTGCTACTCTGTCCATTTTCACTAAATCAACAAGAAGACGAGAGTTACATAATTAAACAATTTAGTTTTATTTTATATTTTAAATTAATTACTTTTACACTTCTTTAATTATTTTAACATCTTTCCATACTGTGTCTTCAATGACGGAGGATGCCTAGAAGAAAGTGGGGGTTAGTCGATGGTGGCTACGCAGCGTAAAAACGCATCCAAGCCGAATGAGGTTCGCGGCTCAAGCCTACACCTCACCATCTAACTGATGTGTTGATTTCCTGCAATTGCACCGGAACTAGATGCACTTTCTGGCTTCGCTGATCACTTCGCGGCGAAATACACTTTGCGTACAGTTCTGTAACCACTGTTATTACTACTCGCCGTTTCTCGCTCGATCAATTGTCTTTTAAACGATTCATGCGGCCTCAATTCGCCCTAAATTCGCTGAGTAGTTGAAACGTGCGTTCTCGTTCCACGTAAACTTCTTCCTCCGCGCACGTCTCACTACTCGCATGGTGAAGCTTTGCGGCGAATTTGAGAAATGGTTTGAAGTCAGGGTTTAGCACAGTTCTCATGTACATGGTCGTTGTCGCCGCTAATGTTATGGCTTATGTAGTATAACACTTGGCGTAGCTTGTCGATATTTCCATAAGCACACCCCGAAGCTTCTTATGTACATGGTCGTTGTCGTCGCTAATGTTGTGGTTTATGTAGATCGAATTATGAAGTCTTTACGCTTGCCGTTGGTCGACAAGTACATGCTTTGATGACAATGGGCGTAGCTTGTCGATAATTCTATAAGCACACCCCGAAGCTTCTTATGTACATGGTCGTCGTCGCTATTGGTATGGATTATGAAGACTTTACGCTTGCCGTTGGTCGACAAGTACATGTTTTAATGACAATGGGCGTATGCGCTTGGCCGTATACACTTGGCGGAGCTTAGACGATTGACGACGTTGTATGTAGCATAACACCAGCTTACCAGCGCATCATAATAAGCATGCTTTGTTGGCATTCTGGTTCCATGCAACAAACGATTGCCCAGAAAATGCTCTGCTAATTGCAAACTGCCCTGATATAACGCGAAATATAGCGTTTAATTATATTCTAGCTGATCATGATGATTCTGATATTGTTGCGTACAATCGAGCTATGTTACCGGCATTTTATGGCTTTTACGAATTTGCTGCCAACAGAGTAGAACTCTGACTCGTCAACTTGCTGCCCATCAAAACCTACAGTGGGCATTCAAGAATATCACACCACATCAAACGCAGTACCCGCTAGCTTTCGATGAGCTATTGCGCTTGATGACTTGATTCGCAGCTCGGGATGGAGATGCCTCCGAGCAGGGACAGCGAGAAGTTTCAAATCTCAGGCGAACAACGCTATCAGCGTACTTAACAGGAGGAGTTACTTGGTGCGCACATGGATAGCGAACAAGTGTCGTCAAGAGGATTATACCGGTGATTACGGTTGTTAGAAGACTATCAACAAACCGAGTGGAAGATTGCGATGCATTCGAGAGATGCAATTTGGTTTTCGCGCGGATTAGCGGCACGCGGAGCAAATTGAAAAAGACGAGGGGTGAGAAAAGCGCGCGATTAGCGTGAACGTGGTTAGGGATAATTTGAAGTGTATAGATTATTGTTGAAGTGTTTTGATGTTTTCTTACTACGTTAATGATTGAGTGGACGATGCAATTTTGCAAATAACGGTGAAAGGATGGAAATAAATTAACGATCTTTGGAATTGCGGGAGTCTGTTGGAAACCGCAAGACAGCACGGACGCCGCGTGGAGAATTAACTGGAAGTGTTATATATACGCAATTTTGTGGAATTGGATGACAATTCGTTTTACAAATTGTTGTGTTTCGAATGAAAAGAAATTTTATAGTGAAAAATTGCCCCAATTAAACCTAACGGATGTTTTGGAGAGTGAAAGGGAAGGAAATGTACCGATAATAGTACGGTTGAGTTAAAGCCAATTTCGAAAGTGAATTTTCTCGCAATTGTGCGGACGCGATTATTTGTGGTGTACGGAATAAGCCGTTTGTATAGAGGTTTTTGATTCGTCGAGTTGTAACGGAAGAATTAAACCGTTTTCCGCCGACTGGCCGACTGAATTGTCGCGAATCCCATCTTTCTATTGGAATTTGCTGCACACCGAAGGGGAACGAGATGTCTTTTGGCAGAATCAGCGGAACGCCCGTACTCCAAAGAGCATTTGTCTCCACCGATAAGACGGAAGTTAGCTAGATCGCGTATGAATTCATATAGGCAATAATTTACTCACGGGACTCCAAAATTTGCTCATGATAGACATCGGAAACGTCAGCCGTCTAGGGAAACGTGAAGCAATCATTGATTATATTCGATTAGGCGCCCGTTATTCTTTTGGTGTTTTGCTTAAAGTTATTGAATTTAGTGGAAACAAATAATTAAATTTTTCATTCCGTCATAAGTAAATGAAACGGTTAGTGCGAGTGAATTTTGGTTTCGGTTTTGATTATTTAACAATTCCAGGATTCCCCGCCCTGAACACGAGCACTCGTCAGAGGAGGTTTGGGGGTAAGTACCCTTCTTTGTTCAACAATTATATTTTATTTGCATGTTTCATTAAATTTACATACATTCTAATACCTGAACCAAAGCACTCGGACACCGGTGTTTCTTTCCATAAATTCTGTAGTTTCGAAAAGACCTTGCTCATTTGTTACCGCCTTTGTATTGAATTATTTAATATTTTAAACTAAAGATAATTGCAATGATCTCTCGCTTATACTTTCTTTTTTTTGAGCAAAACCTAATGTCAATTTTTTGTTAAATAAAATGCATTAATATACCATAACTTTCGGTCTTTCTGTTCCGCTTCTTTTGGACCGAGTATAGGACCCGGTACGGTGGCAGGCTTTCACCTCAAAACATGAGCCAGCCGCCGGGTACATAGTTAATTCTTCTTCTTCTTCTCGGCAGATACCGACACCTTCTTCTGCCGAGGCAGCAGACCATCGCTGCAGTCCTTCACGGACCTTTTGAACATTCTTATTCACTACAAATGGCGCCCAACGTGGGGCCCAAAATGCCCGGCTGTATCATCAGTCGTGAGCACGAGACAGTCCATCGTCTCTAGGTGTCCCCACAAGGTGTTAGGATTATTGGCGGGTAGGTAACTCCCGAGGGTTTTTGCACTAATCGTGCCCCAGCAAGCCTAGTAACTTCCGAACGTGTGTTGTCTTTGGACATCAATATCGTTTGGTCCTACTTTTGATTTATACTTTGGTGGTTTACCACAATTGTATAACTAGTAAGGCCAAATGATATTAGAGTCCCTATTTGTGTTTGGAAGTTATTATCTCAACATTCATTTTGCGGAGGATTCTGATCCGCTCCCCAAACCAGCGGTGCCTGGGTGTCTTAAATTACATGGATTTTGATTTCATGTAATTGGCTGATTAGCTAATCCATGACTATCCATGACAAGACACGCGCTGCTTGTGGATCAGAATTCAACCCTGGGCTGACAAGTGGTAACTTGAAAAACTTGCGGATGAGGGATCACTTCTGAACCCTGATTCTCATGGTGCCGCAAGAGAGTTGTCCCTGAAACACTACAGAAGGAATGTGCCAGTGGTGTCCATAACTGGGAATAAGGACGGAATGGAAAGACCGATTATTTTTTTTTTGAATAACGTAATTTTTAGCATACATTTTTTTTTTTTTTTGAGGAATGTTTATAGCTCGCCACTTTCGGCCACTTGTGATTGTTTCGTCCTTTTAATAGTCAATTTATTTATAGCATCATTTTTAACATCTCATGAACACACTTTTATTATTCTATTTATTAGCGTCAACATTTTTAGGATAGCGTAATGGACATTTCAAGCACATGTCGACTTTGCCTGCGGATTGGCGATGAAATGTACCCGCTGTTTGATAGTTTTGTCGATGAAGCGAGGAGGACTGGTGTCGTTAGCCTACTGAAGGAGTACATCAAGATTAATATCGTTTTCGAAGATGGTTCACCAGACCACATCTGTGGTGATTGTTACACTGAAGTGGAACGGATATACTCCTTCATAAGTCGCTGCAAAGAGACCGAGACAGCCCTACAACGACTCAGATCGGCACGACGTCCTCAGGAACCAACCCTAAACCAGCCAACCAAGATTCGGAGAACTGATTGCTATCCGTCTGAGGATCCAGATCCACCATCTCGATATCAGCCTTGGAACTCCTGGGATCTTCCGCCACGACTCAACCAAATACCAACAACGATTCTAGGTCCAATGGCTCCGCAGGAACAACCCTATATGCTGAAGCCAAAGCATATCCCCAGCATTGTCCAGGGTTGGAATCTTCATTTTAGCGAGGAGCCAAACGGCCTGAACGTGGAAGTTTTCATTGGTCGGGTGGAGTCCTTAGTCGGAGAGATGTTGGCCAGCGACTACACGGTGCTGGCAGGATATTTACCAATGCTACTTAGGGGAGCAGCACTTGAGTCATATTGGCGAATACATTCGGCCCCACCATCAGTACGCTGGTCACGGTTGAAGGAGGTACTCCGCATGGAGTATCCTACGGTAGATATGGACGAATTGGTACTGGACAAGATCCATGCTAGATGGCAGCGTCCAGACGAGTCTTTTCAGCAATATCGAGCCGATATCCTTCGACTGAATGACCAGTTGTCAGAGCGGATGTCTTCCGCTCAACTGCTGCGGGTGTTGAAACGGAATCTAAGGCCGGAACTTCGTCGCCATGTCGTAAACTCGGACCCGCAGAACATGGAATCACTGCTGAGGCTCGTGAGTCGATTGGAGAGGCTTGAAAAAGATCTCCAAGAACGGCCTTACCTGCATGCGAGGACGGGTCCATGACGTGAAATCGCAGAAGTGGCACCAATTTGCAACAACCCAGATCTGGAAGAAAACACGGAGTCAAACACCTGTGTTCCGGACTACCCAGATGGTGCCACTCCAAAAAACGGACGAACGACTACCCTACCACCTCAGTGGTACTCGAAGCCCTCGCAGTAGTTCCCCAGCCAGCTGCCCACCCCAATAACCCTGACGTTAACCCACCAGCCATGTTCACTATGACTGCGGATGTTCACTCTCTTCCGGAGACCTCGCCAACGACAATATTGAAGCGACCACCACAGTCACTGCCAGAAGAACCCCGGCTGCCTCAAAAACGCACTCTAAAACCTTATCATATTCGACTGCAGGAACATCGGGTGGCTCGAGAGCGAATATTTGCTTCCGAAGTAGTCACTTCCCGCCCGCGCACGACAAAATGGTCAACCCGTCGTTGGCGGAATTGTAATGATTTTCTACTTTTCAGATCGAACGCGGAACCGACCTCTCATCGGTTCTAGACGTTAAGTCTGAGTAGTGCCAACGGATGGTACCAACAGGTCAACCAATCCGTGCACCGTAACCCATTCGCGCGGTGACTGCTTGTCGGCCAGCTAGTTCGGAGAGGATTTCGGTCGCGGGTCTCCGAATGGGTTACGCTCAATTACAATATTTCAGCCACCTGAACATGCCCGTTTTCCAAACGCGTCAACAATTACTCATCCAGAACGGGAAACCTACGTTACGTTAATTCTGGATGTGATCTCTCCACAGATCTCAAATCAAAAACGCTACAAAATCCTATAGGCTCGTTACCGAATCACCGACGCGGTACCGAAAAATATGCTACTCGAATTTAAACCGACGAAAACTACTCTAATGAAATGACGAAACAATCAAAGGTACCGCGTACCGCGCGCGACGCGAAACCGACTTCAGCGGATT
Organism: Odontomyia ornata; assembly: GCA_963969285.1. Taxonomy (NCBI): domain Eukaryota; kingdom Metazoa; phylum Arthropoda; class Insecta; order Diptera; family Stratiomyidae; genus Odontomyia; species Odontomyia ornata. Next base: position 167,788,542 of record OZ017739.1, on the reverse strand, counting down.
TGTCGAAACCCTATCCTCGCGACGGCATACCTACCTTACACTCTCTCTTCCCACTGAAAAAGAACGAGCCTCTGGAAAGGAAAGTCTTGGTTAAGTTTTAGCAATTCATGTTGTTTTTTTATTCTAACACATTCATTAAAAATAATCAAAGGGAGTTTTAGCACATCAAACACGAAATATTAGTTCTTCGTCTAAATATTAATAAGGAAGGATAAATTCCAAAAACTTACATTAATTTTAATTCGGGATACAATATTACGAATACTCTACTATTCAACTTATCGTCCCATACTGATTACGTTTCAACTAATAGTTTAAAGTTAATTTTATTCACATCCATCCGAAATTACTGTTTCTTTTTTTGCTTTTACTTTTGTAGGCGATGAAGATTTATATTTTGGTTACATGTATCCATTACAAATTTCATCTCGGACAAGATTTAGCGTACAGTTTGTTTATTTGTATAAATCTTAAATTATTTTGTAAGATTAAGTCATTTGAATCAATTTGAGTTTAAACTAAATTAATAAATTGCAATGACATTATTTTTTGTAAATAAAATGTCCTTTAACCTAATATCAATGAGTAAGACGTAATAGATTAAATAGGATTTTGATTCGGAAATTGAAATAAAAAATTTTAAATAAGTTATTTTGCCAAATATATTATTCATTCTTTTCCACACGAAATGCAAACTAACTATGAAATTGATTTTGGTTTTCTTCAAACATTAAATTAAGTCTTTAGTATTTCAAGCATGGGCTAACAATTGTAATTTTTATTTGTAATTGAGATTTCGCTAGCGTGAATATTTACAGGGTTGAATTGCTAAAAATGGTACTCATTTTATTCTTGTTTTGATCTTTTAAAGAGGAAATAATTAAATTTAAAAGCATATGTACATTTAATTATTCATTCAAACCAAATTTTAATCTAGAATCAAATCTACGATTGTGACTGTATATGAAGCATCTGTTTCAAATGGTGCAGAAATAATTTCACTTTTGAAAATATAGGAATGTAAGGTTGTTTCTTTTTTGAGGCAAAGATAATTGTTAATCTCAATACATCATCCAATCTAAAAAGGAAGAGCTAGTCTTGATGATATACTCGTTTATTTGGCGATTAATGCGGGCTGCCTCTTTTTACAAATCTCAACTCTTTAATTCACTTCCAAATGAGTCTATATTATGCAATAGAATAACATTCATTGATTTCTTTCATATTTCTTAGTTTCCGCTTTACATGGTATTGGCTTTATATTTAGCTAATACAAAAAAAATTCGACTGAAGCAGCTCATATATTCTTCCATCTTTCACGTCGCTCTAAAACTCGAGCCATTTAACTGGATCGCTTTTTTTTTTGAAAATACTTCATGCAAATGGTTCAACGGAAATTTCCATTGGTAGCAACAAGATGTGAACAAATTGCGTTATGGTCCTCAAGTCCTAAAGATGCACATTCCTGCATTTAGAGTAATTGATTCAATTGAATAACACACTTTCAGACGCTTTTTTGGCTAGCTCTCGAATTTCAAGTACAAGTCAAGGATAGCTAGAAGATTACTCAACTTGAGAAGCCTATATACTGCAAAATTTTACTGCAAGCGAATGGTTATAAAGCACCACATCACAGCCCCATCAAGCATGATGATCTTTAGTCTTATTTGTCGCTTGAACGAACCAAATCGGAACTATATATTCCTCAATTATGTACCCAGAAAACTGCTTGTTTTAGTAACTCTTGGTGGCTAAGGGGCACAAGAATATACTCGTAAGTATAACCACAGACCTTTAACGTTTCCGCGAGGCATTTAATACAGTTCATTTGTCAGGACATACAACTCTATTCGATGCCACTGAATTTAAAGAGGTTTGCATCGAATTAAACAAACACAGACAAGTAGAAAGAAAGAAAAAGAAAATCAATGAGCCTACTATACATGTAGTCAAACGATTATCTAGAGAGGCCAATAAACAATTATCGTGCATTAAACGTTAACCAAATCATCATGGAAAGCTTTTCACTTGAGTGGCACATTTAGGGAAGGAAAGTGTAGATGATTACTGTCGGAGTAGACCACTGCTTCATATACTAAATAGGCGACTTTAATATAAATCATATGCGATGGTATTACAAATAATTAAATGGGGATGTTAGGACCGTGAAAAGGAATCAACTCAAAGATTATTACAAATTGAAGTGAAGTTCATCCGTAGAATCAGGGCTAGTAGTCATTATCTCTTATTCAAATGTTTACAATCCCCAGTCCACATCTAAAATAAAGCTTTGGTAATATAGAAGATAATGAATCTTTGACAGACGGTGACATCATTTGTAAACTGAAGATGCGTAAGCTCAAGTTTATCAATTACAACACTGCAACTATTCCTTCAGGTTAACGGATATTTTGGTTAAAAAAAAGTGACGTTCCATTTTTATCGGGATCATTTTTTTTAGTACCTGTTCGATCCCTCATGTGCCACACTTGTTAGCGCCGCTTGGTAGTTGCTGCGTGCTACGATTTCGACTGCCACGTGAACTTTCCGGGGGACTGGAAGAAGCCGACGCAGGTCCGTCTGGTACGTTATCGAGAGTTCGCCCGTCGTGGGATACCCAGATGGTGCCGCTGGAGGCGCAGCCATCCGCAATCCGGAGTGGTGTCCGGGAGTACCCGGGAACTGTCACGTGCGCAACGGTGCGTGATCGCGATCCGCATTCCCCTAGTTGAAGCTAAAAAATTTACAAATCAGTCGAGGACCATAAATATTTGTCGATTTACCTGGTGACTGCCACTCTTCCCGCGTTCAATGGCACCCCGCGCAACAGATGTGTTACGAAGTCGCAATAAAGCGAAAAAGTAATTCGGACGATTGTCCACTTGAGTGGGAACCACTATTTTTTCTTTCTTTTTCGTTTTCTCTTTTTTTTTTAATTATTTTCCTGGCCTCGGAGGTGTTCTCTTTTTTTTTTTTTTTTAATTATTTTCCCGGCCTCGGAGGTGTTTTTCGCGTCTTATGTTTAAGAAATTGTCTACTCGTAACCTCTCCATGTGGCTGTCAAAATCCACCGCTTGTCACATCGGACAAAACAGCTGTGTGTGGAATGGCACGCCACATGGCGGCAATGTGCCTCTCCATTTGTCGCCAGTGGCATAGTTTTTCGATGGCCACGGTGGAGGGACATCTCCAGATGGATATGTCTCGAAATGTGTCGGGGTTTGGATTAATTTTATATTTCGAATATTTATATCCACAGATCTAAATATTTGGACAGAAAAGAAATATTTTCTGCGCAACGATATCCGCACGACCGATGAAGTCCGCCGGCACTTCGAGGACATACCCATCTGGCCGGTTGCAAGGGTTCGGGATCGGAATCACTTCGATTCCCGGGCGTAGGCGTCACATTACACATTCCCCCCCCCCCCCCAAAATCGAAGTAATTACGATCCCGTCTCCTATATAAAAGGTCTTGGTTAGGGCCGTGGCGGGTCGAAGGTCGGTTTCGAGGGATAGGCTACAACCATGTTCGTGAAGACTCGACAGTGACTATATAGTAGGGAGTCAGGTGTTATTCGGAGGTCTTCGTCTAGGCAAAGATTGGGGTAAGCCAAGGTTTTTCGTGGGAAATAGTTGCACTTCATCGTCTAAGGTCTTTTGCGTGGTAAATTCCCAGGGTTTTACCAGTCATGTCCGCGATGAGGTATCGGGTGGGGCTTATTACTTGTAGGACTCGACATTTCACGAATTTCTTGTCTAGTTTGGCATTGTAATGTCGGGTGGCATCGCTCCGCCGGAAGTTTCGACGATATATTTCGTCGCCTACCTTAAAGCCAGAAGGATGAGATCGCAAGTTGTACCGCTCCTCTCCCATCCGTCGACTTTCTTCAATCTTCTCCCGCAGTTGCTCTCGCAGAAGTTGGAGCCTTTCGTGCGGTTCCAGAACCACGATTGGGTCCTCTAGCGATTTCAGTTGCCGCAATAGCCGGTAAGCGCTCCCATGACAGATCATGTACTGGCCGAACACTGCGAAATACGGCGAAATGCCGGTAGTGGCGTGGTACGACGAGCGCAGCGCACTAGTGATGGCGGACAATTTGCGATCCCAGTCCTTCTGATTCGGGTGGACATAGGCGCGGATGGCCGCTATGAGCGTACGATTCAGTCGTTCGGATGCATTGGCTTGTGGTGAATAGACGGCAGTTCGTTGGTGGATGATGCCGTATTTGGACATTAGGTCTCGGAACTTGCTGGAGGTGAACTGGACCCCATTGTCGGAGACAAGTTTCTCCGGAACTCCAAACATGTGAAAGACTCGGTTCTCCAAGAAGCTGATTATAGGTCCAGTGTGCATGTTACGTATTGGTTCTACGATAGGGAATTTAGAGAGCTGGTCCAGGACCACGACAGCTCCCGTGTGACCAGAAGCAGACCGAGGGTAAGGACCGATAAGATCAATGTACAAGCGCTGGAACACGCGTTCGGGGACCTCAACCTTACCCATGGGTGGCCGAAGAATGGTGTTGGGCGCTTTAGTGCACTTGCATAGCTCACAAGAGGCTACGTACGCTTTTATCTGTTGTGCCATCTTAGGCCAAAAGAAACAAGTTTTCAACCGCCTAAGTGTACGACCGTATCCGCCGTGCGCACTTGATGGGTGGTCATGAGCCCGTCTGATAAGATCAGTGGTTAATTCTTCGGGCACCCACAACTTCCACTGTTCTTCTTCTTGTATGGGGTCTCCGGATGCGTGTCCCATCCGCTTATAAATAAATCCATCCGTCAACTGCAGTTCAGGAAGCTGGGGCTGTTGATTTTGGATAGTGTGAATCAGTTGGGTGTAGCTGGCTGACTTGAAGGCAGGATGGTCCAAATCGATCAATTGGGGGCTGTCGTCCTCCTGGACCAACTCGGCTCCTTCAGGGGCGAACATTCTGGATAAGGTGTCGGGGACTACATGCTGGCTACCTTTTCGGTGGCGGATTGTGAAGTCAAATGCCTGTAATTTCAGTGCCCACCTGTCCAATCTGCCGTTGAGATCAGTCTGGCTCATTAGCCATTTCAGAGAAGCGTGATCCGTAACGATTTCAAAGGTGTGTCCCTCCACATAGGCTCGGAAGCGTTTCACTGCCAACACCGCAGCTAAACATTCCTGCTCGGAGACCGTGTAATTTCGCTGGGCTGGGTTCAGCTTGTGAGACATGAAGGCTATAGGTCTCTCCTCGCCGTCTTGTGCAACCTGGACTAAGACTGCTCCCACCCCATGTTGACTCGCGTCACAATGGATTGAGAACGGTTTGTCAAAGTCCGGGCTGTGCAGTACGGGGGCTGTAGTCAGACTCTTCTTTAGCTCTTCAAAGGCTCGCAAGCTGGGCTCTTCCCAGACGAATTTACGTCCCTTACGCAGCATGTCGGTCAAAGGAGTGGTAATGGTGGCATAGTCACGTACAAAACGCTGGTACCATCCGCATAAGCCTAAGAATCGGCGTAACTGTTTGGTGGTCTTGGGTAGTGGAAAAACGTCAATCGCTTGAGTCTTGTCCGGATCGGTCTTGATGTGGCCATGCCCAATGATGTGACCTAAATACTTCACCTCCGTCATCACGAACTGACTCTTCCGTATGTTGATGGTTAATCTTGCCCTCCGGATGTGTAGAGCCACCTCTTGAAGCTGGTCGAGGTGTTCGTCAAAGGTCTCGGTTATAAGCAACAGATCGTCCAAGTAAACGAAAACTTGGTGCCGCAAATGAGGTGGTATCACCTTATCCATAAGGCGCGTCATTGTTTGGGGGGCATTGCACAATCCGAATGGCATGGTCACGAATTGGTATAGGGGCCGACCTGGGACTGTGAAGGCTGTTTTCTCCTTTGAACCGGGGTCTAAAGGAATTTGCCAGAAGGCGTCCTTGAGGTCTAAGCTCGTGATGAAGTGGGCTTTAGGCAACCGACTCAAAATGCCTTCAATCAACGGTAGAGGGTATGCGTCCTTGACGGTGACGGCGTTCAAGCGTCTGGCATCTAAGCATAACCGGACCTTGTTCGGCTTGACAACTAAGGTGACTGAGGAAGCCCACGCGCTCTGTGATTCTTCGATTACGCCTAATGCTAGCATTCGATCCACTTCGGCGTATAACGATTTTTCCTTCGCCGGAGATATGGCAAAATGTCTCTGTTTTATGGGTTTAGCATCCCCCACATCTTTAGTGTGGAACACCAGTGCAGTCCGCCCGAGACCTTCTTTCTCATGCGATGGAAAAGCCGATATAGCCGAGTCTAGACGCAGTTGCTGATTTCCATCCAGAGTATGTCGTAGTAAGTTAGTGGGTTGAGATTGGTCAGGAGCTGGGGTGACGGACTCCAGGGTCGTACCGGGAAATAGTGCCGGGGCCAAGTTAAATTTTCGAACGAAATCCACTCCTAGGTAAAGATTCTGGGTTAACTGAGGTATGATGAAAAATTCCATGGGTTTAGTTACTCCTTTAAAGGTGACATCCGTCATAATTTTTCCCACTACAGAGTGACGAGTTCCGTCCGCCGTGCTTAACCAGGAGGTGAAATGACGGATTTGGTCCGCGTGCCTTCCCAGTACCTCCCCTGCAAACTCGGCGGATATGCAATTCACACTGGCTCCCGTATCGACTAAGCCTGACACTCGTTTTTGCAGGAGGTGTACTGACGCATATGGCCGAACATCATCCCTCAATAATTCGTCTAAGTAAATGTCCTTCAACACTTTCCTCGACTGCCTGCCTTTTCTCCAGAAGCTCCGCATCCGACGCGTGGCTCGCTTGCTTCGCGGTGGGACATTTGTGGACAACTCCTCATGGAAGATGCGCTGTCGAGTAGCCAAGTAATTCTGCAGCCTGACATGAAAAGGTTTTACATGCCAAGGAACTTTCGCCTCGCTATCATTTCCCTGCGCGTTGGCCTCGGCGAAGGACGGCGTCGGTTGTGGAACTTCGGGAGAACTGTGTTTAGCGGTGCGAGTCAGCAGAGTTGGAGTCATGTTGGGAGCTTGGTCATAGCTAGTGATGGGGTCTGGATTGGTTCGTCCGGGGTTTAGGAGTGCCGACGGGTGGTCGCGGCACTCGGTGGCAAGTTTTTTCGCCCTTTGCAATTTGCACAGTCAGGTGCGTATGTGTCGGCCTTCCCGCAGCGGTAACAGAAAAGCGTCGGCTCCGCTGGACATGCATAGAACCGATGTCCCGGTTGTCGGCAGTTCCAACAGACCGTCGGGCTTGTAATTGCTTCAAGGGAGGGTCGATCAATCAAGGCTGGGTCCTCAAGCTCCGGTGGTGCTCCGCTCCTCGGTACTGGTACTGGATCAGCAAGCAGGTGGTCCGCTGCCATCAACTCCGCGGTGTGATGATTTCGGGGATTTGGTCCCGTTATGCGAGGTTGTGGACGGAAGGTACCTCGCCGCTCACCCAAGTGTTCTTGTCTACGGGCATGGAGGCGCAATCCCTGTATGGTGTTGATGGGAAAATGCAGAAGGCTGTTCTGGAGATCCCAACGCATATTCTCTCTGATAATTTCTACCAGTTCGTCCTCGGGCATGGTATTTCGCAAGCGAGTGCTCAATCTCACTATACTTGTGTAGTACTGGTCGAACGGTTCGTAAGCGCCTTGTTTCCGTTTCTTTATTTGCTCCCTTAGCTCTCTCTCAGTGAAGCCATCCTCAAATCGATTGCGGAAGGCTGCACTGAAAGAGTGCCAAGTGGGACGGGGCGTTGATTCTTTAAAGCTCCAGTACCAGTCGGCAGCGTCGCCGCTGAACAAAAGATGTGCATGCCGGAGGAAGGCCGAGGAATCACCTCCCAGGGTGCTGGATACCAACGCCTGAATCCGGAAAAGGAACCGGTCCGCCGATATCATATCGTTGAACCCTGTAAAGTTCAGGCGCCAACTCTCCATGATACGAGGCGTCGGGTCTCGAAAAGGTGTCAATGCGTTCCCGGGGGGAATCACCTCCTCGATTGACCTGTTGTACTGAACAGCCTCGGGGGCTGGAGGTACCAACGGAGGTCCGGTACTGTGTCGTGGTCTATATTCGGGAGCTCTAGGATCCATTCCTGAGTTCCTTGGAGGTGGGACCCATGGCTCGGATTGTCGGGAGGGGGGCATCGCCACACTGGGATTTGGCTCCCAGCCAAGCGGAGTTCTCACGCGACTGGGTGGTTGGCTCATAGGGAGATTCTGGAGCTTTCCCTCCAGGTTGCCAATCCTCTCCGACATATCCCTCATCAACGCCACGAGGGTGTCAATGGAGTGGGCGGAAGGCATGGGTGTCACCTCGGACACGACACTTGCGGCCGGAACTTCACCACCTACGGCTCCTTGCAGGTCTAAAAGTGGTTGGGACTGTTCGGCCTCTGGAACTCCTTTCGCCACTGCTCCGCGCGTTGGTAGGGGCGTTCCGAGGGGGACGTCTAGGGCAGACCGCTCGATGGGTCGCCGACATAATGGGCAACTCTCTGACGTGAGGAGGAGCTGTTGTACACAGGCACGATGGAATAGATGTCCACAATCCAATCGCACGCTGTGTACGCCCTCCACTACGTCCTCGAAACAGATTCCACAGTTCGCGGGTTGGACCGTTTTGGACCGGGTCCACCGCTTTTCTGGGGTCCGCTTCGTTGCCATTGTCGTGTGAGTTTAATGTGGTGCTAATATGACTGGAAAAATTAAAATATATAAAATATGATACTTATTATTATACCCCTAATATATAAATACAGAAGCTTAATCTTAGTTTAGTGGCCGATAGTGGCGAGCTATATCTAGAGGGTAGAAAAAAAATTATTTGATATACACTTTCCTTTCCAGTGGTCGACTCCTCCAACGGGAAATGAGAGTGCATGGTAATCTGCCGAAGAAAGGGTGCTTTCAGTCGATTTACAAAATTTATCCCCTAAACCCACATACATTACAAAAAACCGTCTCTAAACTACGTTAAAGTGACTCGACGAGACAAGTGATAGAGCTACCGTAACGATTTTAGTACGCGGTCAAAATTTCCCGACGCGTGGAAGCATTCCGGGCTTCGCAACTCCAGCATACGCCACCGAACGTTGAACCGATACCACTCGTCTAACACGCATACGAAATAGTTAGAATCCTTCCGCGACATAAAGGCAAGGTAGCCTTCTATTTTCTTGAGAGTCCATGCTGATAGGTAAACCCATCAGACTGGCAGTTCCATCAAGAAAATAGAAGGTCCTTACAGGGGTTAACCTGGGACAACACATCGGAAGGATTCCGTCGCGAAAAAAAAATCAATCGAAGGAGAGCGGAAGCTACAACTCACGTGAAGCGACTACTAGTGTGTATCACACAACTCCACTGCTCCTGATAGTGGGACTCGAGGACCAGAGTACCTTACATCCTCCGTAAAGGACCAACTCGTCAGAAGACGCGAAGTTCTTTCCCCCTTAGGATGTTTTAGGCCCCACGATGGGCGCCATTTGTAATGATTTTCCACTTTTCAGATCGAACGCGGAACCGACCTCTCATCGGTTCTAGACGTTAAGTCTGAGTAGTGCCAACGGATGGTACCAACAGGTCAACCAATCCGTGCACCGTAACCCATTCGCGCGGTGACTGCTTGTCGGCCAGCTAGTTCGGAGAGGATTTCGGTCGCGGGTCTCCGAATGGGTTACGCTCAATTACAATATTTCAGCCACCTGAACATGCCCGTTTTCCAAACGCGTCAACAATTACTCATCCAGAACGGGAAACCTACGTTACGTTAATTCTGGATGTGATCTCTCCACAGATCTCAAATCAAAAACGCTACAAAATCCTATAGGCGCGTTACCGAATCACCGACGTGGTACCGAAAAATATGCTACTCGAATTTAAACCGACGAAAACTACTCTAATGAAATGACGAAACAATCAAAGGTACCGCGTACCGCGCGCGACGCGAAACCGACTTCAGCGGATTTGTCGAAACCCTATCCTCGCGACGGCATACCTACCTTACACTCTCTCTTCCCACTGAAAAAGAACGAGCCTCTGGAAAGGAAAGTCTTGGTTAAGTTTTAGCAATTCATGTTGTTTTTTTATTCTAACACATTCATTAAAAATAATCAAAGGGAGTTTTAGCACATCAAACACGAAATATTAGTTCTTCGTCTAAATATTAATAAGGAAGGATAAATTCCAAAAACTTACATTAATTTTAATTCGGGATACAATATTACGAATACTCTACTATTCAACTTATCGTCCCATACTGATTACGTTTCAACTAATAGTTTAAAGTTAATTTTATTCACATCCATCCGAAATTACTGTTTCTTTTTTTGCTTTTACTTTTGTAGGCGATGAAGATTTATATTTTGGTTACATGTATCCATTACAAATTTCATCTCGGACAAGATTTAGCGTACAGTTTGTTTATTTGTATAAATCTTAAATTATTTTGTAAGATTAAGTCATTTGAATCAATTTGAGTTTAAACTAAATTAATAAATTGCAATGACATTATTTTTTGTAAATAAAATGTCCTTTAACCTAATATCAATGAGTAAGACGTAATAGATTAAATAGGATTTTGATTTGGAAATTGAAATAAAAAATTTTAAATAAGTTATTTTGCCAAATATATTATTCATTCTTTTCCACACGAAATGCAAACTAACTATGAAATTGATTTTGGTTTTCTTCAAACATTAAATTAAGTCTTTAGTATTTCAAGCATGGGCTAACAATTGTAATTTTTATTTGTAATTGAGATTTCGCAAGCGTGAATATTTACAGGGTTGAATTGCTAAAAATGGTACTCATTTTATTCTTGTTTTGATCTTTTAAAGAGGAAATAATTCAAGTTAAAAGCATATGTACATTTAATTATTCATTCAAACCAAATTTTAATCTAGAATCAAATCTACGATTGTGACTGTATATGAAGCATCTGTTTCAAATGGTGCAGAAATAATTTCACTTTTGAAAATATAGGAATGTAAGGTTGTTTCTTTTTTGAGGCAAAGATAATTGTTAATCTCAATACATCATCCAATCTAAAAAGGAAGAGCTAGTCTTGATGATATACTCGTTTATTTGGCGATTAATGCGGGCTGCCTCTTTTTACAAATCTCAACTCTTTAATTCACTTCCAAATGAGTCTATATTATGCAATAGAATAACATTCATTGATTTCTTTCATATTTCTTAGTTTCCGCTTTACATGGTATTGGCTTTATATTTAGCTAATACAAAAAAAATTCGACTGAAGCAGCTCATATATTCTTCCATCTTTCACGTCGCTCTAAAACTCGAGCCATTTAACTGGATCGCTTTTTTTTTTGAAAATACTTCATGCAAATGGTTCAACGGAAATTTCCATTGGTAGCAACAAGATGTGAACAAATTGCGTTATGGTCCTCAAGTCCTAAAGATGCACATTCCTGCATTTAGAGTAATTGATTCAATTGAATAACACACTTTCAGACGCTTTTTTGGCTAGCTCTCGAATTTCAAGTACAAGTCAAGGATAGCTAGAAGATTACTCAACTTGAGAAGCCTATATACTGCAAAATTTTACTGCAAGCGAATGGTTATAAAGCACCACATCACAGCCCCATCAAGCATGATGATCTTTAGTCTTATTTGTCGCTTGAACGAACCAAATCGGAACTATATATTCCTCAATTATGTACCCAGAAAACTGCTTGTTTTAGTAACTCTTGGTGGCTAAGGGGCACAAGAATATACTCGTAAGTATAACCACAGACCTTTAACGTTTCCGCGAGGCATTTAATACAGTTCATTTGTCAGGACATACAACTCTATTCGATGCCACTGAATTTAAAGAGGTTTGCATCGAATTAAACAAACACAGACAAGTAGAAAGAAAGAAAAAGAAAATCAATGAGCCTACTATACATGTAGTCAAACGATTATCTAGAGAGGCCAATAAACAATTATCGTGCATTAAACGTTAACCAAATCATCATGGAAAGCTTTTCACTTGAGTGGCACATTTAGGGAAGGAAAGTGTAGATGATTACTGTCGGAGTAGACCACTGCTTCATATACTAAATAGGCGACTTTAATATAAATCATATGCGATGGTATTACAAATAATTAAATGGGGATGTTAGGACCGTGAAAAGGAATCAACTCAAAGATTATTACAAATTGAAGTGAAGTTCATCCGTAGAATCAGGGCTAGTAGTCATTATCTCTTATTCAAATGTTTACAATCCCCAGTCCACATCTAAAATAAAGCTTTGGTAATATAGAAGATAATGAATCTTTGACAGACGGTGACATCATTTGTAAACTGAAGATGCGTAAGCTCAAGTTTATCAATTACAACACTGCAACTATTCCTTCAGGTTAACGGATATTTTGGTTAAAAAAAAGTGACGTTCCATTCCATTATCATGTGCCACACTTGTTAGCGCCGCTTGGTAGTTGCTGCGTGCTACGATTTCGACTGCCACGTGAACTTTCCGGGGGACTGGAAGAAGCCAACGCAGGTCCGTCTGGTACGTTATCGAGAGTTCGCCCGTCGTGGGATACCCAGATGGTGCCGCTGGAGGCGCAGCCATCCGCAATCCGGAGTGGTGTCCGGGAGTACCCGGGAACTGTCACGTGCGCAACGGTGCGCGATCGCGATCCGCATTCCCCTAGTTGAAGCTAAAAAATTTACAAATCAGTCGAGGACCATAAATATTTGTCGATTTACCTGGTGACTGCCACTCTTCACGCGTTCAATGGCACCCCGCGCAACAGATGTGTTACGAAGTCGCAATAAAGCGAAAAAGTAATTCGGACGATTGTCCACTTGAGTGGGAACCACTATTTTTTCTTTCTTTTTCGTTTTCTCTTTTTTTTTTAATTATTTTCCTGGCCTCGGAGGTGTTCTCTTTTTTTTTTTTTTTAATTATTTTCCCGGCCTCGGAGGTGTTTTTCGCGTCTTATGTTTAAGAAATTGTCTACTCGTAACCTCTCCATGTGGCTGTCAAAATCCACCGCTTGTCACATCGGACAAAACAGCTGTGTGTGGAATGGCACGCCACATGGCGGCAATGTGCCTCTCCATTTGTCGCCAGTGGCATAGTTTTTCGATGGCCACGGTGGAGGGGCATTTCCAGATGGATATGTCTCGAAATGTGTCGGGGTTTGGATTAATTTTATATTTCGAATATTTATATCCACAGACCTAAATATTTGGACAGAAAAGAAATATTTTCTGCGCAACGATATCCGCACGACCGATGAAGTCCGCTGGCACTTCGAGGACATACCCATCTGGCCGGTTGCAAGGGTTCGGGATCGAAATCACTTCGATTCCCGGGCGTAGGCGTCACGTTACAGAATTTCCGCCAGAGAGTGCGCAATTGCCGTCAAACCTTAAACTCTTGTAACATCTCGGAGGTTGCTGAGAATGAGATCAGACCTTATCATCCAATTAAAGTGTTGGGCGAAACCGTGTTTGCATTGATCGACACGGGTGCCAGTATCAGTTGTCTTGCCTCGAGCTTTGGCTCGAAGGTGCTCCAAGAATACCTGACCTTGATTAAATCCTGGCGCACTGAAATCAGTACAGCTGATGGCACCAAACACCCTATACGAGGTAAACTAACCACACCCGTGACGTTCAGGGGTCAGACGAAGGATATTACTTTCTACATTATCCCGTCTTTGACTCAGAATGTGTACCTTGGCGTCGATTTCGTCCTTCGCTTTGGACTGGCCTCCGATTTATTCACAGATTTGCCTTTAAATACCAGATATGCCAACGAAATCACTTCTATTCCCGATAGGCATGACCTGACGCCTAACCAACGGCAACGCCTGGAAGCATCCATCGCTGCTTTCCCATCTTACACTACCCAAGGCCTTGGCCGCACTACCCTAGTCTCCCACGCCATCGACGTTGGCGATAGTAAACCGATTAAGCAGAGACACTATGCCATCTCACCAGCCATGGAGAAATTGGTGTATGCGGAGCTGGGTAGGATGCTCGAGTTGAGGGTCATAGAGGAGTCCCAAAGTGCCTGGTCATCACCGGTAACCTTGGTGGTGAAGCCAGGTAAAGTCCGCCTCTGTCTTGATGCCCGTAAGGTAAACGCGGTTACCATCAAGGACGCGTACCCTCTTCCACTCATCGATGGAATACTAGGGAGACTGCCGAAAGCCAATTATATCACCAGTCTCGACCTAAAAGATGCCTCCTGGCAAATTCCCCTCGATGAGGGGTCAAGGGATAAGACCGCCTTCACAGTGCCTGGACGACCATTATATCAGTTTGTCACAATGCCCTTTGGCCTGTGTAACGCGCCGCAAACGATGACTCGGCTGATGGACAAGGTCACCCCACCTCACCTGAAACACTTAGTGTTTGTGTACCTCGATGGTCTGTTACTCATCACGGAAACGTTCGATCAACACCTCCTACTACTACAAGAAGTAGCCCTGCACATCAGTAAGGCGGGACTCACCATCAACGTACAGAAAAGTAAGTTTGTCATGAAAGAAGTCCGATATCTAGGACATGTCATAGGACATGGCACTATCAAAACGGATCCAGACAAAACTCGTGCGATTGGTGAGTTCCTCTTACCAATAACAGTGAAGCAGCTACGACGTTTCCTTGGTGTGTGCGGTTGGTACCGAAGGTTTGTTCGGAATAACGCAACAGTTTCAGCGCCCCTGTCAGACATGCTGTGGAAAGGGAAGTTTATTTGGACCGAACTCAGCCGAAAGGCATTTGAAGAGCTAAAACAAGCCCTCACATCAGCCCCGGTCTTGCACAGCCCCGACTTCACTAAGCCCTTCTCCATTCATTGTGACGCAAGTCAACATAGAGTTGGAGCCGTACTGGTGCAATTGACCGATGAGGGAGAGGAAGCTCCCATTGCCTTCATGTCCAATAAGCTGAACTCGGCCCAAAGAAACTATACTGTGTCCGAGCAGGAATGTTTGGCAGCGGTAATGGCTGTGAAGAAATTCCGAGCTTATATCGAGGGCCACCAATTCGAGATCATCACGGACCACGCTTCACTACAATGGTTGATGAACCAGGCAGATTTACATGGACGCCTAGCAAGATGGGCTCTTAAACTGCAAGGGTTCAAGTTTTCCATCAAAAATCGGAAAGGGATCCAGAACATCGTACCCGACACTCTCTCACGAATGTTTTCCCCAGAGGGACCCGAATTGACAATAAATGACGAGGACCCCATCGAAATAGATTTGGACAGCCCACATTTCGAATCAGGCAGCTACAAAGAGTTGAGGCAAACCATCGCGACCCAACAATCGCAGCTGCCTGATTTGAAGGTAATAGACGGCTACGTGTATAGATGAAATGAATACGCCACTGGTGATCCATGGCAGGAAGAAGAGTCCTGGAAACTCTGGGTACCGGAGGAAATGACACAACCTCTGATCCTCCGCGCACATGACCATCCTTTAAGTGCCCACGGTGGTTACGGTCGGACGTTACGGCCACTCAAGAAATACTTCTTTTGCCCTAAAATGGCATCGCAGGTCAAAGACTACGTGAGCACCTGTGAGACCTGTAAAGGCACTAAAGCGCCCAACCAGCCTCTTCGACCTCCTATGGGTCAACTCAACGTCCCAGAACGCGTATTCCAACGTCTATACATCGATCTACTCGGTCCATATCCTCGGCCTTCCATGGGACACATCGGAGTTCCGGTCTCGGCAGTTTAAGGGCCTACTCGAGCGGTATGGCGTTGAACACCAACTGACGCCCATATACTCTCCTCAGTCTAACGCCTCCGAACGGTTGAACCGCACCCTATTGGCCGCGATCCGTTCCTACGTCCACCCATCCCAAAAAGATTGTCTGCCATCACATGCGCCCTGCGATCCTCGTATCATTCCGTCACTGGTGTCGCCCCTTACTTTGCCACCTTTGAACAGCACATGATTTGCCACGGTAAATCATACCGGCTGTTACGGCAATTAAAGTGTTTGCGAGACCCCGTCGTTGCGCTGGAGCCCCACGAACGTCTAGGAGACCTCCGCTAACAAATCGGACGGAAGATTAAGGCCGCAGGAAGTGCAAATGAGGCGCAGTACAATCTCAGGTCACGATCTGCTAATTTCAAAGAAGGAGATGAAGTTTTCCGGCGCAATTTCCGACAAAGTGACGCCGCGGGGCATTACAACGCCAAGCTGGACAGGCGATTCTTGAAAAGCCGCATAAAGAAGGTAATGGGAACTAACCGTTACCTGATAACGGACCCATCGGGAAAAGAAGTGGGGATATACCACGCGAAAGACCTGCGCCGATAGATAATTAGTCACGTCTGTTTTGTCCGTCCGCATATATTTTCAAAAAAAAGAAAAAACCCGCAAGGGTTGTATACTTCCGGCCAAACATAAACATAAGTCAGTCCGTCCGTCTGTCAATTGTGTTTTTCTTTTATTGTTCGCCACTGCGTGTCCCGACGGCGAAGACAACCCATGGTACCCTGAAAGATCCTTCAGCTCCTTTTTCACAATCCGCATCGCCTTGGGATCGCGAGAAAATTAGCTGCCCTGTAGTAATCGAGTAGGTATGGCTCAAAAAGCCAGCGTGCGAGAGTTTGTCTCGTTACCACTCTGGGCCTAAAATTTTATTAAAATTGTCCAAATAAATAATCTTTGGAATGGACAATGTAATGTCCATGGGTGGACATATTCATATGTCGAATTCAAGTAATATGCCACCCACATCAATGCTGTTCGCTCCAAATATGAGTTCATCGTCGACAATATGGTTGATGCTGGGTCAGATAATGAAGATAATTCATCTGACGAAGCAGATAAAGCTAGACCTGCTTCACTAGATAAAATGATAGCTTTAGTTGCATCATTAGTAGAACGATCTCGAGGAGCAGACTTCCGGTTACATTTATCACCTAAGGGTAATAGTGCTGTAGCAGGTGGAAAGGGCTTTCTATTCTTATATCAACAAATAAAAGACAACATCAATCCGCATCAAACGCGGCATTTAATTTATGCGCTCTGTCGTTGGGACGAAAGATTGGCAAATCAAATAATAACAATGCTATTTGCATCAGTAACAAAACACACCGAACTGTGTGGTCCCTTCTTTAAGTTATTAACGCTTCTAACAGAGCCACAAGGAGGTCCTTCGGGTTTGCCATGCTTTTCTCAGTTAGTATTGCAACGAGTATGGGATGCAGCAGAATATTGCCCTCAGTCGGCCCTGGATTGGCTTGCTGTGCAAGCACCTCGTAACAAAATAGCTCATGCATGGATTTTACAATCGGCTGAAAGTTGGGTAGAACAGTTTTAATGGCGCTAATAATTCGCGAGTTCGCAACGCTGCATCCTACTTGCTGGTATCTCTCGTGCCATCACAATCATTTCGTGCAAATTATCGAACCCATTCACTCCACAAGTTACCCTTTAATATACCACATAGAGAAATGAATGGCGACGCGCAAATTATACTACATACGATTTTAAATCTTTTGTTACGTCTACTAAGATCTGCTCGCGCCTACACAGATATAGCTGTTCATGGAACAGCTAAGTTAACATCTTACTTTACTTTGCTGACTTATTGTATGGTGTCTAAAACTGAAAAGCTTATGTTGGGACCGTACATGCGTGTTTTGCGGGAACTCTTTCACCCGCGATTATCAGAGCCCAGCGTACCAGCGCATCATAATAAGCATGCTTTGTTGGCATTCTGGTTCCATGCAACAAACGATTGCCCAGAAAATGCTCTGCTAATTGCAAACTGCCCTGATATAACGCGAAATATAGCGTTTAATTATATTCTAGCTGATCATGATGATTCTGATATTGTTGCGTACAATCGAGCTATGTTACCGGCATATTATGGTTTTTACGAATTTGCTGCCAACAGAGTAGAACTCTGACTCGTCAACTTGCTGCCCATCAAAACCTACAGTGGGCATTCAAGAATATCACACCACATCAAACGCAGTACCCGCTAGCTTTTGATGAGCTATTGCACTTGATGACTTGATTCGCAGCTCGGGATGGAGATGCCTCCGAGCAGGGACAGCGAGAAGTTTCAAATCTCAGGCGAACAACGCTATCAGCGTACTTAACAGGAGGAGTTACTTGGTGCGCGTATGGATAGCGAACAAGTGTCGTCAAGAGGATTATACCGGTGAAGAAGACTATCAACAAACCGATTGGAAGATTGCGATGCATTCGAGAGATGGAATTTGGTTTTCGCGCGGATTAGCGGCACGCCGAGCGAATTGAAAAAGACGAGGGATGAGAAAAGCGCGCGATTAGCGTGAACGTGGTTAGGGATAATTTGAAGTATATAGATTATTGTTGAAGTGTTTTGATGTTTTCTTACTACGTTAATGATTGAGTGGACGATGCAATTTTGCAAATAACGGTGAAAGGATGGAAATAAATTAACAATCTTTGGAATTGCGGGAGTCTGTTGGAAACTGCAAGACAGCACGGACGCCGCGTGGAGAATTAACTGGAAGTGTTATATATTCGCAATTTTGTGGAATTGGATGACAATTCGTTTTACAAATTGTTGTGTTTCGAATGAAAAGAAATTTTATAGTGAAAAATTGCCCCAATTAAACCTAACGGATGTTTCGGAGAGTGAAAGGGAAGGAAATGTACCGATAATAGTACGGTTGAGTTAAAGCCAATTTCCAACGTGAATTTTCTCGCAATTGTGCGGACGCGATTATTTGTGGTGTACGGAATAAGCCGTTTGTATAGAGGTTTTTGATTCGTCGAGTTGTAACGGAAGAATTAAACCGTTTTCCGCCGACTGGCCGACTGAATTGTCGCGAATCCCATCTTTCTATTGGAATTTGCTGCACACCGAAGGGGAACGAGATGTCTTTTGGCAGAATCAGCGGAACGCCCGTACTCCAAAGAGCATTTGTCTCCACCGATAAGACGGAAGTTAGCTAGGTCGCGTATGAATTCATATAGGCAATAATTTAGTCACGGGACTCCAAAATTTGCTCATGATAGACATTGGAAACGTCAGCCGTCTAGGGAAACGTGAAGCAATCATTGATTATATTCGATTAGGCGCCCGTTATTCTTTTTGTGTTTTGTTTAAAGTTATTGAATTGAGTGGAAACAAATAATTAAATTTTTCATTCCGTCATAAGTAAATGAAACGGTTAGTGCGAGTGAATTTTGGTTTCGGTTTTGATTATTTAACAATTCCAGGATTCCCCGCCCCGAACACGAGCACTCGTCAGAGGAGGTTTGGGGGTAAGTACCCTTCTTTGTTCAACAATTATATTTTATTTGCATGTTTCATTAAATTTACATACATTCTAATACCTGAACCGAAGCACTCGGACACCGGTGTTTCTTTCCATAAATTCTGTAGTTTCGAAAAGACCTTGCTCATTTGTTACCACCTTTGTATTGAATTATTTAATATTTTAAACTAAAGATAATTGCAATGATCTCTCGCTTATACTTTCCTTTTTTTGAGCAGAACCTAATGTCAATTTTTTGTTAAATAAAATGCATTAATATATCATAACTTTCGGTCTTTCTGTTCCGCTTCTTTTGGACCGAGTATAGGACCCGGTACGGTGGCAGGCTTCCACCTCAAAACATGAGCCAGCCACCGGGTACATAGTTAATTCTTCTTTTTTTCAGGTGATATCGTGGGTTGAGTGGCCCAAGCAGAGTGCCTCTTTATGCCATGGCGTTATGCAATCAAATTGTATAATTCTATGGCATAAATTGGTCACCGGGGTACTCCCCTTCTGATGAAAAAGTTCATGCAATTCAAGTTGTATGAGTTTTCCACTCAGAAGAGGAATACCTGGCCACTGCAACAAAATATATATGGATTTATTCCGGTTAGGTGGGTGCGAAGGGGCTACATCACCACCCGGTTGCCCCTCTTTCATTTGTGGGCCATGAACTTCGTCGGGTAATGACGAGGTTACCCCAAGTCCGCCTTTCTTCTCAGGTTCCTCTTGTTTTCGTAGCAAGTTCTATCTCCCAGTGTAGTTATCTACACTTTTTGTGACTTCGGTCGCCTCTTGATCTCCAACCAAATTCGTGAGTGCGAAATTTTTTTGTAGTGGGTCCTCGTGCTGGGGAAATGAACCCGCCCCACGACACCGCATTGCCTGCCACCACATTCACGCGTCTCCAGACGAGGGCATTCTCGGCAGATACCGACACCTTCTTCTGCCGAGGCAGCAGACCATCGCTACAGTCCTTCACGGACCTTTTGAACATTCTTATTCACTACAAATGGCTCCCAACGTGGGGCCCGAAATGCCCGGCTGTATCATCAGTCGTAAGCACGAGACAGTCCATCGTCTCTAGGAGTCCCCACAAGGTGTTAGGATTATTGGCGGGTAGGTAACTCCCGAGGGTTTTTGCACTAATCGTGCCCCAGCAAGCCTAGTAACTTCCGAACGTGTGTTGTCTTTGGACATCAATATCGTTTGGTCCTGCTTTTGATTTATACTTTGGTGGTTTACCACCATTGTATAACTAGTAAGGCCAAATGATATTAGAGTCCCTATTTGTGTTTGGAAGTTATTATCTCAACATTCATTTTGCGGAGGATTCTGATCCGCTCCCCAAACCAGCGGTGCCTGGGTGTCTTACATTACATGGATTTTGATTTCATGTAATTGGCTGATTAGCTAATCCATGACTATCCATGACAAGACACGCGCTGCTTGTGGATCGGAATTCAACCCGGGGCGGACAAGTGGTAACTTGAAAAACTTGCGGATGAGGGATCACTTCTGAACCCTGATTCTCGTGGTGCCGCAAGAGAGTTGTCCCTGAAACACTACAGAAGGAATGTGCCAGTGGTGTCCATAACTGGGAATAAGGACGGAATGGAAAGACCGATAATTTTTTTTTTTGAATAACGTAATTTTTAGCATACATTTTTTTTTTTTGAGGAATGTTTATAGCTCGCCACTTTCGGCCACTTGTGATTGTTTCGTCCTTTTAATAGTCAATTTATTTATAGCATCATTTTTAACATCTCATGAACACACTTTTATTATTCTATTTATTAGCGTCAACATTTTTAGGATAGCGTAATGGACATTTCAAGCACATGTCGACTTTGCCTGCGGATTGGCGATGAAATGTACCCGCTGTTTGATAGTTTTGTCGATGAAGCGAGGAGGACTGGTGTCGTTAGCCTACTGAAGGAGTACATCAAGATTAATATCGTTTTCGAAGATGGTTCACCAGACCACATCTGTGGTGATTGTTACACTGAAGTGGAACGGATATACTCCTTCATAAGTCGCTGCAAAGAGACCGAGACAGCCCTACAACGACTCAGATCGGCACGACGTCCTCAGGAACCAACCCTAAACCAGCCAACCAAGATTCGGAGAACTGATTGCTATCCGTCTGAGGATCCAGATCCACCATCTCGATATCAGCCTTGGAACTCCTGGGATCTTCCGCCACGACTCAACCAAATACCAACAACGATTCTAGGTCCAATGGCTCCGCAGGAACAACCCTATATGCTGAAGCCAAAGCATATCCCCAGCATTGTCCAGGGTTGGAATCTTCATTTTAGCGAGGAGCCAAACGGCCTGAACGTGGAAGTTTTCATTGGTCGGGTGGAGTCCTTAGTCGGAGAGATGTTGGCCAGCGACTACACGGTGCTGGCAGGATATTTACCAATGCTACTTAGGGGAGCAGCACTTGAGTCATATTGGCGAATACATTCGGCCCCACCATCAGTACGCTGGTCACGGTTGAAGGAGGTACTCCGCATGGAGTATCCTACGGTAGATATGGACGAATTGGTACTGGACAAGATCCATGCTAGATGGCAGCGTCCAGACGAGTCTTTTCAGCAATATCGAGCCGATATCCTTCGACTGAATGACCAGTTGTCAGAGCCGATGTCTTCCGCTCAACTGCTGCGGGTGTTGAAACGGAATCTAAGGCCGGAACTTCGTCGCCATGTCGTAAACTCGGACCCGCAGAACATGGAATCACTGCTGAGGCTCGTGAGTCGATTGGAGAGGCTTGAAAAAGATCTCCAAGAACGGCCTTACCTGCATGCGAGGACGGGTCCATGACGTGAAATCGCAGAAGTGGCACCAATTTGCAACAACCCAGATCTGGAAGAAAACACGGAGTCAAACACCTGTGTTCCGGACTACCCAGATGGTGCCACTCCAAAAAACGTACGAACGACTACCCTACCACCTCAGCGGTACTCGAAGCCCCCGCAGTAGTTCCCCAGCCAGCTGCTCACCCCAATAACCCTGACGTTAACCCACCAGCCATGACCACTATGACTGCGGATGTTCACTCTCTTCCGGAGACCTCGCCAACGACAATATTGAAGCGACCACCACAGTCACTGCCAGAAGAACCCCGGCTGCCTCAAATACGCACTCTAAAACCTTATCATATTCGACTGCAGGAACATCGGGTGGCTCGAGAGCGAATATTTGCTTCCGAAGTAGTCACTTCCCGCCCGCGCACGAAAAAATGGTCAACCCGTCGTTGGCGGAATTTCCGCCAGAGAGTGCGCAATTGCCGTCAAACCTTAAACTCTTGTAACATCTCGGAGGTTGCTGAGAATGAGATCAGACCTTATCATCCAATTAAAGTGTTGGGCGAAACCGTGTTTGCATTGATCGACACGGGTGCCAGTATCAGTTGTCTTGCCTCGAGCTTTGGCTCGAAGGTGCTCCAAGAATACCTGACCTTGATTAAATCCTGGCGCACTGAAATCAGTACAGCTGATGGCACCAAACACCCTATACGAGGTAAACTAACCACACCCGTGACGTTCAGGGGTCAGACGAAGGATATTACTTTCTACATTATCCCGTCTTTGACTCAGAATGTGTACCTTGGCGTCGATTTCGTCCTTCGCTTTGGACTGGCCTCCGATTTATTCACAGATTTGCCTTTAAATACCAGATATGCCAACGAAATCACTTCTATTCCCGATAGGCATGACCTGACGCCTAACCAACGGCAACGCCTGGAAGCATCCATCGCTGCTTTCCCATCTTACGTTACCCAAGGCCTTGGCCGCACTACCCTAGTCTCACACGCCATCGACGTTGGCGATAGTAAACCGATTAAGCAGAGACACTATGCCATTATATCACCAGTCTCGACCTAAAAGACGCCTTCTGGCAAATTCCCCTCGATGAGGGGTCGAGGGATAAGACCGCCTTCACAGTGCCTGGACGACCATAATATCAGTTCGTCACAATGCCCTTTGGCCTGTGTAACGCGCCGCAAACGATGACTCGGCTGATGGACAAGGTCATCCCACCTCACCTGAAACACTTAGTGTTCGTGTACCTCGATGATCTGTTACTCATCACGGAAACGTTCGATCAACACCTCCTACTACTACAAGAAGTAGCCCTGCACATCAGTAAGGCGGGACTCACCATCAACGTACAGAAAAGTAAGTTTGTCATGAAAGAAGTCCGATATCTAGGACATGTCATAGGACATGGCACTATCAAAACGGATCCAGACAAAACTCGTGCGATTGGTGAGTTCCCCTTACCAATAACAGTGAAGCAGCTGCGACGTTTCCTTGGTGTGTGCGGTTGGTACCAAAGGTTTGTTCGGAATAACGCAACAGTTTCAGCGCCCCTGTCAGACATGCTGTGGAAAGGGAAGCTTATTTGGACCGAACTCAGCCGAAAGGCATTTGAAGAGCTAAAACAAGCCCTCACATCAGCCCCGGTCTTGCACAGCCCCGACTTCACTAAGCCCTTCTCCATTCATTGTGACGCAAGTCAACATGGAGTTGGAGCCGTACTGGTGCAATTGACCGATGAGGGAGAGGAAGCTCCCATCACCTTCATGTCCAATAAGCTGAACTCGGCCCAAAGAAACTATACTGTGTCCGAGCAGGAATGTTTGGCAGCGGTAATGGCTGTGAAGAAATTCCGAGCTTATATTGAGGGCCACCAATTCGAGATCATCACGGACCACGCTTCACTACAATGGTTGATGAACCAGGCAGATTTACATGGACGCCTAGCAAGATGGGCTCTTAAACTGCAAGGGTTCAAGTTTTCCATCAAACATCGGAAAGGGACCCAGAACATCGTACCCGACACTCTCTCACGAATGTTTTCCCCAGAGGGACCCGAATTGACAATAAATGACGAGGACCCCATCGAAATAGATTTGGACAGCCCACATTTCGAATCAGACAGCTACAAAGAGTAGAGGCAAACCACCGCGACCCAACAATCGCAGCTGCCTGATTTGAAGGTAATAGACGGCTACGTGTATAGACGAAATGAATACGCCACTGGTGATCCATGGCAGGAAGAAGAGTCCTGGAAACTCTGGGTACCGGAGGAAATGACACAACCTCTGATCCTCCGCGCACATGACCATCCTTTAAGTGCCCATTTACCTGCGCCGAAACGAGGATGCGAGGGAGATGGTTGTCCGCGAGGAGAGACAACGCTCGCGCAACGATTGGCAGCAGTCTTGGAGGAATTGCACGACGGGAAGTTGGACTGCGCGCCTCATCCCGGATGTGAGACCGTGGCTAAATCGAAGGCATGGTGAGACTGACTTCTTTCTGACCCAGCTTTTGAGCGGGCACGGGTGTTTTCAGTCTTACCTGCACAAGATCGGTAAGTCACGGTCTCCCGATTGCCGGTTTTGCCCAGGAGAGGAGGACAATGCCTGTCACACATTTTTTGCGTGTACCAAATGGGCCAGGCTGCGAAGGGAACTCTACAGGGAGACGGGAGAGCTCACCCCGGATAGTGTGGTTGCGGTGATTCTCGAATCAGTTGACAAATGGAACCAGGTGGCACATTATGCTCGGGCAGTCCTGAAATATAAAAGGGACTCACAGCAGCCGAAGGTGCTGGGGCTGGGGGATCGCTCTTCTGGCAGTTCCTCTTCCCCTTTCCCCTCCCGCTAGGAAAGGGACTCCCCAGCTTGAAGGCGCCCCAAGGCGTAACAAAACGAGACCTGGCCCGAAGTAATGTGTCAAACGGTTCCAGGCTAGGTTCTCAGATTGACAGGGGAGGTGTTTAGTGGGTAGTCCAAGGGTATCCTCCATGGGAGTCCCACACTGCCAGACTCGGCGGGCATAAATGCCTTCACCTCCCTACCACAAAAAAAAAACAAAAAAAAAAAAAACAAAGTGCCCACGGTGGTTACGGTCGGACGTTACGGCGACTCAAGAAATACTTCTTTTGGCCTAAAATGGCATCGCAGGTCAAAGACTACGTGAGCACCTGTGAGACCTGTAAAGGCACCAAAGCGCCCAACCAGCCACTTCGACCTCCTATGGGTCAACTCAACGTCCCAGAACGCGTATTCCAACGTCTATACATCGATCTACTCGGTCCATATCCTTGGTCTTCCATGGGACACATCGGAGCTATAGTTGTTCTAGACCAGCTTTCAAAATTCCCACTGGTGGAACCTATCCGTAAATTCACAACTCCATCTATCGTGAAATTCTTAGAGAACCGGGTATTCCATGTGTTCGGGGTTCCAGAGAGTGTGTACTTAGACAACGGAGTACAGTTCCGGTCTCGGCAGTTTAAGGGCCTACTCGAGCGGTATGGCGTTGAACACCAACTGATGCCCATATACTCTCCTCAGTCTAACGCCTCCGAACGGTTGAACCGCACCCTATTGGCCGCGATCCGTTCCCACGTCCACCCATCCCAAAAAGATTGTGACCAGCGATTGTCTGCCATCACATGCGCCCTGCGATCCTCGTATTATTCCGTCACCGGTGTCGCCCCTTACTTTGCCACCTTTGAACAGCACATGATTTGCCACGGTAAATCATACCGGCTGTTACGGCAATTAAAGTGTTTGCGAGACCCCGTCGTTGCGCTGGAGCCCCACGAACGTCTAGGAGACCTCCGCCAACAAATCGGACGGAAGATTAAGGCCGCAGGAAGTGCAAATGAGGCGCAGTACAATCTCAGGTCACGATCTGCTAATTTCAAAGAAGGAGATGAAGTTTTCCGGCGCAATTTCCGACAAAGTGACGCCGCGGGGCATTACAACGCCAAGCTGGACAGGCGATTCTTGAAAAGCCGCATAAAGAAGGTAATGGGAACTAACCGTTACCTGATAACGGACCCATCGGGAAAAGAAGTGGGGATATACCACGCGAAAGACCTGCGCCGATAGATAATTAGTCACGTCTGTTTTGTCCGTCCGCATATATTTTCAAAAAAAAGAAAAAACCCGCAAGGGTTGTATACTTCCGGCCAAACATAAACATAAGTCAGTCCGTCCGTCTGTCAATTGTGTTTTTCTTTTATTGTTCGCCACTGCGTGTCCCGACGGCGAAGACAACCCATGGTACCCTGAAAGATCCTTCAGCTCCTTTTTCACAATCCGCATCGCCTTGGGATCGCGAGAAAATTAGCTGCCCTGTAGTAATCGAGTAGGTATGGCTCAAAAAGCCAGCGTGCGAGAGTTTGTCTCGTTACCACTCTGGGCCTAAAATTTTATTAAAATTGTCCAAATAAATAATCTTTGGAATGGACAATGTAATGTCCATGGGTGGACATATTCATATGTCGAATTCAAGTAATATGCCACCCACATCAATGCTGTTCGCTCCAAATATGAGTTCATCGTCGACAATATGGTTGATGCTGGGTCAGATAATGAAGATAATTCATCTGACGAAGCAGATAAAGCTAGACCTGCTTCACTAGATAAAATGATAGCTTTAGTTGCATCATTAGTAGAACGATCTCGAGGAGCAGACTTCCGGTTACATTTATCACCTAAGGGTAATAGTGCTGTAGCAGGTGGAAAGGGCTTTCTATTCTTATATCAACAAATAAAAGACAACACCAATCCGCATCAAACGCGGCATTTAATTTATGCGCTCTGTCGTTGGGACGAAAGATTGGCAAATCAAATAATAACAATGCTATTTGCATCAGTAACAAAACACACCGAACTGTGTGGTCCCTTCTTTAAGTTATTAACGCTTCTAACAGAGCC
Organism: Odontomyia ornata; assembly: GCA_963969285.1. NCBI lineage: Eukaryota > Metazoa > Arthropoda > Insecta > Diptera > Stratiomyidae > Odontomyia > Odontomyia ornata. The sequence continues at coordinate 167,761,560 of OZ017739.1, read as the reverse complement.
ACAAGGAGGTCCTTCAGGTTTGCCATGCTTTTCTCAGTTAGTATTGCAACGAGTATGGGATGCAGCAGAATATTGCCCTCAGTCGGCCCTGGATTGGCTTGCTGTGCAAGCACCTCGTAACAAAATAGCTCATGCATGGATTTTACAATCGGCTGAAAGTTGGGTAGAACAGTTTTAATGGCGCTAATAATTCGCGAGTTCGCAACGCTGCATCCTACTTGCTGGTATCTCTCGTGCCATCACAATCATTTCGTGCAAATTATCGAACCCATTCACTCCACAAGTTACCCTTTAATATACCACATAGAGAAATGAATGGCGACGCGCAAATTATACTACATACGATTTTAAATCTTTTGTTACGTCTACTAAGATCTGCTCGCGCCTACACAGATATAGCTGTTCATGGAACAGCTAAGTTAACATCTTACTTTACTTTGCTGACTTATTGTATGGTGTCTAAAACTGAAAAGCTTATGTTGGGACCGTACATGCGTGTTTTGCGGGAACTCTTTCATCCGCGATTATCAGAGCCCAGCGTACCAGCGCATCATAATAAGCATGCTTTGTTGGCATTCTGGTTCCATGCAACAAACGATTGCCAAGAAAATGCTCTGCTAATTGCAAACTGCCCTGATATAACGCGAAATATAGCGTTTAATTATATTCTAGCTGATCATGATGATTCTGATATTGTTGCGTACAATCGAGCTATGTTACCGGCATATTATGGTTTTTACGAATTTGCTGCCAACAGAGTAGAACTCTGACTCGTCAACTTGCTGCCCATCAAAACCTACAGTGGGCATTCAAGAATATCACACCACATCAAACGCAGTACCCGCTAGCTGTCGATGAGGTATTGCGCTTGATGACTTGATTCGCAGCTCGGGATGGAGATGCCTCCGAGCAGGGACAGCGAGAAGTTTCAAATCTCAGGCGAACAACGCTATCAGCGTACTTAACAGGAGGAGTTACTTGGTGCGCGTATGGATAGCGAACAAGTGTCGTCAAGAGGATTATACCGGTGATTACAGTTGTTAGAAGACTATCAACAAACCGAGTGGAAGATTGCGATGCATTCGAGAGATGGAATTTGGTTTTCGCGCGGATTAGCGGCACGCCGAGCGAATTGAAAAATACGAGGGGTGAGAAAAGCGCGCGATTAGCGTGAACGTGGTTAGGGATAATTTGAAGTGTATAGATTATTGTTGAAGTGTTTTGATGTTTTCTTACTACGTTAATGATTGAGTGGACGATGCAATTTTGCAAATAACGGTGAAAGGATGGAAATAAATTAACAATCTTTGGAATTGCGGGAGTCTGTTGGAAACCGCAAGACAGCACGGACGCCGCGTGGAGAATTAACTGGAAGTGTTATATATTCGCAATTTTGTGGAATTGGATGACAATTCGTTTTACAAATTGTTGTGTTTCGAATGAAAAGAAATTTTATAGTGAAAAATTGCCCCAATTAAACCTAACGGATGTTTCGGAGAGTGAAAGGGAAGGAAATGTACCGATAATAGTACGGTTGAGTTAAAGCCAATTTCCAACGTGAATTTTCTCGCAATTGTGCGGACGCGATTATTTGTGGTGTACGGAATAAGCCGTTTGTATAGAGGAGAATTCGCGTATGAATTCATTTAGGCAATAATTTACTCACGGGACTCCAAAATTTGCTCATGATAGACATCGGAAACGTCAGCTGTCTAGGGAAACGTGAAGCAATCATTGATTATATTCGATTAGGCGCCCGTTATTCTTTTTGTGTTTTGTTTAAAGTTATTGAATTGAGTGGAAACAAATAATTAAATTTTTCATTCCGTCATAAGTAAATGAAACGGTTAGTGCGAGTGAATTTTGGTTTCGGTTTTGATTATTTAACAATTCCAGGATTCCCCGCCCCGAACACGAGCACTCGTCTGAGGAGGTTTGGGAGTAAGTACCCTTCTTTGTTCAACAATTATATTTTATTTGCATGTTTCATTAAATTTACATACATTCTAATACCTGAACCAAAGCACTCGGACACCGGTGTTTCTTTCCATAAATTTTGTAGTTTTGAAAAGACCTTGCTCATTTGTTACCGCCTTTGTATTGAATTATTTAATATTTTAAACTAAAGATAATTGCAATGATCTCTCGCTTATACTTTCTTTTTTTTGAGCAGAACCTAATGTCAATTTTTTGTTAAATAAACTGCATTAATATACCATAACTTTCGGTCGTTCTGTTCCGCTTCTTTTGGACCGAGTATAGGACCCGGTACAGTGGCAGGCTTCCACCTCAAAACATGAGCCAGCCGCCAGGTACATAGTTAATTCTTCTTTGTTTCAGGTGATATCGTGGGTTGAGTGGCCCAAGCAGAGTGCCTCTTTATGGCATAGCGTTATGCAATCAAATTGTATAATTCTATGGCATAAATTGGTCACCGGGGTACTCCCCTTCTGATGGAAAAGTTCATGCAACTCAAGTTGTATGAGTTTTCCACTCAGAAGAGGAATACCTGGCCCCTGCAACAAAATATATATGGATTTATTCCGGTTGGGTAGGTGCGAAGGGGCTCCATCACCACCCGGTTGCCCCTCTTTCATTTGTGGGCCATGAACTTCGTCGGGTAATGACGAGGTTACCCCAAGTCCGCCTTTCTTCTCAGGTTCCTCTTATTTTCGTAACAAGTTCTATCTCCCTCGGTGTAGTTATCTACACTTTTTGCGACTTCGGTCGCCTCTTGATCTCCAACCAAATTCGTGAGTGCGAAATTTTTTTGTAGTGGGTCCTCGTGCTGGGGAAATGAACCCGCCCCACGACACCGCAATGCTAGCCTGCCACCGCATTCACGCGTCTCCAGACGAGGGCATTCTCGGTAGATACCGACACCTTCTTCTGCCGAGGCAGCAGACCATCGCTGCAGTCCTTCACGGACCTTTTGAACATTCTTATTCACTACGAATTTGTAATGAAATAAACACAAAATTTGAAACATTTTTCTGAATCAGCTAAAATTCATATAAAATCATTGCTAAAATAAATTATAATGCGATGATTAAATTGTAAAAGAGCACGTGGAAAATAAGCAGTCAGTCAAAATGCTGAATTTTCAATAACTTATCAGGTGCATTTTTTTTCCATCAAGCAATTAAATGAGAAAGCTAACAGACTTTTTGTAATTTCGCTGGTGATTCCCTTGTTACCACACTCCGTGTGGAATCCCGATTTGTATATAATTTCCAAACAGAATCTCACAAAAATATATCAGTCATACATGTATCATATATAGATATGTGTATATAAATACATAAATGTAGGTAACTAGAAATTATGGAACTTGCATTGGCGTAGCAGCCATTGACCCAGATTATTTGCAATGATCGGCTTCAATGGCAACAATGCTTTATTCGATGCTATCGCAAAATCAATCGTTTCTTAGGCAAATGAATTGGTGACTACCGTTTCTAATGTATGTATAGAGTTAATTCTTTCCAATTATTTGTTTTATTGTTAAATTCGCATTGAAAATGTTGATTGCTCTTCGAACATATAGTGTACTTTAGCCTCCAAATTATTTTCGAAGTCGGAAATTCATCATCAAAAGAAAGCAACTCCCTTAAATTTCCTGTAGCTACAGACTATTTTTAGAAAAAAATTAACTGGAAAATTCTAACGCAATTTCCCTTTTCCCTGGGTATTTCTTAGGTCACATGTTCTAACATTCGCGAGCATCTATTTGAAGCACTTCTTCGTAGTAAAAATGATTAAGTTTTGTTCGAGGATCCGTTTGTAACATTTCTCAACACATTTTACTATTTTTTCAGATTTTTTTTAAGGATCCATACATGAGACTAAATTAACCTGTCTTTTCTCTTCTTGATTTCAATCTTAAGTTATTTATCCTAAACACTTTGAACTGATATATTTCCTCACGTAGAAAACCGACGCGCCCAATCAATACCGGATATACTCGTCTAGAAGCTTCTGTGTTATATTGTAGTATTAATTATGTATAGTTTACTTTTCCAAGAAAGGAAAACAAGATTTTGTTATGACTCTTACTTGAGCTATCTAGCGACGTGAGTGGTCTCTCTAAGATTTTTGAATCACTGCTATCCAATCATCACGTTCCTGTTGACTACTAGCTGATGATCTGTGGACACCTTCTGGTGTCAATAATGTGAAACTATAACCTTAATCTTTCGCCCCAATTGGCGCTCCAACATGAACACGATAGCCATCCAGATTATGACCTTAAAAATATTTCTCCTTCCGGATAGGCATCCAATGGCTCGTCATGGTACATTAATTTTCGATCTGCTAGAGTAAACCAGCGCCGTTTATATCTATAATTGGACCGTGGACCTGTTTTGAAAAGCCATCCTTCTTTTGTGAAGTCACGTGCAAGCAAGCTTACTAGTTGAGCCTCACTCGCCTGTTCGGAAATAGAGTTATTTAAACATATAGGCAAATAGGGTTGCACTTACTGTACACGCGACTAAACCGGGAAAAAATGTGAGGCACACACACGTCTTGGCCACAGGGTACCGGCCTACAGTGGATTCACTGGACCAATTTATCGAAGGCACGAACGAAACTGAAGCTGGTGGCGCATTCAAAGCCAGGGCCAAGGCACTACAAAAAAAAAAACTAAATCAAATATGGCAAACTCGAGAATAACTTCTCCAATCCTTACCTGCAACACCATGAGCAAACTCATTCGCTTAACGATACGGGTGGAAATCACCTAACTTTAACACTGCCTAATATATTTACTGCATTTCCGATAGTGAAATTTCACAGAAGTCGAGAAAGCGCGCACTGTTCTGCGTAGCAAACAGAATTACATGACACTCCCAGGCAAAACTGACGTAGGATGAGAAGTCACCAAAACTTACGTTAGATAGGAAGCCATATGGTAGCAATTCGCATATGCATCAGTCAGCAATGGCATAGGGCCGATTCATTACAGGGCAGTGTCCAGGATGCCAACCAGGCATCGGGAGACTGAAGGTTGCGCTATTTAGCCATAAGCTGGTTTTACTTGTATGGCGGAAGAAGAGGTCGTGTGACACATGATGGCTAACCTTCCCAAGGCACGTTCTAGCAAAGAAAGGTCGTTGTGAGATTTTGAGCCCAGGTGGAGGCGAGCGATGCTAATCAGGAAATATCACCGGGGGACAACGGAGAGAAAAAACAACGCGGACGTCTTTGATGGCACTCTCCACCGTCGTAGGTCCTTGGCATGGTAGACACCCAGTTCCTTCCCGGACATGTCCGCAATCAGATATCGCGTGGGACTTAATACTTGTAGGACCCGACACTTCAGGGACTTTTTTGTCAAATTTAGCACTGCAGTGACGGATTGCTTCACTCTGCTGAAATTCCGTCGGTAGATTTCGTCGCCTGCCTTGAAGCTAGAAGGATGAGATCACAGGTTGTAACCCTCCTCCCTCACCCATCTACTATCTTTACTCTTTTCCGAAGTTGTTCTCGTAGAATTTGGAGTTTCTCGTGCGGCTCCAGAACCACTATTGGGTCTTCCAAACATTTGAACTGCCACAATAGCCGATACGAGTTTCCGTGGCAGATCATATCCTGGCCGAACACGGCAAAGTACGGGGAGATACCTATGGTGGTGTCGTATGAAGTGCGCAGGGCACAGGTGGTGGCGGAAATCCTGCGGTCCCAATTCTTCTGATCCGGCTGGACATAGGCACGACTGGCGGCTAGGAGGGTACAGTTCAGCCACTCGGACGCATTTGCTTGAGGGGAATACACGCTCCTGTGTGACCAGAAGTCGAACGAGGATAAGGACCGATGAGATCTATATACAGGAACTGGAACACACGCTCAAGTAGCTCAAATTTACCCATCGGAGGCCAAAGAGCAGAGTTTGGCACTTTAGTGCACTTGCACAGCTCACAGGTGGCTACGTACACTTCCACTTGCTGTGCCATCTAGGTTTTCAGCCACCGAAGCGTACGACTGTATCCGCCGTGCGCACTCATTGGGTGGTCATGAGACCGTTTAATAAGGTCAATGGTCAGTTCTTCGGGCACGCAAAACTTCACTGTTCCTTTTCTTGTATGGGGTCTCCAGATGCGTATCCCATCCGCTTATATATAAATCCCTCCGTCACCCGCAGTTCTGGCAGCTGTGGTAACTAGCTCTGAATAGTATTCATCAGTTGGGTGTAACCTATGTTATTGACTTGAAGGCAGGGTAGTCCAGGTCGATCAATAGGGGGCTGTCGCCCCCCTGGGCCAACTCGGCTCCTTCAGGGCGAACATCCTTGATAATGTGCCCGGTACAACATGTTGGCTTCCTTTCCGGAGTCAAACCGTGGAGTCAAACGCCTGTTATTTCAAGGCCCATCTGGCCAAACGGCCGTGGAGATCAGTTTGACTCAACAACAATTTCAGAGACGCATGGTCAGTGACGATTTCAAAAGGATGTCCCTCCACATATTCTCGAAAGCGTTTCACCGCCAGCACAGCCACCTGGCATTCCTGCTCCGAGACTATGTAGTTCCACTGCGCCAGGTTCAACTTCTGAGACAAAAAGGCTATAGGTCTCTCCTCGCCGTCTTGCGCAACCTGGACTAAGACTGCACCCCCCATGAGAACAGTTTACCAAAGTCCGGGCTGTGCAGTACGAGGGCTGTTATCAGACTCTTCTTTATCTCTTCGAAGGCTCGCAAGCTGGACCCTTCCCAGACGAACTTACGTCCCTTACGCAGCCTGTCGGTCAAAGGTGTGGTGATGGTGTCATAGTCACATACGAATTGTTGGTATCATCCGCATAAGCCTAGGAATCGGCGTAACTGCTTAGTGGACTTGGGTAGTAGAAAAGCATCAATCGCTTGAGTCTTGTCCGGGTCGGTTTTTATGTTGCCATGACCAATGATGTGGCCCAAATGCTTCACCTCCGTCATCACGAACTGACTCTTCTGTATGTTGATGGTTAACCCTGCCCTCTGGATGAGCAAAGCTACCTCCTGAAGCAGCTCTAGGTGTTCGTTAAAGGTCTCGGTTATAAGCAGTAGATCGTCCAAGTACACGAAAACTTGGTGCCATAAACGCGGTGGTATCACCCTATCCATAAGGCACGTCATTGTTTGAGGGGCATTGCACAATCCGAATGGCATGGTACAGTGGGTGACCTGGGACCGTGAAGGCGGTTTTCTCCTTTGAGCCAGGGTCTAACGGGATTTGCCAGAAAGCGTCTTTGAGATCCAAGCTCGTGATGTAGTGGGCTTTAGGCAATCGACTCAAGATGCCTTCAATCAACGGTAGAGGGTATGCGTCCTTGACCGTGACGGTGTTCAAACGTCTGGCATCTAAGCATAGCCGGACCTTGTTCGGCTTGACAAGTAAGGTGACTGGGGAAGCCCACGCGCTCTGCGATTCTTCGATCACGCCCAGTGCTAGCATTCGATCAACTTCGGCATATAATGACTTCTCCTTCGTCAGAGACATGGCAAAATGTCTCTGTTTTATGGGTTTAGCAACCCCTATATCTATTGTGTAAAACAACAGGGCCGTCCTGCCGAGACCTTCCTTCTCATGCGATGGAAAAGCCAATATAGCCGAGTCAAGTCGCAGTTGTTGATTCACATCCAGTGCATGTCGTAATGAGTGAGTGGTTTGAGTTTGGTCAGGAACAGTGGTGACAGAATCCAGTTTCATGCCGGAAAATAGTGCCGGGGCCAAGTTAGCGAAATCGAAATCCACCCCTAGGTAAAGATTCTGGGTTAATTGGGGGATAATATGAAATTCCAGAGGTTTAGTTACCCCTTTAAATGTGACATCCGTCGTAATTTTCCCCACAAGGAGTGACGAGTTCCGTCCGCCGTGCTTAACTAGGTGGTAAAATGATGGACTTGGTCCGCGTGAGTTGCCAGCACCTCCCCTGCAAAATCAGCTGATATGCAATTCACAGCTGCTACCGTATCGACTAAGCCTGACAATCGTTTTTGCAGGAGGTGAACTGAGGCATATGGTCGAACGTCATCCCTCAATAATTCGTCGAAGTGTATTTCCCGCAACACCTTCCTCGAATGCCTGACCCTTCTCCAGAAACTACGCATCCGACGCGACGCTCACTTCCTTCGCGGTGGGGTAGTTTTAACCATCTCCTAATTGAAGATGCGCTGGCGAGTAGCCAAATAATCCCGCAGTCTGACGTGGAAGGGCTTAACATGGGTTCTAGGAGTGCCGACAGGTTGTTGCGGCACTCGGTAGCAAGTTTTTTCGTAACTTGCAGTCTGCGCAATCAGGTGCGTACGTGTCTGCTTTCCGGCACCGGTAACAGAAGACCGTCAGTTCCGCTGAACATGCAGAGAACCGGTGTCGCGGTTGTCGGTAGTTCCAACAGACCGTCGGACTACTTCAACAAATGGTCGGTCAATCATTGGTTCTATCTGAAAAACATCCATTCATTAATAATGTGATTTTTTTACATGCTGAACATAATAAAATATATATTTTCTCATCTTCATATATGTAGACGTACAATATCATCTAACAAACTGCTTAAAAAAAGAAATAGAAATTCAAGCAATAATATGCCAGCAAAAACTTGCCCCCAAGGTTCAGGCACTACTGCGCGAAAATTAATCGTATAAAATGGTCGCTCCGAAATGTAAACATGATCATGCTTGAATTGGAGGCAATAATTTTGAGTGAAAAAACACTTCTAAAATCTGTCTTTCAGTTTCTATGTTTCATGTTGATACTAGCCTACTACTAATAATACTCCTGTAGGCTAGCAGTGGTTTCTGTCATTGCATATTTTCACAATGTACATTATTTTAGAAACTTCTTTGCACTTTTCTATTTTTCCGTCGAAATATAAAGTTTTTCTCGCTTGCAATTTAACCGATAAATAGTTTCTTATAGTCTTGTTGATGAACAACGCGCAAATCACAAATTTCCACTTATATTAATATGGAAATTACACGCCAAACGAGTTTTTTTACAGTTTTTTACAGCCGGATTTGAGAGCGAATGCAAAAACATTATTTAATAATATGAAAATTTCTCCTTACCGTTAGAAAGAAATGATGACAAGAAGTGTTCCATTAGCATCGGGCCGTTCCTATTGTAATATAGTGTGAATTTATGATACATATCTGTATACTAGCGACATCTAGGTATGATCGTTCCACTTAAATTAGTCATGTGTAAGCTGTGCGAGCTAAAGCTCAGATCAAGCCGAACAGTCAAGGCGACTGGTTCGTGTATTCACGTGTAATAAGCTAGTCTGGATGTAATAAAGTATTCTAATAATTACAAGTTGTAATTATTATTGATTACCTTATATTCTTATTTAATATACTACAATTCTGCCAAGGTGGTAGCATATTACAATTGGCGACGAGGATGAAAACATTTCAAGTCGTTCCTGTAGTGTTTGAAGTAGAACATCAGTTTTGTACTAAATGCAGATTAGTTCTTTTGAAATGTTCGTGTAATGACGAAATTTGGACTCGACGAGTCTTTAACTGATAAACAAAACACTCCCTTAGAAGCCACTAATGCACTTATATCATTAGCTAGTGCAAGTCAACAAGAGAAAATGGCTGATTTAAAATTAACCGAGACAGAATGGGGCACATTCGTGTCTCCATCAGGTTTAGAATTCATTCGAACCAACGATGGTAATTATATTCTTGGAACAAATAAAGTTGCTCTACAATCAACGGACAGTGCACCAGTTGTCAAAGTTGGTGGTAATATAGGCACAATTGAAGAATTTAAAGGAAGTTCTGAGTGGCATGTGTATAGTGAACGACTTGAACAATATTTCGAAGCTAATTTTGTCGACGATCAACGGAAAGTGTCGGTCTTAATTACTTCGCTTGATACAGAAGTATATAAAACACTTCGAAATTTGTGTAATCCTACATTACCGAAAAATAAAACTAACAAGGAATTGTGTGACATCCTGGCATCGCATTTCTCGCCGCGCATTTCTGTGCATAAAGAGCATAGACAGTTTTATCGTTTACGACAAGGTCCCGCTGAAACAGTCAGTCCGTGGTTGGCGCGTGTAAAACAAGTAGCCGTGGATTGCGAGCTTGGTCAAGAGCTCGACGGACGCATTAAGTATCAATTTTAGTGGCATGAAGGAAAGCAAAGCTCTCGACAGAGTTTTCAAGGAAAACCATACTCTTTATTGGAGGCTACTTTGGAAACCGCTTTGAAAAAGGAAGCATCGTTATCAGCGTCTACTACGAATGTATCTGAAATAAACAAGGTCATTCAGCGAAATAAAGCGCCGAGAAAGGCACCGCCAAAAAACAACGATTCTGTGAAGCAGTCACAACAACAGTCTACAGCAGTGTGCAGAGCTTGCGGTGAAACAAAACATAATTTTAGTAAGTGTAAATATAAGTCTTATAAAGGTAAAATTTATTTTCAAAAGGGGCATATAGCCAAAGTATGTCAAAAAAGATAAATCGAAGACTTCAAATGCGAATAGCGTAGTACAGGAGTCTGATGAGAGCGACATATGTTATTTGGGGATTTACAACGTTGAAAGTTTTGTAATGAATCATGCGACGCCACTGGTGACCACTACCAACACACTTTGCTGCTATGTGGCTTGTCATTTTACGTTGGTTGCGACCAGTGCACATCCCACATCTATTTCGTCGTGGGATGCCAACAGAATTTGACAGCCACATGGAATTGAAGTGTGGAGGTAGCTAAGAGAGAGAGAAGAGGAGTAAGTCTATCCGTGTAAAACCCTGTATGTGAATTCCGATATTTTGCTTGTACAGGCGGTTTTTGCGAGGGAAGGGGAAATCATAACAAACGTCAAAATTTTGTTTACAGCTTCGTGCATTTATCGTTGTCAATATGCGGAAAGTATCATTTTCTCGCGATTTTCGTGAAAACGGTAGTGAATATTTAAGTGGTGAACGTAATTCATACTGCTTCGGTTAGTTTCACACGATATATAGTGAAAATTTATCAAATCAAGTGACTCAAAAATTAGAAAACGACAATGCACTGTTCGGTTCCGTGTCGCCCGAATTTCAATAGTGGCTCGAGCGGAAAATCGTACTTTTGGTAAAAATTGATAGTTTCATTGATTTATAATCGTGAGAAAGTTTATTTTCAATAGTTTCAATTTGTGAATCGCAAGAAAACTGCTCAAAAATATTTGCAATTTATTGTTTTGATTGCTTCATATTTTGCCGCATATCTTGTGGCTTAAAGCAGAAGCGGCACAAAATTGGAGCATTTTTAAGGGGGTCATAATTCATTGTAACTTTTTATCATTTTAGAATTCTGACTGATATTTGTGCAAAAATGGAATGGCGCTGAATTCTCGGGATAAATCCGGAAATAAAACGTTCGTAAGTTTGCGAAGATCATTTCAAGGATGACGACGTCGTTTATTTGAATCAAAGCTAAAAGTGTAAGATAGCTATTCTTAAATTAATCTTTTGCACAAAATTTAAGTATCTCATATTTTTAGACTCGATGTGGAATTGAATATATTAACACCTAAGTATATTTCATAATAGATTAAAATGCCGATTTCAAATTTTTTATTTTAGAATTCAACTACGAATAGGACAAAGTTTTGTTCAAATTCCGAATTTAATTCAGGATGTGTAAGTTTACATGTCTTGGCCATTTTCGTTCCTAAGTATCTAATTTTAGTGCGATTATGAAACGATTTCTTCGGTTCCGGCGAATAAGTCCATTGGCCTGAATAGGGTAAGCGTTATTTAGTTTCCCGAGCATTACATTTAGCCCGCTAAATTTCAGGACTCTTGGACCAGAAACGACGAAATTGTGAGCATGTCATCTGAATGATTTAGTGGGCTCTAAATCAAATTTGAAGAACCCGTATATTTCTTACATTCTTGCATTAGATGTGACAGCTGCAAAAAACTGTATGATTTCTATTTTTAAATGAATATTCGCTCAAAATAAAATATATATTTTAGAGTCGATGTGAAGTTGAAGATACTAACATCTCTACAGCTACTTTTGGACATGTAAGTATATTTCATGTTTGACTATTTTTTTATTTATATTTATCTATATTTCAGAAATCAACTTCAGAGGTTAAGCTAAGTTTAGTGCGGTTTCCAAACAATTCCTTCAGCGGCGAATAAGTTGATTGCCCTGGATAGTGCAACACCCTCAATTTCAGGACTCTTTGACCGGAAATGACGAAATCTTCAATTGTCTTCACCCAAATATTTTAGTGGGATCTAAACGGAATTTGGAGAAGGTATGAATTTCTTATACTAAATGTTAATGTAGATTTTAATTCCCTCTATTTTAGAACATGCTTTTGACGAAGCCCATGATACCTTTTCATATTTTGTATAATGTCGTCATGATAATTTTCCAGTTACATATTAATATTGATTTAAGTCCTTCAGCAGCAATGTTGTCTATGGAAAGCCTTGAAAGTGTAAGTTTAATATATGATTAGTAGCATCAATTATGATATTTTTTATTCAGGCTTCTAAACGAAAAAAGTCAACGGGAGATGGTTCATACGGCTTGTAGTATTAATGTAAATTTAAATACATCACCTTAAATTTGAACATAATAAACAAAAATAAAGAAGTAAAAGGTACCATTTTGCATTTCATTCTTATAATGGTGCTTTATATAATATAAGTAATTTAATCAAAAAGATGGGAGATTGATTTTATCTAAGCATTAGGATCCACTTTCCAGCTTGAACAAATACAAGAAAATTTTTTTGCAGGATTTTAATTTTATTTTAGGGTAGATAATTTTGCCGCTTGTTTAATACTAACAATAGTGTTTTACTAAAGTATGCCACGTGAACATTGTTTGTGATTTCTTCTGTTTAATTAGGATGGTAATTAAATGCTACATTTTTTCTAAAAAGGCGAATAACATATCAATCAAAGAACGTTTTTTTAGAGAAGCTGTTTTTCACTAAGTACAGACAATGTATGATCACAAGTGGTCACTATTACTCCTTTTTTTGTGTTTGTTCATCAAAAAGTATCTCGACACCAGGTATTATTTTATGTCTAAAAAAAAGTCAAAAAGATATTCTGTCCACCAAAAACTGAACTAAACAATTCGCTTTTACTGTATGTAAGAAAAAAATATTCAACAGAAAGAGTACGGCCGTTAACATTATTTTATCAATAAAATACCAACAACAATTCTAACGGCCTGGAAATAACTCAGAATAATTTACATAGCATTTTGATTTAGCTAAAGAGTATGTGGGCTATTTACGAATGTATATATACATTATTATCATTATAAATTATTATCAGATTAATGTTCAATAATAAGCATGAAGGCGATTGGAATCTGCTGAAAAATATACCTCAGAAAACTAAACAGTGGCTCTTCATTATCTAATTCAAATTTTTCAATAACCTCTATAAATACATCTTCCTTGATTGCATTTTAATCCAAAATTTAGTTACTTATCAAACTATTAAAATAGTAAATTTATTTTTAGTTAAATATTTTCGGCATGGTGCTATCAATTTGAATTTTCCCGCCATATGATTAAGTTTGCACCTCTTGTGATGAGACTACCCATGCTTTAAGCCAATACCACTACAATCAAAGAAACCTTACAAACACATAGCCGACATTCGGAAATTTTTGGAGCTATCATTTACTCCTTTTCTTCCCTCCCTAAGGGAGGTAGTGGCCGCCACCCACGAGGTAGTCCCGAAGTGTGAAAAGTGAAACGGAAAGTGCAAGACCTGTTTCCACGGCGATTATAGTGCATGGTGGTGATGTCGTAACGTCGATAAGAAATTGCGATACGGTGGAGAAACGACGCGAACGAAGTTTTCAGTGCAAACAATGTGGGAAAACATTCAAACGCTCAAGTACATTATCAACTCACTTACTTATACATAGTGATACACGGCCATATCCTTGTCAATATTGTGGAAAGCGTTTCCATCAAAAGTCGGATTGCAGGAATTGGGAAAAAGGAGAAGAATACGAGTACGAGCCAAGTGCAACGAATGGTGCCATTTATTATGCCGCTACTCCACCGGCTCCGATAAGCAACATACCTAGGGATCAGTTTGCAGCAGTTTACCCACCAGCAGTTGTGCCAACAATATACCCACCTTCAATGCCGTTTCAGCCGTTTTAGCAGTACTACAGTGTGCAAATGAATGTTCCCACCATTTGGCCTCAGAACTACCAAGGTAATTAGATTTGCTTGTATAGATGATACGACAGTTAAATTGGAAACGTGGGATACGGCCGGACAAGACAGTTATCACAGTTTAGCGCTAATGTTTTATAGAGGAGCGCAGGCCGCAACATGGATTTGTAAGGATTACCAGATTAACATTTGAACGACCCCCTGAACGATTACACAATGGCGATGTCGAAGCGTTATTGTCTTTAATGGATCATGAATTTACTAGATCAATGTGGAATTATCCATTTCGAATAACGTACCGATTAATACTACGTGAAAAAGAACTGCACTTTCGTATCGGTGTTTACAACCCTAGTAAGGACTTAACCTTTTTATCCAATTCACTCCTACATACGTACCTGCAGCTTCCCGAGGTGCGCCGATGCCAAATAACAGGTTTACACGGTTGTACATTTATTGATAAGACTAGAGATGGTGCTACCTACCAAGAAGGTCGTGAAGTTGTTACAATAGGCGAATGGACCGATATAATATATCAACATACACCACCAGAACAACTTATTGCGAATGTTGTCTCCGGACGGAAGAGGAGGCTGCAAGAAAACAATTTCCTCGACACAGTCATTTGGAATCCTTGGATAGACCAAGCCCGAGAGATAGCAGATTTTGGAGACGATGCATACCCAAATATGGTAGGCGTTGAATCTGGACATGTTTCAACTCCAGTTATTCTGCTGCTTGGAACAGCCTTTGAACTAGCTAAACCCTACAGATTATTATCGAAGGTAACGTCAGTAGGAAATCAAAACGGAGTCACTAACCATCGAGGAAAAGTAGCGATCAACCGAGCTAAAACAGATTAATTATAGATTTTGCAGTTTGTTGATTTCTACGGTTCAACTTGGTACTGCAAACTGTCCGTATTCTTAAATCGTAAAACTCAACTATCTTTAAACTGAACTTGACTAGATCATTAACTCGCTCCAATTTCAGCTGATTCCTGATGGAAATCAACTATGATATTGGCAGCATACATAAATCGGAATACTTTTTTTTTATAACTTTTGAATATACCTAAGGGGAAAGCTGATTAATTAAATGCATGTTATAATTTAATCCCTCTACATGTTCTGGTGCCTGAACTTAATTATCAAGAGTTGAAATAATAATCTATTCATTATTTAGAAAGCAAATGGAAGCAATATTCCTTGAGATTACAGTATGTGGTTAATAGATAGATAAATAATCAGTTAAAACAAAAAAAAATGAATGAAAACTAGGAAAAATTGAGGATAATAGGGTTTTATTTGTACTAAAGAGCAAATAGTTAATTTCTATTGAACTGTACAGTCAATATAAATATAACGAGGTCTTAGGACAAAGAAAATGGTGGTGAATCAGAACTCTCACTTAAATTTTGAAAGGAAAATTTAGCCTCCCTAATACTACACACCGCTAAAACGAAAGAAGAAAAAACTAAAGCAACTCCGAATGTAGATCGCATATTCTATTAATATAATTGCAATTGGCGCGAAAATTTAGGTTTGATTGTGTTATAATTAGTCACAGTTTTTTTTGTGCCCGTTGAAAATTTTAAAAAGAGAAATTCTAGAGAATTCACTGTAGTGTAAATACGTAATGAAAAAAACTATTTAATGTAAGAAATGCCCTGTTTTGAATATTCGTAAATGTTTTAGAATACAACCTGTGTTGTATTCTTCCAATCGGCACCTTTTAATAGTTCACAAAATTCTGTTCATGCATTTGCTTAGATAATTTGTATATATTATTTCGAATTGCCTATTCATAAAGTAGACTAAAAAAATTATGAACTGCACGTCTGAGAATGAGAACTGTATTAGCCCAGCACAAGTGTAATCTCATCATGTTTGAATGCGAGGAATTAATCTTGAAAAGATCTCTTTCGATAAAATTTTAATACCATAGGAAGGTTTCTACCGAATCAACTGCAAAACTTAAGTGAGCTAATTGAGGATTTCATTTTATAAAAAAAAAGAAAAAAATCCCTACCATTCCTGCTGTATAAATATATTTTTTGGAAACTATTATCTTTCTATTCCTCTCTCTATCAGTCAATTTAATAGTGGAATGCACCCATTTCAATGATATTTTTTTATTTCGGAATTAACTTTATACTTCAAATCAACATGAATATCCCCACCAGTAATAAATTCCATGGCGTGTTTTTCACAAATTGTATATTTCTTTATTGTTAGCCGATAATTTTGATAAAGTGAAGAAAATCAATTTCCTTTTCTTTCAAACACACAACAAAAAGAACACGTTAATTAAAACTGCAATTTAAGAATAAGAAGCTTTTAATATAATTATTACAAAAGAAAAGAGAACAAGAATTAACGATTTAGATTTACTTGATAATATTCAACAATTATTATTATTATTAAATCACATTAAATTTTATGGTTTTCTTCCGTGATTACTATGAAAATGATGAACTGAAGAAAATATTAAAACTTGAATAGAATTATTATAAAAAACTTAAAAGTTAAATCAGAGAATAAAAAAACTATGTATTGCTAACCTTAACAACGACTTTCCTTTCCAGTGGTTCTTCTTTTCAGCGGGAAATGAGGTGCAAGGTAGGTATGCCGTCGTGAGGATAGGGTTTGAGAAAATCCGCTGAGGTCGGTTTCGCGTCGCGCGCGGTACGCGGTACCTTAGTTGATTTTGGTTTTTCTTTAGCGTAGCTTTTTTTCAGAATTACGTTAACGTAGTATATTTTTCGGTACCGCGTCGGAGTTTCGGGAACGCGAAGTAAAAATTAGATTTTGATCTTTGACTGATAAATGAAGAAATACGGAGTAACGTAAAGTAGGTTTCCTCTCCGTATGGTTTTGTTTTGTGACGCGTTTGAAAACGGGCATGTATTGGTGGCTGAATATTGTAAATGAGCGTAACCCATTCGGAGACCCGCGACCGAAATCCTCTCCGATCTAGCTGGCCGACAAGCAGCCACCGCGTGAATGGGTTATGGTGCACGGATTGGTTGACCGGTTGGTACCGTCCGTTGGCACTACTCAGACTTAACGTCTAGAACCGATGAGAGGTCGGTTCCGCGTTCGGACGTAGACTAAAAAAATCATTACAGTTTTTCTTCGAAATCTAAAAATCCACCGATTTGCGTTCAAGTAAAAATCGATAATGAAATTGAGTTTCCTATGGAGTTGGATAGTGGTGCAATTAAGGAAAGTAATCGATTTTTGAAATATTTTGATAACAGTGTTCCTAAAGTATTAGGTGAAGTGAATGTCCAAATAACATTCAAGGGCAAAACAGTTTATCACAATCTGGTTGTTACGAAAGAAAATAACAGGACGAGTCTGTTTGGTAGAGATTTGCTGAAAATGTTTGATATTTTTGTTGCTGGAATAGATAAAATTAATCAGAATTTTGATGTTTCAAAACTAGTTAATAAATATTCTTCATTGTTTAATGGAAAGTTGGGTAAATTTTCTGGTTGTGAAGTTAAATTAACAGTAAAACTGAATACGAAACATATTTTTTTTAAACCCCATAATACTCCAGTAGCTTTTAAGGCAAAAGTTGAAAAAAGTTGCAGTTACTTGAAGAACAGGGCATTATCGAAAAAGTCGATACTAGTGAAAGGAGTACGCCTTTAGTGCCTGTTTCAAAACCAGATGGTGATATACGTGTTTGTGCAAACTATAAATTGACTATAAACAAACACTTAGACGATTACAACTATCCGATTCTTCGAATCGAAGAGTTGTTTGATGCTCTCGAAGGAGGGGAGGAGTACAGTGTTTTGGATTTAGCGCAAGGTTATAATCAACTTGAGGTTGATGATGTTATAAAAAAGCTTTTAACTTGGAGTACACACAAGGATGCTTATTTAGTTAATAGATTAAAGTTTGGTACGAAACCAGCTTCTGCTATTTTTCAACAAGCCGTTGAAGATGTCATAAAAGATATACCTCCTAGTAAAAATTATTTTGATATTATTGATACGGGAAAAAATAGAGTCGAGCATTTTAAGAATTTAAAGTTGGATTTTAAAAGAACTGAGAAGTTTAATTTAAAATTTAATTTGAAAAAATGCAAATTTTTGTAACCTCAAGTTGAATACCTTGGCCATATATTAGACAAAAATGGTAAAAGATAAAATATTTAAATGGACAAATGAGTGTGAATCAGCTGTACAAAAAATCAAAAAAGAAATTGTTTCTGACAGCAATTTAGTTCACTTTTGTCCAGATTCGAAGTTAAAATTACCTTGTGATGCTTCTAATGTAAGCATAAGAGCCGTTTTTTTGCATATTTTCTCGAGGGGTGAGGAAAAACCTATTCGTTTCGCTTCTCGAACGTTAGCTAATTCTGAAAAAAATGTTCAGTTATTCATAAAGAAGCTCTTGCAATTTATTGGGGTGTAAAGAATTTTTTTAAATTTTTAAAGGGCACCCATTTTATATTAGAAACAGACCATAAGTTTTTATTGGCGATTTCGGGGGAAGGAAAAAGTATTCCTCAAATGGCCGCGGGAAGAATGCAAAGTTGGACGTATCTTCTCAGTCGTTTCAACTATACATTGAAACATGTTAAAGGTGTAAATAATGGAGGAGCAGATTTTTTGTCAAGGCTTCCCATAAATTATGTCTCTGTCAGTGAACCCGAAGCTGATTATTTTAATTTTTTTTATTGAAGATAAGCTTTTCAAAATTACTTATATATACTTATACTTACTTAGCTAAGCAAAGACAAGCTTCCAATTGATGCAGAAAGTCTGCGTATTGAGACTCGTACGGATCCAAATCAAAGTAAGGTGTATGAGTGCACTAGAAATTGGTGGCCAAATAAAGTAGAAAAAGATTTACAACCTTATTTTATCAGAGCTCATGAAATTAGTATTAAACAAGAATTGCTCTTGCGGGGATATAGAGTTTTAATTCCATTAAAATTTCGAAATGAGTTATTAAAAGAAATTCATGTCACACATATGGACTCAAGCAAAATGAAATCTTAAGCCAGACAAAATTTTTGGTGGCCACTTTTAGACTTAGAAATCGAACAATACTCAAAAAATTGTGATGTTTGCAATACACTTTCTAGTAATCCTAATAAAGCTGCTTTGATTAAGTATGAACAAGCTAAAGTAGTGTTAGAGCGAGTTCATGTGGACTTTTTAGGCCCAATCAATAATAAAGTTTATTTTATTCTAATGTATTCATATTAAAAATGATCTGAAGTTTATTATATGACTAATATAACTGCTGAAAATACTTTGTGTAAATTGAGAGATTATTGTTCGAGGTATGGTTTGCCGAAGAAACTTGTGTCTGATAATGGGGGCATATTAATCTCAGAAGATTTTGAAAATTTTTGAAAAATGAATAAAATAAAACATGCACTAACAGCACCACATCAACCACCATCTAATGGAGCTGCCAAAAACTCGGTTAAATCTTTTAAATTCGGATTGAAAAAAGGCCTTATTGGATCCCGCTAACAAAGGTATTAATGTAGAAACTTTAGTATTGCGTTATTGATTTAGCTATAGAGTTACTCCTCACTGTACCACGGGAGATACTCCTGCAAAATGAATGCTTAAAAGAGAGTTGCGAACGCGATTTGATTTTTTAAAGGAAAGCAGAGTTGAAGCTAACGTTGACAGACAAATCAAAAATTTTCGCGGTACTCGTGATGTCTATTTTGATGTTGGTGACATGGTCTGGGAACGCGATTATAGAAAAGATGTTAATAAACCTACATGGGTAAAAGTTCAAGTTATTCAATGTTTAGGTCCAAGAAATTATCTTTGTAGAACTATTGTTGATGAATTAGTTTATAAAAGACATTTGGATCAAATAAGAAAAGCTGGTATTTTATTTACTCAAGAATTGTTACAAGAGAATGAGAGAGTTGAAATTGATGACAAAACACAAAAAAGTCAGCAATGTACTTAAACTTGTACATTGCTGGCTTCAAATGTAAAAGCGTGTTACTAATGAATGTGAGATAGATTCTGCAATTTATGCTGACGAAAAGGAGTGTGAAAATGAATGGAATACTGAAAGTATTAAAGTTTAAAATGATGATGCTGAAAAATTATTGCAAAGAGATGCTGATGAGACAATAGAACAAATTAATAAAAAAGAAAATTTAAGTCAAGAGCCTATTATACCTAAAGTCACTTGGAATGTAAATGAAAGGCCTCAAAGAATTAAGAAAGAGGTAGAACGTTTAATTGAAATTATGTGAAAATAAGTATCATCATAGGGTGGAGGAATGTAATATAGTATGATTTTATGAAACATGTCTGTATGCTAGCGACATCTAGCGATGATCATTCCACTTAAATTAATCATGTGTAAGCTGTGCAAGCTAAAGCTCAGATCAAGCCGAACAGCCAAGGCAACTGGTTCGTGTATTCACGTGCAATAAGGTCGTCTTGATGTAATAAAGTATTCTAATAATTACAAGTTGTAATTATTATTGACAACCTCTTACCTTTATTTAATATACTACAATCCTGCCAAGGTGGTAATATAGTAAACCTATTAGCTACCTATCCCAAGCGAAAGAACTTATCTACTAAAAAGTAACTGTAATTCGAATAAATTTTATTTCCTTCGGTACTTTTAGAGTAGAGAGTATTGGACTTAAAGTTCGTATGTTTGGTAAACATTGAGTAGTTAAATAATACTGGAGTGGATAACCACGTGACCCCTGCGATCACTTTTCCTACTGCTGCGCCCTTGTTTACAACCTAACAGATAGCCAAATTGCACAAGCAAACATGGCTGCTGCTCAATGAAAACCAATTTTCATACAACCCTAAAAATTTGTTTTGTATATGGAAATGCTTACCACATACATGGCGGAGAGAATGGATACGAAATGCATCGAGAGTATTGAAGCACTTTGTGATGTAGTGTGAAGTTGGCGCGTTATTAGCTGTTGATTCGAAATTCAAATCAATTTGACGTGACTTCTCCCACTAATTTTTGCATCTTGAACTAAATCAATTTTCCATGCGGGTATTCTAACTTTAACGATATAAAAGATTGAGCATGGCTTATCCTACGCAGGATACGTCCCTGACATGCTTCATACAGCTGTTTTTACAGTCCCACACACTTCACTACATTTTTCATTTTCCGCCACAAAAACACTCGCGATCCGTAACAAGCTTTTCAGTTTGATTAATTTTTACATTTCCAATGCTTTTCCACTAGATTCAACACGGTTTTTCTTAAAAAAATTGTTTTGTGTACAATTTCAAATTCAACTTGATCAGACGTTTCGCATCACTGTTGAATTTTTATAAATCGCGTGTTATGGTTCGCGGCCAATAATTTTAATGTTCCGGAAAAGTGAAAACGCAATGTCTTTTAAATTAAGTTAGAAGATTTTATTTACTAATAAATGCACAACCATTAATTTAACTACTTCACAATTTTAACTTTCTCTTTGTCTCTAAATTTCTCTGACAACTGTCTTCACTTAACAATCAACGAAAATCACTTTGTTGTTACTCGATCGTTTTTCAATTCGCACTCCACACACTATTGCAGTTTTTTCTATCGCGGTTGAATGAATCCCCCCATTTATTCAGCACCTTTTTATATAGGGTCTCTAGTCATTCAACCCATTTCTCGTACATTGGCGAATTGCCTGGAATACTCGAGCAGCTTAATGAATCGGCAGTGACTCACTTTCAGATGTTGATCATGCTTAGAGGGTTCTCGAGTACATTCGTTTGTTGATGTTCTTAATGGTTGTGAAATCAATTGTGACAGTAGCTCGCAGAATTCTTTGTGCATGTAACAATATGTTTTCAATCATATGGTTGATATTTTGTAGACAATTCGGGGGTTAAGGTGTAAGAGGAGTGGGATTTTCGTGAGAGCAACTAGAGAGCCACTTGAATGTGAGGATTCTCTAGCGGCGTGAAAGGCGGGGGGATTTTAATTCGCATGCGAGAGGAATGTATGTATGTAGTAAAAGTACTTCACTCACGTATGGATGAAAATAAGCTCATTTCGCGTCCATTACTCCATATATCTTTTGCTTACCATTATGAGGAAAACATGCAAAACATTAACATATCAACTACTTATCTGTGAAAGGAAACACCTACAGATCCTTTTCGACTATATTTTTTACACGAAGGCGCTACATATTTCACTTTGAACTTGTAAAGTAATATTCCAGTGTCACACATTTAAGTCATTCGGATCACACGGCACAATAGAATGTTTATACACTTGGAATGAATTCAGATCGCGAACTTTCTTCACAGTTTTAATATCGAATAAAATTCGCGACGAAACCAGAGCATATCTACTAAATAGTAGCTGCAGTCAGAACGAATTTTATTTCTTACGGTACTTATAGAGTAGAGAGAATTGGACTAAAAGTGCATATGTTTGGTAAACAAAAACTTGAATTTACAAGCAATTGAACCAACACATGGTAAACTTAAATCCATATTTTACACGTTTATTTGCCTCTCTTTTCATTTTGGCAGCTCCTCGATTGCAGGTGCTAGTTAGTATTTATGCTCTGACGAAACTTACAATTTGCCATTTTGACATTCAATTTGGTCCTGTCAACTTGACAGACAGATCCAATTGAGTGAGCTTCTCGCAAAAGAATGTGAGCGGCAAGAGGCAGAGGGAGAGGAAATGACAGACAGATCCTTTGGAAGAGAGCAGAAACTGGTCGCATCTAAGATTAATAAGAACTGGATGGGCTAAGCTCATATAAAATGCATGAGAGAGCATGCGACTGGTTTCTGCTGTCTTCCAAGCGAACAGTCTTTCATTTCCTCCCCGTCTGCCTCTTGCTGGTCACTTTTTTGTTCCAAAAGCTGACTTAATGTTAGCTGACTGTCAAGTTGACTGATGCAAATTGGACGCCAAATTGGCCAATTTGCAAGTTTCGTCGCGAATTTTATCCGATATTAACACTGTGGAAAGTGTTCGCGATCTAAACTCGTTCCAAGTGTTTAAACATTCGATTGCAGTTTGTGATTCAAGTAACTTTAACGTGTGACACTGTGAAATTAATTTAGAATTTCAAAATGAAATGTGAAGTGCCCTCGTGAAAAAATCATAGTGGAAAAGGATCTGTAGGTGTTTCCTTTCACAAGTGAGTAGTTATTCTATTTATGTTATGCATGTTTTTCATACAATGCTGAAGGTTTTTCAAATAGAAAGCAAATTTTTGGTATTGTATGAAAATTTGTTTACATTGAGCAGCAGCCATGTTTGCTCGTGCAATTTGGCTCTCTCTAAGGTTGTAAACAAGAGCGTATCAGAAGGAAAAGTGGTCGCAGGGGTTGTTGCAACCATATTGTCACGTAGTTGTCCACTCCAGTATTATTTAATTACTCAATGGGTCGCATATTGGAACAGGCTTTGAGGAACGGAACAAATGGAGAGACTATGCTCATATAAGCTCCATAGAAAATGATACGACCACCTTCTGAGCATGATTGTCATTCCATTTCCAATAATTTCCACAATTTCTCCTCTCGAGAGCCAGATTGTCACTTCTCGACTAAACATGGACGCGAAATTTACTGGCGCGTGAGATACGATTCGGAATTTAGTCGTTTTTTCGGTTCGAGAACGTGTCCGGGGGTACATATTGACTGTAGTCAAAGTAATATTACACCTGGTTTAGGGATAACAACATTTT
The DNA here is from genome assembly GCA_963969285.1 of Odontomyia ornata. NCBI lineage: Eukaryota > Metazoa > Arthropoda > Insecta > Diptera > Stratiomyidae > Odontomyia > Odontomyia ornata. The sequence continues at coordinate 167,737,698 of OZ017739.1, read as the reverse complement.
AAGGAGTGACATTGTAAATTGGAGCGAGGAACTCAATAAAAAGTGTAATGTGCGTTATTGCTAGAAAACGATGGGTTATCGATACGAAAGTGTTTTCTATCCTAAGTGGCCATAATGCTTTATTTGTATTCAATGCTATTTTCTTGTTCTGTGAAGTGTTATTTGCAATAAAACCATATTTACGAGTGCATAAGCATTTGTTTACTTTCTTGTGACAACCCAATGGGTTCCCCCTTAACTAGCTTTAGAATCACGGTCGCAGGGGTAGGTGCAAAAAGACACGTAGTTAGGCAGGCGGTCGCAGGGGTAGTTGCGACAACGTGTACATATGGATGTCCACTCCGGTTTTATCTTGTTCCTCAAAAGGAACAGGTAGCTAACAGGAACGGCCCGATGCTAATGGAACACTGAATTTTCTTGTCATCAATTCTCGATGTCGATTAGGAGAAATCCTCATATTATTATGATTTTATTGAATTCGCTGTCAAATTCAGCTGTGGAACCGCGTAAACAAACTCGTTTGCTGTGGGATGTTTAGTTAAAATCAGTGAAAATTTGTGATTTGTACACTATTCATGAACAAGACAATAAGAGACAACCTATCGGTTAGATTGCAAGTGAAAAAACTATATATTTCGACCGAGAAAGAAGGAAAATGCAAATAAAGTTTCTAAAATCATGTGCATTGTGAAAATATGCAATAATAGAACGCACCGTCGGCCCACAGGAGTATCATTTCATGGGTAAATAACAACATAAAATGTAGGAAACAAAATACAATATTTAGAAGTGTTTTTTCACTCAAAATCACTGCTTCCAATTCATGCATGATTATGTTTACATTTCGGGGGCGACCATTTTATTCGATTAGTTGTTGCCTAGTAGTACCTGCATTTTGGGGGCAAGTTTCGGCAGCTTATTGCTTGAATAATTTTATTGATGAAATCAATTTTATTTCTTTTTCCAGGAGTCTTTTGAATGATACTGGACATACGAATATATGGAGATGAAAAAATAATTAATGGACAACTATCGGCAAATTGTTTACTTATGTAAATCTCATCTGGATCTCAGACATATTTTTATTTATGCAGACAAATGCAACGAGCTTAGTGACAGTATTGATTTCAAGCGCCTCTCTGGATGGGGAAGCTATTTCATCCTCGAAAGCAGAATCCCGGAGTTATTAGTATTATTCTTTTAACTATAGGCATATATTGAATGAATTTCATGTATTATATTATTGAATTTTCAAATGAATAAAAGTAATTTCGTTAAAACTGGCAGAAGGATATATGAACTCTTGAAAAAGATGCTTTGTACAAATAATTCGAATTTCGTAATAAAACTTTTGATCAATTTTATAGCCTATATCAACGAGTTAAATTTGTTATCGGGCTGCAGTATAATTCATTCAAAAGAAAGCGTTTGATTTTTAGGACTAATCACTGGGGTGAGAAATTCAACAGTAATAGATGACATATTTATAACCAATAGTACACTCTTATTTGTTCCCTCGTATAAATTAAATCAAGATCACATCAAGCTATTTTTCATCCATTTAGTCAAGTCTCGGCTTTACCAATATACTAACTGTAAGGTAATTTACAGCCAACTACGAGAAACTTTTATTTACCCCAAATGGTATACTTAAAAGTGACATGCATCGGAAAGCAACTCTTTATTGCATATGGTGAGCACATGAACAACAAATGAGACTTCAGTTTGTTGATTAAGCTTAAAGCACAACAATATATTAACACAATATACTATTTCATTGCGAAATAACAATCAGAATAAATTTCTGTTGGGCGATATCTCAACAAATTAGAGCACGTTAAATGCATGTAGTTCTTTCACACAAAGCGAAGATCAAGTTCAACGATTATACATTTAGCCTTAACCACCATCACCAAAGAAGATCTAAAGCCTGGTTATGAACGGAAAAGGGAAGTGAAAAGGTAGGCGTGACGGCACTTTCCTGGTAAAGGCCCTACGCGTCGCGGGTGCAAACTCAGTGTGCAAATGCGTTCGTATTAATCGTTAGTAATTTATTAGCCCCGGAAATCGACGCGAAAACACGCAGAAGATAGTTAATTTCACGCTTTAAATTTGCTTCATACGAAATTTGGTTAAGATGGAATGGTGGGTAAGTGTTGTACCAAAGGAATGTGAGAAGCAGCTGATTGCAAAAATTCTAACACTTTTTCTAATTTTTTTATGTGACAATCAGCGGCTTCCCACATTCCTTCTAGTACATCACTTCGCCGCCATTCAATCTTGTTCAAATTTCGAATGAAGCAGATTTCAAGCTTCAAATTAACTATCTTCTGCGTGTTTTTGCGTCGATTTTCGGGGCTAATAAATTATATACGATTACTACGAACCGATTTGCACACTGAGTCAGCGTCTGCAACACGTAGGGCCTATGCCAGGAAAGTGCCGTCACCCCAAAAAGTATAGAAGAATGAACGATTATAACATTATTAGTAGTTTAATTTGTGATCACCTAAGGAAAAGATTTAGTTTTTGCTTATTAAATGTCGCTGTGAGTCTGTTTTTATCGAAATAAAGTTTTCCAAACTATCCAAGTCTGAAATAGGAACATTATCAATCAATTATGCAATGGCAGTGAGCTTTTACATATTCAAGTATTTCTAAATTGTAGCTCCCTTTTGAAACTACGCCCTCCGAATATTTTAAATCAAAAGAGCAACGTTCGGGTCCAAAACTGACGTAATGTAGGGAGTCATACGATAGCAATTTGCAAATGGATTAGTCGGCCTACTATGGGCAAGCTTCCGGTAGCTGTCACCCAACTGCGGCATTAGCAAATGCTTATATTTCGTAATATATATTATTTTCCGAATAAAAAACGTGCGGAACGTATTCCGCGCATGCTATAAATTCAGCTTATATACCCCACTGTACTCGTAAACTTTTCAAGACGAACAAATGAAGCACACGTTTTGCACCTTCGACTGATAGCTCAGCATTGAGATGTAAGCAAACTCCTATAAATTCACTTTGGAAGGCGACAATAACTAAACGGGTATAAGAATTGAAATAATTTTCACTTTATTAGGAGCGCTATTGTGTTCTCCTCGGGCTATCAGGATTTCACTGTAAAAATCCGCCTCAAAACCGTACAAAACTTCGAATTTTCGTTGGCAACTCCATAATTCTTCATATCCCGCCATATAAGTTAACCAGCAAAGTCGGCCTACTAATGGTCATGTGTGGGGTAGTAAGCGCTGCTGCCATTTGGCTTCTTATTAAACGTCAGTTTTGTTCGTGGCGCATCGGGAAATGATGACAAAACTTGAGTTGATTTTCCACTCCAGTGCTCCATTCTCAAAGCCTTAACCTTTGAGGAACGGAACAAATGGAGAGGCTATGCTCATTTCTTTGAGGAACAAGATAGAACCGGAGTACATATCCATATGTACACGTTGTCGCAATAACCCCTGCGAACGCCTGCATAACTACGTCAGAGCATATATACTAACTAGCACCTGCAATCGAGGAGCTGTCAAAATGAAAAGAGAAGCAAATAAACGTGCAAAAGATGAATTAAAGTTTACCTTGTGTTGATAAAATTGCATGCAAATTCAAGTTTTTGTTTACCATACATACGCACTTTTAGTCTAATTCTCTCTACTCCATAAGTACCGTAAGAAAGAGAATTTGTTCTAATTGCAGCTGCTATTTAGTAGATATGCTCTGACTACGTGTCTTTTTGCACCTGTCCCTGCGACCGTGATTCTAAAGCATGTTAAGTGGAACCCAATGGGGTGTCACAAGAAAGTAAACAAACGCTTATGCACTCGTAAATGTGATTTAATTGCAAATAACACTTCACAGAACAAGAAAATAGCATTGAATACAAATATAACATAAAGGCTACTTATGATAAAAAACACTTTCATATCGATAACCCATCGTTTTCTAGCAATCACGCACATTGCACGTTTAAATGAGTTACTCGCTCCGATTTACAATTTCACTCCTTAAAATGTTGTTATCCCTATACCAGGTGTAATATTACTTCACTACAGTCAATATGTACCCCCGGACACGTTCTCGAACCGAAAAAACGACTAAATTCCGAATCGTATCAAACGCGCCAGGTAAATTTCGCGTCCATGTTTAGTCGTCAAAGTGACAATCTAGCTCTCGAGAGGATAAATTGTGGACATTATTGGAAATGAAATGACAATCATGCTCAGAAGGTGGTCGTATCATATTCTATGGAGCTTATATGAGCATAGCCTCTCCATTTGTTCCGTTCCTCAAAGATAGGAAATGATATGACATTTGAGGAACAAGATAAAACCGGAGTGCACATCCATATGTACACCTTGTCGCAACAACCTCTGCGACCGCCTGCTTAACTACTTGTCTTTTTGCACCTACCCCTGCGACCTTGATTCTATAAACTGGTTAAGGGGAACCCAATGGGTTGTCACAAGAAAGTAAACAAACGCTTAAGTACGCGTAAATATTAGTTTATTGAAAATAAAACTTCACAAAACCAGAAAATAGCATTGAATACAAATAAAACATCATGGCTACTTAGGATAAAAAACTTTCGTATCGATAACCCATCGTTTTCTAGCAATAACGCACATTACACATTACATTAGATAATCCGCGAACTTGGTCGATTATGTGGACCAAAAAATTCACGTATAACGCGAATGTTTGCACTGGCGATTCATTCTTTTTGTAAAAAGTTTTAACAATAATAAAACGTTCGGCTGATGTGTATGACACCATGGTTAGAATAGTAAAAGACCAAACTGTCATAATCTGTCTATATATGGACCTGAAGTTGGTGATAAATAAGAGTTAAGGCCCATTCACATGTGTACACTTGTTACGAATCACCCTTTATAATATTTTGGCCATAATACAATAACCAACAAGTATGGTCACTCTTGGATGTCAATAATTACAACAACAAAAATTGATGGGGCAATGTAAAATGGAGACAAGAAAGGACTGAAAATAAATGGCTTTTGCCCTTTAGCGAAAGAGAGTTAGGTAGCCCTGCGGCCCATATGTGAAATTGCGTTAGTAGGTTTGCCCGCGCTTGTGTTTGTATGGGTTTGTACGTGAAGCGGGAAATTATAGTTGTGTGCGTTGGAATTTAGCCATTTTCGTGTTACCAGATTAGCAAATTTTGTTGCTTAACGAAAGATATTATTGCCAGATTGATAACACAGCTGAGTTTTTTGGCGGGAATGTGATTTTGAAATCTGTTAATTTAAGAGCAATGGAAAATAAAGAGTGCATTGTAATTAAAATGAATATAGAAAATTGTTCCGGCTTCCATCGGACCATACCACGTAACACCTTGCGACTACTTTCAATGGGGCAACGTGAAAGAGAAGGTCCACGCCAACAGCCTAACGGTGATTCATAACCTCAAAGGTAGAATTCGTGAGGCTATCGAGGACATAGGGCAGCTACATTGTGATTTGGTTATGGAAAATTTCATGAAAAGGATATGGTCCTGTCGTGGTGGTCATTTGCCTGATATTATTTTCCACTATTAACGGCATACCTTACTCTTTATAATGAAATAACTATCCGATCATTTATTTTAAAAAATTGCATTTTTCTTTTTATATCAAAATAACACCTCTTATCGGAAAACCTTGTATTTTCTGTGCCCTCGATTCGTAGCCGTTAATTCAAATCGGTGTTGGTTTTTTGTAATGAGGCTTATTTATTAATTTTTAACTTCATAGAGACTTGGTAGTGCATTGATTAGCATGAAAAGGAGGATCGTACTTGAAGAAATAAACACATTGAATTTTTTGATTTTATTTTGATACAAAGGGAAATAGTTTCTTATATTTCTAGAAAAATGTTCCCCTAACTGTTAACGCATTCTTTCAAAAAGCAATAATTATCGATATTACTTTTATAAGTGGCACATTAAAGTGAGGTGCTTCAGAAGCTTCATTCTTTGACGGCTGACTCGATTTCATATACATATTTACCTATGTATTGTAACATTTGTGTATCATTTTAATACTGTCTATGACAACCTTATCTAGTTTTCATTTAACAATTAGCTTAAAACAATATATAACGCTATCATTTGTCCCTTTAAGAGTGTCGCAAGAGAACTGAGTACATTTCCTTTCACTAACAACGATTTTAAATAAGAAAACTTGAAGTGTGTCTTTAATATACAAAGATAAACATTTAAGAAGATATCACATGGAATTTTCGCTTAAGTTTTAACATTACAAGGTACTTAAGTGTTCTCTTAGATTCTCAACTGAATGTATGTTAATTTTCTCATGTACATAATTTACTTCTTTTCTAGTAGAAGAGGAGCAATTTCACCTTTCTTTGGCTTCTCCTTCTTGAGAGTTTTAATTCGACCGGAGAACTAATCTTCGATTTCTTGTAGAGTGTGTCCCTTGGTCTCTGGCAGGCAGAAGTAGAACAATATCATTCCTAAAAGTTAGACAATTTTTAATGAATTCCGCTTTTTGTTTTCATTATTCATGATGACTTACCTACTAATGAAATAGAACCATATAAAATAAATGTACCATGGCGATATATTGCGTGAGTTAAGAAAGGATATGTTTTGACAACGATGAATATGAAGATATGTGCACTGCATGTAGTGAAGCCACCAACAATGCCCCGAAATTTTGTGGGTAAATTTCTCCAATCATCACCCATGGAACGACCAAGAAGCCGAGTGTGCACGCGATTGTGAAGATGAAGATACAAGCTACAGGGAACCTGGTTGCAGTTGGGAGTTCTGGTGGATCAGCAGTATCCCACTTATGTTTCATGTACAAGTAGATACCTAACCCTAACATTGAAAATCCACAGCCGATTCCTGTAAGATTATTCGAGAATATTAAATAATGTCCTCGTGCTGATTTAATTGACACTTACCGAAAATGAATGTTAGTGGCCTTCGTCCCATTCTTCGCAGAGGAATGCAAGCAACTATGGTAAATGCTAGACGAATAGCATGAAGTATTATGGTGCACGTGTATGTATTTATTGTGGTTCCAGAATCGCGCAAAATTTCAACCGCGTAGAATGTGATAACGTTCACGCCACTGAATTGGTACATCATGAAATAAAGAACTAAAATCCGAAAAGGCCTAGCGTAACTGGACTGAAGAAAATGGCAATCTTTTCCTTAGCCGTCACTTTGCTGTAATATTTAAATTGAATTAATTTATCATCTTCATATTATCTGATATTTTAGCTTACTTATTAGCATTTGTCTTCCGACTGAAATCACGTTCCACGTAGATCCTCGACGTTTTTCCAAACTTTTTCTAGCTTCATCAGCTTTACCACGCGCTAACAAACAGTTGGTAGTTTCGGGTGTGAAGAACAGTAACAGAAATGTAGCAGCTGGGACCATGGTCGAAGTTATTGCTAGAATTTTCAACATTATGAAGGATCCTAGGGTAAACTGCACATGTACACCGAAACTGATAAACACCGCTGCCAGCGCACTTAACATGCCTTGCAGATGTGGTTGCGTTACTTCTGATGTATAAACTCGAGCTGGTGTGCCAACCATGCTCGATCCAAGTCCAGCATAAATTAATTCAACTCTGTCCACTTAAGCGATTAAAATGCATCCTCATACTGCAGGAACTTGAGTTAATGAAAGCGTCAGCTTTTGACGTTTGTCTTTTGACAACATTCGTTTAATTGAACGTAGAAATCGTTCAGTTGTTTATCGGACTTCTCTTTTCTTTCAATGCGAAGTATTTTCCAGTCAGCTGATGACTGTTCTTTCCTGTTTTACTTTCGTCGAATTTGTTACATGTTCCCCATGCCCTTCTGTGCACGCTGTCACAAATACTATCTCACGCGCCGGCAAGTCCCGTTATTCGGAAATTTGTATGAACTGACCCTACTTGTTAATGATTGTATTATGATTTTGGCTGCCAGCAAAAGTAAACAATATTTTACACAAAGTACAAGGGCGTTGTGGAAAGGCTTATACATTCTAGGCACACACGCACACACAATTCAGACACGTTTAGTTTGCAAGAAAATCACTTAATTTTATTCGCGAGCTTGCAAAATCGCAAGGAAATAGCATCCAACTTGGCTGTCAATATTGACGTTACGACACGAGATAGAATACGCTAAGATGAATAAGAATTACTCAATGAGAATACGAGAGAGCAATATCAACGCCATCTTAATATAATGGCCGGATTCGTCAAATCGATGACGTATTTCATAAGGGTTAAGATGGCGGCGGTACATCAGCTGTGCAGTTTTGTCAGTGAAGTGACATTTCTTCGCATCTCGAACGCATAAAATCGACAATCGGTGTTAAAAATAAATTTGTAAGGCGAACCCGTGCGATTTGAACGGCCAAATTTCGGTGCGCGTAGCTCGAATAACTGCTCCAATGAAAGCAATAGTTTGCACTTCCGTAAATCGCTTAAAATATGAGAAATTACGTGATAAAGTTGGTGCCGTAAGTTCAAAAGTTTTCAAGTGAAGTGTCGCAGTCTCACGAAAAGTGAATTATTAATATTGTTTAAGTGAAAATTGGTGGCGGATATTTTAATGAGACTCGCTTAACAATCATGTAAATCGGATGCGTAAAGTTATATTTTACTTGGTTTGTTTTACTGGCCCCGAGTGAGTGTTTGATATATGTAAGCAAACTTAGTGCGGATGTCATTTTAGTTTATCTTTTCAATTAGTTATCGTTGATGTAAGAAATAAAGATGCTCTCAGCATACATAGCTAAATTACTGCTGCGCGTTAAGTTCTGTCGAAATTTTCTAAGTGCGTATAGTATAACTTTCACCGTAGGAGCTTTCATAGCTTTCTTCTTTTTTAAGGTTTAGTATATTTCTACGAAGACTTCAGTAACTGTAAAATCTAATAAGCCCTTCTCAGGGCTGCATAATTCCTTTGTTTGTTTTAGTTGTTTCAGGTCCCATCTCCTCCAGCTGGAAAAACGCCGGACCGGTTTTATGCGATGGAATTCGACTCAACAGGTGGACTCCCGACACAAACTCTATATTTGTATGGCTGCATATCCGGGATGGCGAACAATAAATGGCCCTTTTCAGGGCCTTAAAAAAATGAACAAAGAGTAAAAGCTACTATCAAGTCCAAAAGCCCTTCTCAGGGCTAAAAAATATCTTGCTTTCTTTTAAATCGTTTCAGGTCCCACCGCCTCCAGCTGGATAGACTCCGCACCTGCTTAGATTCGTGGAATGGATTCGATTCAATAGTGTGACCCGAGAGACGTTAAATCTATGTCACTGCATACGCGGGATGGCGAACAATAAATGGCCCTTTTCAGGGCCCTAAAAAATTAAACAAAGAGTAAAAAGCGACTATCAAGTCCAAAAGCCCTTCTCAGGGCTAAAAATTATCTTGCTTTCTTGTTGATCGTTTCAGATCCCATCGCCTCCAGCTGAATAGACTCCGGACCTGCTTAGAATCGTGGAACGGATTCAATTCGATAGTGTGACCCGAGGGACTTTAAATCTATGTCGCTGCATACCCGGGATAGCGAACAATAAATGGCCCTTTTCAGGGCCTTAAAAAAAATTAAACAAAGAGTAAAAAGCGACTATCAAGTCCAAAAGCCCTTCTCAGGGCTAAAAAATATCTTGCTTTCTTTTTAATCGTTTCAGATCAAATAATTCAATTGCATATAAAGCCTCACTTTATAAACTATTGTGTTTATTATTAATTGAAAATAGAAGTGTGATAATTTTTTTTTGGAAGTGGATTGAAAGAAAACTGTAAATACAATCTTTTTCATTTGATCGATTAAAAGTTGTCATACAAATGTATTTTTATTGCAGTCTTCAATACAAGTGAAAACAAGATTAATTTAAAGCAAAAATAAGATCCCTGGCTGTTGTCAGGGTTAAATATTAGCAGTTAAAAGTAACGAAGGAAATGTTTACATATTATGTATTTGGATGAGACATAGAATTAGATGCTTAACATATGAAAAAGCCTAAATCTAACAGTAGCCACGATCTTGAACACGTTTCCGTGGTGCAGCCTTGATAATATTATCAACACGCAAAATCATTTCGGCTGCCTCAGAAGCCGATAACAAAACTTGTCGTTTCACAGCAAACGATTCAGTGATGCCTAGTTCCTTCATGCACGCAACTTTACCATTGTCCATATCCAAGCCTTGGGAATGTTTACCCTGTGAATGTGCAGCGCGTAGTTCGGAGACAAGTTGTGCTGAATCATATCCAGCGTTATCTGCAATTGCTATTGGGAGTTGGAGAAGAGCACCTGTGAAATGAATTGTAATTTATAAATTTCGTTCGTCTTGCTCAAATTAAATTATATTTACGAGCAAAGGCCTCCATAGCAATCGCTTCCTTTCCAGAAGTTTCTGCAGCCTTCTTGAAGATCGCGCAGGCCATCAAAGCTTCACTGCAGCCACCTCCATACAAAACTCGTGATTCCTTAACAGTAGCAGCCAAAACACAAAGCGCGTCATGGAGTGATCGTTCTGCTTCATCGACGATTTGCTGAGTAGCTCCGCGGATCACAATTGTGCAAGCTTCACCCAAGGCAACGCCGCTGAAGCGCATGAGTGTATCTTCACCAATCATTACCTATAAAATAATTTCAGAATTTAGACACTTGGACGTACATTTCCAATTCATTCTACAAACCTGCTCGATGAGCTGGCACTGACCCAGCTTGACCATCGACGGGTTGTCGAAGGTGGATGTTTTTTCTCCTCCAGTCACCAAGGCAAGACGCTGAATACCATCGAAATCTGCATGTTCAATGGCCATAACGCCAGCATCAGCGAACAATTGTTCTGGGTAGTTATAGATCAACTTCCGATTGATGAAAACATTGCAATTGTGAGCCAAAATCTTGTTAACCTTGTCCCTCATCTTCTCCTTCTCAGCCAGTTCCAAATCTGCTATTTTCGCCATTGAATCAACTTTCACTTGACTGCCGAACACCTTGATCTTGTCTGTGTCCATAGGCGTGTTCGCGATTAGGATCTTTGCATTCTCAACACGCTTCGGCTGATGCATGCCTGGTTTCTTGTCCAGCAAGAAGCCTTCATCCAAGAAGGAATCTTCCAAAGTTCCGCCAGTTGTCTTGATAATTTGAATGGCATCTAGTTCGCCGGAACCTTTCAGCCTCAAGATAGCATCAACTGCTAACTTTGTAAAGAGCTCCTTGTGCTCGTACAAGATCTTTGAGCTCAATGTCGTCCGTGCGATGTTCATCAAATCCTCCTTGAACTTCTCGTTATCAGCAGAATTGTCGCGCGGTGTTGGTTAGAGCATCACGTGCAATTTGTGTTGCCATTCTATATTCTATATCAGCATTTGAACAGGATTAGTTCACTTATTAAAGTTGCACGAGTCGCCGGCACTTCGTTTACGTATTATGGCACGACATTATTTTGCGTTTTTAGGGAAATGTACTACTGAGACACTTAGAGTTTTGCTCCCCAACATTTTGGTTTATAAAACGCGCGAATTCCACAGCGAAATTACTTTAAATCGGCGAGATTCAAGTTGCACATTTCGCGGTAGAATGAAATGTCACTGCACTCAGCTGATCATGAAAAGAAAAGCAAAAAATTGATGACGTCGTTATTATAGGTATCAGCTGAGATTTTTATCAGCTGTGAATACGGCCATTATATTAAGATGGCGCTGGCAATATCGTACCAGTTTGACGGGCCGACACGATAAGTGACTCTCAAGTCTCCCCATATACTTCGTGTGGGACTGTCCCCTCCATTCTTTATTGCTCTGTGGTACTAACTAGCGCCTGCGATCAAGGAGCTGTCAAAATGAAAAGAGAGGCGAATAAACGTGTAAAAGATGGATTGAAGTTTACTATTCGTTGGCTCAATTGCTTGCAAAAGCAAGTTTTTTTTAACATACCCATGCACTTTGAGTTTAATTCTCTCTACTCTGTAAGTACCGTAAGAAATAAAATTTGCAGCTGCTATCTAGTAGATCCATCTTTTACACGTTTATTTGCCTCTCGTTTTATTATGACAGCTCCTCGATTTCATTTGTTAGTTAGGATCATTGAGTAATTAAATAATACTGGAGTGGACAACCACGTGACAATATGGTTGCAACAACCCCTGCGACCACTTTTCCTACTGCTACGCTCTTGTTTACAACCTTAGAGAGAGCCAAATTGCACAAGCAAACATGGCTGCTGCTTAAAACTGACGATAGATACAAGCCATATGGTAGCAATTTGCATATGTATTAGTCGGCCTACTATGGACAAGCTTCCGGTAGCTGTCACCCAACTGCGGCATTAGCAAATGCTTACATTTCGTCATATATACTATTTTCCGAATAAAAAACGTGCCAAACGCATTCCGTGCATGCTATAAATTCACTTTGTATAGCCCATTGTGCTCCTAAGCTTTCCAAGACGAGCAAATGAAGCACACGTTTTGCACCTTCGACTGATAGCTCAGCGTTGAGATGTAAACAAACTTCTATAAATTCACTTTGGAAGGCGATAAAAACTAAACGGGTATAAGAACTGAAATAATTTTCACTTCACTAGGAGCGCTATTGTGTTCTCCGCGGATTATCTGGATTTCACTGTAGAAATCCGTCTCTAAACCGTACAAAACCTCGAATTTTCGTTGGCCCCTCCACAATTCTTCATATAACGCCATGTAAGTTAGACAGCAAAGTCGGCCTACTAATGGTCATGTGTGTGGTAGTAAGCGCTGCTGCCATATGGCTTGTATCTATCGTCAGTTTCGCTGCTGCTCAATGTAAACAAATTTTCATACAATACCAAAAATTTGCTTTCTATTTGAAAAACCTTCAGCATTGTATGAAAAACATGCAAAACATTAACATATTAACTACTCACTTGTGAAAGGAAACACCTACAGATCCTTTTCCACTATGATTTTTTCACGAAGGCACTGCACATTTCATTTTGAAATTCTAAGTTAATTACACAGTGTCACACGTTAAAGTCACTTGAATCACAAACTCCAATCGAATATTTAAACACTTGGAACGAATTTAGATCGCGAACACTTTCCACAGTTTTAATATCGGATAAAATTCGCGACGAAACTTGCAAATTGGCCAATTTGGCGTCCAATTTGCATCAGTCAACTTGACAGTCAGTTCACACCTAGTCAGCTTTTGGAACAAGAAAGTGACCAGCCATTGAGTAATTAAATAATACTGGAGTGGACAACCACGTGACAATATGGTTGCAACAACCCCTGCGACCACTTTTCCTACTGCTTCGCTCTTGTTTACAACCTTAGAGAGAGCCAAATTGCACAAGCAAACATGGCTGCTGCTCAATGTAAACAAATTTTCATACAATACCAAAAATTTGCTTTCTATTTGACAAACCTTCAGCATTGTATGAAAAGCATGCAAAACATTAATAGAATAACTACTCACTTGTGAAAGGAAACACCTACAGATCCTTTTCCACTATGATTTTTTCACGAAGGCACTAGACGTTTCATTTTGAAATTCTAAGTTAATTACACAGTGTCACACGTTAATGTCACTTGAATCACAAACTCCAATCGAATGTTTAAACACTTGGAACGAATTTAGATCGCGAACACTTTCCACAGTTTTAATATCGGATAAAATTCGCGACGAAACTTGCAAATTGGCCAATTTGGCGTCCAATTTGCATCAGTCAACTTGACAGTCAGTTCACACCTAGTCAGCTTTTGGAACAAGAAAGTGACCAGCAAGAGGCAGACGGGGAGGAAATGACAGACTGTTCATTTGGAAGAGAACAGAAACCGGTCGCATGCTCTCTCATGCATTTTATATGAGCTTAGCCCATCCAGTTCTTATTAATCTTAGTGACCAGCAAGAGGCAGACGGGGAGGAAATGACAGACTATTCACTTGGAAGAGAGCAGAAACGGGTCGCATGCTCTCTCATGCATTTTATATGAGCTTAGCCCATCCAGTTCTTATTAATCTTAGGTTAGGATATATGCTCTGCTCGCGATTTATTTCGCAATATTTCGCATCCATTCTCTTTGACTTCTATGGTAGTAACCTTTGATTTATTTGGATTAGATGAGCACGAGATTTAGACGGAATAAATTTGAAAAATGGAGAGCCGTGTTTTCGTTGGCCAAATTATTCACTCCAAGGCGATCGATGAGATAGAAATCTTTGAAAATGGATATATAGCAGTAGAAGATGGGAAGGTTGTAGTCCCGATCCATATACATGCATATATTTTATTACATATTTGAATGTTGTAGATCGTTGCTGTTGGTTGTTACTATAATGAATGGAGGGAAAAGAATGGACCTAGTTTTGAGGAAATTTTCTTATCAAGTGATCAGTTTCTGATGCCAGGATTGGTAGATTGTCATATACATGCGCCTCAGATGCCCAATATCGGCTTAGGGCTTGATAAACCCTTGATGGAATGGCTTGCGAAGTACACATTTCCGATTGAGTCCAAGTTCGATGACATAAAATATGCCAAGTCGATTTACAAAAAAGTTGTTGTAAGTAAACTTCTTGATTACAAGATTGCAGAGCACGGCATGTGTTCTCTCTTAAGTCTTTGCAGTCGCTTGGACTTTATCAAAATTGCATGTGCCAATAACATTCTACTAAAAGTTCCATGCGCCAATAACATGCTATTACATATATTTGACCTTCCTTATGATGAACTTCCATGATTGTTTTTTTAGTTTTGCAAGTTTCCGCATCTCTAATCATCATGCATTAGAATTTAAATCTTTAATATTTAACGGCATTTTATGTAACTTGTATGACGATTTCAAGCATCATTGTTAGGAAATCTTTTAATCCAAACATAATTGATATATGTACGTTTGGTGATTTTGGAAATGAGGATGAAAATGAAGCAAATTAACTCAGTTTTCGAATACCGATATGTTATCTGAACCTTTCATAGTCTTCAAATAACTCCATCCCTACCACTCTCCATTCTTTCTTTGTCGCATAATGCTCGTACGATCTGTAATTCACGGTTCTGCTGATTTCTCTTAAAAAGCTTCTAAAAATGCTGAAAATGTTCCGCCAGTTAACATGTTCGATCAAAGCGGAAAAGATATGGTTCGGATATTGGCAGCCGAAAATAAACTAACCTATTTCGAGATCGAAGCAGTTAATGCTGAAAAATTTACTATTAGAACGAAATCACTGGTTGATTTCAAGTCAGCTGAAAATGCGCTGAATTCTGGGGGGTTCCGCACTCTACCAGAATCAGACCTTTTTGTTGAAAGCTTTGGACTGTGGAGAGTATATCGTCAATCTTCTTCAGGTGCTCAAGGAAGCTGCACCTGAAATTGAATTTGTTTCCCTTCGCGAGAAGAAAATCGACAGTAGAAAAGAATAATTTACAACTTTACCTGGTACAGATTTCGAATAAGATCAGTCCAAGTCCGCGTCAACAAATCAGGTACTTGAATTTCAGAGTGGTGAGGTGGGAACACCTCCAGAAAAGAGAAGTCAACCACTGTTATCGGTGTCAAAGATTTGGACATTCGCAACAGAAGTACGCGGCAGTGTCTTACCTCCCAACTTCGTATAGCCTGGAATATAATTTGCACGCGCCGCTAGAGGACCAGCAGGAAATGCTACAAATGATGTAAGTATCAATAATGAGCTGCTGCTTAAAATTTACCAGCAACTAAATTCTTTACCGAAGAGAATCGATAAAGAAGAATCAAAAATGAACTTTGTTTTTCAGAGTTTAGGGTTTTCAAATGCCTCAAAATAACTAATCATCCAGTCACATTCCCATGGATAGGCTTCGTCTCATCTCGATCAACGTCAACTCCGCTGTTGCTCTACATTGACGTGACTATCTCCTTGAATTCATTGTTAAGCAAAAGCCTGACATCATGCTTCTCACTGAAACCCACCTCAATTCATGGCACTCCATGACATTCAAGGATTTTGAATTCGTAAGAAACGATAGGGTAAACGGTGAAGGGGGAGGTGGCATCGGGATATTGCTTAGAAGATCCTATTGTATCCAAAATATTAAAAAAGTCGAATTCAAAAGCTTTGAATCTCTTGAAGTTTCCGTTATCAAGATTTCACTGCCAGGTAGGAGAAGCTCAATCCCTTGTTTTAAATACTCGAATTGAATAGGCCGCATAATTATTATATTCTTGCCGACCACCTGAATTCCAAGTATAATCATGGCTGAACGCCAACAATAATCCAACAGGTGTATTCCTGAAATCGTGGATAACGGAGAACCAAATTTAATACAGGTGAAATCTATGGGGGTTGGAACTCCCAAGATATACTAGGACAAATTCAAATTTGGACCTCAGCATTGCTGACGCAAGACTTGAATTCAGCTTTAATAGTCCTCAACGGAAACTGCAGGTGCTTCCTTATGATAGAGACCATAACGCAATCCTTTTGATGATGGCAACTCTTGTTCAATGGTTCCTAACGTTACCGGAGCTGACGTTGGAAACGGTTGAGAAAGCAGTTCCCAAGATTAAACATCGAAACAATATGGAAGGATATGAAACACCAACCATCGCAAGGTTTGAAAGATTGAAAAGCCTTCTTCTCACGCGTCAACAATATTTATCGGCGATTTTTAGACTACAACCATCCTTCGTTGGCTTTGTTGAAATTACACCTGCAGAACGTCCGGAACTTAATCCGTTCATACTTCAGGAGGTCAGCAATCAATGTCTCGAAAGAAGGTATCGAATTTTGAAGTCACTAGTGATGAGATAAATCTTCTCGATAGGGCTGTTATCGAAATTGATAGTACGACTCGGAACAGAAATGGAAACAGGATTATATATGATCGATTGCAAAAACTTGCCCTAATTGGAACACATTTGAACTGGTTCATCTACCAAACAACCCTGAGAGAGGGAATCAAATATTTTCAGAGGTCGTTGAAGCAAAAGTTTCCGAGTTTAAATCAAGCCTGAACCAAAGCTTATATACTAAGGAACTGGTGCACTTCGTCAGCAGTTCAATGAACAGAGATGAATGACTTTGTAAATTTTCCCATGGCACGCCAGGGTGCGAAAGAGACATTTTAAATGATTGGTAAGCTGCGGGAAAAGTCGATAGCGATAAATCGGGTCCGTCGACTTGCATGTGTACGCGTGGCAAATTTCTCCGCATTCATATGTGTGCGTGAAAAACTTCTCCCCGTTTATAGGTTTGTGTTGTGTACGAACACAAAATGAGAGCAGATATTAATGTCATATGGAAATTTTTTCGCTTTGATAAATCATAAATCGGGTAAAGTTTATAAAATGGCGCTGAAATAATTTAAATTTATTACGTTGCTATTGATTTAACTGCAAAATGGAAAGAAATAGGCCATTTATGTATAAAATATGGGTTTTTATATACTGAAGAATGGCCACTTGCTATTATGAAATTTTACGTGAAGAAAAACTATTCCTTTTTGTTAGTTGTGTAATTCCCATTGCTGAAACTCAATGAAGAATTGTGTCGAAAGTTCAACAGATGGTGGCAGTAAGCCTATAATCATATCATGGAACATCTTACGTCAGTTTTGAGCCAACAAGCTCTTATCGAGGTTTCATTATAAACGAAAAACATGAGCCCATATCTGCTCACCTGGGAGCTGCTAAGCCGCCACATGCCACAGTAATACGCACAAAATTTGCTCCTGCGTTCACGATAACCAAAATGAAAGGAATGTTTCCATTAATCCAGGATATCGCGGAAAGGTTCGGTCGTAAAATCAATGCAGCATGAACGCGAGGAGAGGAACCAGATGCAAAAGCCATGTATTCAGTATGGATTGTGTATTCAATTGTGTTCTCGGTATCGACAGCAAATTCCTTGAAAACCAAAGCAGTGAGTTCTTTCGATTCGGTTAGCAAATTTACAGTAATCCTAGGCATAGTACGCTAGTGCTTTTCATCCATGTCGGACTGCGCAAGTATGCAGAAACATTAAGACTGAAAGTATTTAGGGATGAAGTTTCGGAATACTTCACGAAGCTTGTAAAGCAAATTTTTAAACTACGCCTAAGCAAAAATGAACGACGTGTCGATATGATGGACACGTTAGTAGAGGTTTACAAAAGTGGAGAGATGTCTTTCAAAGATGTCCTTGCTCAGTATTTTGGATTTCTGATTGCTGGCTACGATACTTCAGCGTCAACTATGCACTTTTGCCTTTTCCAGTTGGCAAGGAATCCAATGATTCAGGAGAAAACTAGAAATTATATACAGAAATTTTCAGAAAAGCATAACACGAGTTAACTTTTGAAACTGTGATAGAAATGAAATACATTGATCAATTGCCTTGTGGTGAATGCCTTGTTCTTCTTCTGAGTATCGCTTAACCGTCTCTTTAAAGAAACAATGCGATTCGATTATGCACTTCTCTTTCGAACCTCACGCAAGAAGCTACGAATGACTACACCGTTCCTAACACGAACTAGCTGTATACATTTAAGAAAGGCCCAATGTTTTTTATACAAGCTAATGCAATACATCGTGATCCCGAGTTTTATCCTGATCCTGAAGTGTTTGATCCAGATAGATTTTTGGAACAAAATATTCGATCCAGGTCCCCAGCAACGTTCCTGAGTTTTGGGAGATGGTCCAAGAAATTGCATCGGAATGGAATTTGGGATTGTGTAGACCAAGATGGGAATTATAAATGCATTGCGGCAGTATCGGTACTCAATTTCTCCCAAGACGAAATTGCCAATCACGCTTCAAACAAAATCTTTTGTCATGTCCTGCAGAGAAAATATAGTTAAAAGTTGAGCGAATTAAGTAGGATAGATAAATTACTAGTCTAATCGCATAAAATAAAATGAGTGATTCAAAAATCTTTGCATGCCTCAGAAGTTGTACTGAACGGAGTTTTAAAAAAGTTCGATTCCCACAAAAAATTGTCAACAATTTATGAAAATACTTTAAAGGCTCGGAGATTTTATTGAACAGAAAATTTAATTGCAATTATGTCCAAAAAGGAGGCTGAGTCAACTATCTAAGAAATACCAAAGTTATTTTCGATTGAAGGTGAAGACCCATAAATTCAGCCTAATGAATATATGGGTCTTTATCTTCTTGCAAAAATTTCGGGCATTTCCTGAATTAATACCGAAGATAAAGGCTGATAAACCAACTTAATATTCAAAACTCAACTGAGACTGCTGACTAAGTTGCTTTTTTTTTGGTGGTGCTGGTCAACCAAATAAGGTTCCGGTCTATGAAATAGCCTACGCTAAGTTAAAGACACTTGTTAGCGGGTTCGATATTTTGTCCCAATTACCGCGAGTCGAGTTCACATACTGAACCCAAATATGGGCGCATAAAAAATTGTTAGTAGCTCGGTTGATGTTAGTATTAGAGTTGAAGGACCTGAAAAAAAGGGACTGTGTAGTGAAGTAAAGATTGTTCAAAAGGTCCGTGAAGGACTGCAGCGATGTTCTGCTGCCTCGGCAGAGGAAGGTGTCGGTATCTGCCGAGAATGCCCTCGTCTGGAGACGCGTGAATGCGCTGGCAGGCTAGCATTGCGGTGTCGTGGGGCGGGTTCATTTCCCCAGCACGAGGACCCACTACAAAGATATTTCGCATTCACGAATTGGACTGCTGATCAAGGGGCGACCGAAGTCGCAAAAATTGTAGATAACTACACAGAGGGAAATATAACTTGTTACGAGAACAAGCGGAACCTGAGAAGAAAGGCGAACTTGGGGTGACCTCGTCATGGCCCACAAATGAAAGAGGCGCAACCGGGTGGTGGTGGAGCCCCTTCATACCCACCCAACCGGAATAAATCCATAGATATCTTTGTTGAAGTGGCCAGGTATTCCTCTTCTGAGTGGAAAACTCATACAACTTGAATTGTATGAACCTTCCCATCAGAACGGGAGTAGCCCGGTGACCAATTTATGTCATAGAATTATACAATTGGATTGCATAAATCTATGCCATAAAAAGGCACTCTGCTTGGGCCACTCAACCCATAACGTCACCTGAAACAGAAAAAGGAATTAGTAAGTACCCGGTGGCTGGCTCATGTTTTGAGGTGGAAGCCTGCCACCGTACCGGGTCCTATACCCGCTTGGAAGTTGAAGAAAGGAAAGACCGAATGTAATTCTTCTCTTTATCTATTCATTTTTATTTCTACTAATCAACTAGTAAAATCTATCAAATTAAGTTCGTTATAACAATATTCTTTCGGTTACTGGCTTTGGGGAGTTTTTCTTTCTGTACAATTAAAATCGATCTTTAAGAACCAGCATTTATAATTACCAACATTATTTCTAAATTTAACCAAAAATTATTTTTCCAACTTTCTCTTTGAATCCTCATGTCCGCGTTCCATATACCAAATACGTCAACATACTTTTCAGCATTCCAACAATATTTAAAAATAATACAAAAAAAATAATAAAATGAATTTATATACAAAGCAAAATAAACAGGTACTCACCAGTATCCTGAACGAGCGCTCGCTGAAGATGTTGGTGGTGCTAGTAAAGATGAATTAGTTATTTTCAAATGAAACAATTTACTAAATTTTCCCATGGCATAATCACGCCTCGTGGCAATACTTGGTTTTCACTCTAATGCATTGTTCATGTGTATGACTAATAAGCAAACCGAAAATTTGGCTAGAATACTATCACGCATGCCTTAAGAAAAGTATCGCATCAAATCTCTTTCAATTGTAAAAACTCGAATTCGAAACAAATCTCGCAATTGTGGATTAAACTTCATGTTCTGCTAAGTGTTCTCGATGCATAAATTTCCGATTTCTTTCCCATGGAACCAAACATTTCATCCAGATAACGGTTTTCCATGCTGCTCCGTTGTCGCTTCAACCAAAAACTGCTTTCTTCTACTTTTATCAAACGTTGAAAAAGGGGCTAAATTCACAATTTAATCGAGGGACCGTTAATCGTTCATGAGCAATCGGATATCACACTTTGTGATATTAATGAAAATAATTTTGTCATAAAAATGTACGTATGAACTAATTCACTGTTTCATAGGTGACTTGCATTAAATTATTTTTAATCAGCTTACGCTTTCGGGCTAACGTGATATTCTTGATGTCGAGTTCAATACCGATCATAACTGGATTTCCTTTTCCTTTTGTCGGTAACATGTAACGAGGCAATTCTAATAACAAAATGCTCGTTCATATATCCAATATTGGTTATAATCGTCCCACAATACGGATAAGCATTCCACGCTTCTTTATGAATTACTAGTGGGGCCTGAGATGCTAAAAGCCTAATAAATGCTGGTACTTTAGACGCCAAATGGTAGTCAATGCGGGCAACATCATCATATTATTATGCTCGTTAACAACCGCCAAAGAACTCTTAATGATACGCGGCAGCAAAGCAAGTAAATTTCGAACACTGAATTTGATCGGTAAACACGAATGCCACACGCGATACTTGCAAAAATTGCAATTTCTCCGATTTATGTCACACTCGTGAGTACAACTATTCCATCACCGTAAACGGTATTCTCTATGGGGATCCCCTGACACTAGTATGAGTAGGGTGATTAGGACACTTTCACAAAAGTTTATTGCATTTTCCAGCAGTAAATGCACATGCAAGATCTTATGAACTAAGTGCCGATATGGGAGTAAACAGAAAACAATTTCTCACAACTATAAATCAAATCACTTTGCAGTCTCTTCGAGACGCGAAACTCTGCACCGTTAAGATTGAAGTGAAAATTGTATGCTGATACGATGACACGCCATATTTTCCGACAACCATGGGAACTTTTCTCCCTCGATCCCTTTCTTGGGCGTCGCGACGTGACCGCCGTGAAGGTGAATAACCGACTCCCCGGTGAGATCTCATGCGCGCGCAAATTCACTCCCGTCGCGCGAAAAACCAAATTATGATCAAGCTGTTGCGGCCACAGCTTCGCCCCTCTTCGGTGGCGGATAGCTGATCTCGAGCGCAAGGTATCAGTCCGAGTCGCCTCAGAGAAAAATACACCAGATTTGGGAGGGCACGCACAGTAGCACAATTCGACGTACGCTCGTTTCGGTTGTTTTTCAAACTTCCGTCGTCTTTTGTAGATTCGATTAAGTTATCAATTGAAAGCAATCTTCGTTTATAATGATTAGGCGTAATTAGGTGGAAAAAAATCGGAAGAATTAGACAGGCACACTTTAATTACCGACACACAAAACAAATTTTAATTAATATTATGGTTGGAATGGGTAACATTTGACAACTTTTGAGGGGTTGAAATGATACAATGATTTTATCGTTCATATAATTTAAGGGGTTAACCGATTCGTTCTAAGCATTTGTATACCGCGTTACACCGCAATTCGTTAAATTATATTCAAAAGATATTGTAATAAAATCACTACACATTAAAATATTAACCAGTTTTAGAATTTTGTTTCCCGGGAGTTAAGTACGAAAGAAATTTTCTTGACTTATTTCTCATGCGAAAAAAGAGCGAGTGTTGCGATGGGGAAAGTGACTGAATGGTTACTCATCGTTAAATTGAGTTTGTGCTGTGTGCCTGTGGCAGCGCTGGCTTTTAGAGCCATAGCTCCTCGATTATTACAACTGTGACTCTTTTTTAAGGGTTATTTTTTTTGTGGTAGGCAGGTGAATGCCATTTATGCACAGAGTGTGGGACCTCCATGTAGGGTTATAGATCAAGCAAATATGATTTTCTCAGCGGAAAACTAGGGTGAAATGCATGCTAAAATATGAGCCATAGTATTGTAAACTATCATAACTAAACGTTATGTTGGAGAACCGCGTTAAAATGTATATTGTGAAACTACACTTAACAACTATTAAATTATGCCGGATGCTTCAACGAACTAGCTAACCAAAATTATAAACAAAGTTTTTACATCCTGTTTTAATTCGTTGTATTTTTTATTTAATCATACGTCAACTTTGCGAAGCACACACTTGCTTCTTCATCAATGATAATTATCACTGATGAAAAAGCAAGTGTGTGCCTCGAAACGTCGACGTATAATTAAATAAAAAGTACAACGAATAAAAAAGGAAAAAAAACTATAAAGTGAGCAGGCAGGACCTCCCTGCAGCTGCAAAGCATGGCAATTTGTCTGTCAAAAAGTTAGTCTGTAATGTAGACAGTGAGGGGTAGTCCCCTGAAAAGAAAATATCAAAACTAAAAAATCTCCATTAGCTCTCCATCCTTTGTTCCATAATTCGCGGATATCCAATACCATGCAACCGTCAACCTCGACTCGTCGTTGTGCCAACAATTCAACATCAAAATATATATGTATATATATATATATATATATATATATATATATATATATATATATATATATATATATATATATATATATATATATATATATCTACATATATATATATATACATATATATATATATATATATATATATATATATATATATATATATACATATATATATATATATATATATATATATATATATATATATATATATATAGATAGATATACATATATACAGAGATGGCCAAAAGTGATCGGACAATACAAGAAACAAGCAATAAAATACTTTTACGAGCATAAGCTTTGAAATGAAATAAAAATTTTTCCCTTATATAAAAGTCACTTGTATTCTCAATTAATTGCACAAAAAAATAAAACAGAAATAAAAAGATTTTCACAAGAAAATTAACAACTAATTCAAATTCACATTGCATCAAGTGGACAAAAGTAATCGGACGTTCAATTGTAATACTTTTCTTTCTGATGATTCCATTAGAACATAGGCTTTTAATATCTAGTTGCGTATCCTTTTTGTTTTATAACTTCTGTTAACCTATTGGGCATAGACTGTACCAACTTACGGGTAACGTCCGGAGTAATGTTGTCCCATTCTTCTAATAACACCGTCTTCAGTTGGCTTTTATTAGTAATGTGATGGTTCCTTATTTTTTTATCCTGATGATCCCAAAGATGTTCGATGGGATTTAGGTCTGGGGATTGCGGTGGTGTTTTTAATTGACCAGGAGTGTTGAAAAGGAGCCACATACGAACATCATGAGCTGTATGCTTTGGGTCATTATCTTGCTGGAACAAATAATGACCATCAAGACCCAATTTTTGTGCACTTTTTTTCAAATTTTCTTTCAAAATCAACAAGTAACCTAGTTTGTCCATAGGTTCGTCAATGAAAACAAGTTCTCCTACACCGTTGGCAGCCATGCAACCCCAGACCATTACACAGCCACCTCCGTGTTTTACTGTATGTTGAATGTTTTTGGGATGAAGCTCACTATTTTGAGTTCTCCACACCAACAACCTGCCGTCGGAGTGGTAGATATTCAACTTACTCTCATCAGA
Source organism: Odontomyia ornata (assembly GCA_963969285.1). Classification (NCBI taxonomy): domain Eukaryota; kingdom Metazoa; phylum Arthropoda; class Insecta; order Diptera; family Stratiomyidae; genus Odontomyia; species Odontomyia ornata. The sequence continues at coordinate 167,713,331 of OZ017739.1, read as the reverse complement.
GAATATTATACGAGTCCAAAAGTCGAGCGGCTTGCTTTTAAATTCTTTTGCAAAGCATAATCTTTTCTTCTTATTAACTTTGCTAATTAGTGGTTTCTTTCGAGGTACTCTCGCTTGATAACCAGCACGGCTGAGAGCTCTACGAATAGTCCGGGCACTAACATTGGTACCATTTACATCTGCTAATTGATCCCTAATACTTCTGGACGTTGTAGTCGGATTCTTTTTAACAATTCTTAAGATTTTTCGTGCGTCTGTCTCTGTTAGTTTACATGGTCGACCACTCCTAATTTCGTTTTCCACCTGATTATTTTTTCTGAACCGTTTCACGATATCGAAAACTGTCGAACGACTTCTTCCAATTATTTTTGATATTTCAGAAAAGGATTTATTCTCTTTATACAACTTTATTATAACTTTTCTTTCATGTATACAGGTTTCTTTGCGATTCTTAGCCATGTTTAACTTTCTTCACTTAAAACTGACAAGTAAATGACTGATATCAGAAAAACACATATCAACATATAATTAGGGGAATTCCCTTTTAAACTCGGAAATGAAAAGAAAAGAATTGCTCCAAACTTCAATGACTAATTTCACACTTTTCAAAATGTCCGATTACTTTTGTCCACTTGATGCAATGTGAATTTGAATTAGTTGTTAATTTTCTTGTGAAAATCTTTTTATTTCTGTTTTATTTTTTTGTGCAATTAATTGAGAATACAAGTAACTTTTATATAAGGGAAAAATTTTTATTTCATTTCAAAGCTTATGCTCGTAAATGTATTTTATTGCTTGTTTCTTGTATTGTCCGATCACTTTTGGCCACCTCTGTATATATATATATATATATATATATATATATATATATATATATATATATGTATATATATATATATATATATATATATATATATATATATATATATATATGTATATATATATATATATATATATATATATATATATATATATATATATATATATATATATCTACATATATATATATATATATATATATATATATATATATATATATATATATATATATATATGTATATATCTACATATATATATATATATATATATATATATATATATATATATATATATACGTATATATATATATATATATATATATCTACGTATGTATATATATATATATACATATATATATATATATATATATATATATATATATATATATATATATATATACATATATATATATATATATATATATATATATATCTACGTATATATATATATATATATATATATATATATATATATATATATATATATATATATATATATATATATATCTACGTATATATATATATATATATATATATATATATATATATATATATATATATATATATATATATCTACGTATATATATCTACGTATATATATATATATATATATATATATATATATATATATATATATACATATATATATATATACATATATATATATATATATATATATACATATATACGAGTATATATATATATATATATATATATATATATATATATATATATATATATATATATATATATATATATATATATATATATATATATATATATATATATATATATATATATTGTAATGTGACGCCTACGCCCGGGAATCGAAGTGATTCCGATCCCGAACCCTGGCAACCGGCCAGATATGTATGACTTCGAAGTGCAAGCGGACTTCATCTTTCGTGCGGATATCATTGCGCAGAAAATATTTTTTGTTACTTTGCACTTGGTTATGTTATACACACAGCAAGCATTGAGTCAAATGATCCTCTTCTGTCTTCACGACTTGAACAATTAATGAAAATTAATGAAGGTACGTAGGAGCAATCAAATCTACTTTTAATGAGTCTTTAATGGTATTGCATGTTTCTAATCCTTTTTGAAGAGTTTTGACCATAATGTTGGAAGTAGGTGTATCGATGCCTTCACTACGTACGTTGGATCACGTCACTACTTGCCCGATGGATCAATTTTATCGATTCCACACTATGACGAAGTGTTCTAGGCGGCATGACATCATCTTTTCGATTGAAGCATAAGTTGCTTGATAGTACGAGTATGTGGGCGGGCGATGTCATTGGGCACTACGATAACGCAGAACATAAACTTCAATCTTTTGCAATTTGGTTTCCACTTACACTAAGCTGTAATTTCATGGGACCTGGCTTTCCTGAACTTAAGTGGCGAAAGAATGGAACAGACGTCGATCGAGTGAAATCGCTTAAGGGCCAACATACCCTTATAGCTGAAGAAAGGAAATTCATAAATGAAAAAGTAGAAAGTTTGAAGCAAGGTGTTATTTTCATTGTTTTCGCTGTTGTGGCTGTGGGAGTCCCGTCAAATACAGGTGCTGTGGAAGGCTAGAAGCTAACTATTCACTGTACAGTTGTTGGTACAGATCCAACAATTACTTGGGCAAGCGACAACAAAACTAAATGAAACAACAGGCGTGTTGGGCCGTGCGAAACAGGGCGGTATACAGTGCCAATGTGAGTACTTCATAGAAATTGTGATACATTATCCGTGCCAGTCTGTTTTTTTTTGCTTCGCCACGTTCAGTTTTAAAGTAGTAGAATAATGAAAGTCCCTTTAAAGCAACAGAAATTAAAGTACAACATTAATACCTACAAAAGGCAGATCCGCGTCAACTTAGCAAATATTTATTCATTTGTATGTTCATTTTACTTTCCTTATCGTGTCCAAAATAATTCAAAATTGATGGACCACAGACACAATTCCGAAACGACCTGGAGCAAAATTATGAACTCCTATTAAGCATTTTTTTTTTTTTTGTAAGGAACATTCTAATAGACGAATATATTGACTGGAATTTTACAAATGTAGGTTCTCAATTAAAACCTAGGATAACTCTGCATAATAAAATCAAAATGATTGGAAAGATAAGCCAAAATTAAATTGCATATGTATCAGACGAACTGATTAATACAAAAAAAAAATAGATTGCTTTAAAAAGAAGTTACATACTTACTACAAACAAAACGGAACGCATAGTTAAAAGACAAAAAAAATTGAAGACAATCAACCAATATCTCCCCATCCCAACTAGAACCTTAGACTTCCCTCCTCTTGTCCCCTTCGAGTTATAAGACAAAACCAACAGTTAAGTTGAGACATGGGAATATGACCAAAAGGTTTTGAAAACATTTGTCAACCGAAAAAAAAAATTTAAACAACCAAAGGCCCAATGATCTAATAGACTTATTCATATATACACGCCTATGCATCCATGCATGTGATTCAATTTTGGCTATACGAAACTTAATCGAAATAGGGTGAAAACGAGAATGGCTGCTTTCTTTACTATTCATTACATATTAAGTCTCCTTTGAAGTTGCAATAAGTTTTCAATATTTAAAAATATCGTGACTAACCTTTTTAATATTGTAGTTTTCTTCTGGCTAATGAGGTAGAACAAATCCAAATTTGGTGCTCATATCGTTATAAATGTTTACATTATATAGAAAAAAAAAAACAATTTTTTTCTAATAACCTTGCTCCAATAAGTTTAAAACAGATCTTTTCTGAATTATTTAGTAAATGTCGTTTTAACAATATACTTTGGTGTTCAGTGGGAAATTTACTAAAGTTCTTTTGCTTCTGAATAAAATAAACGGTGCTAACAAAATGATTTTAAAAATTTTAATTCGCTGAGACTACAATGTAATATAAATGAAGAGTGATTCCTTCCCCAATAATCATTATAAATGTTGTATCTGAATTTGTTTGCCTCAGCCAAAACCCATATCGAGCTAGATATAATCTATAAAAAGAAAAAGTAGGCCATTGAAAGGGATCTATTAAGTTTTAAAATTGCTAAATGTCGTTGTAGTATGTAAACGACACCACCATAAGTATTTTCAAGAAAAAAAAAGCTTTTGCGTTAGAAAAAAATAAAATAAAACGAATCGTTGAAAAGAGTGATTTTCGGAAAAGACTGCTTTACGCTAAGGTTATCATAAATTTAAGTTCATTTCATCCCTTAAGCTCTAGGGGGATAATAATAGAAAGTCTCTAGAAAAAAGTGAAGGCCGAAATCTCTGTTGATAATCATAAGTTATCTCGCGTTTAAAACGAATTTTACCATTTCATCACTATTGTCATTCGCGTTTTATAACATGTAAAAGCCATACCACGGACTGGAAAAAAAAAGTCTTAAACGTTTCAGGGATATGTTAAACCGAAGATTATATACATTAATAAGATGGAATTACTAAAAAGAAATGAGACTGATTAGAATAAGAAAACTTTCTTCGTTAAAAGGCTCTAAGAGAATTCAGATCTAGAAATACTTAATAAAATATCCTCGGGAATATGCCGATTGACTCTTGAATGGAAAGTGTGGAAACTTTTTTTAAAAATTAAGTTTAAAACGAAAACTTATGTTTGTACAAATTATTCGAATGCTGAAAAATACTTTGATAAGTTCCATTCCAAATACTAAGGTATAACGAGCCAAGTTGATGTTTCAAATTTATTTTTTTTTTTCTATCACATAAATGTACTTGTATATCCTAACATGTATCTTATAATTTCAATTGGAAAATTAATTTTCAAGAACGTGTTATGTGCGTGCAGGCGCCAACAAAATATAATTATTTTATTTTGTTTTCACCACGTAGAAAACAACAAAATATAAGTATTAAATAAACGGTTTTCACCACGTGCGGAATACGCGCGCCAACAAAATACCTATCGTTCTTTTAGTTAATAACACCACACGGCCAACTACCGAAAATCAACCAACGTTTTTTATGAAGCAAAAGTCAATTTATTACGGAACTTTCTTTCTGTAATTGCATTACAACGTACTGACTACTACTACTCGATCATTGTACTTACACTAGTACTTATAGCTATTTTCATGAGAAAGTTTTTCTCTCATTGATCAGTTGTTTATCTTTAAAGACAAACAACTGTCCGTGTTTATTATGAAACAACATAGTCCAATTGTTATGAGAACAAATCTTTTCCATGTAGTTATTTTATGGGAAATGATTTTTTCCCATGGTTGCACTGCACCTAACATCTTTCCCCTTACAAAAAGTTTGTCCTCGAACTTTCTACAAGTATCTTGTTCTTATGCGTGTAATATTTTCATTACTGGATTCTGGGGAAATCGACACAGTAGGTTCTAGTGATCTTTCAAAATTATTTTGTTTCTGTATTTTATTTTTACGGTTGAAACATTTTTTAAATATAATAATAGATAAATTTCCATTTGCACACTTATATCCTACAAAACATATGAAACAAGAAAAAGTATGCCAATTATAACAGCTACAGCTGAATTTCTTCTCACAATTTTTGGAAGTGGCTGAACAGCCTTGTCCCAAAAGTTAGCCTGCTCAACCAATTCCAACGTTAAATCTTTAATTTCATGAACGTTATCGATAGACAATTTTCCAATTCTATTTTCACTCTGTTTGATTTCATTTATATTGAAGAGATCACAACATTCTTCTAATTCTACAATTTTATCTCTTTTTATCGAAATATTTGTTGCAATTTTTTCCGGCAAATAATCATGAGTTGCGCTATGAATGGTACAGTCGTTTGAAAAATTTATAATGTTTGTTCCTATTACTTTGATCTCTTTTGTTTTGTTGCATTTACACTCTATGTTCGTTTCCATAGTATTTACTGTAAGCAATTGCAAATTATTTATCTTGTACATGATATCTAAATCTGTGTCTATTTTCGTAAATTCACATTGTTTATCAGTCTGTTTTAAAAATAGATTAATTATACAATTTCCCACATATATACTTTTTAATGGTAAGGGCTTACAAACTTTGGTTTCTCCAATCTTTTTACAATTGAATTCATTCGTTGTTACAAAATATTCTCTATCTTTACTTACAATACAATATTTCTTAAGGTTGTCAATAGTCACGATGACATTACTCCCAACATATGGAAATACAATTGTCTCATATAATTCAAAATGTTGACGAGTGACCTTGTCAAGAGTTATTATTACATATATATTCTTTTGTTTTATATACGCTGAAAGTTCTAAATCTTGGGCTATGCTTTTATAATTACCAATTAGAGGATTGATAGCTAAATCAACTTTATCTTTAATGTTTCTGAGTTCCTCAACCAACTGTTCCGGTTCAAGAATGAACGGATGCAATATACCAGCCTGAATAAACAAAAGACTATCTCGAAGGATTTCTATCTGTAGGTCCAAGACCTCAATTTTATGATAGATTTTTGAATAGATCTCTTCGTAATAAAGTTGAAGGTTGATCTGCTTTTCATGTTCGTTGCTTAGGTTATTATGACGTTTGATTTCATCTACTATTTCATTTAATTTTACCCGGATCGCATTCTGCTCGGAGTTAATAATTTTCGATTGTTTATTAATGTCATTCATGAGGTAAGTGTTTTTAATCATTCCTTTGCTAATGTTAAATTCATTTCTTTCGATACTTTCTATAGCTTCTTTGACTTGCTCAAAGTCGTCGGAGTCCATAGTACCAAATAGGAATTTCAAAGAACCCCCTACCCAATTCAATAACCCTCTGCGTAGTCTTATATTCGGCGTTAAACCTAATAAACCATAGACTGTATTCAAATTATGACCTAATCGTTTGGCCTGAAGTTCTCCATTTAACTTAAGATTTTTACATGCTGCTATGTTACTGCTACACAAATCGTTTATATTATGCGTGAGAACTCTTATCCTATCTATCTGGCTTTCAAACTCACTTAAATCTATAACTCTGATAAGCCTTATTTGCTGGTCGACGAATTTCAAGTCGGAAATATAGTTGAAGTATGCACCAGGGTAATTTATTTTTTTAATGATCACATTGCCTTGGGTCACTCTTCCAAGTCCCATGAAGATAAAGAGCAAGGTGATTGACCTGAAAAATAGAGTTTAACATCACATTTGTTGAACCAACTGTTTGTCTTGTTGTCGATTTGTATTGCATTTTGACTTACATTTAAAATTTTAAAAGGACCGAACCATTTTTCGTTTGTATCTTTACGAGTTTTCTGTCGAATTAGGACTTCCTTTCCAATTTCGAAATCATAACGGGTTGGTCGCTTATCCAAACGTTCATCGAAACGCTCCTTTTGTTTTTCCTTTTGATTCCAGTTAAATTGTTTTGCTCTTTCTCTCATATCTTTTAGAACATTGAGTCTTCTGGTAAGAATGCCTTTCTGTTCTTCGGATCCGTTGGGGGGCGGTATGTTTTCGATCGGTAAGGTCTTTTTCCCAAAGAGAAGTTCTTCGGCCGACATGCCAGTTCCTTGGCTTATGCTCTGATTGAAGCATAAACTTGCCATGCCAAGGGCCTCCTTCGCATCTATATTTGTTTCCCTCAATACACTCCTTAGATACTGTTTAAGTGTTCCATGTGACCTTTCAGCTCCACCATTAGACTGTGGATGCATTGTACTTATGCGTATTTGCTTTATTCCTAATGCTTCACATAGTTTTGTAATGCTTTTTCCAATTAGAACATTACTATTGTCTGCTAGAATTTCTTTTGGAATACCAAAATAAGTAATCCATCCATTTATTATAGCACTAGCTATACTTCTACTGTTTTCGGCCTTGATGTAGATGTATTTTAGGTATTTTGTCAAATTGTCCTGCATTGTGAGTGCTTTATGATCTTTTCCTTTCCATTTAAAACTCACAACATCCATGGAAACTCTGTCGAATGGCTGTTCTTTCAGTTTTTCGATCACCATTGGACCCTTTAGATTGCGTCGGACTGTTTTTTGACGTTGGCAGACGTCGCAATTCCTAACATAGTCCCGAATGGCTTTTCTCATTCCTGTCCATCTGTAACTTCTTCGCAAGAATTCTTCAAGGCTGTTAACTCCCCTATGCCCACCAATAATTCCATTATGGAACTTTTTTATTAGTTTTACTTGTTCGTCTTTATTTTCAATGTGAATCACCTCAGGATCGGATTCTTCAGCATTTTCACTCGTGTTGAGACCCGAAGTTGTAGAGTTTGGGTTAGTTTCAGGAAAAAGTTCTGGAGGATTTCCATAGTCGTCGGATTCGATGTTGTTTGGGTACATATCGAGTTCAGGAATCAGTTCCGGAGGGTATTCGTCACTCCCATTCTCTTCCCCGTTAGTAGGATGATCCATGGCTTCTTCTTCAATCTCATCATCTATTTCTGATAACTGGATCTCTTTAATTGTACCATCTTTATAAATTCTTATTATTTTATCATTTTCTCTACATATAACGTCTCCATGTTTGTTAAAGGTTATTTCTTCTATCGGTTTCCTATGTTTGTACCCAACTAGTTGTTCAGATAGATCTCTCGGGTGTTCACCAGTTAGTTCCTTATAATGTCCACCTTTTGTACGCACTATCGCGTTGATGGAAACATTACGACTCAATTCATCTGCAACTTTATTGTCCTTTCCTGCTTTATATTCAATTTTGTATTGGTACTCGTCTAACTTTAATCGCCAACGTACCAGTCGACTTCCCGGATCCTTAACGTTAAAGAGCCAAATCAGCGGTCTGTGATCCGTGCGTATTGTAAACTCCTGCCCGAATAGATAGGGTCGGCATTGCTTCACTGCCCACACTATAGCTAAGCATTCCTTTTCCGTCGTTGAGTAATTCCTTTCAGCGTTATTCAGAGTTCTGCTCAGAAATGTAATAGGCTTTTCATTTCCATTGTCATCTTCTTGTGAAAGAACAGCGCCTATGCCAATGTTACTGGCGTCAGTTGTAAGGACGAATTTTTTCTCAAAGTCAGGATAACTGAGAGTAACGTTTTCCTTTAGAATTCGCTTAATTTCCTCGAATGCCAACTGACATTTTTCAGACCAAACGTATTCAACATTTTTCCTCAAAAGTTTGTTAATTGGTTCCATTATTCTAGTGTAGTTTTGGATAAATCGTCTATAGTAACCTGCAAGGCCCAAGAACGACTTTACTTCTTTCTGGTTTGTAGGAGCCTTTAGTACCGCTATGGCTTCCAGTTTCTTTGGATCCATATTAACTCCATTTTCTGAAATGATATGCCCAAGATAAGCTACTTCCTTTCTTAGGAATTCGCACTTATCAGGCTGAATTCTTAAATTGTTGATTTTAAGGCGTTCGAATACCTGTCGCAACTTCATGTTATGATCCTGCAAGGAATCGCCATAGATGACGATGTCATCTAAGTATACAAATCATTTGGACCCCTGGAGGCCGGCCAGCACTGAATTCATCATTCGCTGGAAGCAGGCAGGCGCATTTTTCAGCCCGAAGGGCATTCTTGTATATTCATAATGCCCGTATGCCGTGCTAAATGCAGTCTTGCATTGATCCTCCTTTTTGACAGGGATCTGGTGGAAGCCACTAGTTAAATCAACTGTTGTGAAATACTTTGCACGACCTAATTAGTCGAGTATTTCGGAGATGTTGGGAAGTGGATAATTATCCGTTACCGTGACCTCGTTTAGTTTTCGGTAATCCACAACCATGCGCCATTTAGTTTTTCCACTTGCGTCCACCTTTTTAGGAACAATCCACAATGGGTAATTCCAAGGGCTGTTACTTTCAACGATAGTTTTGTCTTTTAGTAGTTTTCCTATTTGCGTTTTCACTTCTTGTTCATGGATTTTGGGAAACCTATATATTTTGGTATGTATAGGCTTTGTACCTGAAATCACATCAATCGAATGTTCTGCAGCCTTAGTAAGGTTTTCGGGATCTATTTCCTTAAAAAGACAGGCATATTCTCGAAGGATATCCCAAATGGACTCCTTCTCTTCGGAGTTCATATGTCCATCTCGAATTTTCACTTCTATTTCCTTTTCCTTCAGTTCTTCCACCCTTACACCACAAACGATGAGATCGTCCACACTAACTTTGGCTTCGTTCTCAGCTTTATTCAAAAACAATACCGGGATTTCACCATGACTATTTACTTCCACCAACATATCGGCGATGCTGAGATTTTCCCTTTGGACTCCGGAAACCAACAAATTTTTCCCCGGTTCGGCATCAACTCGCAAGTAATGAAGCGCTTCCGTTCTTGGAGACACTCTGAAGGTTTTGTGTGCTAACTTTAATACGGTATTGCCGATTTCTAGTGTATTATTTCCTAAATTTAATCGAGCTTGGTGCTCAACTAAGAATGGTGCTCCCAAAATTCCATCAAATTTGTCAAAGAGACGGTTAGTTGTTATCTGAAAACAAACTTCAAATTCACAATTTTTGTACGTTAGGGGAATTGTTGCGGAACCGAAAGTCTTTCCATCCACAGCGTTTATACACTTATATTTCGTTGACCTGTTCTTGTGAACCTGATGCTCAAACACGTATTTTGCTGCTAGAACATTAAGAGAACTCCCAGTGTCCAATAAAAATTTTAAGTTTTTATTTTCATAGTTAAGATGAAGGTAAGGGCTATCTTCAATGTCGAGTACGTTCACACGATATTCACCATCTTCAGAAATTGAACCTATGTTAGCCTGGACTCCACTATTATCTTCTCTCTTGTTATTTTGCTTTTTATGAGAGTATTTTTTATTTCCCTTGCTGCGATCAGGCTTTTTATTAATTTCATCCTTTTTTATTTTGCAATCACGCTGAAAATGACCTACTTTTCCACAATTGAAACATTTTTGATCACCTTGGATTTTATTTATACGCGGCAAGACATTCCGATTTGTAAAATCCTTTTTAACGGAACCTTTCACTAACCCTAATCGCTGCTCTTCTTCCTGAGCAAGCCTACTAGCCTCCTCAAGACTTTTGGGTTTCTGAGTAATAACGTACATAGTTAGTGCGTCTTTCAGACCATTTATAAATACGGTACGCACCTGTTCCTCGAGGAATGCGTTTTCTCCTGGAGTGGAGCTTTCTGAACGCGAAGTCAATATCCTACGGTATAAACCCAGAAGGCATTGGTGGTACTGAATCACCGTTTCGTTATTTTGTTTAAAATTAAAAAGTTCTCGCTGTAATTGTAACATTGAGTGCGATTCGGCATAAACTTGTTTTAATTTAGCCTTTAATGTCTCCCAATTACCGAATTCCTCATTCAGAATAATTGTTTGAGCATTACCCCGCAGCTGGGTGCATATATACTTGAAGAGGAGAGTTTTCAATGCTGTGTTCAATGATGTGGTAAGCATCAGCTCCAGTACTACTACTTGCCGTATTGTTAGGCATTTCGTTTTTCAATTCAAAGTTTACCCCAGGATCACACTCCTGTTCACTTAATTCGTAATCAGTATCGGAATCAGAAACACCAAAATAGCCTTTCCGCCTCTTTTCAGTTTTCTCTAAAAGGTAATCTCGAAACGTTTGGAAACCAACGTAATTTGCACCTAATTTAATTTCAAAATTCTCGCGGTCCTCGTGCTCAAAGATCTTATCCGCACTTAGTCTGATTTTTACTTTTTCGTGCTTTACTCGATATTTCATTAGATTTAACACTTTCACTATCAACAAAAGTATTTCCTTCACATAAAAATAGTTTCTCAAAAACGCGTTTTATCACAAAAATAACCTATGTACATACTTAGCTTAGGGATATACACTGTAGTTCACATGTATATATATGTAAATTTTTTGCTAAGGGCTTTCAATCAAGAACATCAAACTTACATGATGTCCTCAAATGTCGGGATCCGATGAGATGATCACTATTCTACTGGAGACCAAACTGCTTTAACCGCTTCAACGTTTTCACTTCCCTTTCGTTGGGTGGATTCCGCTTCACACTGACTAAAGCTGGACCACCTATTAGCTGCCCTCGTCACTAGAAGACAACTTTTACAACTTCCGAACTTTCCCGCGTTGGGTAGCTTCCGCTTCACACGGATTAAAGCTGGACTACCTGTTGGCTGCCCTCGTCACTAGAAGACAACTTTTCCTATTTTCGAACTTTTCCCGCGTTGGGTAGTTTTCGCTTCACACGGATTAAAGTTGAACTACCTGTTGGCTGCCCTCGTCACTAGAAGACAACTTTTCCGATCCAACTTTCCCGCGTTGGGTAGTTTCCGATGAAGGTCCGTATTAGAACGAAGGCCCGATCAAAGGATTGCCAATATCTCCGGCAATCCCACCGCTGCCACCAGAAATTTTATTTTTGTTATGTGCGTGCAGGCGCCAACAAAATATAATTATTTTATTTTGTTTTCACCACGTAGAAAACAACAAAATATAAGTATTAAATAAACGGTTTTCACCACGTGCGGAATACGCGCGCCAACAAAATACCTATCGTTCTTTTAGTTAATAACACGACACGGCCAACTACCGAAAATCAACCAACGTTTTTTATGAAGCAAAAGTCAATTTATTACGGAACTTTCTTTCTGTAATTGCATTACAACGTACTGACTACTACTACTCGATCATTGTACTTACACTAGTACTTATAGCTATTTTCATGAGAAAGTTTTTCTCTCATTGATCAGTTGTTTATCTTTAAAGACAAACAACTGTCCGTGTTTATTATGAAACAACATAGTCCAATTGTTATGAGAACAAATCTTTTCCATGTAGTTATTTTATGGGAAATGATTTGTTCCCATGGTTGCACTGCACCTAACAAACGCCATTAATTTCCTCTAGAATATAGTAGAAGAAAGCATTAGAATTATAAACATTTAATGAATCCTGTTCGTAGAAACATCCTATATTAGTAAATTGATTACGTATATGATAAAATACAATAGAACAAACAATTAAAATGAATTGCTAACAAACAACGGATTTTCCTTTTCAGTGGTTCTTCTTTTTTCAGGGGGAATGAAGTGCAGGGTAGGTATGCCGTCGCGAGGGTAGGGTTTAGAAAAAATCCGCTGATGTCGGTTTAGCGTCGTGCGCGGTACGCGGTACCTTAGTTGTTTTTGGTTTTTCCTTAACGTAGCATTCGTCGGGTTGAGTTAACGTAGTATACTTTTCGGTACCGCGTCGGGAATTCGGGAACGCGAAATAAAAATTAGATTTGGTTCCTTTTGACTGGTTATGAGAAGAAATACGGAGTAACGTAGAATAGGTTTCCTCTCCGTATGGTTTTGATTATAACGCGTTTGAAAACGGGCGTGTATAGGTGGCTGAAGTGTAGTGAATTAAAGAGTTTCATTAAGTCCGTGAAGGACTGCAGCGATGTTCTGCTGCCTCGGCAGAGGAAGGTGTCGGTTTCTGCCGAGAATGCCCTCGTCCGGAGACGCGTGAATGCGCTGGCAGGCTAGCATTGCGGTGTCGTGGGGCAGGTTCGTCACTACAAAGAATTTCGCATTCACGAATTGCTTTCAGATCAAAAAGGCGACCGAAGTCGCAAAATTGTAGATAACCTCACCGAAGGAGATGTACTTGTTACAAGAACAAGTGAAACCTGAGAAGAAAGGCGAACTTGGGGTGACCTCGTCGTTACCCAATGAAGTTCATGGCCCACAAATGAAAGAGGGGCAACCAGGTGGTGGTGGAGCTCCTTCATACCCACCCAACCGGAATAAATCCAAAGATAGCTTGTTGAAGTGGCCAGGTATTCCTCTTCTGAGTGGAAAACTCATACAACTTGAATTGTATGAACCTTCCCATCAGAAGGGGAGTACCCCGGTGACCAATTTATGTCATAGACTTATACAATTGGATTGCATAAATCTATGCCATAAAAAGGCACTCTGCTTGGGCCACTCAACCCATAACGTCACCTGAAACAGAAAAAGGAATTAGCGAGTACCCGGCGGCTGGCTCATGTTTTGAGGTGGAAGCCTGCCACCGTACCGGGTCCGATATCCGGTTAAAAGTTGGAGAAAGGAAAGACCGAATGTAGTTCTTCTCTTTATCTATTCATTTTTATTTCTACCAATCTACTAGTAAAATCTATCAAATTAAGTTCGTTATAACAATATTCTTTCGGTTACTGGCTTTGTGGAGTTTTTCTTTCTGTACCATTAAAATCGATCTTTACGAACCATCATTTATAATTACCAACATTATTTCTAAATTTAACCAAAAATTATTTTTCCAACTTTCTCTTTGAATCCTCATGTCCGCGTTCCATCTACCAAATACTTCAACATACTTTTCAACATTCCAACAATATTTAAAAATAATACAAAAAAAATTAATAAAATGAATTTATATACAAAGCAAAATAAACAGGTACTCACCTGCATGTTCCGTCGAGCGCTCGATGGGTGCAGGTATCCTCTGTTCAATTCGGGAAAATCCAAAAATATAATTTTTCTCGACTCACAAGCCAAAGAATAACAAAGATTATTAATCGTAAAATCGTCAATGCAAAAATGAGTACTAAGAACCCAGCGGCCGCTATGCTTAAATAATATACACCTTCCATAAAATAGGAGGCCAGAGCGGAAACATGCAAATAACAATGGCTCCTAATACGACAAATGTTCCATAGATCCAATAGTAAATGGGCACTGGGTCATAAATCCAAACATATGCTTCGGAACCGTCAACAAATATTTGCTCGGGGTGCCTTTCGAGTCGGACTTTTCGCTTTCGTTTTTCTTTGGATGTCAATTCTTCAGAGGTTCCTTCAACCTGACTATCCTGATCTGTTAGCTTTTCTTTGTCAGCTTCCTTGTCATTTGCATTCCCCTTTTCTTCTTTCTTCGACTTGCCTTTAAGCTCATCTAAATAAACAGGAACTTTCTTTGCTCGATGAAGAAATTTATGTTCTTACATTAAATCCAAATAATCTATTGCACTCTCTCGGGATGGGAATAAACAATTATCTCCTTCAGCAAAACGAGACTTCATAAGAGCGTCAAGCGCTTTCGATGATGTAAAGTATTCTGGTATATTATCATTGCTAAACGATGACGCGAAAGTAACGAGTTGAAATTTTATAAGGATGGTTTAAATTTTCGACACTTGGAAAAATTGCAACACTGCTCGGAGAATTCACTGTTTTCATGCCACCTTGAAACTGCCTGTGGCTCGGCGCGGCGCCACCAAATGCTCGAGTGCACAAACGTCGTCCGTCGCCAGAAATAGACGCAAAAACTGCGCATCACCGAATTGCACACTAATATCTACACCACGAAACACACCAGCAACGACCAATTCAATTATTCCAATTGCAAAATTTGCTATTCTTCACCAGGCAACAATTCCGCGCAGCTCACAAGCAAGTTGAATCCAATTCAGACACACACATCCTACAAATCGCAAGCAATACTCGTCAACAGCCACTTGAGCCTTCTTCACTCATTCCATCCGCAGCGGCAGCCAAACGGGACCCGTGAAGTCGACAGGTGCTTTTTGGTGTATGTTTCTCGCGAAATTCGTCGTCTCGCAGCTTCGCTACGCGGAACCGGAACGGCGCGGCGCTCACGACCGCGGCCGATTTCGCGGTTTTTGGTGAACGGTTCGATGGCGCAGGGCTGGCAAAGCTCGGAAGCGTGTACAATTCACACAACGAACACAATCCACGTTGTACGTCGTAATATGTATAATTAGCGCTAAAACACGCGTACAGGGAGCTCAAACAAGTGTCACGCACAACCGCCTCATCCGGTCATTCGATTCAGACTCCCCTTGCCAAACAATCACCGTAATTCCCCTTGACTTTTCGAAATGCAATTCCTATAGCGGGATCGCTCTCAAACAGCGAAATTTTCCATCATAACTTCGCTTGTACGCATCATAGTCTCGCAGTCTTATGCCTCTGAGAATTTTGAGACTTAAATCAGCACTCTCATCTTTTGCAGTTATTTTGGCTTTTGTCTCCTTTGGAAGAAATGTACTTTCTAAAGATAGTGGTGTACTTGTATTGGGTAACTGATTGATATAAAAAAATCTGGTATGAAAAGAAGATAATAGCCAGAATGAAAATAGCCAACAACGTCATTTTAGTCTTCTGTTTGTAGAAGGCTTGTAGTACATATTTTCTCGTTTATCGTAGGTACACAAGTCACTCGTCGGTTCTTCCCCGATGGTGATAATGCACACTCGTTTCGGTTGTTTTTAAAATTTACGTCGTCTTTTGTAGATTCGATTACGTTATCAATTGAAAGCAATTTTCGTTTATAATGATTAGGCGTAATTAAGTGGGAAAAATCGGAAGAATTAGACAGGCACACGTTAATTACCGACAAACAAAACAATTTTTAATTAATATTATGGTTGGAATCGGTAAAATTTGACAAATTTTAAGGGGTTTAAATGATACAATGATTTTATCGTTCATATAATTTAAGGGGTTAACCGTTTCGTTCTAAGCATTTGTATACCGCGTTACACCGCAATTCGTTAAATTATATTCAAAAGATATTGTAATAAAATCACTACACATTAAAATATTAAACAGTTTTAGAATTTTGTTTCCCGGGAGTTAAGTACAAAAGACATTTTCTGGACCTATTTTTCATGCGAAAAAAAAACGAGTGTTGCGATGGGGAAGGTGACTGAATGGTTACTCATTGTTAAATTGAGTTTGTGCTGTGTGCCTGTGGCAGCGCTGGCTTTTAGAGCCCTACTCCTCGATTACTACAGAAGTATGTAAAGGAGCGTATCCCATTCGGAGACCCGCGACCGAAATCCTCTCCGAACTAGCTGGCCGACAAGCAGCCACCGCGTGAATGGGTTACGGTGCACGGATTGGTTGACCGGTTGGTACCGTCCGTTGGCACTACTCAGACTTACGTCTAGAACCGATGAGAGGTCGGTTCCGCGTTCGGATCTAAAATGGTTCAAAAATCATTACAAATGGCGCCCAACGTGGGGCCTAAAACATCCTAAGGGGGAAGGAAATTCGCGTCTTCTGACGAGTTGGTCTTTTACGGAGGATGTAAGGTACTTTGGTACTCGAGTCCCACTATCAGGAGCAGCGGAGTTGTGTGATACACTCTAGCAGTCGCTTCACGTGAGTTGTAGCTTCCGCTCTCCTTTGTTTGATTTTGTTTTCGCGACAGAATCCTTCCGATGTGTTGTCCCAGGCTAACCCCTGTAAGGACCTTCTATTTTCTTGATGGAACTGCCAGCCTGATGGGTTTACCTATCAGCATGGACTCTCAAGAAAATAGAAGGCTACCTTGCCTTTATGTCGCGGAAGGATTCTACTTATTTCGTATGCGTGATAGACGAGTGGTATCGGTTCAACGTTCGGTGGCGTATGCTGGAGTTGCGGAGCCCGGAATGCTTCCACGCGTCGGGAATTTTGACCGCGTACAAAACCGTTACGGTAGCTCTACCACTTGTCTCGTCGAGTCATTTAACGTAGTTTAGAGACGGTTTTGTAATGTATGTGGGTTTAGGGGATAAATTGTGTAAATCGACCGAAAGCAGCCTTCCTTCGGCAGATTACCACCCACTCTCATTTCCCTTTGGAGGAGTCGACTACTGGAAAGGAAAGTGTGTATCAAACAAATTTTTTTTCCACTCGATATAAATAGCTCGCCACTATCGGCCACTAAAGTACTTATAAGTTTTTTTTATATATACGTTTAGATTAGGGATAGCAGTAGGAATAGTTACATTTTTTTTTTCTTTCTCCATTTCAGTAATACCTAGTATCAACCAAAACCAGCAAAAACAAATATGGCAACGAAGCGGACCTCAGATAAGCGTTGGACCCGATCCAAAACGGTCCAACCAGCTAACTGCGGGATCTGTTTCGAGGACGTAGTGGAGGGGGTACACAGCGTGCGATTGGATTGTGGACACTTATTCCATCGTGCCTGTGTCCAACAGCTCCTCCTCACGTCCGATCTTTGCCCGTTATGCCGGCGACCTATCGAGCGGACCGCCCTAGACGGCCCCCTCGGAACGCTCCTCCCAACGCGTGGAGCAGTGGCAAAAGGAGTTCCAGAGGCCGAACCGCCCCAACCACTGTTGGACCTTCAAGGAGCCGTAGGCGGTGAAGTTCCGGCTGCAGTTGTCGTGTCCGAGGTGACCCCCATGCCTTCCGCCCACTCCATTGACACCCTCGTGGCGTTGATGCGAGATTAGTCGGAGAGGATTGGCAACTTGGAGGGAAAACTCCAGAATCTCCCCATGAGCCAACCACCCAGCCGCGTGAGAACTCCGCTTGGCTGGGAGCCCAATCCCAGTGTGGCTATGCCCCACTCTCAACCATCCGATCAATGGGCCCTACCTCCAAGGAACTCGGGAATGGATCCCAGAGCTCCCGAATATAGACCACGACACAGCACCGCACCTCCGTTGGTACCTCCAGTCCCCGAGGCAGTTCCGTACAACAGGTCAATCGAGGATGCGATCCCCCCCGGGAACGCATTGACACCTTTCCGAGACCCGACGCCTCGTATCATGGAGAGTTGACGCCTGAACTTCACGGGTTTCAACGATATGATATCGGCGGACAGGTTCCTTTTCCGGATTCAGGCGTTAGTATCCAGCACCCTGGGAGGTGATTCCTCGGCCTTCCTCCGGCATGCACATCTGTTGTTCAGCGGTGACGCTGCCGACTGGTACTGGAGTTTTAAGGAATCGACGCCACGTCCCACTTGGAACTCTTTCTGTGCAGCCTTCCGCAATCGATTTGAGGATGGCTTCGCTGAGAGAGAACTAAGGGAACAGTTAAAGAAACGGAAACAAGGCACTCACGAACCGTTCGACCAGTACTACACAAGTATAGTGAGGTTGAGCACTCGCTTGCGAACAACCATGCCCGAGGACGAACTGGTAGAAATTATCAGAGAGAATATGCGTTGGGATCTTCAGAACAGCCTTCTGCATTTTCCCATCAACACCATACAGGGATTGCGCCTCCATGCCCGTAGGCAAGAACAATTGGATGAGCGGCGAGGTACCTTCCGTCCACAACCTCGCATAACGGGACCAAATCCCCGAAATCATCACACCGCGGAGTTGATGGCAGCGGACCACCTGCTTGCTAACCCAGTACCAGTACCGAGGAGCGGAGCACCACAGGAGCTTGAGGACCCAGCATTGATTGATCGACCCTCCCTTGAAGCAATTACAAGCCCGACGGTCTGTTGGAACTGCCGACAAACGGGGCATCGGTTCTATGCATGTCCAGCGGAGCCGACGCTTTTCTGTTACCGATGCGGGAAGGCCGACACATACGCACCTGACTGCGCAAATTGCAAAATGCGAAAAAACTTGCCACCGAGTGCCGCGACCACCCGTCGGCACTCCTAAACCCCGGACGAACCAATCCTGACCCCATCACTAGCTATGACCAAGCTCCCGACATGACTCCAATTCTGCTGACTCGCACCGCTAAACACAGTTCTCCCGAAGTGCCACAACCGACGCCATCCTTCGCCAAGGCCAACGCGCAGGGAAATGATAGCGAGGCGAAAGTTCATTGGCATTTACCTTTCCACGTCAGGCTGCGGAATTATTTGGCTACTCGACAGCGCATCTTCCATGAGGAGTTGGCTACAAATGTCCCGCCGCGAAGAAAGCGAGCCACGCGTCGGATGCGGAGCTTCTGGAGAAAAGTCAGGCAGTCGAGGAAGGTGCTGAAGGACATACACTTAGACGAATTATTGAGGGATGACGTTCGGCCATATGCGTCAGTACACCTCCTGCAAAACCGAGTGTCAGGCTTAGTCGATACGGGAGCCAGCGTGAATTGCATATCCGCCGATTTTGCAGGGGAGGTACTGGCAATGCACGCGGATCAAATTCACCATTTTACCTCCTGGTTAAGCACGGCGGACGGAACTCGTCACTCTGTAGTGGGAAAAATTACGACGGATGTCACCTTTAAAGGAGTAACTAAACCTCTGGAATTTTACATCATACCTCAATTAACCCAGAATCTGTATCTAGGAGTGGATTTCGTTCGAAAATTTAACTTGGCCCCGGCACTGTTTTCCGGTACGACCCTGGAGTCCGTCACCACAGTTCCTGACCAATCTCAACCCACTCACTTATTACGACATACACTGGATGTAAATCAGCAACTGCGACTTGACTCGGCTATATCGGCTTTTCCATCGCATGAGAAGGAAGGTCTCGGGCGGACTGCACTGGTGTTCCACACTATAGATGTGGGGGATGCTAAACCCATAAAACAGAGACATTTTGCCATATCCCCGGCGAAGGAAAAGTCGTTATATGCCGAAGTGGATCGAATGCTAGCATTAGGCGTAATCGAAGAATCACAGAGCGCGTGGGCTTCCCCAGTCACCTTAGTTGTCAAGCCGAACAAGGTCCGGCTATGCTTAGATGCCAGACGCTTGAACGCCGTCACTGTCAAGGACGCATACCCTCTACCGTTGATTGAGGGCATTTTGAGTCGGTTGCCTAAAGCCCACTTCATCACGAGCTTAGACCTCAAGGACGCCTTCTGGCAAATTCCTTTAGACCCTGGTTCAAAGGAGAAAACAGCCTTCACAGTCCCAGGTCGGCCCCTGTATCAATTCGTGACCATGCCATTCGGATTGTGCAATGCCCCCCAAACAATGACGCGCCTTATGGATAAGGTGATACCACCTCATTTGCGGCACCAAGTTTTCGTTTACTTGGATGATCTGCTGCTTATAACCGAGACCTTTAACGAACACATCGACCTGCTTCAGGAGGTGGCTCTGCACATACGGAGGGCAAGGTTAACCATCAACATACAGAAGAGTCAGTTCGTGATGACGGAGGTGAAGTATTTAGGTCACATCATTGGGCATGGCCATATCAAGACCGATCCGGACAAGACTCAAGCGATTGACGTTTTTCCATTACCCAAGACCACCAAGCAATTACGCCGATTCTTAGGCTTATGCGGTTGGTACCAGCGTTTTGTACGTGACTATGCCACCATAACCACTCCTTTGACCGACATGCTGCGTAAGGGACGTAAATTCGTCTGGGAAGAGCCCAGCTTGCGAGCCTTTGAAGAGCTAAAGAAGAGTCTGACTACAGCCCCCGTACTGCACAGCCCGGACTTTGACAAACCGTTCTCAATCCATTGTGACGCGAGTCAACATGGGGTGGGAGCAGTCTTAGTCCAGGTTGCACAAGACGGCGAGGAGAGACCTATAGCCTTCATGTCTCACAAGTTGAACCCAGCCCAGCGAAATTACACGGTCTCCGAGCAGGAATGTCTAGCTGCGGTGTTGGCAGTGAAACGCTTCCGAGCCTATGTGGAGGGACACACCTTTGAAATCGTTACGGATCACGCTTCTCTGAAATGGCTAATGAGCCAGACTGATCTCAACGGCAGATTGGCCAGGTGGGCACTGAAATTACAGGCATTTGACTTCACAATTCGCCACCGAAAAGGAAGCCAGCATGTAGTCCCCGACACCCTATCCAGAATGTTCGCCCCTGAAGGAGCCGAGTTGGTCCAGGAGGACGACAGTCCCCAATTGATCGATCTGGACCATCCTGCCTTCAAGTCAGCCAGCTACACCCAACTGATTCACACTATCCAGAATCAACTGTCCCAGCTTCCTGAACTGCGGTTGACGGAGGGATTTATTTATAAGCGGATGGGACACGCATCCGGAGACCCCATACAAGAAGAAGAACAGTGGAAGTTGTGGGTGCCCGAAGAATTAACCACTGATCTTATCAGACGGGCTCATGACCACCCATCAAGTGCGCACGGCGGATACGGTCGAACACTTAGGCGGTTGAAAACCTGTTTCTTTTGGCCTAAGATGGCACAACGGATAAAAGCGTACGTAGCCTCCTGTGAGCTATGCAAGTGCACTAAAGCGCCCAACACCATTCTTCGGCCTCCCATGGGTAAGGTTGAGGTCCCCGAACGCGTGTTCCAGCGCTTGTACATTGATCTTATCGGTCCTTACCCTCGATCTGCTTCTGGTCACACGGGAGCTGTCGTGGTCCTGGACCAGCTCTCTAAATTCCCTATCATAGAACCACTACGTAACATGCACACTGGACCTATACTCAGCTTCTTGGAGAACCGAGTCTTTCACATGTTTGGAGTTCCAGAGAAACTTGTCTCGGACAACGGGGTCCAGTTCACCTCAAGCAAGTTCCGAGACCTAATGTCCAAATACGGCATCATTCACCAACGAACCGCCGTCTATTCACCACAAGCCAACGCATCCGAACGACTGAACCGTACGCTCATAGCGGCCATTCGCGCCTATGTCCACCCGAATCAGAAGGACTGGGATCGCAAGTTGTCCGCCATCACTAGTGCTCTGCGCTCGTCTTACCACGCCACTACCGGCATTTCGCCGTATTTCGCATTGTTCGGCCAGTACATGATCCGTCATGGAAGCGCTTACCGGCTATTGCGGCAGCTGAAATCGTTAGAGGACCCAATCGTGGTTCTGGAACCGCACGAAAAGCTCCAACTTCTGCGAGCTCATCTGCGGGAGAAGATTGAAGAAAGTAGACGGATGGGGGAGGAGCGGTACAACTTGCGATCCCATCCTTCTGGCTTTAAGGCAGGCGACGAAATATATCGTCGAAACTTCCGGCAGAGCGATGCCACCCGACATTACAATGCCTAACTAGACAAGAAATTCGTGAAGTGTCGAGTCCTCCAAGTAATAAGCCCCACACGATACCTCATCGCGGACATGGCTGCTAAAACCCTGGGAATTTACCATGCCAAAGACCTTCGACGATGAAGTGCAACTATTTCACGCGAAAAAAAAAAAAAAAAAAAAAACTATGGCTTACCTAAATCTCTGCCCGGACGAAGACCTCCGAATAACACCTGACTCCCTACTGTATAGCCACTATCGAGTCTTCACTGAAATTGTTGTAGCCTATTCCTCGAAATCGACCTTCGACCCGCCACGGCCCTAACCAAGACCTTTTACGTAGGAGGCGGGATCGGAGTTACTTCGATTTTGGGGGGGGGGGGGGGATGTGTAATGTGACGCCTACGCCCGGGAATCGAAGTGATTCCGATCCCGAACCCTGGCAACCGGCCAGATATGTATGACTTCGAAGTGCAAGCGGACTTCATCTTTCGTGCGGATATCATTGCGCAGAAAATATTTTTTTTTTAAATATTTATATCTGTGGAGAAGTATTTTCTGTCAATGGGATCCGTTGAAATTAAACACCGATACATTTCGAATCATATCTATCTGGCAATGCCTCCCACAGTTGCCATCAAAACGTCGAATAGATAGAAACGTGGAAACTGGTTGGAAGTGTCATTCTTGATATAACCTTCAAAGAGTCGAGCTGAGAAAGTCGGAATAGCAACCGGGGGCGAGTGTTCCGTGTGATTTTGAATTCAGTGCGAGATTTGGTGCAATAAATAGTGCGGTGACATTTGCATTGTTTTTACGTGCTCCACGTAACCTGCTTCAGGATTCCCAGTTTTTGTGCAGTTAAAAGGCTTATGCAAATGTGGTTGTAGCTTGTGCCGCATAGCGGTAATTTGACACACCTGTTACTTTGCACTTGATTATGTTATACACACAGCAAGCATTGAGTCAAATGATCCTCTTCTGTCTTCACGACTTGAACAATTAATGAAAATTAATGAAGGTACCTAGGAGCAATCAAATCTACTTTTAATGAGTCTTTAATGGTATTGCATGTTTCTAATCCTTTTTGAAGAGTTTTGACCATAATGTTGGAAGTAGGTGTATCGATGCCTTCACTACGTACGTTGGATCACGTCACTACTTGCCCGATGGATCAATTTTATCGATTCCACACTATGACGAAGTGTTCTAGGCGGCATGACATCATCTTTTCGATTGAAGCATAAGTTGCTTGATAGTACGAGTATGTGGGCGGGCGATGTCATTGGGCACTACGATAACGCAGAACATAAACTTCAATCTTTTGCAATTTGGTTTCCACTTACACTAAGCTGTAATTTCATGGGACCTGGCTTTCCTGAACTTAAGTGGCGAAAGAATGGAACAGACGTCGATCGAGTGAAATCGCTTAAGGGCCAACATACCCTTATAGCTGAAGAAAGGAAATTCATAAATGAAAAAGTAGAAAGTTTGAAGCAAGGTGTTATTTTCATTGTTTTCGCTGTTGTGGCTGTGGGAGTCCCGTCAAATACAGGTGCTGTGGAAGGCTAGAAGCTAACTATTCACTGTACAGTTGTTGGTACAGATCCAACAATTACTTGGGCAAGCGACAACAAAACTAAATGAAACAACAGGCGTGTTGGGCCGTGCGAAACAGGGCGGTATACAGTGCCAATGTGAGTACTTCATAGAAATTGTGATACATTATCCGTGCCAGTCTGTTTTTTTTTGCTTCGCCACGTTCAGTTTTA
>OZ017739.1:167639129-167684129 GCA_963969285.1 Odontomyia ornata | reverse complement strand
ACGCTTGCGTGACGCGATCGAGTCGGAAGGCGTGAATCTGGATTCGGGTGAGCTCTCAGATGCGGAAAAAGGCGCAGAAGGTGGAGAAGTGGACACACCAAAATCAAAGGAGTCAGAAAATGCGCTGATGCAAATGTTGATGCTAATGTCATCCAGTCTGACTGCGAAGCTTGATGAACAATCAGCGAAGTTAAATGAACAATCATCGAAGTTAAATGAACAATCATCGAAGTTAAATGAACAATCAGCGAAGTTAAATGAACAATCAGTGAAGCTGGACCAACAAGCGATCGAAATCAAGGCAGACATCACACAGAAGCTGGAGAAACAGTCAACCGAAATAAAAGCGGAGCTCGGCCATCTGAACAAACAAATAAAAGGCGTCGAGGAAAAGGTTGACCAGGTCGAGGAAAAGGTTTACCAGGTCGAGGAAAAGGTCAGCCAGGTCGAGGGAAATGTCAGCCAGGTCGAAGAGAGAATAAACCATGAGATGGAAAAAGTGAAAAAAGAATTAGAAGCAGCGAAGGCAGTAGTAACCGCCTCACCAGCCCCAACTATAACCGCAGCGCAAAGCTCATCCAGAAATGTGCAAGCACCAATATTCGATGGGCAAACGGTCTGGACTATTTACAAAACCCAGTTCGAAGCAGCCGCTCGCATAAATCACTGGAATGAGCAGGAACGAGCAACTGCATTGATTCTTGCTCTAAGAGGCCCAGCTGCCGAGCTGTTGCAGACGATCCCCGTTGAATTGCACTCAAACCCGAATGCTATAATGAATGCGCTCGACATGCGTTATGGAGACGATCATCTAAAGCAGATTTATCGGTCACAGCTAAGGCATCGAATGCAGAAGTCTGGTGAAACCCTACAGCAGCTAGCCCAAGACATTGAGCGACTGGCACTTTTGGCTTACCCAGCCTACGACCCAGAACATCGAGATGATGCAGCGACAGAAGCATTCATCAGCGCACTAAAGGACCCGGAATTGCAACAAGCCGTGCGTTTAGCTCAAAAGCAAACGGTTAAGGACGCATTGGCTTATAGTCTGAACTTTGAGGCAGCGAAAAATGTGACTCGTACCACTGCCCGGGTTCGTGAGGTAGTGACAGACGAGTGCAGGTGCGAGCGCGTGCAAATTGAGCGAGATCCGCATGTAAATGGTGCGCCTAGATGCTGGAATTGTGGAGAGAAGGGGCACTTGCAAAGAGACTGCAAGAAGCGAAGAAAACCGAGCTATTGTCCAGGGTGTGCAGCTAGGAGGAGATCCAGACCGAGTCAGGAGCCCAGAATGGAAGCCCTTCAAACAGAGGGGTCGGGAAACATGTAAGAGCCAACTTCGTGGGGCAGAGGTTGGCTAGGAGGATCGACGTCCCCAGCACCACCATCACCGTGTCAAGACTACATCGTGGAGAAGCGGACTTATGCCTTCCGGGTCAAATTGACGGAGAACACTGCACCATAACAATCGACACTGGTGCAACCCGATCGATTATCCGACCAGACCTAGTTAGACAGCAACAACTTCACAAGGGCAGAATTTTCTCACTACGGACAGCTACGGGAGAAACTGCACCTGTTCATGGAGAGGTCAACCTCCAGATACAGTTGGGAGACCTTGTGTTCCGACATAATTTTCTGGTCGCGAACATTATGGATGACTGCATTCTCGGAATGGATTTTCTGCGACCACATGGAATCACGTTGGACTTGGGCCAACGTGTATTGAAATGGCAGAATGTCGAAGTACTGATGGAGGATCCCAGCGTCCAAGTCCCCAAGATGAATGTAGTGGTATGTACTGACACTGATGTACCGAATTCTTCCGAAAGCATTGTATGGGCCAAGCTTGATGGTGATTCTGGAGACCACCGATCTTATCTGATAGAGCCAACGAAGACATCTGCATTGCGCAGTTTGATTGTAGGACGAAGCCTTGTAAGATCTTTAAGGAACGGATATGTGCCGGTTAGAGTCCTTAACACCGCAGACTCAACCACGAGCATCAAAGCGGGAGAAGTCATCGGCAGCTGCCAGCCTGTTTCCACCATCACCTCTTTGGAAGCTACTCACGGCCATCATTGGAAAAGGAGGCAAGACACAGACAAAGCCCGGGAATCCACGTCTGCAATATTGAAGCAAGCCAAATTGCCGGTGCAGCTATTCAAGCGAGCCTCTGATCTGGTCACCAAGCACAGTGACATCTTCTCAACAAGCCCGGATGACCAAGGCCGAACGAGTTTGGTAACTCACGTCATAGATACACAGGGAGCCAAGCCGATTCGACAAGCACCAAGACGTCTCCCTATAGCCAAACAGGAAGAAGTGAGCGCGCTGATCTCGGACATGGAAAAACAAGGCATTATTGAACCTTCTGTAAGTCCATGGGCCGCGCCTGTAGTTCTAGTAAAGAAAAAGGATGGTAGCACTCGCTTTTGTGTCGACTATAGGCAGCTTAACGACGTCACTAAGAAAGATAGTTACCCGCTCCCACGCATCGATGACATCATGGACACTTTAGCCGACGCAAAATGGTTTTCTACACTCGATCTCAAGAGTGGCTACTGGCAGGTAGAAATTGACAAGAAGGACCGAGAGAAGACCGCGTTTTCAGTTGGGACCGGATTGTGGCAATTCGTGGTGATGCCGTTTGGGCTTTGCAATGCTCCAGCCACTTTCGAACGCTTGATGGAATACGTGCTACGTGGTCTAACCTGGAAAACCTGCTTGGTGTACCTAGATGACATCATCGTCATCGGGAGAACGTTCGAAGAGCATGTGCGGAACTTAGAAGAGGTTTTCTCCCGACTGCGACTGGCAAATTTGAAACTTAGTCCCGACAAGTGTACCCTTTTCGCAGCTGAAGTAAAATACCTGGGACATGTCGTATCAGCTGAAGGGGTCAAAACAGACCCTGAGAAAATTGAAGCCGTGAAAAGCTGGCCAACACCAAACAATAAGCGCCAACTACGAAGTTTCCTGGGTCTGGCAACCTACTATCGAAGATTCGTCAAAGACTTTGCCAAAATAGCTAAGTGTCTCCATCAGCTAACCGAGAAAAATCGTCCGTATGTCTGGAACGAACAATGCCAGACAGCCTTTGAGACCCTGAAGGAAAAGCTGTGTAAATCACCCGTGCTGGCTTATCCGAAACCCGGGAAAATGTTTGTAGTTGACACTGATGCAAGCAACGGCGGTATTGGAGCTGTACTCTCCCAGCAGATCAATGGCGAAGAAAGAGTCCTCTCGTATTACAGTCGAGTTCTTTCAAAAAGTGAGAGGAACTACTGTGTGACCAGGAAGGAGCTATTGGCTATAATAGAGGCCACCAAGCAGTTCCACAAGTACCTATATGGCCAGAAATTTGTTCTTCGAACGGACCATGCATCGCTGAGATGGCTACTTAACTTCAAAAACCCCGAGGGACAAGTTGCGAGATGGATCGAAAGATTGCAGTCGTACGACTACGAAATTGTTCATCGAAAGGGCGGAGTTCATGGAAATGCTGACGCCCTATCTCGTCGCCCATGTCCAGCTAACTGCAAGCATTGCCGACGGATTGAGGAAAAGGAACCGCCCGTTGATCTGCGACTGATAACGGCCGAATTCGATGAAGGTTGGTCATCGGAGGAGATTCGAAATGCCCAGCTAGCCGATGAAGACATCGGACCATTGCTCGTATGGAAGGAGACGACTGGGCGACCGGAGTGGAAGGACGTTTCGATGCATGGCGCAACCCTGAAAAGCTATTGGGCACAATGGAACTCCCTGCAGGTAGAAGGTGGCATACTCAAGCGGAAATGGGAAACGGCGGATGGCAGCTCCTATAGGATGCAAACTATACTACCCAAAAGCCGAATCCACGATGTGGTAAAGGAAATGCATGAAGGATCCTCGGGAGGCCACCTTGGTGTTAACAAGACCTTAGCGAAATTGCGGGAAAGGTTCTACTGGCTCCACGCTCGAGAAGACGTAGAGGACTGGTGTCGCAGATGCACAATTTGCGCTTCCGTCAAAGGCCCAAAGCGACGACTGAGAGGACAAATGCAAACCTATAACGTGGGGGTACCGTTTGAGAGGATTGCTGTTGACATCGCAGGACCCTTTCCTGAAACCGATTGGGGAAATCGATATACGCTGGTTGTAGCCGATTATTTCAGCAAGTGGCCCGAGGTCTACCCCATTCCCAACCAGGAAGCAACTACCGTAGCTGAACAGCTAGTGTTAAATTGGGTCAGTAGGTACGGCGTGCCTTGCGAATTACATTCGGATCAAGGCCGAAACTTTGTGTCACTAGTTTTTGGCGAAATGTGCGAGCTGCTCGGAATACGGAAAACGAGGACAACACCGCTGCATCCCCAATCCGATGGAATGGTCGAACGTTTCAACGGCACTCTCAATAAACACCTTGCCAAGATGGTTGACGAGAACCAAAGGGACTGGGACCGACATATCCCATTATTTTTGATGGCGTACAGAGCTGCCGAACATGCATCGACGGGCCAAGCCCCAGCCAAAGTCATTTTTGGAAAGACTATTCGTCTGCCAGCCGATATAAAGTTCGGAACACCCCCTGAGAAACCCCAAACGGTCTCGGAGTACGCAAGTGATCTAAGACAACGGTTGAACCAGATACATCGGACAGTGCGAAAACACCTCGAATCGGCTGCTGACCGCATGAAGACCAGGTATGATCTAAAGGCTAATTCTACTGGCTTCCAGCAAGATGACTTGGTGTGGCTTTATAACCCGCAACGGCGAAAGGGTAGGTCTCCAAAGTTGCAACATAATTGGGAGGGACCATACCGAGTTACAAAGCGAATCAACGACGTCGTATACCGAATACAGGAACATCGTAAGCCGAGAGCTAAAATGAAAATCGTGCATCTGGACCGTCTTGCCCCATATTACACCCAGGGAGAATTGACTACAAATAGCGACACATCTTTTCGGGGCGAAAAGAACTGAGGTGGGGGCAGTGTTACATGTACAAATAATTACATGTACAAATAATTCTGCGAGCTACTGTCGCAATTGTTTTCACAACAATGAAGAACACGAATTCACTCGAAACTACGAGAACCCAACAAACATGATCAACATCTGCAAGTGACGTCACTCCATTGATGAATTTGCTCGAATCTACCAGGTACCTCTCGGTAGAACGTTCGCCAATGTGCGAGAAATGGGTGAATAGGTAGAGACCCTATATAAAGGCGAGCTGAATGAATGGGGGGAATCATTCATTCGACCGCGATAAGAACTGCGTTTGTGTGTGGGAAGCGAAATTATTCGAGTAGTAGAAAAGTGATTTTTGTAATAGTGAAGTGATTTAGAAGACAATTGCGATAATAAATTTATGGACAAGTGTTAGATAATTTTAATAGTGACAATTAAAATTAGTGAAAGTGTTAACTGATTATTGTGCATTTTATTTAATTAAATAAACACTTTTAACTTAAATTAAAAGACATTGCGTTTTCACTTTCCCGGAACATTAAAATTATTGGCCGCGAACCAAATAAGACGCGACAATATATATATATATATATATATATATATATATATATATATATATATATATATATATATATATATATATATATATATATATATATATATATATATATATATATATATATATATCTATATATATATATATATATATATATATATATATATATATATATATATATATATATATATATATATATATATATATATATATATATATATATATACATGATCAATAAACGAATGTACTCGGAAGCACAAGGATCCACCAAGCATGATCAATATCTGAAAGTGACGTATGTTCTGAAATAGACTCAATGAAACAACATTAAATAATTAGATCAACAAGTGATGATTTATTTTACCAGTCTCGATATTTTATGCATAATTTTTCCTTACACTAGCAATAATTTTTATTTTCATAAATTTCTATACTTGCAATACAGGTAATTCTCAATCGTTAATTGCTTATGTAGCATATGTCGTTCACATAGGTTTAATGTATTCAGCTGAATTTGTCAACAAATCATTTTTGCTACAGGTGAATAACTGAATTTTGTTTACAATTTGTGCTAAAGGTGAATAGCTTAATTATGTTTGCAATTTGTGTTAAGGTGAATGACAGAATTTTGCTGATTGCTATGATTGCAAAGTTGAATGTTTTCGAATGGTTATAATTGTAATTTAAGGTCATTGATTTTAGACTATTTGGAAAATAAATGTAGCCCAGTCATATTAGGGCTTTCACCTCGGAATGAAAGATAATAAGCTGCAAATTGGTATGAACCTTTGTTTTGTCATTCTAAATGTTGTCTCAAAAGTCTAAATCGTTATCGTGTTCGCGTCTCAAGATATTCAAGGTCAAAGGTCACAAAAATCGGTTTTTCGCGAATATCTGGCTTCCTATCGGTTAAATGAGATTTGCATTTATTATAAAAGTTGTAGGCTATAAAATTCCCTACAACTTTTGTTTAAACTTTTTTTTCATACGACCAACCGTTTTGAAGGTAGAGCGCGAAGAGTGCACATCGTACAGTCATATACGGCCTAATGCAAGGTCAAGCGTGAGTTATGGTTATCAGTACGTTATAAAGTCAATTATTTACTTGGAAATTATAATTATTAAACAATGCCTATTATTTATGTACTAACTATTAATTATTTATATTTAATTAAAGTAAGTAACTTGATTATTTATATATAATTATTCATATTTAACTATTTGACAAAACAAAGGTTCATACCAATTTGCAGCTTATTATCTTTCATTCCGAGGTTGACCCCTTTTTTTACCTAATATGACTGGGCTATACAACTTTTCAAAAACTTTGGTGAAAGTTGGAGCCGAATTGCGACCTCTAACGTGGTCAACAATCTCGTTATATACATACACACATATACAGATATATCCATATATATACATATGTGTATATATATAGATATATATATATATATATATATATATATATATATATATATATATATATATATATATATATATATATATATATATATATATATATATATATCTATATATATACACATATGTATATATATGCATATATATGGATATATCTGTATATGTGTGTATGTATATAACGAGATTGTTGACCACGTTAGAGGTCGCAATTCGGCTCCAACTTTCACCAAAGTTTTTGAAAAGTTGTATAGCCCAGTCATATTAGGTAAAAAAAGGGGTCAACCTCGGAATGAAAGATAATAAGCTGCAAATTGGTATGAACCTTTGTTTTGTCAAATAGTTAAATATGAATAATTATATATAAATAATCAAGTTACTTACTTTAATTAAATATAAATAATTAATAGTTAGTACATAAATAATAGGCATTGTTTAATAATTATAATTTCCAAGTAAATAATTGACTTTATAACGTACTGATAACCATAACTCACGCTTGACCTTGCATTAGGCCGTATATGACTGTACGATGTGCACTCTTCGCGCTCTACCTTCAAAACGGTTGGTCGTATGAAAAAAAAGTTTAAACAAAAGTTGTAGGGAATTTTATAGCCTACAACTTTTATAATAAATGCAAATCTCATTTAACCGATAGGAAGCCAGATATTCGCGAAAAACCGATTTTTGTGACCTTTGACCTTGAATATCTTGAGACGCGAACACGATAACGATTTAGACTTTTGAGACAACATTTAGAATGACAAAACAAAGGTTCATACCAATTTGCAGCTTATTATCTTTCATTCCGAGGTTGACCCCTTTTTTTACCTAATATGACTGGGCTAATGAAACAATGATAAGTTTATGTTAGAAAATATTCATTTCTTTTTCATTAAGAATATTTGAGTATTAACAATAAAAATGGATAATTTTATGTTAAGGAATAGTCATTTTTTATTATTAAGAAGATTGGGATATGAACAATATGTTACAATGTATGATTTTATGTTAGAGAATATTTAGTTTCCTTAACATGGCCATTCAGAATTGCTCGAATATTCCAGGTAGTTCTCGTCAGAACATTCGCCAATGTCCGAGAAGTGGATTGAATGGCTAGCGCCCTATATAAAGCCGAGTAAAAACGCGATAGTAAAGCTGCGATAGAGTGGAGCGCGAAATAAAGGCGATATTGATTAATAGTGAAGTGAGTGAAGGGATTTTCGTAATACAGACAGTTGAAATAAAAATTTATCGACAAGTAAATAACATTTTAATTATTTGTAAAATAGTTAAATTAATGATTGTGCTTTCTTAGTAAATAAACTCTTTTAACTTAATTTAAAAGAAATTGCGTTTTCACTTTCCCGGAACATTAAAATTATTGGCAGCGAACCATAACAGGCGACAGTGGTGTCGAGAGGTGAGAAAGAAAAAAACATTTTTAAAATACACAATAGTGAAATTTAACGTGGAAACTGGTGAAACACAAAAAAAAAACAAAACCGAAATAATAAAAATGCCACGAAACCTAAATTTAAAAATTAATGAATTGACCATGTCGGAGTTTAAGGAAGAGTTGGAACAGCGAAACCTGGCTACGCAAGGTACAAAGGCCACACTGATTGCCCGCTTGCGTGACGCAATAGAATCGGAAGGCGTGCATCTGGATTCGGGTGAGCCCTCGGATGCAGAAAAAGGTGCAGAAGGTGGAGAAGTGGAAACACCAAAATCAAAGGAACCAGGAAATGCACTGATGCAAATGTTGATGCTGATGCAGCGAGAGCAGCGACAACAGTCATCTAATTTAACGCGAAGCTAGACCAGAAGCTTGACCAACAAGCATTCGAAATCAAGGCAAACATCACACAGAAGCTGGAGGGGCAATCAGCGAAGCTAAATGAACAGCCATCCAGTTTAACTGCGAAGCTGGACTAACAAGCGATCGAAATCAAGGCGGGTTTGCAAAAACAGTCAACCGAAATAAAAGCGGAGCTCGGTAGTCTGAACGAACAAATTCTGTGCGTCGAGGAAAAGATTTACGAGGGCGAGGAAAGAATCAACCATGAGATCAGCCAGGTCGAGGAGAGAATCAACCATCAGATGGAAAAAATGAAAAGGAATTGGAAGCAGCGAAGGCAGCCCCGCTTATTATCGCAGCGCAAAGCACATCCAAAAATGTGAAAGCACCAATATTTGAATGGCATTTACAAGACCCAGTTTGAAGCCGCCGCTAGGGCAAATCCCTGGAATACGCAGGAACGAGTAATTGCACTGATTCTTGCTCTAAGAGGCCCAGCTGCCGAGCTTTTGCTGACTATCCACGTTAAGTTGCACTCAAAACTAGCTGCTACAATGAATGCGCTCGACATGCGTTATGGAGGCGATCATCTGATGTACATTTATCAGTCACAGCTACGGCATCGGATGCAGAAATCTGGCGAAACCCTATAGCAGCTAGCCGAAGACATTGAGCGACTGGCCTTTCGGCTTACCCAGCTTATGTACCGGAACATTGAGATGACGCAGCAACAGAAGCATTCATCAGCGCCTTAGAAGACCAGGAATTGCAACAAGCTGTGCGTTTAGCTCAAAAGCAAACGGTCAAGGATACGTTGGCCTATAGCCTGAACTTTGAGGCAGTGAAAAATGTGACTCGTACCACTGCCCGGGTTCGCAAGGTAGTGGCAGACGAGTGCAGGTGTGAGCGCGTGGAAAATGAGCGAGAGCCGCAAGTAAATGGTGCGCCTAGATGCTGGGATTGCGGTGAGAAGGGGCACTTGCAAAAAGACTGCAAGAAGCGAAGAAAACGGAGCTATTGTCCAGAATGGTGGAGATCCAGACCGTGTCAGGAGGCTAGAATAGAACCCCATCAAACTGAAAGGGCCAACTTCATGCGCCAGGCCGAATTCGATGAAGATTGGTCATTGAAGGAGATTCGTAACACCCAGCTAGCCGATGGAGACATCGGACCATTGCTCGTATGGAAGAAGACAGCTGGGCGACCGGAGTTGAAAGATGTTTCGATGCACTGCGCAACCCTGGAAAGATATTGGGAATACGGAAAACGAGGACAACACCACTGCATCCCCAATCCGATGGAATGGTCGAACGTTTCAACGGCACTCTCAATAAACACCTGGCCAAGATGGTTGACGAGAACCAAAGGGACTGGGACCGACACATTCCACTATTTTTGATGGCGTACAGAGCTGCCGAACATGCATCGACGGGCCAAGCCCCAGCCAAAGTCATTTTTGGAAAGACTATTTGTCTGCCAGCTGATATAAAGTTCGGAACGCCCCCCGAGCAACCCCAAACCATCTCGGAGTACGCAAGTGAGCTAAGACAACGGTTGAACCAGATACATCGGACAGTGCGAAAACACCTCGAATCGGCTACTGATCGCATGAAGACCAGGTATGATCTAAAGGCTAATTCTACTGGCTTCCAGCAAGATGACTTGGTGTGGCTTTATAACCCGCAACGGCGAAAGGGTAGGTCTCCAAAGTTGCAACATAATTGGGAGGGACCATACCGAGTTACAAAGCGAATCAATGATGTCGTATACCGAATACAGGAACATCGTAAGCCGAGAGCCAAAATGAAAATCGTGCATCTGGACCGTCTTGCCCCATATTACACCCAGGGAGAATCGACTACAAATAGCGACACATCTTTTCGGGGCGAAAAGAACTGAGGTGGGGGCAGTGTTACATGTACAAATAATTCCGCGAGCTACTGTCGCAATTGTTTCCACAACAATTAAGAACATCAACAAAACAAATTTACTCGAAACCACGAGAACCTACCAAGCATGAACAACATCTGAAAGTGAGTCACTGCTCCATTCATTCACTGCTGGAATGTTCCCGCTAATTCACCAATGTACGAGAACTGAGTTGAATGATTAGAGACCCTATATAAAGGCGAGCTGAATGAATGGGGGGATCATTCATTCAACCGCGATAAGAACTGCGATAGTGTGTGGGGAGCGATATTGTTCGAGTAATAGAAAAGTGATTTTCGTAATAGTGAAGTGATTTAGAAGACAATTGCGATAAGAAATTTATGGACAAGTGTTAGATTTTTAATAGTGAAAATTAAGATTAGTGAAAGTGATATATATATATATATATATATATATATATATATATATATATATATATACACATATATATGTATAGACATATGTATTTATATATGTAAACATAAAGTTCACTCCGCAATCAATCTCATGAAATTTACCTAAAAATATCCTTCTTAACCGCATCATTCGTTCGCGTTTATTCGATACCGGAAGAGAAAAGCATCCTGAAATGTTCCCTTTAACTATTGTTGAATTGTATTTATGCCACATTTAGAATTAATTTATTGGTTATTTCCGGTAGAAATGATGGGCTAAAATGTACGATTTATGCAGAAAATTAAGTATACTGATCATTTTTATCATCCGTCACCAAAGGACTCGGTTTCTCCAACAAACCCTTGCAGAGCGCCAATTTATTGGCTTTTTTCGTTCGAAATATCACCTAAATTCAATTTCTCGACATCAATGTATCATATTTAACTGTTAATATCTAAAGAGCCCTTAGAAGGATTTCAATTCTGTTCCGATACATTTTAGATCAATATGTTGTCCTTCATTTGAAACCTCTACAATCAAAATCCTTAGATGCGCCGATCAGTTATGCTGAAAAATCAGGGTGAAAGTCGGAATTTTTTTAGTTTTAACGGTAAGAGCCCTTTACCGTTACTTGAATTTCTTATCCTTTAAACGGGACCTAACTGGAAGAAAGACGTATCATTTGCCAAAAACAGGACTCTTCTATCTGTGGCGACAACACAACGCATGCATTGCAACATTGCCCGAAAGCTTCGCACTGGCATGCAACCTTGTATGCGGCGCAACATTGTCCTGTTGTTTCAGCCACCGCGATAATCATGCGATATCAGTTTACATGACCAGGGCTCCACTCAGCATGTCTGCTGATTGCGCGTGTGCATGGTCAGCGGTTATGCTGTGATTAGGAACGCTCTGTTGGAGATTGTATCGCGTCGACGAGTTGCGCGTGTGCATGCTCAGCAAAAATAGCAGTATTTAAAGCAGCGTGCGAGGACGACTCGCTCTCTTGCTCTTGTTCGGTTCTCAACGTCACGACGCCGAGTCGACAATCCAAATTACATTCTTATTCTCGTTGTTTGTTTAAGATTTGATTAAAACAAATATTTTATAGGTTCGAGAAGCGTTTACCTTCACATGTTCCTATATATCTATCTCCGTTTAAAAGTTATGCGTGAATATGCAAAAAAAAAGCAAAAAAAAAAATATATACGCGATGAATTGATAACCTTCTTTCTTTTAGAAGTCGGTTAAAAAATCCACAAGCATTAATTTAACTATTTCACCAATTTTACTTGTCACTTGTCTATAAATTTTTAATTCCACTGTCAACTATCAACTAATATCGCACTCGCCTTTAATTCGCACTCCACACTTATCGCAGTTTTACTATCGCGTTTTTACTATCTCCCCCATTCATTCAGCTCGGTCATTCAATCCATTTCTCGTACATTGGCGAACTACCTGGAATATTCGAGCAATTCTGAATGGCGCAGTGACGTCACTTTCAGATGTTGATCATGCTTGATGGATTCTTGTGCTTTCGAGTACATTCGCTTGTTGATCATGATGTTGTTAATAGTTGCGAAGCCAATTGCGACAGTAGCTCGCAGAATTATTTGCACATGTAACACTGCTCCCCCCTTAATTCTTTTCGCCCCGAAAAGATGTGTCGCCATTTCTAGTCAATCCTCCCCGGGTGTAATATGGGGCAAGACGGTCCAAGTGCACGATTTTCATCTTGGCTCTCGGCTTACGGTGTTCCTGTATGCGATAAACGACGTCGTTGATTCGCTTTGTAAGTCGATATGGTCCTCCCAATTATGCTGCAACCTTGGAGACCTATCCTTTCGCCGTTGTCGGTTGTATAGCCACACCAAGTCATCTTGCTGGAAGCCAGTAGAATTAGCCTTTAGATCATACCTGGTCTTCATGCGGTCGGTAGCCGATTCGAGGTGTTTCCGCACTGTCCGATGTATCTGGTTCAACCGTTGCCTTAGCTCACTTGCGTACTCCGAGATCGTTTGTGGTTTCTCAGGGGGTTTTCCGAATTTTGTATCAGCTGGCAGACAAATAGTCTTTCCAAAAATGACTTTGGCTGCATGCATGTTCGGCAGCTCTGTACGCCATCAAAAATAGTGGGATGTGTCGGTCCCAGTCCCTTTGGTTCTCTTCAACCATCTTGGCCAGGTGTTTATAGAGTGTGCCGTTGAAACGTTCGACCATTCCATCAGATTGGGGATGCAGCGGTGTTGTCCTTGTTTTCCGTATTCCCAGCAGCTCGCACATTTCGCCAAAAACTAATGACTCAAAATTTCGGCCTTGATCCGAATGTATATTAGTTCACAAGGTACGCCGTACCTACTGACCCAATTTAACACTAGCTGTTCGGCTACAGTAGTTGCTTCCTGGTTGGGAATGGGGTAGACCTAGGGCCACTTGCTGAAATAATCGGCCACAACCAGCGTGTATCGATTTCCCCATTCGGAGTCTGGAAAAGGTCTTGCGATGTCAACAGGAATCCTTTCAAACGGTACACTCACGTTGTAGGTTTGCATTTGTCCTCTCAGTCGTCGCTTTGGACCTTTGACGGAAGCGCAAATTGTGCATCTGCGACACCAGTCCTCTACATCTTCTCGAGCGAGGAGCCAGTAGAACGTTTCCCGCAATTTCGCTAAGATCTTGTTAACACCAAGGAGGCCTCCCGAGGATCCTTCGTGCATTTCCTTAACCACATCGTCGAGACGGCTTTTGGGAAGTATGTTTGCATCCTATACGAGGTGCCATTCGCCGTTTCCCATTTTCGCTTGAGTACGCCACCCTCCACCTGAAGGGAGTTCCATTATGCCCAATAGCTTTTCAGGGTTGCGCCATGCATTGAAACGTCTTTCCACTCAGGTCGCCCAGTTGTCTCCTTCCATAAGAGCAATGGTCCGATGTCTTCATCGGCTAACTGGGCATTCCGAATCTCCTCCGAGGACCAACCTTCATCGAATCCGGCCGTTATCACTTGCAGATCAACGGTCGGCTCCTTTTCCTCAATCCGTCGGCAATGCTTGCAGTTAGCTGGACATGGATGAAGAGATGAGGCGTCAGCATTTCCATGAACTCCACCCTTCCGATGACAATTTCGTAGTCGTTTGACTGCAATCTTTCGATCCATCTCGCAACTTGTCCCTCGGGGTTTTTGAAGTTGAGCAGCCATTTCACCGTTGCATGGTCTGTTCGAAGAGCAAATTTCTGGCCATATAGATAACATACTTGTAGAATTTCTTGGTTGCCTCTATTATAGCCAATAGCTCCTTCCTGGTCACGCAGTAGTTCTTCTCAGTTTTTGAGAGAACTTGACTGTAAACCGAGAGGGGTCTTTCTTTGCCATCGATCTGCTGGGAGAGTATAGCTCCAATACCACCGTTTCTCGCATCGGTGTCAACTACAAGCATTTTTCCGGGTTTTTAATATGCCAGCACGGGTGATTCACACAGCTTCTCCTTCAAGGTCTCAAAGGCTGCCTGGCATTGCTCATTCCAGATATACGGACGATTGTTCTCGGTTAACTGATGGAGACACTTAGCTATTTTGCCAAAATCTTTGACGAATCTTCGATATTAGGTCGCCAGACCCAGAAAACTTCGTAGTTGGCGCTTGTTGTTTGGTGTTGGCCAGCTTTTCACGGCTTCAATTTTTTCAGGGTCTGTTTTGACCCCTTCTGCTGATACAACGTATCCCAGGAATTTTACTTCAGCTGCGAAAAGAGTACACTTGTCGGGACTAAGTTTCAAATTCGCCAGTCTCAATCGGGAGAAAACTTCTTCTAAGTCTCGCGCATGCTCTTCGAACGTTCTTTTGATGACAATGATGTCATCTAAGTACACCAAACTGGTCTTCCAGGTCAGGTCTCGTAGAACGTATTCCAGCAGGCGTTCGAAAGTGGCTGGAGCATTGCAAACCCCAAATGGCATCACCACAAATCGCCACAATCCGGTTCCAACTGAAAATGCGGTCTTCTCTCGGTCCTTCTTGTCGCTTTCTACCTAACAGTAGCCACTCTTGAGATCGAGTTTAGAAAACCATTTTGCGTCGGCTAAAGTGTCCATGATGTCATCGATGTGTGGAAGCGGGTAACAATCTTTCTTAGTGACGTTGTTACGCTGCCTATAGTCGACACAAAAACGAGTGCTACCATCCTTTTTCGTTACTAGAACTTCTGGCGCAGCCCATGGACTGATAGAAGCCTCGATAACACCTTGTTTTTCCATATCCGAGATCAGTGCGCTCACTTCTCCTTGTTTGGCTATAGGAAGACGGCTCGGTGTTTGTCGAATCGGCTTGGCTCCCTGTGTATCTATGACGTGAGTTACCATACTCGTTCGGCCTTGGTCATCCGGGCCGGTGGAGAAGATGTCACTGTACTTGGTGACAAGATCAGAGGCTCGTTTGAATAGCTGCGCTGGCAATTTGACCTGCTTCAATATTGCAGACGTGGATTCCCGGACTTTGTCTGTGTCCTGCCTCTTTTCCAATGATGGTCGTGAGTTGCTTCCAAAGAGGTGATGGTGGAAACAGGCTGGCAGCTGCCAATGACTTCTCCCACTTTGATGCTCGTGGTTGAGTCTGCGGTGTTAAGGACTCTAACTGGCACATATCCGTTCCTTATATATCTTACAAGGCTTCCTCCTACAATCAAACTGCGCAATGCGGACGTCTTCGTTGGCTCCATCAGATAAGATCGGTGGTCTCCAGAATCACCATCAAGCTTGGCCCATACAATGCTTTCGGAAGAATTCGGTACATCAGTGTCGGTATATACTACGACATTCATCTTGGGAATTTGGACGCTGGGATCCTCCATCAATACTTCGACATTCCGCCATTTCAATACCCGTTTACCCAAATCCAACGTGATTGCATGTGGTCGCAGAAAATCCATTGCGAGAATGCAGTCATCTATAATGTTCGCGACCAGAAAATTATGTCGGAACGCAAGGTCTCCCAACTGTATCCGGAGGTTGACCTCTCCATGGACAGGTGCAGTTTCTCCCGTAGCTGTCCGTAGTGAGTGAACCCTACCCTTGTGAAGTAGTTGTTGCCTCACTAGGTTTGGTCGGATAATCGATCGGGTTGCACCAGTGTCGATTGTTATGGTGCAATGTTCTCCGTTAACTTGACCCGGAAGGCATAAGTCTGTTTCTCCACGATGTAGTCTTGACACAGTGATGGTGGTACTGACGTCGTTCCTCCTAGCCAACTTCTGCCCCTTGAAGTTGGCCCCCTTAATTTGAAAAGCTTCCATTCTGGGCTCCTGACTCGGTCTGGGTCTCCTCCACCGTGGACAATAGCTCGACTTTCTTTGCTTCTTGCAATTTCTTTGCAGGTGCCCTTCTCACCGCAATTCCAACATCTAGGCGCACCATTTATCTGTCGGTCTCGCTCAATTTCCACGCGCTCACACCGGCAATCGTCTGTCACTACCTCGCGAACCCGGGCAGTGGTACGAGTCACATTTTTCGCTGCCTCAAAGTTCAGACTATAAGCCAATGCTTCCTTAACCGTTTGCTTTTGAGCCAAACGCACGGCTTGTTGCAATTCCTGGTCCTTTAATGCACTGATGAATGCTTCTGTTGCTGCCTCGTCTCGATGTTCTGGGTCATAAGCTGAGTGAGACAAAAGTGCCAGTCGCTCAATGTCTTGGGCTAGCTGCTGTAAGGTTTCGTCAGACTTCTGCATCCGATGCCGTAGCTGTGACCGATAAATCTGCCTCAGATGATCGTCTCCATAACGCATGTCGAGCGCATTCATTAAAGCAACCGGGTTTGAATGCAACTCAACGGGGATGGTCTGCAACAGCTCGGCCTCTTAGAGCAAGAATTAGTGCAGTTGCTCGTTCCTGCTCATTCCAGTGATTTGCCCTAGCGGCGGCTTCAAACTGGGTTTTGCAAATGCTCCAGACCGTTTGCCCGTCGAATATGGGTGCTTTTGCATTTCTGGATGAGCTTTGCGCTGCGGTTATAAGCGGGGCTGGTGAGGTGGTTACTACTGCCTTCGCTACCTCCAATTCCTTTTTCGCCTTTACCATCTCATGGTTTATTCTCTCCTCAACCTGGCTGACCTTTTCCTCGACCTGGTAAACCTTTTCCTCGACGGATATAAGGTATTTGTGCAGACTACCGATCTCCGCTTTTATTTCGGTTGACTGTTTTTGAAAATCTGCCTCGATTTCGATCGCTTGTTGGTCCAGCTTCGCTGTTAAACTGGATGACTGTTCATTTAGCTTCGCTGTTAAACTAGATGACTGTTCATTTAGCTTCGTTGATTGCCTCTCCAGCTTCTGTGTGATGTCTGCCTTGATTTCGAATGCTTGTTGGTCCGGCTTCGCAGTTAAATTAGATGACTGTTGTCGCTGCTCTTGCTGTAGCAGCATCAACATTTGCATTAGTGCATTTTCTGATTCCTTTGATTTTGGTGTTTCTGCTTCTCCACCTTCTGCGCCTTTTGCCGCATCGGAGGGCTCACCCGAATCCAGATGCACGCCTCCGACTCGATCGTGTCACGTAAGCGTGCAATCAGTAGGGCCTTTGTACCTTGTGTAGCCAGATTTCGCTGTTCCAACTCCTCCTTAAACTCTGATATGGTCAATCCATCAATTTGTAGATGTAAGCTTCGTGGCATTTTTATTATTTCGGCTATTTTAATTTTTTTTTCCACCAGTTTTCACGTTACATTTCACTATTGTGCATTTTTAAAAAATGTTCATAAGTTTTATTTTCAAATTTTTAAATCTCACTTCTCTACACCACTGTGGCGCGTGATGGTTCGCGGCGAATAATTTTAATATACCGGGAAAGTGAAAACGGACTGTCTTTTAAATTAAGTTAAAAGAGTTTATTTAATAAAATTGCACAATCATTAATTTAACTATTTCACCAATTTGTCTTTTCACTTGTCTATAAATTTTTAGTTCCACTGGCTTAACTATCAACTGATATCGCACTCGCCTTTAATTCGCACTCCACACTTATCGCAGTTTCACTATCGCGTTTTTACTATCTTCCCCATTCATTCAGCTCGGCTTCAATCCATTTTCGTACATTGGTGAACTATCTGGAATATTCGAACAATTCTGAATGGCGCAGTGACGTCACTTTCAGATGTTGATCATACTTGGTGGATACTTGTGCTTTCGAGTACATTCGTTTGTTGAACATGATGTTGTTAATATATAATAATATATATATATATATATATATATATATATATATATATATATATATATATATATATATATATATATATACATATATATATATATATATATATATATATATATATATATATATATATATATATATATATATATATATACATATATATATATATATATATATATATATATATATATATATATATATATATATATATACATATATATATATATATACATATATATATATATATACATATATATATATATATATTTTTTTTTAATATATATATATACATATATATATATATATATATATATATATATATATATATATATATATATATATATATATATATATATAAGGGTACCGGTTAATTCGTGCGGTTTTCTAACAGATGGTGTAACTTGATTTTTATTCCAGTGAGTCATCTTTTCCAAATATGTGTTGGAAAGCTACTGCATTATAGTTTCAGGATCAGTATGTGTCATTTAGCTGAAGCGTAAACAACAATACTTTTTTTTTACTCTGAAAATGTCGAATTTTGTGCCGAATAAAGTGTCTTTGCTGGGAGTACTTCTTCATTGAAGAAAAAGGCTGCTGAAAGTCAACGTACTTTAGTGGAAGTGTATGGTGTACATGCTCTAGCTGAGCGTACGTGCCAAAGTGGTTTGCAGGGTTTAAAAGTGGCAATTTTGACTTGGAGGACGATGAACGGCCCGGACAGTCAAAAAAGTTTGAAGCTCACGAATTGGAGACATTGCTCGACCACGATCCATCCCACACTTGCAAAATCACTTGGCGTTGCCCAACAAACCATTTCCGATCGTCTAAAAGTAATTTTTTATAATAAAGCTTCAATTTTCGAAAAAAAACCGCACCCCTATTATATATATATATATATATATATATATATATATATATATATATATATATATAATAGGGGTGCGGTTTTTTTTCGAAAATTGAAGCTTTATTGTAAAAAATTACTTTTAGACGATCGGAAATGGTTTGTTGGGCAACGCCAAGTGATTTTGCAAGTGTGGGATGGATCGTGGTCGAGCAATGTCTCCAATTCGTGAGCTTCAAACTTTTTTGACTGTCCGGGCCGTTCATCGTCCTCCAAGTCAAAATTGCCACTTTTAAACCCTGCAAACCACTTTGGCACGTACGCTCAGCTAGAGCATGTACACCATACACTTCCACTAAAGTACGTTGACTTTCAGCAGCCTTTTTCTTCAATGAAGAAGTACTCCCAGCAAAGACACTTTATTCGGCACAAAATTCGACATTTTCAGAGTAAAAAAAAAGTATTGTTGTTTACGCTTCAGCTAAATGACACATACTGATCCTGAAACTATAATGCAGTAGCTTTCCAACACATATTTGGAAAGATGACTCACTGGAATAAAAATCAAGTTACACCATCTGTTAGAAAACCGCACGAATTAACCGGTACCCTTATATATATATATATATATATATATATATATATATATATATATATATATATATATATATATCTATATGTATA
Organism: Odontomyia ornata; assembly: GCA_963969285.1. NCBI lineage: Eukaryota > Metazoa > Arthropoda > Insecta > Diptera > Stratiomyidae > Odontomyia > Odontomyia ornata. The sequence continues at coordinate 167,664,339 of OZ017739.1, read as the reverse complement.
TATATATATATATATATATATATATATATATATATATATGTATATATATATATTAAAAAAAAATATATATATATATATATGTATATATATATATATATATGTATATATATATATATATATATATATATATATATATATATATATATATATATATATATATGTATATATATATATATATATATATATATATGTATATATATATATATATATATATATATATATATATATATATATATATATATATATATATATATATATATATTATTATTATATATTAACAACATCATGTTCAACAAACGAATGTACTCGAAAGCACAAGTATCCACCAAGTATGATCAACATCTGAAAGTGACGTCACTGCGCCATTCAGAATTGTTCGAATATTCCAGATAGTTCACCAATGTACGAAAATGGATTGAAGCCGAGCTGAATGAATGGGGAAGATAGTAAAAACGCGATAGTGAAACTGCGATAAGTGTGGAGTGCGAATTAAAGGCGAGTGCGATATCAGTTGATAGTTAAGCCAGTGGAACTAAAAATTTATAGACAAGTGAAAAGACAAATTGGTGAAATAGTTAAATTAATGATTGTGCAATTTTATTAAATAAACTCTTTTAACTTAATTTAAAAGACAGTCCGTTTTCACTTTCCCGGTATATTAAAATTATTCGCCGCGAACCATCACACGCCACAGTGGTGTAGAGAAGTGAGATTTAAAAATTTGAAAATAAAACTTATGAACATTTTTTAAAAATGCACAATAGTGAAATGTAACGTGAAAACTGGTGGAAAAAAAAATTAAAATAGCCGAAATAATAAAAATGCCACGAAGCTTACATCTACAAATTGATGGATTGACCATATCAGAGTTTAAGGAGGAGTTGGAACAGCGAAATCTGGCTACACAAGGTACAAAGGCCCTACTGATTGCACGCTTACGTGACACGATCGAGTCGGAGGCGTGCATCTGGATTCGGGTGAGCCCTCCGATGCGGCAAAAGGCGCAGAAGGTGGAGAAGCAGAAACACCAAAATCAAAGGAATCAGAAAATGCACTAATGCAAATGTTGATGCTGCTACAGCAAGAGCAGCGACAACAGTCATCTAATTTAACTGCGAAGCCGGACCAACAAGCATTCGAAATCAAGGCAGACATCACACAGAAGCTGGAGAGGCAATCAACGAAGCTAAATGAACAGTCATCTAGTTTAACAGCGAAGCTAAATGAACAGTCATCCAGTTTAACAGCGAAGCTGGACCAACAAGCGATCGAAATCGAGGCAGATTTTCAAAAACAGTCAACCGAAATAAAAGCGGAGATCGGTAGTCTGCACAAATACCTTATATCCGTCGAGGAAAAGGTTTACCAGGTCGAGGAAAAGGTCAGCCAGGTTGAGGAGAGAATAAACCATGAGATGGTAAAGGCGAAAAAGGAATTGGAGGTAGCGAAGGCAGTAGTAACCACCTCACCAGCCCCGCTTATAACCGCAGCGCAAAGCTCATCCAGAAATGCAAAAGCACCCATATTCGACGGGCAAACGGTCTGGAGCATTTGCAAAACCCAGTTTGAAGCCGCCGCTAGGGCAAATCACTGGAATGAGCAGGAACGAGCAACTGCACTAATTCTTGCTCTAAGAGGCCGAGCTGTTGCAGACCATCCCCGTTGAGTTGCATTCAAACCCGGTTGCTTTAATGAATGCGCTCGACATGCGTTATGGAGACGATCATCTGAGGCAGATTTATCGGTCACAGCTACGGCATCGGATGCAGAAGTCTGACGAAACCTTACAGCAGCTAGCCCAAGACATTGAGCGACTGGCACTTTTGTCTCACTCAGCTTATGACCCAGAACATCGAGACGAGGCAGCAACAGAAGCATTCATCAGTGCATTAAAGGACCAGGAATTGCAACAAGCCGTGCGTTTGGCTCAAAAGCAAACGGTTAAGGAAGCATTGGCTTATAGTCTGAACTTTGAGGCAGCGAAAAATGTGACTCGTACCACTGAATTGGAGACATTGCTCGACCACGATCCATCCCACACTTGCAAAATCACTTGGCGTTGCCCAACAAACCATTTCCGATCGTCTAAAAGTAATTTTTTACAATAAAGCTTCAATTTTCGAAAAAAAACCGCACCCCTATTATATATATATATATATATATATATATATATATATATATATATATATATATATACATATATATATTAATTTCTAGATATATATATATATATATATATATATATATATATATATATATATATATATATATATATATATATATGTATATATATATATTTATTTCTAGATATATATATATATATATATATATATATATATATATATATATATATATATATATATATATATATATATATATATATATATATATATATATATATATATATATATTTATTTATTTCTAGATATATATATATATATATATATATATATATATATATATATATATATATATATATTTATTTATTTATTTCTAGATATATATATATATATATATATATATATATATATATATATATATATATATTTATTTATTTATTTCTATATATATATATATATATATATATATATATATATATATATATATATACATATATCTATACGATATATACATATATATATATATATATATATATATATATATATATATATATATATATATATATATATACATATATATATTGTCGCGTTCTATAGTTCGCGGCCAATAATTTTAATGTTCCGGGAAAGTGAGAACGCACTGTCTTTTAAGTTAAGTTAAAAGAGTTTATTTACTAAAAAATGCACAGTCATTAATTTAACTATTTCACTTTTATGTTTCACTTGTCTAAAAATTTTTTCATTCAATTGTCTTAACTATCAACTAATATGACGTCACTTTCAGAAATGGATCATGCTTGGTGGGTTCTTGTGCTTTCGAGTACATTCGTTTATTGATCACCATGTTCTTAATAGTTGCGACAACAATTGCGACAGTAGCTCGCAGAATTATGTGTACATGTAACACTGCCCCCACCATCCATCTTGGGAATTTGGACGTTGGGATCCTCCATCAATTCTTCGACACTCCGCCATTTCAATACGCGTTTACCCAAATCCAACGTGATTCCATGTGGTCGCAGAAAATCAGAGAATGCAGTTATCCATAATGTTCGCGACCAGAAAATTATGTCGGAACGCAAGGTGTCCCAACTGTATCTAGAGGTTGACCTCTTCATGGACAGGTGCAGTTTCTCCCGTAGCTGTCCGTAGTGAGTGAATCCTACCCTTGTGAAGTAGTTGTTGCCTCACTAGGTCCGGTCGGAAAATCGATCGGGTTGCACCAGTGTCGATTGTTATGGTGCAATGTTCTCCGTTAACTTGACCCGGAAGACATAAGTCTGCTTCTCCACAATGTAATCTTGACACGGTGATGGTGGTCCTGGAGACGTCGATCCTCCTAGCCAACCTCTGCCCTACGAAGTTGGCTCTTACACGTTTCCCGACCCCTCGGTTTGAAAGGCTTCCATTCTGGGCTCCTGACTCGGTCTGGATTTCCTCCGAGCTGCACACCCAGGACAATACCTGGGTTTTCTTCGTTTCTTGGAGCCTCTTTGCAGGTGCCCCTTCTCACCGCATTTCCAGCATCTAGGCGCACCATTTACCTGTCGGTCTCGCTCAATTTCCACCCGCTTACACCTGCACTCGTCTGCTACTACATCGCAAACCTGAGCGGTGGTATGAGTCACATTTTTCGTTGCCTCAAAGTTCTGACTATAAGCCAATGCATTCTTAACCGTTTGCTTTTGAGCCAAACGCACGGCTTGTTGCAGTTCCTGGTCCTTTGATGCACTGGTGAATGCTTCTGTTGCTGCGTCATCTCGATGTTCTGGGTCGTAGGCTGGGTAAGCCAAAAGCGCTAGTCGCTCGATGTCTTGGGCTAACTGCTGTAGGGTTTCACCAGACTTCTGCACCCGATGCCTTAACTGTGACCGATAAATCTGCTTCAGATGATCGTCTCCATAACGCATGTCGAGTGTATTAATTATAGCAGCCGGGTTTGAGTGCAACTCGAAGGGGATCGTCTGCAAAAGCTCGGCAGCTGGGCCTCTTAGAGCAAGAATTAGTGCAGTTGCTCGTTCCTGCTCATTCCAGTGATTTGCCCTAGCGGCGGCTTCAAACTGGGTTTTGTAAATACTCCACACCGTTTGCCCGTCGAATATGGGTGATTTCACATTTCTGAATGTGCTATGTGCTGCGGTTATAAGTGGGCTGGTGAGGCGGTTACTACTGCCTTCGCTGCTTCCAATTCTTTTTTCACTTTTTCTATCTCATGGTTCATTCTCTCTTCGATCTGGCTGATCTCATAGTTGATTCTCTCCTCAACCTGGCTGACCTTCTCCTCTACCTGGTAAACCTTTTCCTCCGCTTTTATTTCGGTTGACTGTTTTTGCACTTCCTTGATGTCGATCGCTTGTTGGTCCAGCTTCGCAGCTAAACTGGATGACTATTGTTGCTGGTCTTGCTGCATCAGCATGAACATTTGCATGAGGGCATTTCCTGGTTCCTTTGGTTTTGGTGTTTCTGCTTCCCCACCTGCTCCGCCTTTTTCAGCATCTGAGGGCTCAGCCGAATCTCGATTCAATCGCGTCACGTAAACGTGCAATCAGTGTGGGCTTTGTACCTTGCGTAGCCAGGTTTCGCTGTTCCAACTCTTCCTTAAGCTCCGATATGGTCAATTCATTAATTTTTAAATTTAGGTTTCGTGGCATTTTTATTATTTCGGTTTTGTTTTTTTTTTTGTGTCACCAGTTTTTTAAGTGTAGGCTTCGTGGCATTTTTTATTATTTTGCCTCTTTTTTCAGTTTCCACGTTCAATTTCACTATTTTGTTCTTTAAGAATGTTTAAGTTTTCACTTTGATATTTTCTATCTCACTTCTCTACACCACTGTGTTATGGTTCGCGACCAATGAATTTAATGTTCCGGAAAGTGAAAACGCACTGTCTTTTAAATTAAGTTAACAGAGTTTATTAACTAAAAATGCACAATCATTAATTTAACTATTTCACCAATTTTACTTTTCACTTGTCTATAAATTTTTAATTCAACTGTCTTTACTATAAACTAATATGGCCTTTAATGCACTCCACACTTATCGCAGTTCTTACCATCGCGGTTTTACTATATCTCCCCATTCATTCAGCTCGGCTTTATATAGGGTCTCCAGTCATTCTATCCATTTCTCGTACATTGGCGAACTACTCACTTTCAGATATTGACCATGCTTGGTGGGTTCTTGTGCTTTCGAGTACATTCGTTTATTGATCATCATGTTCTTAATAGTTGTGAAAATAATTGCGATAGTAGCTCGCAGAATTATTTGCACATGTAACAATATATATATATATAGATAGATATATATATATATATAATATATATATATATATATATATATATATATATATATATATATATATATATATATATATATATACATAGATATATATATACATAGATATATATATATATGTATATATATATACATATATATATATATAAATATATACATATGTATGTATATATATATATATATATATATATATAAATATATATATATATATATTGTATATATACATATATATATATATATATATATAAATATATATATACAGAGGTGGCCAAAAGTGATCGGACAATACAAGAAACAAGCAATAAAATACTTTTACGAGCATAAGCTTTGAAATGAAATAAAAATTTTTCCCTTATATAAAAGTTACTTGTATTCTCAATTAATTGCACAAAAAAATAAAACAGAAATAAAAAGATTTTCACAAGAAAATTAACAACTAATTCAAATTCACATTGCATCAAGTGGACAAAAGTAATCGGACATTTTGAAAAGTGTGAAATTAGTCATTGAAGTTTGGAGCAATTCTTTTCTTTTCATTTCCCGAGTTTAAAAGGGAATTCCCCTAATTATATGTTGATATGTGTTTTTCTGATATCAGTCATTTACTTGTCAGTTTTAAGTGAAGAAAGTTAAACATGGCTAAGAATCGCAAAGAAACCTGTATACATGAAAGAAAAGTTATAATAAAGTTGTATAAAGAGAATAAATCCTTTTCTGAAATATCAAAAATAATTGGAAGAAGTCGTTCGACAGTTTTCGATATCGTGAAACGGTTCAGAAAAAATAATCAGGTGGAAAACGAAATTAGGAGTGGTCGACCATGTAAACTAACAGAGACAGACGCACGAAAAATCTTAAGAATTGTTAAAAAGAATCCGACTACAACGTCCAGAAGTATTAGGGATCAATTAGCAGATGTAAATGGTACCAATGTTAGTGCCCGGACTATTCGTAGAGCTCTCAGCCGTGCTGGTTATCAAGCGAGAGTACCTCGAAAGAAACCACTAATTAGCAAAGTTAATAAGAAGAAAAGATTATGCTTTGCAAAAGAATTTAAAAGCAAGCCGCTCGACTTTTGGACTCGTATAATATTCTCTGATGAGAGTAAGTTTAATATCTACCACTCTGTAATGTGACGCCTACGCCCGGGAATCGAAGTGATTCCGATCCCGACCCCTTGCACTCGGCCAGATGGGTATGACCTCGAAATGCAAGCGGACTTCATCTTTCGTGCGGATATCGTTGCGCAGAAAATATTTTTTTTTATCTCCAAATATTTAGATCTGTGGATTTAAATATTTGAAACAGAATATTAATCAAAACCCCGACGCATTTCGAGACATATCCATTTGGGAATGCCCCCTCCACCGTGGCCATCGAAAAACTATGCCACTGGCGACAAATGGAGATGCACATTGCCGCCATGTGGCGTTCCATTCCACACACATCTGTTTTGTCCGATGAGAAAACCGGTAGAATTTGACAGCCACATGGGAGTGCAAGGAGGTTCGGCTGCGAGTGAAAAAAAAGGTGGCGGTAGCAGCATGTTGGCGCGGTACTAATCGGATTAAATCTAATTAAGAGGTAATTTTTCGTTCGGCTTACATCGACGAATGCATTACCATGTTTGCTTGCAGTTAATCGCTCCATAAATTTGAATGCTGACACAACCTTCAAAGTGTGCCAGTGAAAGTTCCCACCATTTGGCCTCAGAACTATCAAGGAATTGGAATTCATGTGCACCGGACTCGCAGGCTCCGGATATGATTTCCAAATGCTGAATCTAATTCAGGAAAACATTTGAATGGCTAATCTGGAATGAACGTCAGTACCCGAATTGCGTGAACTCGGAAATCTTGGGAGCTGGAATCATCAAGGTATGTGAACAGGACTGAACTAGTGATCTCATTCATGTATGTTGTTTTGCGTTCAGATAACTGTTGAAAACATTCCGTCGTAGCCGTCGTAGCGTTATAGCCTATCTCGAGCCCTGTTTTCCCGTAGGTGTCATCTTCTCCGACTGCTTTCGTTTTCCACGCGGTACGACTAAGCTTCCTGGGTTTTTATAACTGGCATCATCCCTCAGTTTTACCACCGAGTACTTAAGTACTCGCAATTTGTTTCACTTAGCCAGGCCATCGCAGCTTTCGTGGTTTTATCGCAGGGAGACATCTGGCTGCATTTTAAGAGGATTTAATCCATTTAAATATAACCCGTTCACATTTTTCAGTTAAGATAATCCAATGAGTTAAGTTTTTGTTTAGAGTTCAATCCATCGCTTCAAATGTAAGCGTCGTGCTACGGCATTATGTAATTAAACTCATTAAAATTATTCAAGATAAGGTTGGCTCGAAGCACTCACCAATTTTTTATAAAGCGAAAAGACATTTATCTTCATATCATTGTTTTACAGTCCAGTTTTTGTATATTCTTTTTTTTCATACTTAGTCAATCAACAAAAAAAAAAATCCGTTTTCAATACAAACACATACCAGTGTTTCTGAAACTACTTGTTCATTGTTACAAGTAATCATACTGTGCGCATAGTAGATTTGTACTTGAATGTAATCTGAATATTTTGAAACATCGTTAATTAGAGAGAATTTCGGATTAACCTGTAATGTGACGCCTACGCCCGGGAATCGAAGTGATTCCGATCCCGAACCCTTGCAACCGGCCAGATGGGTATGTCCTCGAAGTGCCGGCGGACTTCATCTGTCGTGCGGATATCGTTGCGCAGAAAATATTTCTTTTCTTTCCAAATATTTAGATATGTGGATATAAATATTCGAAATATAAAATTAATCCAAACCCCGACACATTTCGAGACATATCCATCTGGAAATGCCCCTCCACCGTGGCCATCGAAAAACTATGCCACTGGCGACAAATGGAGAGGCACATTGCCGCCATGTGGCGTGCCATTCCACACACATCTGTTTTGTCCGATGTGACAGCCGGTTGGATTTGACGGCCACATGGAGAAAAAGTAGAAAGTTGTGGCAATTTGAGTGATTTTTGTAGTTTTTTTGCTAAATACTCATTTAATGTTGAAGTTTTGTGAAAAAAAGGTGCAGAATTTCGATAGATGTGGTTATAAATCTTAAAGATAGTATTACAATTTCTGTGAAATATAGAAACGGATGAAGTTTGGCTTTTGACGCGAGTGTTCATTTATAATAGGTTAAGTCCTTTCTTGAAAAGCGCTCGCTCTCAACAATGGGCCGAGTAAATGAATCCTTACAAGTAAGCTTTGCTTTTGGTTTTTTTTATCAGTTTGCATGATTATTGATAACTCAAGTATTGAAATTGTGATCAATCTGAGCAATCGATTTCTCTAACATAGATAGTTCATATATAGAATGCTGAGTCTTGGCTCGTTTCGTGCATTGAAATTAAATAATATATGAATACATTATCTATAGTGTCTAAGGTTTTTTTTTTTATATTAAGGTTTTCTAATGTTGGTGGCGGAATGTTGGCGCGGTCCTGGATGTGTTTAAAGCTATTAAGAGTTCATCGCCCCCTCGTCGTCGAAGCGCCTCAGCATTCGACCCGCCTAAAAATCTACCCACCCGTAGAAAGTCAATAGCTACATTTAGTGGTGCTAATAGTAGCAATCCGAATATTGTGGAAGACGAAATGCCATTTGACGGACAAAAGAATCAACGGAGGGGATTCTGCTTCATCACGGTCGAGTCAGAACAAGTAAGTGGCATAGTGGAATATCGGCAGTGCCGGATGGTGGTTTGTAGGAGTACTAGATTCTAATGTGGAGGGATGGACACCTGCGGCTCATTTGGGGCAACAAATTGAAAAATATTATGGAGCTGCAGTCGAAACCAGGACAAAATAGTCAACTAATCTTCAACCCTAAATCAGTACATTTGGCACGCTAACCTTAAAACTAACATCAATGTCAATGCATCGGAAAGACAATAGACCGTTCAAAATTGTGAATATTTTGATAGTCCAAATCCGACGACTCAGCGGATCTTACACTATGACCTTGAATCATATCTGCCACGCACATTTATGTATAAGGATAATCTCAAAAGCTATAAAACCTCAAATGCCCTTCTCGTCGTAATTGAAAGCCAATATATATTCTAGTCTGTTATCACGTACATCACTTGAAGCAAAACACCAGAAACTAGCACATTTGAAAAAAAAAAAAAAAACGAGCGTACCTAGTATTGATTGGATGCATCGTTTTTCCACGTGAAGATATATAGCATTTTAAAATGTTTAAGATTAACAATCTCAGATTAAAATCAAGAACAGAAAAACAGTCTAATGTATCGATCAAAAATAAAAAATCTAAGTAGAAATCAGTAACATGTATTAAGAGAAATATTCAAAACAGATCCTCGAACAAAACCTAATCATGTTTACTACGAAGGGGAGTGCTTTAAATAAATGTGTGTCCTTAAAATAAACTAAGACTCAAAAGCAACGAGTGGCTGAAAAAGCTAGTTTGTGTGTCATACTAATGAACCTGGGAGTGAAAAACAAGAATCACCATGCCTGTGAGCTGTGAATAATAAGTAGTGACAACCAGCAATCATTGCACACGTTGACAGGGAAACCATGTTCGGACTCAACGATCTTATGCAAAATTTGGAGCTTAAGGCGTCAAAACGACCAATGCAAGGCTACACAAGGTTTACTAGCAGTTAGCCATAAGTTGAAAACAATTTAGTAGGAAAAAAATGTCCCACAAGTTTTCCATATAAGAAACCTACCAAGAAAGTAACATCGGACTTACACGATTATTAGATTTTAAACGAATATATTAACCTCATAGACTATATGTGGACTTAGTAAAAAAAGATTGTTCTTTTTTTTTTCTCTCGAAACAACGGAAATCAAAAATTTTAAAAATTTTGCTGAATACCTATATTCGCATTTTTGTTACATATGCAACGGAATTTCCTTTTTTTTTAATAATTGGATGCTTATCATGACTGGCACTGAATACAGTAACAATGGTGTTAAAACCCACGCACTCAATATATCAAGATTAAAGAACGCATAATTAGTACTAAATAGAATCAAGGTTACCAATGAAAATCACTACAGATAAGTGAAGCAAAAATAATAAAATTACAATTGATAAAAGCCTTAAGAAACAAATCATATTTTTCCCAAACGGCTATTGGAAATAGTTCTATAACATTCAGAATTCGAAAAAGGAAGTTCCTAAACGCTTATTGATTTAAATTTATCATAGAAGTAATTAGCTGTTTTGGAATGAAACCCTTAGAAACCTTTACATCAAACCCTTCATTTAACTTGTAAGACATTAAATATTAGATGCAAGTACGTTTAAACAAATAATAATAATAATTATGACGCGAGAAGTTAGGGAGGTGATAATTATAATTAGATATAAATAATAACCATAACGCATAGTAATTTAAGATATCGTTAATTATAATTAGCTAGCTTATCATCATACAAAAAAAAAAAATACTAACGATTACTAGTAGTAAGTAAGTTGTAATAAAATATGACAACCCATAATAATGCTAGTAAATAACAACAAAGTAATAAATAACGATCAAATGATAACAACAGTAGACAATAACCTACTAATATCTTAACCATATTGTGCTATATTCGTCACTGGGTTATGTCCGAATATATTACTTAAGCTTTATTTAAATGTCACGACAATTTAATCTGGAGCACAAAGCTTAGAAAACAGAACATTAGAATATTAATTCGAATTCGATAATTCAGCGTAGTATCGATAAATTCATTGATGTGATGAAAGAGTAGACAAAGTATAGAAAAAGGAACGAACTGGGAAAGCGAAATCTACACGAAATAATGCGATTTTAGTATTCTGATCTGATTTAATTTAAATATCTAAAAGTATGTCACTTTTCGCCTATTTATACGGTTAATATCAACTAGTACATACTAACCTACGCCAAGTTCATTTACCAATGAGTTCCTGTCTCGCTGAGGTTAAACTGCAGGAGTCATAACCTTCGATAATGAACGCGAAAAATAAAAAAAAATGTACCGCGTTAATCTTCTAGAATCCCTAGGAAGCTTCAAAAGCACGAATGATAAATGGTAGGAAATTCTCATACAAATCCCGACCAACTAGGATATCAAATTAGAGTAGCTTACAAGATTAGGATAAATAAAAATAGAAATATTTTATGGAATAAGCTCAAAATTGCCTGACGTAATCGTTTAGTTGCCACAAATATAAACCCATTTAAAATAAACACCTAGAGCAAAACAAACACTTAGTGATACATACACAAGTTAAAAATTCATAGAGTATAACATATAATCCTCTTGATAAGAATAACGCATACACTAAACAATATATTTGTAACATTTAGAGAAAGACTCAAACAAAGAAGATCAAAATTAATAATGAAACGACTGTTAATTGTAACACCATTTATTAAAATATCCGAATAATGTAAAAGAACGTTTCAACCTATATCCAATCTGTTTTTCCGTTTTTCCACTTTGATAAGAAATGAATAAAGCCATGAATTGCTAAAAATTTAACCACGACTTTCCTTTTCAGCGGTTCTTCTTTTTCAGTGGGAAGAGAGAGTATAGGGTAGGTATGCCGTCGCGAGGGTAGGGTTTCGACAAATCCGCTGAGGTCGGTCTCGCGTCGCGCGCGGTACGCGGTACCTTTGATTGTTTCGTTATTTTATTTAGAGTAGTCTTCGTCGGGTTGAGTTAGAGTAGTATACTTTTCGGTACCGCGTCGAAACTTCGGGAACGCGAAATAAAAATTAGCTTTTGTATTCTTGACTGGTTATAAGAAGAAATACGGAGTAACGTAAAGTAGGTTTCTTCTCCGTATGGTTTTGTTTTGTATCGCGTTTGGAAAACGGGCATGTTCAGGTGGCTGAAAATATTGTAATTGAGCGTAACCCATTCGGAGACCCGCGACCGAAATCCTCTCCGAAATAGCTGGCCGACAAGCAGCCACCGCGTGAATGGGTTACGGTGCACGGATTGGTTGACCTGTTGGTACCATCCGTTGGCACTACTCAGACTTAACGTCTAGAACCGATGAGAGGTCGGTTCCGCGTTCGAATTTCAAGGTAGAAAATCATTACAAATGGCGCCCAACGTGGGGCCTAAAACATCCTAAGGGGGAAAGAACTTCGCGTCTTCTGACGAGTTGGTCCTTTACGGAGGATGTAAGGTACTTGGGTACTCGAGTCCCACTATCAGGAGCAGTGGAGTTGTGTGATACACACTAGAAGTCGCTTCACGTGAGTTGTATCTTCCGCTCTCCTTTGTTTGATTTTTTTTTCGCGACAGAATCCTTCCGATGTGTTGTCCCAGGTTAATCCCTGTAAGGACCTTCTATTTTCTTGATGGAACTGCCAGTCTGATGGGTTTACCTATCAGCATGGACTCTCAAGAAAATAGAAGGCTACCTTGCCTTTATGTCGCGGAAGGATTCTAACTATTTCGTATGCGTGTTAGACGAGTGGTATCGGTTCAACGTTCGGTGGCGTACGCTGGAGTTGCGAAGCCCGGAATGCTTCCACGCGTCGGGAGTTTTGACCGCATACTTAGCTGTTACGGTAGCTATACCACTTGTCTCGTCGAGTCACTTTAACGTAGTTTAGAGACGGTTTGTAATGTATGTGGGTTATGGGGTAAATTCCGTAAATCGACCAAAAGCACCCTTTCTTCGGCAGATTACCACGCACTCTCCTTTCCCGTTGAAGGAGTCGACCACTGAAAAGGAAAGTGTATCAAATAAATTTTTTTTTGCCTATGCTTATTATACCTAGCTCGCCACTAACGGCCACTAATTTAGTAATAAGTTTATAGTAGGAATAAGTATATTCTATATATTTTTTTTTATTTTTATTTTAGCACCACATTTAACCCACACGAAATGGCAACGAAGCGGACCCCCGATAAGCGGTGGACCCGATCCAAAACGGTCCAACCAGCTAACTGCGGGATCTGCTTCGAAGACGTAGTGGAGGGCGTACACAGCGTGCGATTGGATTGTGGACATCTATTCCATCGTGCCTGTGTACAACAGCTCCTCCTCACGTCCGATCTTTGCCCGTTATGCCGGCGACCCATCGAGCGGACCGCCCTAGACGTCCCCCTCGGAACGCCCCTCCCAACGCGTGGAGCAGTGGCGAAAGGAGTTCCAGAGGCCGAACAGTCCCAACCACTTTTAGACCTGCAAGGAGCCGTAGGCGGCGAAGTTCCGGCCGCAAGTGTCGTGTCCGAGGTGACCCCCATGCCTTCCGCCCACTCCATTGACACCCTCGTGGCGTTGATGAGGGATATGTCGGAGAGGATTGGCAACCTGTAGGGAAAGCTCCAGAATCTCCCTATGAGCCAACCACCCAGTCGCGTGAGAACTCCGCTTGGCTGGGAGCCCAATCCCAGTGTGGCGATGCCCCCCTCCCGACAATCCGAGCAATGGGTCCCACCTCCAAGGAACTCGGGAATGGATCCCAGAGCTCCCGAATATAGACCACGACACAGTACCGGACCTCCGTTGGTACCTCCAGCCCCCGAGGCCTTTCAGTACAACAGGTCAAGCGAGGAGGTGATTCCCCCCGGGAACGCATTGACACCTTTTCGAGACCCGACGCCTCGTATCATGGAGAGTTGGCGCCTGAACTTTACAGGGTTCAACGATATGATATCGGCGGACCGGTTCCTTTTCCGGATTCAGGCGTTGGTATCCAGCACGCTGGGAGGTGATTCCTCGGCCTTCCTCCGGCATGCACATCTTTTGTTCAGCGGCGACGCTGCCGACTGGTACTGGAGCTTTAAAGAATCAACGCCACGTCCCACTTGGCACTCTTTCAGTGCAGCCTTCCGCAATCGATTTGAGGATGGCTTCACTGAGAGAGAGCTAAGGGAGCAAATAAAGAAACGGAAACAAGGCGCTCACGAACCGTTCGACCAGTACTACACAAGTATAGTGAGATTGAGCACTCGCTTGCGAAATACCATGCCCGAGGACGAACTGGTAGAAATTATCAGAGAGAATATGCGCTGGGATCTCCAGAACAGCCTTCTGCATTTTCCCATCAACACCATACAGGGATTGCGCCTCCATGCCCGTAGGCAAGAACAATTGGATGAGCGGCGAGGTACCTTCCGTCCACAACCTCGCATAACGGGACCAAATCCCCGAAATCATCACACCGCGGAGTTGATGGCAGCGGACCACCTGCTTGCTGATCCAGTACCAATACCGAGGAGCGGAGCACCACCGGAGCTTGAGGACCCAGCATTGATTGATCGACCCTCCCTGGAAGCGATTACAAGCCCGACGGTCTGTTGGAACTGCCGACAACCGGGACATCGGTTCTATGCATGTCCAGCGGAGCCGACGCTGTTCTGTTACCGCTGCGGGAAGGCCGACACATACGCACCTGACTGCGCAAATTGCAAAATGCGAAAAAACTCGCCACCGAGTGCCGCGACCACCCGTCGGCACTCCTAAACCCCGGACGAACCAATCCAGACCCCATCACTAGCTATGACCAAGCTCCCAACATGACTCCAACTCTGCTGACTCGCACCGCTAAACACAGTTCTCCCGAAGTTCCACAACCGACGCCGTCCTTCGCCGAGGCCAACGCGCAGGGAAATGATAGCGAGACGAAAGTTCCTTGGCATGTAAAACCTTTTCATGCCAGGCTGCGGAATTATTTGGCTACTCGACAGCGCATCTTCCATGAGGAGTTGGCCACAAATGTCCCACCGCGAAGCAAGTGAGCCACGCGTCGGATGCGGAGCTTCTGGAGAAAAGTCAGGCAGTCGAGGAAAGTGTTGAAGGACATATACTTAGACGAATTATTGAGGGATGATGTTCGGCCATATGCGTCAGTACACCTCCTGCAAAAACGAGTGTCAGGCTTAGTCGATACGGGAGCCAGTGTGAACTGCATATCTGCCGATTTTGCAGGGGAGGTACTGGCAAGGCACGCGGACCAAATCCGTCATTTCACCTCCTGGTTAAGCACGGCGGACGGAACTCGTCACTCGGTAGTGGGAAAAATTATGACGGATGTCACCTTTAAAGGAGTAACTAAACCCATGGAATTTTTCATCATACCTCAGTTAACCCAGAATCTTTACCTAGGAGTGGATTTCGTTCGAAAATTTAACTTGGCCCCGGCACTATTTTCCGGTACGACCCTGGAGTCCGTCACCACAGCTCCTGACCAATCTCAACCCACTCACTTATCACGACATACACTGGATGTAAATCAGCAACTGCGTCTTGACTCGGCTATATCGGCTTTTCCATCGCATGAGAAGGAAGGTCTCGGGCGGACTGCCCTGGTGTTCCACACTATAGATGTGGGGGATGCTAAACCCATAAAACAGAGACATTTCGCCATATCTCCGGCGAAGGAAAAATCGTTATATGCCGAAGTGGATCGAATGCTAGCATTAGGCGTAATCGAAGAATCACAGAGCGCGTGGGCTTCCCCAGTCACCTTAGTTGTCAAGCCGAACAAGGTCCGGTTATGCTTAGATGCCAGACGCTTGAACGCCGTCACAGTCAAGGACGCATACCCTCTACCGTTGATTGAAGGCATTTTGAGTCGGTTGCCTAAAGCCCACTTCATCACGAGCTTAGACCTCAAGGACGCCTTCTGGCAAATTCCTTTAGACCCCGGTTCAAAGGAGAAAACAGCCTTCACAGTCCCAGGGCGGCCCCTATACCAATTCGTGACCATGCCATTCGGATTGTGCAATGCCCCCCAAACAATGACGCGCCTTATGGATAAGGTGATACCACCTCATTTGCGGCACCAAGTTTTCGTTTACTTGGACGATCTGTTGCTTATAACCGAGACCTTTGACGAACACCTCGACCTGCTTCAGGAGGTGGCTCTACACATCCGGAGGGCAAGATTAACCATCAACATACGGAAGAGCCAGTTCGTGATGACGGAGGTGAAGTATTTAGGTCACATCATTGGGCATGGCCATATCAAGACCGATCCGGACAAGACTCAAGCGATTGACGTTTTTCCATTACCCAAGACCCCCAAACAATTACGCCGATTCTTAGGCTTATGCGGATGGTACCAGCGTTTTGTACGTGACTATGCCACCATTACCACTCCATTGACCGACATGCTGCGTAAAGGACGTAAATTCGTCTGGGAAGAGCCCAGCTTGCGAGCCTTTGAAGAGCTAAAGAAGAGTCTGACTACAGCCCCCGTACTGCACAGCCCGGACTTTGACAAACCGTTCTCAATCCATTGTGACGCGAGTCAACATGGGGTGGGAGCAGTCTTAGTCCAGGTTGCACAAGACGGCGAGGAGAGACCTATAGCCTTCATGTCTCACAAGCTGAACCCAGCCCAGCGAAATTACACGGTCTCCGAGCAGGAATGTTTAGCTGCGGTGTTGGCAGTGAAACGCTTCCGAGCCTATGTGGAGGGACACACCTTTGAAATCGTTACGGATCACGCTTCTCTGAAATGGCTAATGAGCCAGACTGATCTCAACGGCAGATTGGCCAGGTGGGCACTGAAATTACAGGCATTTGACTTCACAATCCGCCACCGAAAAGGAAGCCAGCATGTAGTCCCCGACACCTTATCCAGAATGTTCGCCCCTGAAGGAGCCGAGTTGGTCCAGAAGGACGACAGCCCCCAATTGATCGATCTGGACCATCCTGCCTTCAAGTCAGCCAGCTACACCCAACTGGTTCACACTATCCAGAATCAACTGTCCCAGCTTCCTGAACTGCGGTTGACGGATGGATTTATTTATAAGCGGATGGGACACGCATCCGGAGACCCCATACAAGAAGAAGAACAGTGGAAGTTGTGGGTGCCCGAAGAATTAACCACTGATCTTATCAGACGGGCCCATGACCACCCATCAAGTGCGCACGGCGGTTATGGTCGTACCCTTAGGCGGTTGAAAACCTGCTTCTTTTGGCCTAAGATGGCACAACAGATAAAAGCGTACGTAGCCTCTTGTGAGCTATGCAAGTGCACTAAAGCGCCCAACACTATTCTTCGGCCACCCATGGGTAAGGTTGAGGTCCCCGAACGCGTGTTCCAGCGCTTGTACATTGATCTTATCGGTCCTTACCCTCGATCTGCTTCTGGTCACACGGGAGCTGTCGTGGTCCTGGACCAGCTCTCTAAATTCCCTATCATAGAGCCACTACGTAACATGCACACTGGACCTATAATCAGCTTCTTGGAGAACCGAGTCTTTCACATGTTTGGAGTTCCGGAGAAACTTGTCTCCGACAATGGGGTCCAGTTCACCTCCAGCAAGTTCCGAGACCTAATGTCCAAATACGGCATCATCCACCAACGAACTGCCGTCTATTCACCCCAAGCCAACGCATCCGAACGACTGAATCGTACGCTCATAGCGGCCATCCGCGCCTATGTCCACCCGAATCAGAAGGACTGGGATCGCAAATTGTCCGCCATCACTAGTGCGCTGCACTCGTCGTACCACGCCACTACCGGCATTTCGCCGTATTTCGCATTGTTCGGGCAGTACATGATCTGTCATGGGAGCGCTTACCGGCTATTGCGGCAACTGAAATCGCTAGAGTACCCAATCGTGGTTCTGGAACCGCACGAAAAGCTCCAACTTCTGCGAGAGCAACTGCGGGAGAAGATTGAAGAAAGTCGACGGATGGGAGAGGAGCGGTACAACTTGCGATCTCACCCTTCTGGCTTTAAGGCAGGCGACGAGATATATCGTCGAAACTTCCGACAGAGCGATGCCACCCGACATAACAATGCCAAACTAGACAAGAAATTCGTGAAGTGTCGAGTCCTACAAGTAATAAGCCCCACCCGATACCTCATCGCGGACATGACTGGTAAAACCCTGGGAATTTACCACGCAAAAGACCTTAGACGATGAAGTACAACTATTTCACACGAAAAACCATGGCTTACCTAAATCTCTGCCTAGACGAAGACCTCCGAATAACACCTGACTCCCTACTACATAGTCACTGTCGAGTCTTCACTGAAATTGTTGTAGCCTATTCCTCGAAATCGACCTTCGACCCGCCACGGCCCTAACCAAGACCTTTTACATAGGAGGCGGGATCGTAATTACTTCGATTTTGGGGGGGGAATGTGTAATGTGACGCCTACGCCCGGGAATCGAAGTGATTCCGATCCCGAACCCTTGCAACCGGCCAGATGGGTATGTCCTCGAAGTGCCGGCGGACTTCATCTGTCGTGCGGATATCGTTGCGCAGAAAATATTTCTTTTCTTTCCAAATATTTAGATATGTGGATATAAATATTCGAAATATAAAATTAATCCAAACCCCGACACATTTCGAGACATATCCATCTGGAAATGCCCCTCCACCGTGGCCATCGAAAAACTATGCCACTGGCGACAAATGGAGAGGCACATTGCCGCCATGTGGCGTGCCATTCCACACACATCTGTTTTGTCCGATGTGACAGCCGGTTGGATTTGACGGCCACATGGAGAAAAAGTGGAAAGTTGTGGCAATTTGAGTGATTTTTGTAGTTTTTTTGCTAAATACTCATTTAATGTTGAAGTTTTGTGAAAAAAAGGTGCAAAATTTCGATAGATGTGGTTATAAATCTTAAAGATAGTATTACAATTTCTGTGAAATATAGAAACGGATGAAGTTTGGCTTTTGACGCGAGTGTTCATTTATAGTAGGTTAAGTCCTTTCTTGAAAAGCGCTCGCTCTCAACAATGGGCCGAGTAAATGAATCCTTACAAGTAAGCTTTGCTTTTGGTTTTTTTTATCAGTTTGCATGATTATTGATAACTCAAGTATTGAAATTGTGATCAATCTGAGCAATCGATTTCTCTAACATAGATAGTTCATATATAGAATGCTGAGTCTTGGCTCGTTTCGTGCATTGAAATTAAATAATATATGAATACATTATCTATAGTGTCTAAGGTTTTTTTTTTTATATTAAGGTTTTCTAATGTTGGTGGCGGAATGTTGGCGCGGTCCTGGATGTGTTTAAAGCTATTAAGAGTTCATCGCCCCCTCGTCGTCGAAGCGCCTCAGCATTCGACCCGCCTAAAAATCTACCCACCCGTAGAAAGTCAATAGCTACATTTAGTGGTGCTAATCGTAGCAATCCGAATATTGTGGAAGACGAAATGCCATTTGACGGACAAAAGAATCAACGGAGGGGATTCTGCTTCATCACGGTCGAGTCAGAACAAGTAAGTGGCATAGTGGAATATCGGCAGTGCCGGATGGTGGTTTGTAGGAGTACTAGATTCTAATGTGGAGGGATGGACACCTGCGGCTCATTTGGGGCAACAAATTGAAAAATATTATGGAGCTGCAGTCGAAACCAGGACAAAATAGTCAACTAATCTTCAACCCTAAATCAGTACATTTGGCACGCTAACCTTAAAACTAACATCAATGTCAATGCATCGGAAAGACAATAGACCGTTCAAAATTGTGAATATTTTGATAGTCCAAATCCGACGACTCAGCGGATCTTACACTATGACCTTGAATCATATCTGCCACGCACATTTATGTATAAGGATAATCTCAAAAGCTATAAAACCTCAAATGCCCTTCTCGTCGTAATTGAAAGCCAATATATATTCTAGTCTGTTATCACGTACTGCATTAACAATCACTTGAAGCAAAACACCAGAAACTAGCACATTTGAAAAAAAAAAAAAAAAAATGAGCGTACCTAGTATTGATTGGATGCATCGTTTTTCCACGTGAAGATATATAGCATTTTAAAATGTTTAAGATTAACAATCTCAGATTAAAATCAAGAACAGAAAAACAGTCTAATGTATCGATCAAAAATAAAAAATCTAAGTAGAAATCAGTAACATGTATTAAGAGAAATATTCAAAACAGATCCTCGAACAAAACCTAATCATGTTTACTACGAAGGGGAGTGCTTTAAATAAATGTGTGTCCTTAAAATAAACTAAGACTCAAAAGCAACGAGTGGCTGAAAAAGCTAGTTTGTGTGTCATACTAATGAACCTGGGAGTGAAAAACAAGAATCACCATGCCTGTGAGCTGTGAATAATAAGTAGTGACAACCAGCAATCATTGCACACGTTGACAGGGAAACCATGTTCGGACTCAACGATCTTATGCAAAATTTGGAGCTTAAGGCGTCAAAACGACCAATGCAAGGCTACACAAGGTTTACTAGCAGTTAGCCATAAGTTGAAAACAATTTAGTAGGAAAAAAATGTCCCACAAGTTTTCCATATAAGAAACCTACCAAGAAAGTAACATCGGACTTACACGATTATTAGATTTTAAACGAATATATTAACCTCATAGACTATATGTGGACTTAGTAAAAAAAGATTGTTCTTTTTTTTTTCTCTCGAAACAACGGAAATCAAAAATTTTAAAAATTTTGCTGAATACCTATATTCGCATTTTTGTTACATATGCAACGGAATTTCCTTTTTTTTTAATAATTGGATGCTTATCATGACTGGCACTGAATACAGTAACAATGGTGTTAAAACCCACGCACTCAATATATCAAGATTAAAGAACGCATAATTAGTACTAAATAGAATCAAGGTTACCAATGAAAATCACTACAGATAAGTGAAGCAAAAATAATAAAATTACAATTGATAAAAGCCTTAAGAAACAAATCATATTTTTCCCAAACGGCTATTGGAAATAGTTCTATAACATTCAGAATTCGAAAAAGGAAGTTCCTAAACGCTTATTGATTTAAATTTATCATAGAAGTAATTAGCTGTTTTGGAATGAAACCCTTAGAAACCTTTACATCAAACCCTTCATTTAACTTGTAAGACATTAAATATTAGATGCAAGTACGTTTAAACAAATAATAATAATAATTATGACGGGAGAAGTTAGGGAGGTGATAATTATAATTAGATATAAATAATAACCATAACGCATAGTAATTTAAGATATCGTTAATTATAATTAGCTAGCTTATCATCATACAAAAAAAAAAAATACTAACGATTACTAGTAGTAAGTAAGTTGTAATAAAATATGACAACCCATAATAATGCTAGTAAATAACAACAAAGTAATAAATAACGATCAAATGATAACAACAGTAGACAATAACCTACTAATATCTTAACCATATTGTGCTATATTCGTCACTGGGTTATGTCCGAATATATTACTTAAGCTTTATTTAAATGTCACGACAATTTAATCTGGAGCACAAAGCTTAGAAAACAGAACATTAGAATATTAATTCGAATTCGATAATTCAGCGTAGTATCGATAAATTCATTGATGTGATGAAAGAGTAGACAAAGTATAGAAAAAGGAACGAACTGGGAAAGCGAAATCTACACGAAATAATGCGATTTTAGTATTCTGATCTGATTTAATTTAAATATCTAAAAGTATGTCACTTTTCGCCTATTCATACGGTTAATATCAACTAGTACATACTAACCTACGCCAAGTTCATTTACCAATGAGTTCCTGTCTCGCTGAGGTTAAACTGCAGGAGTCATAACCTTCGATAATGAACGCGAAAAATAAAAAAAAATGTACCGCGTTAATCTTCTAGAATCCCTAGGAAGCTTCAAAAGCACGAATGATAAATGGTAGGAAATTCTCATACAGATCCCGACCAACTAGGATATCAAATTAGAGTAGCTTACAAGATTAGGATAAATAAAAATAGAAATATTTTATGGAATAAGCTCAAAATTGCCTGACGTAATCGTTTAGTTGCCACAAATATAAACCCATTTAAAATAAACACCTAGAGCAAAACAAACACTTAGTGATACATACACAAGTTAAAAATTCATAGAGTATAACATATAATCCTCTTGATAAGAATAACGCATACACTAAACAATATATTTGTAACATTTAGAGAAAGACTCAAACAAAGAAGATCAAAATTAATAATGAAACGACTGTTAATTGTAACACCATTTATTAAAATATCCGAATAATGTAAAAGAACGTTTCAACCTATATCCAATCTGTTTTTCCGTTTTTCCACTTTGATAAGAAATGAATAAAGCCATGAATTGCTAAAAATTTAACCACGACTTTCCTTTTCAGCGGTTCTTCTTTTTCAGTGGGAAGAGAGAGTATAGGGTAGGTATGCCGTCGCGAGGGTAGGGTTTCGACAAATCCGCTGAGGTCGGTCTCGCGTCGCGCGCGGTACGCGGTACCTTTGATTGTTTCGTTATTTTATTTAGAGTAGTCTTCGTCGGGTTGAGTTAGAGTAGTATACTTTTCGGTACCGCGTCGAAACTTCGGGAACGCGAAATAAAAATTAGCTTTTGTATTCTTGACTGGTTATAAGAAGAAATACGAAGTAACGTAAAGTAGGTTTCTTCTCCGTATGGTTTTGTTTTGTATCGCGTTTGGAAAACGGGCATGTTCAGGTGGCTGAAAATATTGTAATTGAGCGTAACCCATTCGGAGACCCGCGACCGAAATTCTCTCCGAACTAGCTGGCCGACAAGCAGCCACCGCGTGAATGGGTTACGGTGCACGGATTGGTTGACCTGTTGGTACCATCCGTTGGCACTACTCAGACTTAACGTCTAGAACCGATGAGAGGTCGGTTCCGCGTTCGAATTTCAAGGTAGAAAATCATTACAAACCTTGCAGCAATGAATACATTTGATATGTGAGATTCAGGGTCACAAATTCTATTTAAATACCCCCGTGTACGTTAAATTTGAAGATTTCAACAAAAGTTTGGTGATTGATTTGTATACGCAATAAATATTAGAAAATCGCCTATCTTTAATTTAGACGGTAAACATGAGCGAATGAATTTAGACTTGCACATTATAATTAAATGTTTGAAAAACAAAAATACAAATTAAATTATAGTATAAAAAAGATTGATTGTATCTAGATGAAATATTTTACCATACACGTATTAAGCATACATTAAAGAGTGGGTATCGTGAAAACAGAAATTATAAATATGACTTAACTATAATATGAACATTATTTTTTTGTTAACTTTATTAAATCCTTCTGTCATAGACCGGAATTCAGCAATGTATTTGTATTGGTATTTTCGTAAGTCGTAAAAATACTCCGAACCTTATCCTCGTATACTTGTTGAATAGGAAAAGTCAACTCTGGCATCCCTGCACGGCCGGGTTGTAACCCTATAGCATTATGAAATGGTTGAGGGATAAGGTTTATTCGAGTTAAAAGTAAGAATCGCTACAATCCAAGAGACAGCATTTGATAATATTTTCCGGGTAAAAATTATTCCCAGAACGTGTTCGCATTCCTAACGAATTGCCAGAGCACTGCTGGCCTTTACAAAAAAAAAAAAAATACGGGTAGAAATTGCTGGCAATAATTTGTATGATAGAAAATATAATTAAATGCTACCTTCAGAATTATCATGATTTAGTATCCAGATTCTTAGGCCTCTTTGAAATTTTTTGCTGGAATTGCTCCCGTTGCGGAAAGCTATCAGAATTGACTGTCTTGTTCATTAAGTGTATTAGAATTTTGAATTAACCAAGGTAAATACGTTCCTGACTCTCCGTCTATTTCTTAAAATTTATGAGAGCTTTGAATTTTTCCTTGTGTCATATTTATATTCTATTCAAGTTATTCATTCCTTTCATTGATGGCAACAACATGTTTACAACTTCTATAATTTCTATTTAAATATTAAGTGCCAATGTCTGTTTTGTTTTTCAAAGCATTTAACTTTTAACTTATATAGTGCAGGACACACTACAAAAATTGCAACCTTTAACGAATTTATTAGAATGTCACAAGAGATTGTTAACTGGACTTAGGTTTTAGGATGCAAATAAATCATATTCGACTTAATATTCTATATAAACTATTCATAAGTTTAGATTTTCATAATAAACATATGTAGGTGTAGATTATCTATTAAATTAAGTTCGATGTTTATTTCTATTTAGGCTCTAGAATGGGAAAAATAAATTAAAATGAAATCACATATCAAAATGAATTGCTAAATTTAACCACGACTTTCCTTTTCAGCGGTTCTTCTTTTTCAGTGGGAAGAGAGAGTGCAGGGTAGGTATGTCGTCGCGAGGGTAGGGTTTCGCCAAATCCGCTGAGGTCGGTTTCGCGTCGCGCGCAGTACGCGGTACCTTTGTTGTTTCGTTATTTTATTTAGAGTAGTCTTCGTCGGGTTGAGTTAGAGTAGTATACTTTTCGGTACCGCGTCGAAACTTCGGGAACGTGAAATAAAAATTAGATTTTGAATTCTTGACTGGTTATAAGAATAAATACGGAGTAACGTAAAGTAGGTTTCTTCTCCGTATGGTTTGTTTTGATAACGCGTTTTGGAAAATGGGCATGTTCAGGTGGCTGAAATATTGTAATTGAGCGTAACCCATTCGGAGACCCGCGACCGAAATCCTCTCCGAACTAGCTGGCCGACAAGCAGCCACCGCGTGAATGGGTTACGGTGCACGGATTGGTTGACCTGTTGGTACCATCCGTTGGCACTACTCAGACTTAACGTCTAGAACCGATGAGAGGTCGGTTCCGCGTTCGGACTTAAAATGTTGAAAATCATTACAACTCCGACGGCAGGTTGTTGGTGTGGAGAACTCAAAATAGTGAGCTTCATCCCAAAAACATTCAACATACAGTAAAACATGGAGGTGGCTGTGTAATGGTCTGGGGTTGCATGGCTGCTAACGGTGTAGGAGAACTTGTTTTCATTGACGAACGTATGGACAAACTAGGTTACTTGTCGATTTTGAAAGAAAATTTGAAAAAAAGTGCACAAAAATTGGGTCTTCATGGT
>OZ017739.1:167469129-167634129 GCA_963969285.1 Odontomyia ornata | reverse complement strand
CTTGCGTAACGCGATCGAGTCGGAAGGCGGAAATCTGGATTTGGGTGAGCCCTCAGATGCGGAAAAAGGCGCAGAAGGTGGAGAAGTAGAAACACCAAAATCAAAGGAGCCAGAAAATGCGCTAATGCAAATGTTAATGGTGATGTCATCCAGTCTGACTGCGAAGCTAGATGAACACTCAGCGAAGCTGGATCAACAAGCGATCGGAATCAAGGCAGATTTTCAAAAACGGAGCTAGGTAATCTTAACAAACAAATTAAAGGCGTCGAGGAAAAGGTTGACCAGATCGAGGAAAAGGTTTACCAGGTCGAGGAAAAGATCAGCCAGGTCGAAGAGAGAATGAACCATGAGATGGAAAAAGTGAAAAAAGAATTGGAAGCAGCGAAGGCAGTAGTAACCACTTCACCAGCCCCGCTTATAACCGCAGCGCAAAGCACATCCAGAAATGTGCAAACACTAATTTTCGATGGGCAAACTGTCTGGAGTATTTACAAGACCCAGTTTGAAGCTGCCGCAAGGGCAAATCACTGGAATGAGCAGGAACGAGCAACTGCACTGATTCTTGCTCTAAGAGGCCCAGCTGCCGAGCTTTTGCAGACGATCCCCGATGAATTGCACTCAAACCCGAATGCTATAATGAATGCGCTCGACATGCGTTATGGAGACGACCATCTGAAGCAGATTTATCGGGCACAGCTACGGAATCGGATGCAGAAGTCCTGCGAAACCTTACAGCAGCTAGCCCAAGACATTGAGCGACTGGCACTTTTGGCTTACCCAGCGTACGACCCGGAACATCGAGATGACGCAGCAACAGAAGCATTCATCAGCGCACTAAAGGACCAGGAATTGCAACAAGCCATGCGTTCAGCTCAAAAGCAAACGGGTAAGGACGCATTGGCTTGTAGTCTGAACTATGAGGCAGCGAAAAATGCGACTCGTACCACTGCCCGGGTCCGTGAAGTAGTGGCAGACGAGTGCAGGTGTAAGCGCGTTGAAAATGAGCGAGAGTCGCAGGTGAATGGTGCGCCTAGATGCTGGGATTGCGGAGAGAAGGGGCACCTGCAAAGAGACTGCAAGAAGCGAAGAAAACGGAGCTATTGTCGAGGATGGTGGAGATCCAACGTGTCAGGAGCCTAGAATAGAACCCCATCAAACTGCAAGGGCCAACTTCGTGGGTCAAACGTTAGCTAGGAGGATCGACATCTCCAGCACCCCCATCACCGTTTCAAGGCAACATCGTGGAGAAGCAGACTTATGCCTTCCTGGTCAAGTTGATGAAGTTGCACCATAACAAACGACACTGGTGCAACCCGATCGACGATCCGGGCAGACCTAGTGAGGCCCCAACTACTTCACAAGGGCAGAGTTCATGGAAATGCTGACGTCGTATCTCGTCATCCATGTCCAGCTAACTGCAAGCATTACCGGCGGATTGAGGAAAAGGAGCCGACCGTTGATCTGCGAGTGATAACGACCGAATTCGATGAAGGTTGGTCAACGGAGGACATTCGAAATGCCCAGTTAGCCGATGAAGACATCGGACCATTGCTCGTATGGAAGGAGAAGACTGGGCGGCCTGAGTGGAAGGACGTTTCAACGCATGGCGCAACCCTGAAAAGCTATTGGGCACAATGGAACTCCCTTCAGGTGGAGGGTGGCGTACTCAAGCGTAAATGGGAAACGGTGGATGGCAGCTCCTATAGGATGCAAACTTTACTACCCAAAAGCCGAATCCACGATGTGGTTAAGGAAATGCAGGAAGGATCCTCGGGAGGCCACCTTGATGTTAACAAGACCTTAGCGAAATTGCAGGAAAGGTTCTACTGGCTCCACGCTCGAGAAGACGTAGAGGACTGGTATCGCAGATGCACAATTTGCGCTTCCGTCAAAGGCCCAAAGCGACGACTGAGAGGACAAATGCAAACCTATAACGTGGGGGTACCGTTTGAAAGAATTGCTGTTGACATCGCAGGTCCCTTTCCTGAATCCGAATAGGGAAATCGATACACGCTGGTTGTAGCCGATTATTTCAGCAAGTGGCCCGAGGTCTACCCCATTCCCAACCAGGAAGCAACTACCGTAGCTGAACAGCTAGTGTTAAATTGGGTCAGTAGGTACGGTGTACCTTGCGAACTACATTCGGATCAAGGCCGAAACTTTGAGTCACTAGTTTTTAGCGAAATGTGCGAGCTGCTGGGAATACGGAAAACGAGGACAACACCGCTGCATCCCCAATCTGATGGAATGGTCGAACGTTTCAACGGCACACTCTATAAACACCTGGCCAAGATGGTTGAAGAGAACCAAAGGGACTGGGACCGACACATCCCACTACTTTTGATGGCGTACAGAGCTGCTGAACATGCATCGACGGGCCAAGCCCCAGCCAAAGTCATTTTTGGAAAGACTATTTGTCTGGCAGCCGATATAAAGTTCGGAAAACCCCCTGAGAAACCCCAAACTATCTTGGAGTACGCAAGTGATCTAAGACAACGGTTGAACCAGATACATCGGACAGTGCGAAAACACCTCGAATCGGCTACTGACCGCATGAAGACCAGGTATGATCTAAAGGCTAATTCTACTGGCTTCCAGTAAGATGACTTGGTGAGGCTATATAACCCGCAACGGCGAAAGGGTAGGTCTCCAAAGTTGCAACATAATTGGGAGGGACCATACCGAGTTACAAAGCGAATCAACGGCGTCGTTTACCGAATACAGGAACATCGTAACCCGAAGGCTAAAATGAAAATCGTGCATCTGGACCGTCTTGCCCCATATTACACCCAGGGAGAATTGACTACAAATAGCGACACATCTTTTCGGGGCGAAAAGAACTGAGGTGGGGGCAGTGTTACATGTACAAATAATTCTGCGAGCTACTGTCGCAATTGTTTTCACAACAATTAAGAACATCAACAAAACGAATTTACTCGAAACCACTAGAGCCTAACAGGCATGAACAACATCTGAAAGTGAGTCACTGCTCCATTCATTCATGCTGGAATGTTCCCGCTAATACACCAATGTACGAGAACTGAGTTGAATGATTAGACACCCTATATAAAGGCGAGCTGAATGAATGAGGGGATCATTCATTACAACCGCGATAGAAAACTGCGATACGCGAAGTACAGGCGATATTGATTGTTTGAGTGTGAAGTGATTTTAAGTAGACAATTGCGATAGAACTTTATGGACAAGTGGAAGGTAGAATTTTAATAGTGAAAATTAAAGTTGTGAAATTGTTAGTGAAAAGATTGTGCATTTTTGACGAATTAAATAAACTCTTAATTTAATTTAAGACACATTGCGTTTTCACTTTCTCGGAACATTAACTTATTGGCCGCGAACCAAAATACGCGACAATATATTATATATATATATATATATATATATATATATATATATATATATATATATATATATATATATATATATATAATGGTATTTAATGAAAATAATCTAAAAGCAGATCAACACGCTAATATTCCTAGCTAGCTAATATTCTACCTAGCTACCTACTATCTTGGCAGTGTGATTCCAATCCTACATCTACAGGAGCGAAGTTTTAGATCAATGACTTATTTGACATTCGAATAGATTAATTAATGAAATCAATTTGTAACTTGCATATTTGAGCACATCAGAGTTGAAATTTCGAGAAAGTGAAGCAACAATTGGTTTCTATATGTTTTAATTTGACTGATTGTTTTATTATGTACCACATTTCACCAAGCCAAAAGACCTCTACAGGTGTATTCGGTGTTCTAAACGTTGAAGATCTGAAGCATAAAATTGGGTAGATACGATTCCGAATCCAGGGCATGCGATCGACATGTACTTAAGCGCGCCTATCAGTTAAAGTCTAGTACATACTAGCTTACCAACTGCATATTCTGGGAAATTCTCTCAAGGTAACTATTTCACAATGATTAATATACGCGACCCTTCCCGGTGAAGACTATAGTAGCATTTACTATTAAAAACATTCCCTTTCTTCCGCATGTCCTAGAGTGAGACTCAGCTAAATATATTTTCATAATATTCCATTCACGATCAAAGGAATAACCGCAAAATGTTCAAACCATTATTCCCTTAAATGATAAACAACAAAAACGAAAATTGCTCAAGCTAAATGAGTCCTTCGCATCCCGGAAATCAACGGATATTTTCCTTCAAAACGGATATTGAACGATGTCAGGCATTACAACATCTAAAAATCTTTGACTAGGATATAATACTCAACAAATATTAAGCCAAATCAATACATTATATAACAATCGTTCTATATCGGACCTAAATAGTATGGCGAAGTGCGCGTGACAAGGAAATTAAACCAGAAAATATTTTCTGACATATCTTTCCTTTTACATTCTTTCCTTCAAACAACAGTCAACCCGTCATAACTAATAATACCTAGTCAAACGTTAATAATAAATGCATGAACATTTACTACTGTTTCATTATATAAATAAATTTTCTTACTTTCTCCTTTTTTTTTTGACAAGTAACATTTACACTCGTTTCTAAGAACGGCGGTACCTTGCTTTCCATCAAACAGAACGTTCTCTACATCCTTGAATCCTATATTAAAGGAGTTGGCGAAACAGTAATGCAGTTGTAAAGCATTTCACATCTTAATTCGCAACGCGCTCTCTAGCTTAATATACATATATGTATACATCCTTCAATCAGGCTTATGCGGAGCAACAGTACAAAAGATCCTCGGAGCGATCCAACGCAACGCCACCTGTCAAAGATTCCAACTGTTAAAAACAAACGGTACCGTCATTTTTTGTTCGCACCTACGTTTCGCCACGAAGCGCACTCAGCGCTTTCCGGCGCAGGGTTTTATTTATCGACATTTATTAGCACCCTCGCGATGTCCAGAATGTCCATTTCCTTTCGTTTTTAAGGTCGTCCAATTTGCATTTCAATCTCGAAATTATCGAACACCGCTCCAACTTCTTAGGCACAAGACCAGATGATGGCCAACTTTCCGGGATTTGCAATTTTCTCAAAACGATTTATTATTCACAAAAACACCTCGGAATTTTAATTACTTTTTTTTTTTAAACAGTCAATCGTACAAAAATATAATTTTTCGTTGACAACTAAAAATCTCTGTTATTTCCCGCCGTTTCTTTTTCCTCGTGGCGCCGGACTGTCAATCCGACAACCACCGACAAAACAGATGTGTGTGGAATGGAACGCCACATGGCGGCAATGTGCATCTCCATTTGTCGCCAGTGGCATAGTTTTTCGATGGCCACGGTGGAGGGGGCATTCCCAAATGGATATGTCTCGAAATGCGTCGGGGTTTTGATTAATATTCTGTTTCAAATATTTAAATCCACAGATCTAAATATTTGGAGATAAAAAAAATATTTTCTGCGCAACGATATCCGCACGAAAGATGAAGTCCGCTTGCATTTCGAGGTCATACCCATCTGGCCGAGTGCAAGGGTTCGGGATCGGAATCACTTCGATTCCCGGGCGTAGGCGTCACATTACAATATATATATATATATATATATATATATATATATATATATATATATATATATATATATATATATATATATGTGGAAATGAAGTATAATGAAATCAAATGAAATGAAATGTAAATGTTAAATTTGGCAACAGCCATTCGTATAAATAAACATGAGTTAGTTTTTCGTTAGCCACCAAGCGATACAGACGTATTATCATTTTTCATATAAGCTTACATGGTGTCAGAAGTGGGATCGAGTGAATTAGTTAGTTTTGATCGGTTGTGAAATACATTTTACCAGATGACGACGGTTACAGTGAAAGATCTGAATCGAAGGTTCACAAAGTGCGGATTAATGGAGGAATGTACAAACCGGGGCTTAGAGCCTGAGGGTACAAAAGAGGAACTTTGTGATCGAATCGTTCAGTACGATGCACATGTAACAATGGCCGAATCGGGAGATGCAGACATCACAGTCATCAAGGCGGAAACAGAATCGATGATGGGCTCAGAAGAGCCAGGCGGAAACAAAAAGGAATTTGCTGCGTTTACGTTTAGAGACATGGAATCCACTTTAAAATAGTGACGGATTGCTCAGCAATAAAGATGGCAATGGAAAGAGAAGAATTACATCCGAAAATAACAAGGTACGCATATGCGTTAAGTGAATATGATTTCGAGATCGAGCATCGAAAATCTGATCAATTGCGTCATGTGGATGCGATGTCACGTGCGACAGTGATGATAATAAGCGCACGGCCCCCCCGTGCTAGCGTCGATTCGATTAGCCCAAGATACTGATGAGCGTATACAGGCTATTAAAAAGGTTTTGGAGCATGAACCATATGAAAACTATAAAAATAAGAGGGATGTTATTTACGTAACGATTGATGGCGAAGATCGTTTATTGGTCCCTGAGACAATGGAAGTTGATGTGATCAAAAAATTTCACGAACGAGGGCATTTTGGAATTAAAAAAGTTAAACAAATGAATGAGTCACAGTATTACATCCCGAAAATAGATGCGAAAATTCGGCGATGTATTCAAAATTGTATTGCGTGCATACTCAGTGACCTTAAAAGTGGAAAATTGGAAGGAGAATTACACCCTATACCTAAAGGAGATGTTCCACTAGATACATTTCATGTCGACCACATGGGGCCGATGCCGTCGTCCCGAAAGGCGTATAATTATTTGTTAACCATCGTAGATGCATTTTGCAAGCTTACGTGGATATTTCCAGTAAAATCTACGAATGCTGAGGAAGTAATGAAGAAGATGGAAACAATTGAAATCAACTTTGGTAACCCGCGGAGAATCATAGCTGACAGAGGAGGGGCATTCGTATCAAAAATGTTTGCAGACTATTGCAGCTCCCGTAATATTGATTTGCATTTGGTAACCACGGGCGTACCGCGCAGTAATGGTCAGGTGGAGAGAAGACATGGTGTGATAGTACCCGCCTTGACCAAATTATCTATCGATTCGCCAGGAGAATGGTGGAAACACGTGGGTCGTTTGCAGCGTTACCTCAACAGTACGTTTAACCGGAGTATTTATTTAATGATCGGAGTTGAAAATGAAAAATGCCGAAGATGCAGAACTCGAGGAAATCGTAAATGTTGAATATAACAAGTTAATCATCGACGAACGCAACAACTTGCGTGTGGAAGCAAGAGCACAGATCAGTAAAATCCAAGAAGAAAATCGTCGACAGTATAACCTTCGCAGACGAGAAGCAGTTGGTTTCAGTATTGGCGATTTAGTAGCGTTAAAAAGAACACAGTTTGGAGCAGGACAAAAAATCAAACCAAAGTATAATGGCCCAATGCGTATTATAGAAGTGTGCGGCAATGATAGGTATAAGTTGGCCAAACTTGACGGTGCTGGCGATATCGTTGGCTATACGACAGCTGCTGAAGATTTATTGAAGAAATGGCCATCCGAGGTCGTATGGGATGCAGGAATGGCCGTGTGGAAATGAAGTATAATGAAATCAAATGAAATGAAATGAAATGTAAATGTTAAATTTGGCAACAGCCATTCGTATAAATAAACATGAGTTAGTTTTTCGTTAGCCACCAAGCGATACAGACGTATTATCATTTTTCATATAAGCTTACATATATATATATATATATATATATATATATATATATATATATATATATATATATATATATATATATATTTATTTATTTATTTATTTATTTATATTTATATTTATATATATATATATATATATATATATATATATTTATATTTATATATATATATATATATATATATATATATATATATATATATATGTATATATATATATATATATATTTATATATATATATATATATATATATATATATATATATATATATATATATATATATATATATATATATATATATAAAATATATATAAAATTAAATTTCAACGAAAACCTGGAAAGACTTGAACTCTTACATTATAAAACTACTTACCATTTGATATATGACATAATATTTTGGATTTTATTTGCGATTGCAGTCATCAGAGCATGCATTTTCATTTATAGGAAAATAATAAAAGGTAAATTCAAAATTGTGGCATCAATAAGTAATGAAATTATCCCGAAAATAGCGAATCCCAGGGGTATCTCGCATCTAAGCGAGGAGGAGTGGCGTCAGAGCCACTGCACTTGTGCATCCCAAGATGCCACCCAAGTACATAATATAAATAAAGTATTTAATTTAAATTCGCACGAACGAATTCATGGGAATGTTGAGATAAGATTTTAATTAAATCCCATGCATCCGTTCGATTATTGATGTTTGGTCTACATTGGTTCCTTTCAGCAGATAAGCAACGTTCCCTTTGTATGAAGAAGTGTAATGGGAACGAATCATATCATTGTCATGTTAGTCTTAAGTTAATATTCAAAGAATAAAGTTGATCCTTTCAAAAGTTAAACTTTGTGTTTTAATGTTTTTTTTGGACAACGAATTAGGATCTCACATAAGTGGCGTAGTCGGTACGCGGACTTAAAGAAACGGAAATTTTTTCGCGATTTTTCCAAAAAGTGGATACCGAAAAAGAAAGTTTCGATACGCGTCAGTTATTAGTAGTGCCGTAGAAATCGTCCGGAATATTACCGCCGAAGTCGCACGGACTTAACTGAAAGTGATAGTGAAAGTGAATTTTTAACGAATTGAGCTTAAATCAATAACGTAAAAAAATCGAGTGCAAGTTACTTCTCTGGAGGTTTCGACAGAGGATAACTTTTAAAGCAAAATAAAATAATAACTTGAGAAGCCTGCACAACTCAGATGCAAAAAAATCGGTAGCGTATCCCCTTTAATAACTAACCGAGTGAAATAAAGTAATTTCGAAAATAAATAATTAAATACAAAAATCATATTACTGGAGTATCAAACAGTGAAACTAAAATCAGAAGTGCTAATTGGAAATTAGAAGTGATATTTAACTTTTATAAATAAAACGTCAAGATGGAAGCAATCCGCCAACAATTAAACAACATGAATCCACCTGTATAACAAGCAAACCCGAATGCCACAGCTGATACAACAGCTCGAGTGATGTCCACAGTTAGACCCTTTACCGGAGACGAAGATATTACAACGTTTGTCAGACAAGTCGACCTCGTATACGATGCAATTCAAAACCAGCAAGACCGAAGTTTTGTAGAAAGTTTCTACATTTTTCCAAAAATATGTGGATATACAGCGGAAATCGTTGGAAACATACCCATCAACCAAAGGAATTGGACACTGGCGAAGGAGCTTCTCCTGAAAGTTTTCACAACCCAGGAATCGTATGAGCGGCTGACTGAGAAAGCATCACGAGCTTCATCTAATAGACCTGTAAGTGACGTTTATCATTATCTTTTAAAATTACAAAATGATATGCTTAAAAAATGTATTTCTGAACAAAATAATGTATATAATGAAAATTCAATACCTGAAATTATAAATAATATATTTAAACAAAAAAATCCCTAAAATATGTCAGTGGCACTTTTCAACACAGAAGCCACAAACCTCACGGAGTCGTATTTGTACCTTTTGCGGCAAAATATGGTGAATAACCCTCGATACGACAATGTGAGTAGAAACAATAATGGCCATAAAAGAAACAAAAATGATAATCGCGCAAACCCTAATAATGCGCATTTTTTCCAAAACGTGAACCCTCAAAACCAGAGCCCCCTACACAATAATTTCCAACCGAATAGAAGATATAATGAAGAGTATTCTGGCATTTCTAATCAACAAAACTATAATAGAAATTTAGCTAATAATAGAATTAACAGGAATATTGACATAAATAATAATAATGCTAATAATAACAACAATAATAATAGAAATGATGACAGATCTAACAATTTCAGAAGATATGAACCGATGAAGTTAATAACACCGAAGAAAATAATACGAGTAGGAGACAAATTCAAGACTTAGAAAATGATTATATTCAAAACGTTAACCAGATGTCTGCAAACCAGGGTTTTTGCGAAGACCTACTTCCAGAAACTTACCCTTAGTAGATATCACCATCGAAAATGAAGTGGTGAGAACTTTAATTGATACCGGAAGTACGATTTCCTTTATCGATTCAAATAAATTATCTCACCTGAAAAGAAAACCTTTAAGGGAACCCTGCCAGATAAACACTATATCAGGCCATGTAAAACTACATAATGAAATTATAAGCCACCTTCCCCTTGAATTTCAGCATCCAAAATTTAAAACATATATGACTCGGAAAGAAGCCAATTTAAAAAACAAGGATTATGAAGCTATTTTGGGTAACAACATTTTAGAACCACTGGGTATACCCATTAATATGGGACACAAATTCATACTTGTGGGTGAAAAGAAGATCTCATTTATATTCCCATGTCTATTAGGTAACGAGTTAACCCAATTGGAAGAAAGTGAAACCATTTCAGTAAATTTGGACCATTTAAACAATGAAGAAAAATCTAAATTAACGAAAGTTTTGAATAAATTTCAGGATCTATTTTATAAAGAAGGAGATATTCTCCAACCTATAAACAAA
Source organism: Odontomyia ornata (assembly GCA_963969285.1). Classification (NCBI taxonomy): domain Eukaryota; kingdom Metazoa; phylum Arthropoda; class Insecta; order Diptera; family Stratiomyidae; genus Odontomyia; species Odontomyia ornata. Next base: position 167,623,573 of record OZ017739.1, on the reverse strand, counting down.
GTTGTACATAAAATTTACACGAAAGATGATAAACCTCTTTTTTCTAGAATTTATCAGTATCCAGACGTTCACGAAAAGGAAGTAGAATGTCAAATTAAGCAAATGCTGGCGAATCCGGAAATATAAATCACCCTATAACTCTCCTCTTTGGATCGTACCCAAAAAAAAAGAAAACTCAGGGGCAAAGAAGTGGAGGATTGTAATAAATTAGAGAAAACTAAATGAAAACACAATTGAAGACAAGTTTCCGAATATTGAAAATATTCTTAGTAAGCTTGGCGAAGCACAATATTTTAACATTGGACCTTGCAAAAGGATTCCATCAAATTCCCGTTGCTGAGAACGATAGAGCTAAAACAGCAGTTTCAACCCCTTATGGTCATTATGAACTCAATCAAATGCCTTTTGGTCTTAAAAATGCGCCAGCTTCTTTCCAAAGAATGATGAACGAAGTTCTAGACAACCTCATCAACAAAGTCTGCATAGTCTACCTTGACGATATACTTATATTCTCTTCATCCCTAGAAGAATATATTACAAATCTCACAAAAGTCCTAAACAGATTAAAGGAGAATGGCTTGAAATTACAAACTGATAAATGCAATTTTCTCAGAAAAGAATCAGAATTTTTTGGTCATTTGCTTACAGATAATGGTATTAAACCTAACCCAAAACTTATCAAGAAAACATTAGAAGTAGAAATTCCAAGAACACAAAGGAAAATTAAGTCATTTTTGGGAATTACAGGGTACTATCGGAAGTTTATTAAGGATAACGGAAAAATGGCCCTACCTTTCACTAAATGTTTGAAAAAGGGCGCAAAAATTGACATTGATGATTCCGAATATAGAAACGTGTTTGAAGCATTGAAAAAGTCCTTGATTAACCCACCTGTTCTCAAGTACGCAGAAATGGACAAGGAATTTGAAGTCATAACGAACGCATCAAACTACGCAGTTGGAGCAGTTCTTTCACTGAATGGACATCCTATATGGTACGCTAGCAATACACTAAACGAGCACGAGAAAAATTACGCAACCGTAGAGAAGGAGCTTCTTGCAATTGTCTGGCGTACTAAGAAATTTAGGAGGTATATTTATGGAAAGGAATTCACGCTAAATACGGACCATGAGCTTTTGAAATGGCTATAAGTCAAATATAAAGGGAAGGACACAAGCCCAAGACTACAACGATGGCTAATTGAACTCGGAGAGTACAACATCAAAATCAAATACATAAAAGGAAAAGATAACATACCCGCCGATTTTTTGTCAAGGCTTGTAAAGAATGAAGAAATGAATCCACTCAACAACGAGATTGAGGACAATCGAATGGAAAATGAAAGTCTAGCACCAACAATACATACACAAGCGGAAAACTTAAACGATCATTTTGAGATTCACGACTCAATTATCAATGGGTTAAATAATCAAATTCTTTTAACAAATAGAACAGATATAACAAAACCATTATCTAAAAAGTGACGGCTAATCATTAATGAAAGCGAAATAACAGGCGACGAATCAACTCTTTTGGGAAAGTTGAAGCAATTTATTAGACCAAAAAAGATTGATATCTATTTAGATTTGGATGATCATTTATATAATAAACTACATCAATTAACATCAAATTCATTAGATGTGCCTATTTGGCCAAGGACATGAAGGATATCGAAGAAACTGTTAAAAATATAAAGCAATACCATATAAAAGAAACCGGACACGCTGGAATAAATGAGAATTATAATGGCCTCAGAAAGCAAAAATGTTTTCCAAATTTAAAGGAAATCATTAATAAATTAATTAACACCTGCGAAATTTGCACTAAAGCCAAATACGACAGAAATCCAATAAAAGAGAAATTTAAAGATGCAGAAACCCCGTTAGACAGGAGAAATTGTGCATATGGATATTGTGGTAATCAAAGGAAATAAATTTTGCACCTGCATAGATAAATTTTTGAAGTACGCCACAATACTTGATTTGAAGTCGACGGATGACTTTGGCCTGAAAGATGCTTTGGCAAATTATTTTGCGATTCAAGGAAAGCCTAAAAGGATCGTTGTGGACAATCAATTGAACAGATTTTTGATAAGGCAAACAATTGTAGAAAAGGAAATCGAAATTCATTATACGACACCTAACGCACATACAGGAAATGGGGATGTCGAAGGGCTACACAGCACCCTCAAAGAAAAATTGCAAACAATGCATGATATAACTGAAAATACTCTTATTGAAAAAGCGTCCGAAGCAATGGAATTTTATAATAGGTAAGTCCACTCTACAACAAAAGAAAGACCAATAGACATCCTTAGGGGAAAAGTGAATAAAGAAATTGTTTTCAAAATAATGAAACAAACTAAAGAACAAATCATCGATAAGCGAAATGAAACTAGAGAGTATTATGAAGAAACTAGAGATACGGGATTCATTAAAGATTTTAAAGCAAACAGGGACAAAATCCATCCTAAATATAAGAAAGCACCACTAACAGGAGTAGACCAAACAACCCTAAAACGACCTTTCTTTTCAGAAATGGCTACCGATCAAAGTATTAATCAAAATCCTGATACTCACCCTAATAATCAACCTTCCACTTCACGTCAAAGCGAGCCTCTCGATCGAGGAAATTAAAGAAGAAACCGGATTCACGGAAGTCACTCTCAAACAAATTAAAATCCCTATTAATCATAACATGATATTGCATTCCACAAATATAGAAAAATTAGAGACTACCCTCGATATGATCGAAAATAATGTAAAATTAGCAGCAGAAAAAATTATAATTGAAAGCCCAGCGAAATCAACGAAATTTAATTGCAAAAGAAGACTATCAAAAACCAGTACATTTTTAAGAGTTCCCTTAATTCTACGAAAAACTTTACTTAATCATGAATGTAGTAATTCAACTATGGTAGATATTATAAACAATGAAAGTACTTACTCATTGCAAACTTACTTTTACGCAAAATATCGGAACATTTTAACTGATGAGGAAGATTTAAATAAAACAGACATTAATACACTTTTAGTAGAACCTATTGTAACAAAATACCAGCTTAATGCTCAAATAATGGCTATTAGATACAAAATTTCTACATTAATACCCCATAGAGGTAAAAGAGGACTATTTAACTTTGTTGGAAAAGCCTACAAATATTTGTTTGGCACTTCAGACTCTGACGATAAAGAAGAAATTGAAACATATTTTAACGAAATTCAGGGTAACCTAAATAATGTAATTAATCAGCTTAATAACCAAATTAAAATAAACCAACACTTTAATAAATCGATTGAAACACTTCAAATTGCAATTAACGAAAATCAAAAGAAAATAGCTAACTGGACAGAGGAAATAGAATCTGAAATTAAGAAAACTAGAGCGGAAATTACGCATATTGGACTAATTACTCAATTAAACGTTTTGCAGGATCATATCCTGCACATCCAAAATAATATAGCCTGAGCAAGATTAGGAATTATGGTTGATAATGTACTTACAAATGAAGAAATTAAAGAATATTCTATCGACTTCTATAAATTATCCCAAATAAAACTCGGTTTGGCAACATTCAATAATAATAATATCATACTTATTATCAAAATCCCAAATAATACAGTAACTACTAACCTTATACTATTCTACCCAATCCCCAATAGTAATCATGTGGAATTATTAGAGGAAAACCGTAAATTGGTCAAATTTGATAATAAAACGTACAAATATGACTCTTAATCTGGAACTAAAATCAACGCAAAGATTCTATTATTGTAACATTTCAAAATCTTGTAAATTCATAGTAAACAAAGAAGAAAATATACAACAAATCGATGATGGACTTATAATTGTTAAAAATTGTAATAATTGTACCTTAATGTCTACATGTGATGAAAGAAAAATCATACTAAATAGAAACTACTTAATAAATTTCAATAACTGTAAAATAAATATAAGAGATATGAAATTTTCTAGTATAAAAAGAGAATTTGTACAACGAGTAATAATCCCCAAAATTAATATGGAACCAATTAAAGTAAATAAATTAACTTTTGATGATGTAAAATTAAATTTCACCGAAAAACTGGAAAGACGAACTCTTTCTTACATTATAAAACTACTTACCATTTGATATATGACATAATATTTTGGATTTTATTTGCAATCGCAGTCATCATAGCGTGCATTTTCATTTATAGGGAAATAATAAAAAGTAAATTCAAAGTTTTGGCATCAATAAGTAATGAATCTAAGCGGGGACGAGTGACGTCAGAGCCACTGCACTTGTGCATCCCAAGATGCCACCCAAGTACATAATATAAACTGTAATGAATTTCGAAATGTCCGTGTAGGACACGGGTGCCGATGGTCTGGCACAAGTGTCAGCGAGCTAAAACAACACCGAGCTCAGCTAACTAGCTTTGCTTAACGACCGCGTACGCGTGCTTGACGACTAGCATTTGCGGGATCATATGAGGCGGGTTCTTGTCGAGCCACGAAGCTACACTACAAAATACTTATCACGCGTACTCTACTCTACAAGACGCATCGATCAATTTTTATTGTCTTTAGAAAAGTTCTATTAGGTGTCAATTAATCTACTCTACAGAAATTCAATATTGTTTTGCCTCGTTAAAGTTAGCGGACACAGAGGCTTGAGACAAACGCAAACATTACACAAAAAGCAACCGTTGCTTTCACAGAAGAAGGTCGTTGCATTACAAGGGGAATGTCAAACCTAAAGATGTTAAAGTGGCTGAAGTGAACCACTCATCTCTGCCTAAAGGGTGGAAACTTGACGGATGCAGTTTACTTTACACTAGTAAAACAACAAACTAAGCAGTTTCGACGGGGTGACCACCTTTTCTCTTCAGGAGCAGCCACTCCTGATCACCACGGGGCTGCTCGACTGCTTATGTTTATTACAAAACAAAGTATTTAATTAAAATTCGCACGAATTAATTCATGGGAACGTTAAACTTCGTGTTCTAATTCTTTTTGGACAACGACTTAGGATCTCACATAAGTTATATATTGTTACATGTACAAATAATTCTGCGAGCTACTGTCGCAATTGTTTTCACAACAATTAAGAACATCAACAAAATGAATCTACTCGAATCTACGAGAACCCACCAAGCATCAACATCTGAAAGTGAGTCACTGCTCCATTCATTCACGAAAGTTCCCGCTAATTCGCCAATGTACGAGAACTGGGTTGAATGACTACAGACCCTATATAAAGGCGAGCTGAATGAATGGGGGGATCATTCATTCGACCGCGATAAGAACTGCGATAGTGTGTGGGAAGCGATATTGTTCGAGTAATAGAAAAGTGATTTTCGTAATAGTGAAGTGATTTAGAAGACAATTGCGATAAGAAATTTATGGACAAGTGTTAGATTTTTAATAGTGAAAATTCAAATTAGTGAAAGCGTTAAACTGATTATTGTGCATTTTTGTAATTAAATAAACTCTTTTAACTTAAATTAAAAGACATTGCGTTTTCACTTACCCGGGACATTAAAATTATTGGCCGCGAACCGAAAACACGTGACGTTGGTGTCGAGAAGTGAGAAAGAAAATTTTGAAAGTGAAAAACGTTTAAACATAAAAACAAAAAAAAATGCACAATAGTGAAAACTGGTGGAAAAATAAATAAAAGCCGAAATAATAAAAATTAATAATAACCACGAAGCTAACATTTCAAATTAAATGAATTTACCATGGCGGAGCATAAGGGAGACGAAGAAACGCCAAAATCAAAGGAACCAGAAGATGCGCTGATGCAAATGTTGATGCTGATGCAGCAAGAGCAGCGACAACACTCATCCAATTTAACTGCGAAGGTCAATGAACAGTCGTCCAATTTAACTACGAAGCTAAATGAACAATCAGCGAAGCTGGATCAACAAGCGATCGGAATCAAGGCAGATTTTCAAAAACAGTCCACCGAAATAAAAGCGGAGCTCGGCAGTCTGAACAAACAAATAAAAGGCGTCGAGGAAAAAGTTGACCAGGTCGAGGAGAAGGTTTACCAGGTCAAGGAAAAGGTCAGCCAGGTCGAACAGAGAATGAACCATGAGATGGAAAAAGTGAAAAAGGAATTAGAAGCAGCAAAGGCAGTAGTAACCACCCCACCAGCCCCGCTTGTAACCGCAGCGCAAAGCACATCCAGAAATGTGCAAGCGCCAATATTCGATGGGCACACGGTCTGGAGTATTTACAAAATCCAGTTTGAAGCCGCCGCCAGGATAAATCAATGGAATGCGCAGGAACGAGCAACTGCATTAATTCTTGCTCTAAGAGGCCCAGCTGCCGAGCTTTTGCAGACTATCCCCGTTGATTTACACTCAAACCCGGCTACTATATTGAATGCGCTCGACATGCGTTATGGAGGTGCCCATCTGAAGCAAATTTATCGGGCACAGCTACGGAATCGGATGCAGAAGTCTGGCGAAACCTTGCAGCAGCTAGCCCAAGACATTGAGCGACTGGCACTTTTGGCTTACCCAGCGTACGACCCAGAACATCGAGATGACGCAGCAACAGAAGCATTCATCAGCGCCTTAGAAGACCAGGAATTGCAACAAGCTGTGCGTTTAGCTCAAAAGCAAACGGTCAAGGATACGTTGGCCTATAGCCTGAACTTTGAGGCAGTGAAAAATGTGACTCGTACCACTGCCCGGGTTCGCAAGGTAGTGGCAGACGAGTGCAGGTGTGAGCGCGTGGAAAATGAGCGAGAGCCGCAAGTAAATGGTGCGCCTAGATGCTGGGATTGCGGTGAGAAGGGGCACTTGCAAAGAGACTGCAAGAAGCGAAGAAAACGGAGCTATTGTCCAGAATGGTGGAGATCCAGACCGTGTCAGGAGGCTAGAATAGAACCCCATCAAACTGAAAGGGCCAACTTCATGTGCCAGACGTCGGCTAGGAGGATCGACATCCCCAGCACCCCCATCACCGTGCAAGGCAACATCGTGGAGAAGCTGACAGATGCCTTCCTGGTCAAGTTGATGAAGAACATTGCACTATAACAAACGACACTAGCGCAACCCGATCGACGATCCGACCAGACCTAGTGAGGCCCCAACTACTTCACAAGAGCAGAGTTCATGGAAATGCTGACGTCGTATCTCGTCATCCATGTCCAGCTAACTGCAAGCATTGCCGGTGGATTGAGGAAAAGGAGCCGCCCGTTGATCTGCAAGTGATAACGGAGGACATTCGAAAAGCCCAGTTAGCCGATGAAGATATCGGACCATTGCTCGTATTGAAGAAGACAACTGGGCAACCTGAGTGGAAGGACGTTTCAACGCATGGCGCAACCCTGAAAAGCTATTGGGCACAATGGAACTCCCTTCAGGTGGAGGGTGGCGTACTCAAGCGAAAATGGGAAACGGCGAATGGCACCTCGTATAGGATGCAAACTATACTTCCCAAAAGCCGTCTCCACGATGTGGTTAAGGAAATGCACGAAGGATCCTCGGGAGGCCTCCTTGGTGTTAACAAGACCTTAGCGAAATTGCGGGAAAGGTTTTACTGGCTCCACGCTCGAGAAGACGTAGAGGACTGGTGCCGTAGATGCACGATTTGCGCTTCCGTCAAAGGTCCAAAGCGACGACTGAGAGGTCAAATGCAAACATATAACGTGGGGGTACCATTTGGAAGGATTGCTGTTGACATCGCAGGACCCTTTCCTGAATCTGAATGGGGAAATCGATACACGCTGGTTGTAGCCGATTATTTCAGCAAGTGGCCCGAGGTCTACCCCATTCCCAACCAGGAAGTAACTACTGTAGCCGAACAGCTAGTATTAAATTAGGTCAGTAGGTACGGTGTACCTTGCGAACTACATTCGGATCAAGGCCGAAAGTTTGAGTCACTAGCTTTTAGCGACATGTGCGAGCTGCTGGGAATACGGAAAACGAGGACAACACCGCTGCATCCCCAATCCGATGGAATGGTCGAGCGTTTCAACGGCACTCTCAATAAACACCTTGCCAAAATGGTTGACGAGCACCAAAGGGACTGGGACCGACACATTCCACTATTTTTGATGGCGTACAGAGCTGCCAAACATGCATCGACGGGCCAAGCCCCAGCCAAAGCCATTTTCGGAAAGACTATTCGTCTGCCAGGTGATATAAAGTTCGGAACACCCCCCGAGAAACCCCAAACCATCGGAACACCCCCCGAGAAACCTCAACACCTCGAATCGGCTACTGACCGCATGAAGACTAGGTATGATCTAAAGGCTAATTCTACTGGCTTCCAGCAAGGTGACTTGGTGTGGCTATATAACCCGCAACGGCGAAAGGGTAGGTCTCCAAAGTTGCAACATAATTGGGAGGGACCATACCGAGTTACAAAAGCGAATCAACGACGTCGTATACCGAATACAGGAACATCGTAAGCCGAGAGCCAAAATGAAAATCGTGTATCTGGACCGTCTTGCCCCATGTTACACCCAGGGAGAATTGACTACAAATAGTGACACATCTTTTCGGGGCGAAAAGAACTGAGTTGGGGCAGTGTTACATGTACAAATAATTCTTCGAGCTACTGTCGCAATTGTTTTCACAACAATTAAGAACATCAACAAAATGAATCTACTCGAATCCACGAGAACCCACCAAGCATCAACATCTGAAAGTGAGTCACTGCTCCATTCATGCTGGAATGTTCCCGCTAATTCGCCAATGTACGAGAACTGGGTTGAATGACTACAGACCCTATATAAAGGCGAGCTGGATGAATGGGGGGGATCATTCATTCGACCGCGATAAGAACTGCGATAGTGTGTGGGAAGCGATATTGTTCGAGTAATAGAAAAGTGATTTTCGTAATAGTGAAGTGATTTAGAAGACAATTGCGATAAGAAATTTATGGACAAGTGTTAGATTTTTAATAGTGAAAATTCAAATTAATGAAAGCGTTAAACTGATTATTGTGCATTTTTGTAATTAAATAAACTCTTTTAACTAAAATTAAAAGACATTGCGTTTTCACTTACCCGGAACATTAAAATTATTGGCCGCGAACCGAAAACACGCGACAATATATATATATATATATATATATATATATATATATATATATATATATATATATATATATATATATATATATATATATATATATATATATACAGAGTCCGATTACTTTTGTCCACTTGATGCAATGTGAATTTGAATTAGTTTTTAATTTTCCTGTGAAATTCTTTTTATTTCTGTTTTATTTTTTTGTGCAATTAATTGAGAATACAAGTGACTTTTATATAAGGGAAAAATTTTTATTTCATTTCAAAGCTTATGCTCGTAAAAGTATTTTATTGCTTGTTTCTTGTATTGTCCGATCACTTTTGGCCATCTCTGTATATATATATATATATATATATATATATATATATATATATATATAGCATTTTCAGTTGGGACCGGATTGTGGCAATTTGTGGTGATGCCGTTTGGGCTTTGCATTGCTCCAGCCACTTACGAACGCCTGATGGAATACGTGCTACGTGGCCTAACCTGGAAAACCTGCTTGGTGTACCTAGATGACATCATTGTTATCGGGAGAACATTCGAAGAGCATGTGCGGAACTTAGAAGAGTTTTTCTCCAGATTCCGACTGGCGAATTTGAAACTTAGTCCCGACAAGTGCACTCTTATCGCAGCTGAAGTAAAATTCCTGGGACACGTCGTATCAGCAGAGGGGGTCAAAACAGACCCTGAGAAAACTGAAGCCGTGAAAAACTGGCCAACACCAAACAACAAGCGCCAACTACGAAGTTTTCTGGGCCTGGCAACCTACTATCGAAGATTCGTCAAAGACTTTGGCAAAATAGCTTAGTGTCTCCATCAGCTAACCGAGGAAAATCGTCCGTATGTCTGGAATGAACAATGCCAGGTAGCCTTTGAGACCTTGAAGGAGAAGCTGTGTGAATCACCCGTGCTGGCATATCCGAAACCCGGAAAAATGCTTGTAGTTGACACCGATGCGAGCAACGGCGGTATTGGAGCTGTACTCTCCCAGCAGATCAATGGCGAAGAAAGAGTCCTCTCGTATTACAGTCGAGTTCTCTTAAAAAGTGAGAACAACTACTGCGTGACCAGGAAGGAGCTATTGGCCATAATAGAGGCCACCAAGCAGTTCCACAAGTACCTATATGGCCAGAAATTTGTTCTTCGAACGGACCATGCATCGCTGAGATGGCTGCTTAACTTCAAAAACCACGAGGGATAAGTTGCAAAATGGATCGAAAGATTACAATCATACGACTACGAATTTGTTCATCGAAAGAGCGGAGTTCATGGAAATGCTGACGCCCTATCTCGTCGTCCATGTCCAGCTAACTGCAAGCATTGCCGACGGATTGAGGAAAAGGAGCCGCCCGTTGATCTGCGATTGATAACCGCCGAATTCGATGAAGGTTGGTCATCGGAGGAGATTCGAAAAGCCCACTTAGCCGATGAAGACATCGGACCATTGCTCGTATGGAAGGAGACAACTGGGCGACCTGAGTGGGAAGACGTTTCAATGCATGGTGCAACCCTGAAGAGATATTGGGCACAATGGAACTGCCTTCAGGTAGAGAGTGTCGTACTCAAGCGGCAATGGGAAACGGCGGATGGCAGCTCCTATAGGATGCAAACTATACTACCCAAAAGCCGAATCCACGATGTGGTTAAGGAGATGCACGAAGGATCTTCGGGAGGCCACCTTGGTGTTAACAAGACCTAAGCGAAATTGCGGGAAAGGTTTTACTGGCTCCACGCTCGAGAAGACGTAGAGGACTGGTGCCGTCGATGCACGATTTGCGCTTCCGTCAAAGGTCCAAAGCGACGACTGAGAGGTCAAATGCAAACCTATCACGTGGGCGTGCTATTTGAAAGGATTGCTGTTGACATCGCAGGACCCTTCCCTGAACCCGAATGGGAAAATCGATACACGCTGGTTGTGGCCGATTATTTCAGCAAGTGGCCCTAGGTCTACCCCATTCCCAACCAGGAAGCAACTACTGTAGCCGAACAGCTAGTATTAAATTGGGTCAGTAGGTACGGCGTACCTTGCGAACTACATTCGGAATAAGGCCGAAAGTTTGAGTCACTAGTTTTTAGCGAAATGTGCGAGCTGCTAGGAATACGGAAAACGAGGACAACACCACTGCATCCCCAATCCGATCGAATGGTCGAACGTTTCAACGGCACGCTCAATAAACGCCTCGCCAAGATGGTTGCCGAGAACCAAAGGGACTGGGACCGACATATCCCACTATTTTTGATGGCGTACAGAGCTGTCAAACATGCATCGACGGCCCAAGCCCCAGCCAAAGCCATTTTCGGAAAGACTATTCGTCTGCCAGGTGATATAAAGTTCGGAACACCCCCGGAGAAACCCCAAACGATCTCGGAGTACGCAAGTGAGCTAAGGCAACGGTTGAACCAGATATAGGGTGTCTAGTCATTCAACTCAGTTCTCGTTCATTGGTGAATTAGCGGGAACATTCCAGCATGAATGAATGGAGCAGTGACTCACTTTCAGATGTTGTTCATGCTTGTTGGGTTCTTGTGGGTTCGAGTAAATTCGTTTTGTTGATGTTCTCAATTGTTGTGAAAACAATTGCGACAGTAGCTCGAAGAATTATTTGTACATGCAACACTGCCCCCACCTCAGTTCTTTTCGCCCCGAAAAGATGTGTCGCCATTTGTAGTCAATTCTCCCTGGGTGTAACATGGGGCAAGACGGTCCAGATGCACGATTTTCATTTTGGCTCTCGGCTTATGGTGTTCCTGTATGCGATATACGACGTCGTTGATCCGCTTTGTGACCCGGTATGGTCCCTCCCAATTATGTTGCAACTTTGGAGACCTACCCTGTCGCCGTTGCGGGTTATATAGTCACACCAAGTCATCTTGCTGGAAGCCAGTAGAATTAGCCTTTAGATCATACCTGGTCTTCATGCGGTCAGTAGCCGATTCGAGGTGTTTTCGCACTGTCCGATGTATCTGGTTCAACCGTTGTCTTAGCTCACTTGCGTACTCCGAGATGGTTTGGGGTTTCTCGGGGGGTGTTCCGAACTTTATATCAGCTGGCAGACGAATAGTCTTTCCAAAAATGACTTTGGCTGGGGCTTGGCCCGTCGATGCATGTTCGTCAGCTCTGTACGCCCTCAAAAATAGTGGGATATGTCGGTCCCAGTCCCTTTGGTTCTCGTCATCAATTTTGGCCAGGTGTTTATTGAGAGTGCCGTTGAAACGCTCGACCATTCCATCGGATTGGGGATGCAGCGGTGTTGTCCTCGTTTTCCGTATACGGAGCAGCTCGCACATTTCGCCAAAAACTAGTGACTCAAAGTTTCGGCCTTGATCTGAATGTAGTTCGCAAGGTACGCCGTACCTACTGACCCAATTTAACACTAGCTGTTCGGCTACAGTAGTTGCTTCCTGGTTGGGAATGGGGTAGACCTCGGGCCACTTGCTGAAATAATAGGCTACAACCAGCGTGTATCGATTTCCCTATTCGGATTCAGGAAAGGGTCCTGCGATGATTAACGTCGTTAAGCTGCCTATAGTCGACACAAAAACGAGTGCTTCCATCCTTTTTCTTTACTAGAACTACATGCGCGGCCCATGGACTGACAGAAGGTTCAATAACGCCTTGTTTTTCCATGTCCGAGATCAGCGCGCTCACTTCTCCTTGTTTGGCTATAGGGAGACGTCTCGGTGCTTGTCGAATCGGCTTGGCACCCTGTGTATCTATGACGTGAGTTACCATACTCGTTCGGCCTTGGTCATCCGGGCTTGTTGAGAACATGTCACTGTACTTGGTGCTGCACTGGCAATTTGACCTGCTTCAATATTGCAGACGTGGATTCCCGGGCTTTGTCTGTGTCTTGCCTCCTTTTCCAATGATGGTCGTGAGTAGCTTCCAAAGAGGTGATGGTGGAAACAGGCTGGCAGCTGCCAATGACTTCTCCCGCTCTGATGCTCGTGGTTGAGTCTGCGGTGTTAAGGACTCTAACCGGCACGTATCCGTTCCTTAAAGATCTTACAAGGCTTCGTCCTACAATCAAACTGCGCAATGCGGACGTCTTCGTTGGCTCTATCAGATAAGATCGCTGGTCTCCAGAATCACTATCAAGCTTGGCCCATACAATGCTTTCGGAAGAATACGGTACATCAGTGTCAGTACATACCACTACATCCATCTTGGGAGTTTGGACGCTGGGATCCTCCATCAGTACTTCTACATTCTGCCATTTCAATACACGTTTGCCCATATCCAACGTGATTCCATGTGGTCGCAGAAAATCCATTCCGAGAATGCAGTCATCCATAATGTTCGCGACCAGAAAATTATGTCGGAACGCAAGGTCTCCCAACTGTATCTGGAGGTTGACCTCTCCATGAACAGGTGCAGTTTCTCCCGTAGCTGTCCGTAGTGAGAAAATTCTGCCCTTGTGAAGTTGTTGCTGTCTAACTAGGTCTGGTCGGATAATCGATCGGGTTGCACCAGTGTCGATCGTCATGGTGCAGTGTTCTCCGTCAACTTGACCCGGAAGGCATAAGTCCGCTTCTCCACGATGTAGTCTTGATACGGTGATGGGGGTGCCTGATGGAATACGTGCTACGTGGCCTAACCTGGAAAACCTGCTTGGTGTACCTAGATGACATCATTGTTATCGGGAGAACATTCGAAGAGCATGTGCGGAACTTAGAAGAGTTTTTCTCCAGATTCCGACTGGCGAATTTGAAACTTAGTCCCGACAAGTGCACTCTTATCGCAGCTGAAGTAAAATTCCTGGGACACGTCGTATCAGCAGAGGGGGTCAAAACAGACCCTGAGAAAACTGAAGCCGTGAAAAGCTGGCCAACACCAAACAACAAAAACCACGAGGGATAAGTTGCAAAATGGATCGAAAGATTACAATCATACGACTACGAATTTGTTCATCGAAAGAGCGGAGTTCATGGAAATGCTGACGCCCTATCTCGTCGTCCATGTCCAGCTAACTGCAAGCATTGCCGACGGATTGAGGAAAAGGAGCCGCCCGTTGATCTGCGATTGATAACCGCCGAATTCGATGAAGGTTGGTCATCGGAGGAGATTCGAAAAGCCCACTTAGCCGATGAAGACATCGGACCATTGCTCGTATGGAAGGAGACAACTGGGCGACCTGAGTGGGAAGACGTTTCAATGCATGGTGCAACCCTGAAGAGATATTGGGCACAATGGAACTGCCTTCAGGTAGAGAGTGTCGTACTCAAGCGGCAATGGGAAACGGCGGATGGCAGCTCCTATAGGATGCAAACTATACTACCCAAAAGCCGAATCCACGATGTGGTTAAGGAGATGCACGAAGGATCTTCGGGAGGCCACCTTGGTGTTAACAAGACCTAAGCGAAATTGCGGGAAAGGTTTTACTGGCTCCACGCTCGAGAAGACGTAGAGGACTGGTGCCGTCGATGCACGATTTGCGCTTCCGTCAAAGGTCCAAAGCGACGACTGGGAGGTCAAATGCAAACCTATCACGTGGGGGTACCATTTGGAAGGATTGCTGTTGACATCGCAGGACCCTTCCCTGAACCCGAATGGGAAAATCGATACACGCTGGTTGTGGCCGATTATTTCAGCAAGTGGCCCTAGGTCTACCCCATTCCCAACCAGGAAGCAACTACTGTAGCCGAACAGCTAGTATTAAATTGGGTCAGTAGGTACGGCGTACCTTGCGAACTACATTCGGAATAAGGCCGAAAGTTTGAGTCACTAGTTTTTAGCGAAATGTGCGAGCTGCTAGGAATACGGAAAACGAGGACAACACCACTGCATCCCCAATCCGATCGAATGGTCGAACGTTTCAACGGCACGCTCAATAAACGCCTCGCCAAGATGGTTGCCGAGAACCAAAGGGACTGGGACCGACATATCCCACTATTTTTGATGGCGTACAGAGCTGTCAAACATGCATCGACGGGCCAAGCCCCAGCCAAAGTTATTTTTGGAAAGACTATTCGGCTGCCAGCTGGTATAAAGTTCGGAACACCCCCGAAGAAACCCCAAACGATCTCGGAGTACGCAAGTGAGCTAAGGCAACGGTTGAACCAGATATAGGGTGTCTAGTCATTCAACTCAGTTCTCGTACATTGGTGAATTAGCGGGAACATTCCAGCATGAATGAATGGAGCAGTGACTCACTTTCAGATGTTGTTCATGCTTGTTGGGTTCTTGTGGGTTCGAGTAAATTCGTTTTGTTGATGTTCTCAATTGTTGTGAAAACAATTGCGACAGTAGCTCGAAGAATTATTTGTACATGTAACACTGCCCCCACCTCAGTTATTTTTGCCCCGAAAAGATGTGTGGCCATTTGTAGTCAATTCTCCCTGGGTGTAACATGGGGCAAGACGGTCCAGATGCACGATTTTCATTTTGGCTCTCGGCTTATGGTGTTCCTGTATGCGATATACGACGTCGTTGATTCGCTTTGTGACCCGGTATGGTCCCTCCCAATTATGTTGCAACTTTGGAGACCTACCCTTTCGCCGTTGCGGGTTATATAGTCACACCAAGTCATCTTGCTGGAAGCCAGTAGAATTAGCCTTTAGATCATACCTGGTCTTCATGCGGTTAGTAGCCGATTCGAGGTGTTTTCGCACTGTCCGATGTATCTGGTTCAACCGTTGTCTTAGCTCACTTGCGTACTCCGAGATGGTTTGGGGTTTCTCGGGGGGTGTTCCGAACTTTATATCAGCTGGCAGACGAATAGTCTTTCCAAAAATGACTTTGGCTGGGGCTTGGCCCGTCGATGCATGTTCGTCAGCTCTGTACGCCCTCAAAAATAGTGGGATATGTCGGTCCCAGTCCCTTTGGTTCTCGTCATCAATTTTGGCCAGGCGTTTATTGAGCGTGCCGTTGAAACGTTCGACCATTCGATCGGATTGGGGATGCAGCGGTGTTGTCCTCGTTTTCCGTATTCCTAGCAGCTCGCACATTTCGCTAAAAACTAGTGACTCAAAGTTTCGGCCTTGATCCGAAGGTAGTTCGCAAGGTACGCCGTACCTACTGACCCAATGTAACACTAGCTGTTCGGCTACAGTAGTTACTTCCTGGTTGGGAATGGGGTAGACCTCGGGCCACTTGCTGAAATAATAGGCTACAACCAGCGTGTATCGATTTCCCTATTCGGATTCAGGAAAGGGTCCTGCGATGATTAACGTCGTTAAGCTGCCTATAGTCGACACAAAAACGAGTGCAACCATCCTTTTTCTTTACTAGAACTACATGCGTGGCCCATGGACTGACAGAAGGTTCAATAACGCCTTGTTTTTCCATGTCCGAGATCAGCGCGCTCACTTCTCCTTGTTTGGCTATAGGGAGACGTCTCGGTGCTTGTCGAATCGGCTTGGCACCCTGTGTATCTATGACGTGAGTTACCATACTCGTTCGGCCTTGGTCATCCGGGCTTGTTGAGAACATGTCACTGTACTTGGTGACCAGATCAGAGGCTCGTTTGAATAGCTGCACTGGCAATTTGACCTGCTTCAATATTGCAGACGTGGATTCCCGGGCTTTGTGTGTGTCTTGCCTCCTTTTCCAATGATGGTCGTGGGTAGCTTCCAAAGAGGTGATGGTGGAAACAGGCTGGCAGCTGCCAATGACTTCTCCCGCTCTGATGCTCGTGGTTGAGTCTGCGGTGTTAAGGACTCTAACCGGCACGTATCCGTTCCTTAAAGATCTTACAAGGCTTCGTCCTACAATCAAACTGCGCAATGCGGACGTCTTCGTTGGCTCTATCAGATAAGATCGCTGGTCTCCAGATTCACCATCAAGCTTGGCCCATACAATGCTTTCGGAAGAATACGGTACATCAGTGTCAGTACATACCACTACATCCATCTTGGGAATTTGGACGCTGGGATCCTCCATCAGTACTTCTACATTCTGCCATTTCAATACACGTTTGCCCATATCCAACGTGATTCCATGTGGTCGCAGAAAATCCATTCCGAGAATGCAGTCATCCATAATGTTCGCGACCAGAAAATTATGTCGGAACGCAAGGTCTCCCAACTGTATCTGGAGGTTGACCCCTCCATGAACAGGTGCAGTTTCTCCCGTAGCTGTCCGTAGTGAGAAAATTCTGCCCTTGTGAAGTTGTTGCTGTCTAACTAGGTCTGGTCGGATAATCGATCGGGTTGCACCAGTGTCGATCGTTATGGTGCAGTGTTCTCCGTCAACTTGACCCGGAAGGCATAAGTCCGCTTCTCCACGATGTAGTCTTGATACGGTGATGGGGGTGCCTGATGGAATACGTGCTACGTGGCCTAACCTGGAAAACCTGCTTGGTGTACCTAGATGACATCATTGTTATCGGGAGAACATTCGAAGAGCATGTGCGGAACTTAGAAGAGTTTTTCTCCAGATTCCGACTGGCGAATTTGAAACTTAGTCCCGACAAGTGCACTCTTATCGCAGCTGAAGTAAAATTCCTGGGACACGTCGTATCAGCAGAGGGGGTCAAAACAGACCCTGAGAAAACTGAAGCCGTGAAAAGCTGGCCAACACCAAACAACAAGCGCCAACTACGAAGTTTTCTGGGCCTGGCAACCTACTATCGAAGATTCGTCAAAGACTTTGGCAAAATAGCTTAGTGTCTCCATCAGCTAACCGAGGAAAATCGTCCGTATGTCTGGAATGAACAATGCCAGGTAGCCTTTGAGACCTTGAAGGAGAAGCTGTGTGAATCACCCGTGCTGGCATATCCGAAACCCGGAAAAATGCTTGTAGTTGACACCGATGCGAGCAACGGCGGTATTGGAGCTGTACTCTCCCAGCAGATCAATGGCGAAGAAAGAGTCCTCTCGTATTACAGTCGAGTTCTCTTAAAAAGTGAGAACAACTACTGCGTGACCAGGAAGGAGCTATTGGCTATAATAGAGGCCACCAAGCAGTTCCACAAGTACCTATATGGCCAGAAATTTGTTCTTCGAACGGACCATGCATCGCTGAGACGGCTGCTTAACTTCAAAAACCACGAGGGATAAGTTGCAAAATGGATCGAAAGATTACAATCATACGACTACGAATTTGTTCATCGAAAGAGCGGAGTTCATGGAAATGCTGACGCCCTATCTCGTCGTCCATGTCCAGCTAACTGCAAGCATTGCCGACGGATTGAGGAAAAGGAGCCGCCCGTTGATCTGCGATTGATAACCGCGGAATTCGATGAAGATTGGTCATCGGAGGAGATTCGAAAAGCCCACTTAGCCGATGAAGACATCGGACCATTGCTCGTATGGAAGGAGACAACTGGGCGACCTGAGTGGGAAGACGTTTCAATGCATGGTGCAACCCTGAAGAGATATTGGGCACAATGGAACTGCCTTCAGGCGGCGGATGGCAGCTCCTATAGGATGCAAACTATACTACCCAAAAGCCGAATCCACGATGTGGTTAAGGAGATGTACGAAGGATCTTCGGGAGGCCACCTTGATGTTAACAAGACCTAAGCGAAATTGCGGGAAAGGTTTTACTGGCTCCACGCTCGAGAAGACGTAGAGGACTGGTGCCGTCGATGCACGATTTGCGCTTCCGTCAAAGGTCCAAAGCGACGACTGAGAGGTCAAATGCAAACCTATAACGTGGGGGTACCATTTGGAAGGATTGCTGTTGACATCGCAGGACCCTTCCCTGAACCCGAATGGGAAAATCGATACACGCTGGTTGTGGCCGATTATTTCAGCAAGTGGCCTTAGGTCTACCCCATTCCCAACCAGGAAGCAACTACTGTAGCCGAACAGCTAGTGTTAAATTGGGTCAGTAGGTACGGCGTACCTTGCGAACTACATTCGGAATAAGGCCGAAAGTTTGAGTCACTAGTTTTTAGCGAAATGTGCGAGCTGCTAGGAATACGGAAAACGAGGACAACACCACTGCATCCCCAATCCGATCGAATGGTCGAACGTTTCAACGGCACGCTCAATAAACGCCTCGCCAAGATGGTTGCCGAGAACCAAAGGGACTGGGACCGACATATCCCACTATTTTTGATGGCGTACAGAGCTGTCAAACATGCATCGACGGGCCAAGCCCCAGCCAAAGTCATTTTTGGAAAGACTCTTCGGCTGCCAGCTGGTATAAAGTTCGGAACACCCCCGGAGAAACCCCAAACGATCTCGGAATACGCAAGTGAGCTAAGGCAACGGTTGAACCAGATATAGGGTGTCTAGTCATTCAACTCAGTTCTCGTACATTGGTGAATTAGCGGGAACATTCCAGCATGAATGAATGGAGCAGTGACTCACTTTCAGATGTTGTTCATGCTTGTTGGGTTCTCGTGGGTTCGAGTAAATTCGTTTTGTTGATGTTCTCAATTGTTGTGAAAACAATTGCGACAGTAGCTCGAAGAATTATTTGTACATGTAACACTGCCCCCACCTCAGTTCTTTTCGCCCCGAAAAGATGTGTGGCCATTTGTAGTCAATTCTCCCTGGGTGTAACATGGGGCAAGACGGTCCAGATGCACGATTTTCATTTTGGCTCTCGGCTTACGGTGTTCCTGTATGCGATATACGATGTCGTTGATTCGCTTTGTGACCCGGTATGGTCCCTCCCAATTATGTTGCAACTTTGGAGACCTACCCTTTCGCCGTTGCGGGTTATATGGTCACACCAAGTCATCTTGCTGGAAGCCAGTAGAATTAGCCTTTAGATCATACCTGGTCTTCATGCGGTCAGTAGCCGATTCGAGGTGTTTTCGCACTGTCCGATGTATCTGGTTCAACCGTTGTCTTAGCTCACTTGCGTACTCCGAGATGGTTTGGGGTTTCTCGGGGGGTGTTCCGAACTTTATATCAGCTAGCAGACGAATAGTCTTTCCAAAAATGACTTTGGCTGGGGCTTGGCCCGTCGATGCATGTTCGTCAGCTCTGTACGCCCTCAAAAATAGTGGGATATGTCGGTCCCAGTCCCTTTGGTTCTCGTCATCAATTTTGGCCAGGTGTTTATTGAGAGTGCCGTTGAAACGCTCGACCATTCCATCGGATTGGGGATGCAGCGGTGTTGTCCTCGTTTTCCGTATACGGAGCAGCTCGCACATTTCGCCAAAAACTAGTGACTCAAAGTTTCGGCCTTGATCTGAATGTAGTTCGCAAGGTACGCCGTACCTACTGACCCAATTTAACACTAGCTGTTCGGCTACAGTAGTTGCTTCCTGGTTGGGAATGGGGTAGACCTCGGGCCACTTGCTGAAATAATAGGCTACAACCAGCGTGTATCGATTTCCCTATTCGGATTCAGGAAAGGGTCCTGCGATGATTAACGTCGTTAAGCTGCCTATAGTCGACACAAAAACGAGTGCTTCCATCCTTTTTCTTTACTAGAACTACATGCGCGGCCCATGGACTGACAGAAGGTTCAATAACGCCTTGTTTTTCCATGTCCGAGATCAGCGCGCTCACTTCTCCTTGTTTGGCTATAGGGAGACGTCTCGGTGCTTGTCGAATCGGCTTGGCTCCCTGTGTATCTATGACGTGAGTTACCATACTCGTTCGGCCTTGGTCATCCGGGCTTGTTGAGAACATGTCACTGTACTTGGTGACCAGATCAGAGGCTCGTTTGAATAGCTGCACTGGCAATTTGACCTGCTTCAATATTGCAGACGTGGATTCCCGGGCTTTGTGTGTGTCTTGCCTCCTTTTCCAATGATGGTCGTGAGTAGCTTCCAAAGAGGTGATGGTGGAAACAGGCTGGCTGCTGCCAATGACTTCTCCCGCTTTGATGCTCGTGGTGGAGTCTGCGGTGTTAAGGACTCTAACCGGCACGTATCCGTTCCTTAAAGATCTTACAAGGCTTCGTCCTACAATCAAACTGCGCAATGCGGACGTCTTCATTGGCTCTATCAGATAAGATCGGTGGTCTCCAGATTCACCATCAAGCTTGGCCCATACAATGCTTTCGGAAGAATACGGTACATCAGTGTCAGTACATACCACTACATCTATCTTGGGAATTTGGACGCTGGGATCCTCCATCAGTACTTCTACATTCTGCCATTTCAATACACGTTTGCCCATATCCAACGTGATTCCATGTGGTCGCAGAAAATCCATTCCGAGAATGCAGTCATCCATAATGTTCGCGACCAGAAAATTATGTCGGAACGCAAGGTCTCCCAACTGTATCTGGAGGTTGACCTCTCCATGAACAGGTGCAGTTTCTCCCGTAGCTGTCCGTAGTGAGATAGTGTAGTAGTGAATTCTGCCTTGTGAAGTTGTTCTGCCCTTGTGAAGTTGTTGCTGTCTAACTAGGTCTGGTCGGATAATCGATCGGGTTGCACCAGTGTCGATCGTTATGGTGCAGTGTTCTCCGTCAACTTGACCCGGAAGGCATAAGTCCGCTTCTCCACGATGTAGTCTTGATACAGTGATGGGGGTGCTGGGGACCTCGATCCTTCTAGCTGACGTCCGTCGCATGAAGTTGGCCCTTTCAGTTTGATGAGGTTCTATTCTAGCCTCCTGACAAGGTCTGGATCTCCACCATCCAGGCCAATAGCTCCGTTTTCTTCGCTTCTTGCAGTGTCTTTGCAGGTGCGCTTCTCTCCGCAATTCCTGCATCTAGGCGCACCATTTACATGCGGGTCTCGCTCATTTTCCACGCGCTCACACCTGCACTCGTCTGTCAATACCTCACGAACCCGCGCAGTGGTACGAGTCACGTTTTTCGCTGCCTCTAAAGTTCAGACTGTAAGCCAATGCGTCCTTAAGCGTTTGCTTTTGAGCTAAACGCACGGCTTGTTGCAATTCCGGGTCCTTTAGTGCGCTGATAAATGCTTCTGTCGCTGCATCATCTCGATGTTCTGGGTCGTAGGCTGGGTCAGCCAAAAGTGCCAGTCGCTCAATGTCTTGAGCTAGCTGCTGTAGGGTTTCACCAGACTTCTGCACCCGATGCCTTAGCTGTGACCGATAAATCTGCTTCAGATGATCGTCTCCATAACGCATGTCGAGCGCATTCATTATAGCAGCCGGGTTTGAGTGCAACTCGACGGGGATAGTCTGCAAAAGCTCGGCAGCTGGGCCTCTTAGAGCAAAAATCAATGCAGTTGCTCGTTCCTGCTCATTCCAGTGAATTATGCGAGCGGCTGCTTCAAACTGGGTTTTGTAAATAGTCCAGACCGTTTGCCCGTCGAATATTGGTGCTTGTACATCTCTAGATGAGCTTTGCGCTGCTGTTATAAGCGGGGCTGGTGAGGCGGTTACTACTGCCTTCGCTGCTTCCAAGTCCTCATTCACTTTTTCCATCTCATGGTTCATTATCTCTTCGACCTGGCTGATCTCAAGGTTGATTCTCTCCTCGGCCTGGTATACCTTTTCCTCGACGCATTTGCTTTGGCTGTTGAGACTACTGAGCTCCGCTTTTATTTCGGTGGACTGTTTTTCCGGCTTCTATGTGATGTCTGCCTTGATTTCGAACGCTTGTTGGTCTAGCTTCGCTGATTGTTCATTTAGCTTCACAGCTAAACTGAATGTCTGTTCATTTAGCTGCGCTGATTGTTCATCTAGCTTCGTAGTTAAATTGGACGACTGTTCATTGAGCTTCGCTGATTGTTCATCTAGCTTCGCAGTCAGACTGGATGACATCAGCATTAACATTTGCATTAGCGCATTTTCTGGCTCCTTTGATTTTGGTGTTTCTACTTCTCCACCTTCCGCGCATTTCTCCGCATCTGAGAGCTCACCCGAATCCAGATTCACGCCTTCCGACTCGATCGCGTCACGCAAGCGTGCAATCAGTATGGCCTTTGTACCTTGTGTGGCCAGATTCCGCTGTTCCAACTCCTCCTTGAGCTCCGATATGGTCAATTGATCAATTTTTAGATAAAAGTTTCCTGGTATTTTTATTGTTTCGGTTATTTGTCCACCAGTTTCCACGTTATATTTCACAACTGTGCAGTTTAAAAATGTTTAAATGTTATCACTTTTTGAAATTTTCTCTCTCACTTCTCGACACCATTGTCGCGTGTTTTGGTTCGCGGCAAATAATTTTATATTCCGGGAAAGTGACAACGCAATGTCTTTTAATTTAAGTTAAAAGAGTTTATTTAATTACAAAAATGCACAATAATCAATTTAACACTTGCACTAATTTTAATTTTCACTATTAAAAGTCTAACACTTGTCCATAAATTTCTTATCGCAATTGTCTTCTAAATCACTTCACTATTACGAAAATCACTTATCTACTACTCGAACAATATCGCTTCCCACACACTATCGCAGTTCTTATCGCGGTCGAATGAATGATTCCCCCCATTCATTCAGCTCGCCTTTATGTAGGGTCTCTAATCATTCAACTCAGTTCTCGTACATTGGTGAATTAGCGGGAACATTCCAGCAGCGTAATGAATGGAGCATGCTTGTTGGGTTCTCGCGGTTTCGAGTAAATTCGTTTTGTTGATATTCTTAATGGTTGTGAAAACAATTGCGACAGTAGCTCGCAGAATTATTTGTACATGTAACAATATATATCTCCTATATATATATATATATATATATACATATATATATATATATATATATATATATATATATATATATATATATATATATATATATACTCGTATATATATATATATATATATATATTGTCGCGTGTTATAGTTCGAGGCCAATAATTTTAATGTTCCGGGAAAGTGAAAACGCACTGTCTTTTAAATTAAGTTAAAAGAGTTTATTTACAAAAAATGTAGAATCATTCATTTAACAATTTCACCAATTTTACTTTTCAATGATTAATTTAAAATGGTATTTTAATTTGTCTACAAATTTATATTCCAACTGTCTTCACTATCGCCTTTATTTCACACTCGCCTTTAATTCGCACTACACACTTATCGCCGTTTTACTATCGCGGTGGTAATAACCCCCCCCCCCCCCTTCTTCACCTCGCCTTTATATAGGGTCTCTAGCCATTCAATTCATTTCTCGTACATTGGCGAATGTTCTGACGAGCGCTACCTGGAATATTCGAACAATCCTGAATGGCGTCACTTTCAGATATTGATCATGTTTGTTGGGTTCATTTGTTGATCATGATGCTCTTAATGGGTGTGAAAACAATTGCGACAGTAGCTCGCAGAATTATGTGTACATGTAACACTGCCCCCACCTCAGTTTTTTTCGCCCCGAAAAGATGTGTCGCCAGTTGTAGTTAAGTCTCCCTGGATGTAATATGGGACATGATAGTCCAGGTGCACGATTTTCATTTTGACTCTCGGCTTACGGTGTTCCTGTATGCGATATACGACGTCGTTGATTCGCTTTCTAACTCGGTATGGTCCCTCCCAATTATGCTGCAACTTTGGAGACCTACCCTTTCGCCATTGTGGGTTATATAGCCACACCAAGTCATCTTGCTGGAAGCCAGCAGACTTCGCCTTTAGATCATACCTGGTCTTCATGCGGTCGGTAGCCGATTCGAGGTGTTTTCGCACTGTCCGATGTATCTGGTTCAACCGTTGCCTTAGCTCACTTGCGTACTCCGAGATCGTTTGGGGTTTCTCGGGGGGTGTTCCGAACTTTATATCAGCTGGCAGCCGAATAGTCTTTCCAAAAATGACTTTGGTTGGGGCTTGGCCCGTCGATGCATGTTCGTCAGCTCTGTACGCCATAAAAAATAGTGGGATATGTCGGACCCAGTCCCTTTGGTTCTCGTCAACCATCTTGGCGAGGTGTTTATTGAGCGTGCCGTTGAAACGCTCGACCATTCCATCGGATTTGGGATGCAGCGGTGTTGTCCTCGTTTTTCATATTCCCTGCAGCTCGCATATTTCGCCAAAAACTAGTGACTCAAAGTTTCGGCCTTGATCTGAATGTAGTTCGCAAGGTACGCCGTACCTACTGACCCAATTTAATACTAGCTGTTCGGCTACAGTAGTTGCTTCCTGGTTGGGAATGGGGTAGACCTCGGGCCACTTGCTGAAATAATCGGCCACAACCAACGTGTATCGATTTCCCCATTCGGATTCAGGGAAGGTCCTGCGATGTCAACAGCAATCTTTCAAATGGCACGCCCACGTGACAGGTTTGCATTTGTCCTCTCAGTCGTCGCTTTGGACCTTTGACGTAAGCGCAAATTGTGCATCGACGGCACCAGTCCTCTACGTCTTCTCGAGCGTGGAGCCAGTAAAACCTTTCCCGCAATTTCGCTAAGGTCTTGTTAACACCAAGGTGGCCTCCCGAAGATCCTTCATGCATTTCCTTAACCAGATCGTGGATTCGGCTTTTGGGAAGTATGTTTGCATCCTATAGGAGCTACCAGCCGCCGTTTCCCATTGCCGCTTGAGTATGCCACTCTCCACCTGAAGGCAGTTCCATTGTCCCCAATAGCTTTTCAGGGTTGCACCATGCATTGAAACGTCTTTCCACTCAGGTCGCCCAGTTGTCTCCTTCCATACGAGCAATGGTCCGATGTCTTCATCGGCTAAGTGGGCTTTTCGAATCTCCTCCGATGACCAACCTGCATTGAATTCGGCGGTTGTAAATCGCAGATCAACGGTCGGCTTCTTTTCCTCAATCCGTTGGCAATGCTTGCAGTTAGCTGGACATGGACGACGAGATAGGGCGTCAGCATTTCCATGCACTCCGCCCTTCCGATGAACAATTTCGTAGTCGTAATACTGCAATCTTTCGATCCATTTTGCAACTTGTCCCTCGGGGTTTTTGAAGTTAAGCAGCCATCTCAGCGATGCATGGTCCGTTCGAAGAACAAATTTCTGGCCATATAGGTACTTGTGGAACTGCTTGGTGGCCTCTATTATAGCCAATAGCTCCTTCCTGGTCACGCAGTAGTTGTTCTCACTTTTTAAGAGAACTTGACTGTAATACGAGAGGACTCTTTCTTCGCCATTGATCTGCTGGGAGAGTACAGCTCCAATACCGCCGTTGCTCACATCGGTGTCAACTACAAACATTTTTCCGGGTTTCGGATATGCCAGCGCGGGTGATTCACACAGCTTCTCCTTCAAGGTCTCAAAGGCTACCTGGCATTGTTCATTCCAGACATACAGACGATTTTCCTCGGTTAGCTGATGGAGACACTAAGCTATTTTGCCAAAGTCTTTGACGAATCTTCGATAGTAGGTTGCCAGGCCCAGAAAACTTCGTAGTTGGCACTTGTTGTTTGGTGTTGGCCAGCTTTTCACGGCTTCAGTTTTCTCAGGGTCTGTTTTGACCCCCTCTGCTGATACGACGTGTCCCAGGTATTTTACTTCAGCTGCGATAAGAGTGCACTTGTCGGGACTAAGTTTCAAATTCGCCAGTCGGAATCTGGAGAAAAACTCTTCTAAGTTCCGCACATGCTCTTCGAATGTTCTCCCGATAACAATGATGTCATCTAGGTACACTAAGCAGATTTTCCAGGTTAGGCCACGTAGCATCAAGCGTTCGAAAGTGGCTAGAGCAATGCAAAGCCCAAACGGCATTACCACAAATTGCCACAATCCGGTCCCAACTGAAAATGCGGTCTTCTTTCGGTCCTTCTTGTCGATTTCTACCTGCCAGTAGCCACTCTTGAGATCGAGTGTAGAAAACCATTTTGCGTCGGCTAAAGTGTCCATGATATCATCGATGCGTGGGAGCGGGTAACTATCTTTCTTATTGACGTCGCTAAGCTGCCTATAGTCGACACAAAAGCGAGTGCTACCATACTTATTCATTACTAGAACTACTGGCGCGGCCCATGGATTGACAGAAGGCTCGATAACGCCTTGTTTTTTCATGTCCGTGCGCTCACTTCTCCTTGTTTGGCTATAGGAAGACGGCTCGGTGTTTGTCGAATTGGCTTGGCTCCCTGTGTATCTACGACGTGAGTTACCAGACTCGTTCGGCCTTGGTTATCCGCGCCGGTGGAGAAGATGTCGCTGCACTTGGTGACCAGATGAGAGGCTCGCTTGAATAGCTGCGCTGGCAATTTGACAAGCTTCAATATTGCAGACGTGGATTCCCGGGCTTTGTCTGTGTCTTGCCTCCTCTCACAATGATGGTCGTGAGTGGCTTCCAAAGAGGTGATGGTGGAAACAGGCTGGCATCTGCCGATGACTTCTCCCGCTTTGATGCTCGTGGTTGAGTCTGCGCTGTTAAGGACTCTAACCGGCACGTATCAGTTCTCTATAGATCTTACAAGGCTTCGTCCTACAATCAACCTGCGCAATGTGGCCGTCTTCGTTGGCTCTATCAGATAAGATCGGTGGTCTCCAGAATCACCATCAAGCTTGGCCCATACAATGCTCTCGGAAGAATTCGGTACCTTAGTGTCGGTATATACTACTACATTCATCTTGGGAATTTGGACACAGGGATCCTCGATCAGTACTTCGACATTCTGCCATTTCAATACCCGTTTGCCCAAATCCAACGTGATTCCATGTGGTCGCAGAAAATCCATTCCGAGAATGCAGTCATCCATAATGTTCGTGACCAGAAAATTATGTCGGGACACAAGGTCTCCAAGCTGTATCTGGAGGTTGACCTCTCCATGGACAGGTGCAGTTTCTCCCGTAGCTGTCCGTAGTGAGAAAATCCTGCCCTTGTGAAGTAGTTGTTGCCTCACATGGTCTGGTCGGATAATCGATCGGGTTGTACCAGTGTCGATTGTTATGGTTCAATGTTCTCCGTGAACTTGGCCGGGAAGGCATAAGTCTGCTTCTCCACGATGTAGTCTTGATACGGTGATGGTGGTGCTGACGTCCATCCTCCTAGCCAACCTCTGCCCCACCATGTTGGCTCGTTCAGTTTGATGGATTTCCATTCTAGGCTCCTGACACGGTCTGGATCTCCACCATACTGGACGATAGCTCTGTTTTCTTCGCTTCTTGCAGTCCCTTAGCTGGTGCCCCTTCTCACCGCAATAACAGCGTCTAGGCGCACCATTTACCTGCGGCTCTCGCTCATTTTGCACGCGCTCACACCTGCAGTCATCTGCCATCACCTCATTTTTCGCTGCCTCATAGTTCAGACTAAAAGCCAATGCTTCCTTAACCGTTTGCTTTTGAGCGATATACACTGCTTGTTGCAATTCCTGGTCCTTTGGTGCGCTGATGAATGCTTCTGTCGCTGCATCATCTCGATGTTCTGGGTTGTAAGCTGGGTAAGCCAAAAGTGCCAGTCGCTCAATTTCTTGGAGCTGCTGTAAGGTTTCGCCAGACTTCTGCATCCGATGCCGTAGCTGTGCTCGATGAATCTGCTTCAGATGATCGTCTCCATAAAGCATGTCGAGCGCATTTAACATAGCAGCCGGGATTGAGTGTAGCTTCACGGGGATAGTCTGCAAAAGCTCGGCAGCTGGGCCTCTTAGAGCAAGAATGAATGCTGTTGCTCGATCCTGCTCATTCCAGTGATTTGCCTTAGCGGCGGCTTCAAACTGGGCTTTGTAAATGCTCCAGACCGTTTGCCCGTCGAATATTGGTGCTTTCACATTTCTGGATGTGCTTTGCGCTGCCGTTATAAGCGAGGCTGGTCAACTTTTTCCTCGTCGCATTTAATTTGTTTGTTCAGACTAACGAGCTCCGTTTTTATTTCGGTTGACTGGTTCCCCAGCTTGTGTGTGATGTCTGCCTTGATTTCGAACGCTTGTTGGTCTAGCTTCGCTGATTGTTCATATAGCTTCGCAGTTGAATTGGATGCCTTTTCATTTAGCTTCGCAGTTAAATTCGATGACTGTTGCCGCTGCTGTTGCTGCATCAGTATCAATATTTGCATCAGTGCATCTTCTGGTTCCTTTGTATTTGGCGTTTGCCTTAAGCTCCGCCATGGTTAATTCATTTAATGTTGGCTTAGTGGTATTTTTATCAATTCGCCTCATTTTTTTGGTTGTTTATAAGTTTTCGCTTTCAAAATTTTCTATCCCACTTCTGACACCCCTGTCGCGTGTAATGGTTCGCGGCCAATTATGTTAATGTTCCGGGAAAGTGAAAACGCACTGTCTTCTAAATTAAGTTAAAAGAATTTATTTACTAAAAATGCACAATAATATATTTCACTATTTCACAACCTGTCTATCAATTTTCACTTCAACTGTTGACCACTTCACAATCAATTTCGCTTTTAATTCGCGCTCCACACTATCGCAGTTTACTAAATCGCGGTTGGAATGAATCCCCCCATTCATTCAGCTCGCCTTTGTATAGGGTCTCTAGTCATTCAATCCATTTCTCGTACATTGGCGAACTACCTGGAATATTCGAGCAGCTTAATGAATGAGCAGTGACGGAACTTTCAGATGTTGATCATGCTTGGTGGGTTTTCAAGTACATTCGTTTGTTGATCTTCTTAATGGTTGTGAAAACAATTTTGAGAGTGGCTCGCAGAATTATTTGTAAATGTAACAATATATTTATATATATATATCTATATATATATATATATATATATATATATATATATATATATATATATACATATATATATATATATAGATATATATAAATATATATACATATATGTATATTAGTTGTTCATGGAACAAGAGAAACAAGTAAAAGGGGACGGAATTAGGGTAACTTCGTCCTTACCCGGAGAGGCTCATGGCCCACAAATGAGAGAGGGGGAACCGGGTGATGATGGAGCCGCCGCGCACCCACCCAACGGGATCAAAATCCATAATTGTTGCAGTGGCCAGGTATTCCTCTTCTGAGTGGAAAACTCATACAACTTAACTTGCATGAGCCTTCCGATCAGAGGAGAAGTACCCCGGTGACCAATTTATGCCATAGAATTATGCAATTCGATTACATAACCCTATGTCATAAAGAGGTTCCTTGCTCGGGCCACTCAACCCGCGCCGTCACCTGAAACAAAGAAGTAATATGTACCCGGCGGCTGGCTCATGTTTGGTGGTGTGAGCCTGCCACCGTACCGGGTCCTATACCCGGTCAAAAGAGCAGAAATGAAAAGACCGAAGTTGTACGTTTAATGCAACATTGTTTTTTTTTATTTCTCTATCATTGAAACTAATATTGAAGTAACAAAAAAACGTAAATTTTTTTCGGTATTTGACCCGACCTGATCTGACATTAAATTATGTGAAATATAATGTAACCGCTACTATGAACGATAAGAAAAACGTTTTTCTTACTTAATCGAATTTGTCGATACTCAACAACAACGTAAAAAAAATTTGTATTAATTTTTATTCTTCTATTCTTCTTAACGTCATAAAATTTATTAAATAATCCTTCGCTAAACTCTGCACCTGATATTTAGTTTAAATTTGGTTTACTCATACTAGGAACGTTATGCTCTCATATTAGAGAAATTTTATCCACTTTCCTGGCATTTTCAACTTGAAAATAAATCAAATGTGTCTCAACCTAGTGTGAAATTTCTTAAAAACCAGTTACAGTACCTAATAACTGCCGTAGATTGACTTTTGAACTTTTCTAATGTTCGCAATAAATTAATTTGTACCTTTTCAACCTTGGATATTGATTTCAGCATCGCGTCAATAGATGATCTTTCGACAACTTGCAAACATGCCTTAAGTTCATTTTCACTAGCACTTCTAGCGATTCGCATAAATAGTTCCAATAATGTTGTTAATGTCTCCTTACCGATTTCGTTCCACGAATATTCTTCACTCCATTTTTCTACCAAACTCTGATCAACACCGAGTTGACTAGTTTCAATTACATTCCACACATCAATCACTCGTTTCAAGCATTTACCATGGAATGGATAGGCCCAAAGTTATTTCTCGCTTTCATGATGCGATGCAAAAAAAATAATGTTGAGAGATCACGAGAGGGCACCAGAATTGGAGAAATTTTTTTGGAGGAATTCATCAACAACATTCTGATAAGTATCTCGGGATCTTGGCTCATACTGCAACAGCATACCGTTAATATTCAAAAATATTCGAGTCCTATTTCTTGATTTTATTTGTCAACGTTGATGTATCTTCTTGCGTAGTATCATGGGCTGGGGAAAGTGTCTGAAACGCGTCTATTAACCCTCTCACTAAGCAAACACGCGCGAATAAGTCGCGACAATGACACTAGAATCGCGTTCACCTTCGAGAAGTGAATATTTTACACGAAATGCAATCATTGTATCAATAGCATCTGATAATTCTTTGTTCATTGAATTAGCTAACAGGAAAGAAAAATGATCACTGAAATTTTCACAGTTTCGAACCAAACCAAACCGTCTACCATCGAAATCCGAAACGAGAACTGCATTTAGTCATCACATAAGTTGAACTGTTAAGCTTTTGAGCGCGGAGAATATTTCAAGCGATTGATGCTCCAATAACAACTTGACAACATAATGTTCAATAGTCATGTCCCGTAGAGTCCATAAATCTTGTTTAGAAATGTTGATGCTCCGATAAATTTTTCTTGCAGTTGAGAAGAAAGCGCTCGCTGTACATCATCAATCGCATCCCGAATAAAATGAACACAACCGCCTCCGTTCCCGCTGTCTTAGCTTTTGCAGCGCCGCCACGACGCGGCTCTATTGTCATTCGGCGCACCGCGTACAATTCCAGTCAGAGCGTCTAAACAGTTATTTTCATCGTGTTGGGATTTCTTGTTTCACTTCTCGACGATTTCTCCGTTTTACTGTTTATGTTGGCGCTATTCCTTATCTCGCACCCTACATGCTACAAGACACGGTGCATAATTTCCACGTCCCTGCACTCGCTCGTAGATAAATTACTTTTCCAACAGGATTCTGGCTACAACAGCACTCCGCGACGGCAAGAGCAGAAATGAAAGATAACACGGCAGAACCGGTAAAGTGCCATGGGAAGCGGAACAGACGCTTCCGAATTCAAAGAGGGATTCACGACGGGCAACACCGGAGAGAGATAAATAGCGCAAATTTGGATTGTAAATAGCACTTTCTTCGCGTAATGGCACACAAGTAAAAATTTAAAGCTTATTTTCGTTGCGCCGAGTACATTCGGTTCGATTGAAGTTCAATGCCTCTTCCACTGTCCGACACTCACGAATTTGTGCAGTTCAAGCTTCTAGCATCGCGACGGACTCTCTTCTTCCAAAACTTCCTCACACGATCACGCTCCACCACTGACTACCATTCCGATGAGCGGAATCGAGAATCTGTAATTTCCATACTATCAAGCCATAGTAGGATTTCCTATATGGAAATGGTTTGTTGGTTGTGTAGTGATTTAACAGGTTTGGCCTATACTATGCAGGAATTTCCTTTAACCCTTTGCCTGCGCCGAATTCAAATCGAGCAGTTTAGTTATAATGAATATATAAAATATAAAATCTATAAATTGACATAAAAAAAAAAAAATTTAATTTTACATGAGATTATCAATTTAAATTAATAAAAAAAAAATAATAAATTTAACAACCTGCTCGATTACTACATGCAACTTCGGAGACCTACCCTTCCGCCGTTGTGGGTTGTATAGCCACACCAAGTCATCTTGCTGGAAGCCAGTAGAATTTGCCTTTAGGTCATACCTGGTCTTCATGCGGTCGGTAGCCGATTCGAGGTGTTTTCGCACTGTCCGATGTATCTGGTTCAACCGTTGCCTTAGCTCACTTGCGTACTCCGAGATCGTTTGGGGTTTCTCCGGGGGTGTTCCGAACTTTATATCAGCTGGCAGACGAATAGTCTTTCCAAAAATGACTTTGGCTGGGGATTGGCCCGTCGATGCGGGATTGAAGAAGTTTTTTGGGGTATACGATTTTCCATATTTCAATGCAGTCTAAATGCAACGCAGATTGATTAACTAGCTAAGGAGAAAATATTAGATCATAAATTGATATTGAATTCAAATACGCACTACTGACAAAAGTGAATACAATTGATTGATTTTACAAACACTGAAAGTTTGTCGCAACGACTTAACTAACATCTTTAAAAGGCTCATACAAGCACATACTATCTACATGTGTCTTAACAATTAACACCGCCTGAAAGAATTGAATTGATTCAAACTGCAGGCTTGCTTCGTAGCCATCGCATCAGGGTGCGTGGTAGTATACAAATTCGATTTTATATGCTAATTGATTACTGCCCAGCAGTAACCTGACAACTATGATCGGAGTGTTGCAATTTAAATACTGCTGGGTTCATAAAATGATCAACCCGGGAATGTACTCTGTAAGCGGAAGGTAATCCAATGACGAATACGAAATAAAGTCTTAGGAGCACTAATAGAGACATGCATGCAAAAGCTAATATAACTTTCCTGTTACTTGAGATAATGCCCTGATTACTATTGTACATTGCCGGTGGAGCGTTCGCACGGCAACAGGGTGAAAACTCCTATTAGCAGTAGCCGCTGCGACTCCAACATTCCGTATGGACGATGATTTTCCGGTTGTTAGTGCCGAACGATTTAACAAACAGCGCACACCTTATGACGGCTATATCTTCCACAATAGGAACTACTCAAGTTGTCTGCGGCCGAGTTATGTAAAAGCCTCCTCTTCTCCCGAGATTTTGGCTGGTGAGTATGCAATTCTGCCTTCCCCAATGAGCCAGAGAACTCCACGACGCTTCTTGGTGGTTGTTTATGTTTTTAACGAATACTATTATCATACGGTTTTATTGATAAATTTGAATTCATTTCCAATGTAAAGACACAATAATGAATAATGTGTAATAACACATCGCAGTTTTTCTTTAATATCACGTTGATTTGAACCAAAATTGGTGTGCGAGGTGTTTATTAGTTCTGGATTAGTTTAAAAAGAAGACATTAGATATTTAGAAAAAAATTCTAAACTGAATAATCATTAATGTCTCTTTGTCGCCGCCTATAGCAATATGCGTGTAATCGAACTGTCTTCACTTTTCTAGTAAAAATTTCAATTTTCTTGATCACCATGCTGTAGGGGTGACGGAGATAAGAAAGTTTTAGAGCAGTTTGATAGGGTAACTTTAATTTAATACTAGCTGCTCGGCTACAGTAGTCGCTTCCTGGTTGGGAATGGGGTAGGCCTCGGGCCACTTGCTGAAATAATCGGCCACAACCAGCGTGTATCGATTTCCCTATTCGGATTCAGGAAGGGGTCTTGCGATGTCAACAACGATCCTTTCAAACTGTACACCCACGGTATTGGTTTGCATTTGTCCTCTCAGTCGTCGCTTCGGACCTTTGACGGAAGCGCAAATTGTGCATCTGCGACACCAGTCCTCTACGTTTTCTCGAGCGTGGAGCCGGTAAAACCTTTCCCGCAATTTCGCTAAGTTCTTGTTAACACCAACGTTGCCCCCCGAGGATCCTTCGTGCATTTCCTTAACCACATCGTGGATTCGGATTGGGAAGTATAGTTTGCATCCTATAGGAGCTGCCATCCGCCGTTTCCCATTGCCGCTTGAGTACGCCAACCTCCACCTAAAGGGAGTCCCATTGTGCCCAATAGCTTTTCAGGGTGGCGCCATGCATCGAAACGTCTTTCCACTCAGGTCGCCCAGTTGTCTCCTTCCATACGAATAATGGCCCGATGTCTTCATCAGCTAACTGGGCATTTCGAATCTCCTCCGATGACCAACCTTCATCAAAGTCGGCCGTTATCAATCGCAGATCAACGGGCGATTCCTTTTCATCAATCCGTTGGCAATGCTTGCAGTTAGCTGGACATGAACGGCGGGATAGGGCGTCAGCATTTCCATGAACTCCGTCCTGCCGATGAACAATTTCGTAGTCGTATGACTGCAATCTTTCGATCCATCTAGCCACTTGTCCCTCGGGGTTTTTGAAGTTAAGCAGCCATCTCAGCGATGCATGGTCCGTTCGAAGAACAAATTTCTGGCCATATAGGTACTTGTGGAACTGCTTGGTGGCCTCTATTATAGCCAATAGCTCCTTCCTGGTCACGCAGTAGTTGTTCTCACTTTTTAAGAGAACTCGACTGTAATACGAGAGGCCATCGATCTGCTGGGAGAGTACAGCTCCAACCCCGCCGTTGCTCGTATCGGTGTCAACTACAAACATTTTTCCGGGTTCCTGATATGCCAGCACGGGTGATTCACACAGCTTCTCCTTCAAGGTCTCAAAGGGCTACCTGGCATTGTTCATTCCAGACATACGGACGATTTTCCTCGGTTAGCTGATGGAGACACTTAGCTTTTTTTGCAAAGTCTTTGACGAATCTTCGATAGTAGGTCGCCAGACACAGAAAATTTCGTAGTTGGCGCTTGTGGTTTGGTGTTGGCCAGCTTTTCACGGCTTCAGTTTTCTCAGGGTCTGTTTTGACCCCTTCTGCTGATACGACGTGTCCCAGGTATTTTACTTCAGCTGCGAAAAGGGTACACTTGTCGGGACTAAGTTTCAAATTCGCCAGTCGCAATCGGGAGAAAACCTCTTCTAAGTTCCGCACATGCTCTTCGAACGTTCTCCCGATGACAATGATGTCATCTAGGTACACCAAGCAGGTTTTCCAGGTTAGGCCACGTAGCACGTACTCCATCAGGCGTTCGAAAGTGGCTGGAGCATTGCAAAGCCCAAACGGCATTACCACAAATTGCCGCAATGCAATGTCTTCATTGGCTCTATCAGATAAGATCGATGGTCTCCAGAATCACCATCAAGCTTGGCCCATACAATACTTTCAGAAGAATTCGGTACATCAGTGTCGGCACATACTGCTACATTTATCTTGGGAATTCGAACACTGGGATCCTCCATCAGTACTTCTACATTCTGCCATTTCAATACACGTTTGCCCAAATCCAATGTGATTCCATGCGGTCGCAGAAAATCCATTCCGAGAATGCAGTCATCCATAATGTTTGCGACCAGAAAATTATGTCGGAACGTAAGGTCTCCCAACTGTATTTGGAGGTTGACCTCTCCATGGACAGGTGCAGTTTCTCCCGTAGCTGTCCGTAGTGAGAAAATTCTGCCCTTGTGAAGTTGTTGCTGTCTAACTAGGTCTGGTCGGATAATCGATCGAGTTGCACCAGTGTCGATTGTTATGGTGCAGTGTTCTCCGTCCACTTGACCCGGCAGGCATAAGTCCGCTTCTCCACGATGTAGTCCTGACACGGTGATGGTGGTGCTGGGGACGTCGATCCTCCTAGCCAACCTCTGCCCCGCGAAGTTGGCTCTTACATGTTTCCCGACCCCTCAGCTTGAAGGGCTTCCATTCTGGACTCCGGACTCGGTCTAGGTCTTCTCCAGCTGCACACCCTGGACAATAGCTCTGTTTTCTTCGCTTCTTGCAGTCTCTTTGCAGGTGCTCCTTCTCTCCGCAATTCCAGCATCTAGGCGCACCATTTACCTGCGGCTCTCGCTCAATTTCGACGCGCTCACACCTCCACTCGTCTGCCGCTACCTCGCGAACCCCGGGCAGTGGTACGGCTCACATTTTTCGCAGCCTCAAAATTCAGACTATAAGCCAATGCGTCCTTAACTGTTTGCTTTTGAGCTCAACGCACGGCTTGCTGCAATTCTTGGTCTTTTAATGCACTGATAAATGCTTCTGTTGCTGCCTCGTCTCGATGTTCTGGGTCATAAGCTGTGTAAGCCAAAAGTGCCAGTCGCTCAATGTCTTGCGCCAGCTGCTGTAAGGTTTCGCCAGACTTCTGCATCCGATGCCGTAGCTGTGATCGATAAATCTGCTTCAGATGATCGTCTCCATAACGCATGTCGAGCGCATTCATTAAAGCAACCGGGTTTGAATGCATCTCAACGGGGATAGTCTGCAATAGCTCGGCAGCTGGGCCTCTTAGAGCAAGAATCAATGCAGTTGCTCGTTCCTGCTCATTCCAGTGATTTATCCGAGCGGCTGCTGCAAACTGGGTTTTGTAAATAGTCCAGACTGTTTGCCCGTCGAATATTGGTGCTTGCATATTTCTGGATATGCTATGCGCTGCGGTTACAAGTGGGGCTGGTGAAGTGGTTACTATTGCCTTCGCTGCTTCCAAGTTTCCATCTCATGGTTCATTCTCTCTTCGACCTGGCTAATCTCATTGTTAATTCTCTCCTCAACTTGGCTGACCTTCTCCTCGACCTGGTAAACCTTTTCCTCGACGCATTTAATTTGATTGTTCAGGCTACCGAGCTCCGCTCCGGTTGACTGTTTTTGCACTTCCCTGATTTCGATCGCTTGTTGGTCCAGCTTCACTGATTGTTCATTTAACTTCGCTGATTGTTCATCTAACTTCGTAGTTAAATTGGATGACTGTTGTCGCTGCTCTTGCTGCATCAGCATTAACATTTGCATCAGCGCATTTTCTGCTTCACCACCTTCTGCGCCTTTTTCTGCATCTGAGGGCTCACCCGAACCCAGATACATGCCTTCCGATTCAATTGCGTCACGCAAGCGTGCAATCAGTGTGGCCTTTGTAACTTGCCTAGCCAGTTTTCGCTGTTCCAACTCTTCCTTAAGCTCCGACATGGTCAATTCATTAATTTTTAAGTTTAGGCTTCGTGTCATTTTTAATGTTAATATAAATTTTACTATTCTTCACTATAAAAGTGTTCAAATTGTAACTTTCAAAATTTAATCTCACCTCTCGACACGACTGTCGCGTGTCATGGTTCGCGGCCAATAATTTTAATGTTCCGGGAAAGTGAAAACGCAATGTCTTTTCAATTAAGTTTAAAAGAGTTTATTTAAAAGAATGCACAATTATTAATTTCACTATTAAAAGTCGAACTCCCACTTGTCAATAAATTTCTATTGCAATTGTCTTCTAAAATCACTTCACAATCACTCAATCAATATCGCCTTTACCTCGCGCTCCACTCTACCGCAGGTTTAATTATCGCGGTTGTAATGAATGATCCCCCCATGCATTCAGCTCGCCTTTATATAGGGTCTCTAGCCATGCAACCCATTTCTCGTACATTGGCGAATGTTCTGCTGAGAGGTTCCTAGCATATTCGAGCAGCTTAATGAATGGAGTGACTCATTTTCAGATGTTGATCATGCTTGGTGGATTCTCGTGGTTTCGAGTAAATTCACTCTGTTGATCATGAGGTTCTTAATGGTTGTGAAAACAATTGCAACAGTAGCTCGCAGAATTATTCGTGCATGTAACAATATATATACACCATCGGAGTGTAATCATTTCCATACAAATTCATTCCCATAAGGACCTTCCTTCTTTTTATTCTAAAATAAGGCATTTTTTCGGACAAACATGTTCGACAGACTCTTTCATCCAAACAAGAGGTGCATTAGCACCTGGATTGCAAATCGGAATAGTCATAGGTCATCAAGGAGAAGGCATGAATGTGGTCGTATAAAGTTTCAAAATGATTTTGATGGAATAAATCACGCATACCCTCACGGTCTTTTAACGCTTTGGCTGAAATATTTGGAAAAATTATTTGATATTCATTCAGAAGACAACTATTGAGTATTTACACAACCCAATCACTAGTTCATAGAGAATTTCGCCTCTAACGCGATACGCAAGTTACGGTCAAAATTTCCAGACTATTCGGTCAAGTTGATATTTTCTGCAAGTGTCGATTAAAAGTCTAATCGCAGCTGTTTGTTCACTTTCGTCGGCTAAAAATTTGGTGAAATCGTTAATCGGTCATGGATAATGCGCGGGAAATCTGAAATTATATTGTCGCGTGTTATTGGTTCGCGGCCAATAATTTTAATGTTCCGGGAAAGTGAAAACGCAATGTCTCTTAATTTAAGTTAAAAGAGTTTATTTGATCGCAAATATGCACAATAATCAGTTTAACACTTGCACTAAGTTTAATTTTCACTATTAAAATTCTAACACGTCCATAAATTTCTTATCGCAATTGTCTTCTAAATCACTTCACTATTACGAAAATCACTTTTCTACTACTCGAATAATATCGCTTCCCACACACAATCGCAGTTCTTATCGCGGTCGAATGAATGATTCCCCCCATTCATTCAGCTCGCCTTTATATAGGGTCTTTACCTATTCACCCATTTCTCGTACATTGGCGAATGTTCTACCGAGAGGTACCTGGTAGATTCGAGCAAATTAATGAATGGAGTGACGTCACTTGCAGATGTTGATCATGCTTGTTGGGTTCTCGTGGGTTCGAGTAAATTCATTTGTTGACGTACTTAATGATTGTGAAAACAATTGCGACAGTAGCTCGCAGAATTATTTGTACATGTAATTATTTGTACATGTAACAATATGTACGTGTTAAATTTGGATAGAGTAAATATATAAAGGGTTTCTTACTTTTCAAGTTGTTGTGGCCATTACGTTTGACCGCTTTCATCCAATCCGCATCAACATCGTGCGTTCCGTGGATTTTTTAGCTATTGGTCCCATCACGAAGTATTTTCAGCCAAACTGGTGAAATTATGTCGAATTTTTCAGCCCAAATTTTCGCCACATGGCAAAACGGAGTAATGCCAAGAGAACAAAGGAAATGTCCGACGCCAAGTTAGATTTGATTGGAAATACTGAGTAAGTAGCATGGAAAATGCTTACCGGAGTCACATAACCTAGAGTAGGACCCTTAAATAGTCTTCTTCCCGTATCTTTGTAATAGGCGGCATTTTCTCTTATAACGTCAACTGGAGACGGTTCGTCATCCACCAACTCTCGATTGAAGACATTTTTATCGACATGACCCGTCTTGATATCTATGAACCGTTTCTTTTTACTTTTGCCTGTTTTACCCGGAGATAGTGCGCCATCGACAAGAAATGTTATGATTAACAATATGAACTCTAAATGCACGTACTTTCTTAACATTATTGGCCCGAAATTTGTATCTAACGGCAATTGTAACACGTAAATAGAAGCGATACTATGAGGTCAACAATAAAACTTGATAACTGCAATGACGTTTGTCATATTGACAGTTGAATTTAGAGAGGCATTGTGCTTCATTAAATGTACTTAGCTTATTTTAACGAAATCGTTAAATTTACTCTTGTGGGGTGCAATGCATACGTTATTCTTGTTCTTGTCTGACCTTGTTTCTCGCGGGCAGGTTTTCTCACAAATACGCGCGTCCACCAACACTAACTCGGCCGCAGACCCAATGCAAACTACCGTTAGACGAGCACTTTGTTCGTAGTGCGCCAGCTTGTTAGTATATAAGCTCTGCCTGAACGGCGAATCAACTCTTCATTTCAATGAAACATTAACATCTGACCTCATACCGAGCTTAAATCTTGTTGATTATTTTGTCAACTATGAAGACTTGTGTTTCATATTTCGCAGGATAAACAACAAGAAATAATGTGGTATTGTCGGTATTCCAAATATAGTTCTCCGACGTTTGCCTGAGGTTGCTATTAGGAATTATTGCATATTGTTCAACAACATATTGAGCAATTCATATTTCCCAAATGAGTGGAAAAAGGTTAAAGTATTTCCGATCTTGAAGAAAGGAAAGGAATCTTCGTGCCTTATAGGCTATAGCCCAATCAGCTTGCTGTTTAACATCGGCAAGGTACGTGATACTAAACAAAGCATTAAGGGCCCACATTGAGAAATATGAGTTGATGCCGAATTGCCAACTTGGTTTTCGTGCCAGGCATTCGACCATATACGCGATAACGGAAGTAACCTCAGACATCTGTTGGAAACTAAACAACAGAGAATTTGTTGGAGCGTGTCTCGTTGATATGAAGAAAGCCTTCGATACGGTGTGGTTAGATGGACTAGTTTTTAAACTCCTTCAGGGCAAGTTCCCCAGACACCTTGTCGCCATGATGTGCAATATGTTATACGGGAAATCATTTGTTGAAACTGATGGAAATCTGACAACAATACGCGAATTCAAGGTCTTGAATGGTCTACAGCAGGGAACAGTTACTGCACCTCTGCTTTTCTCAATATTCATTCGCAAGCTATTGAACGGTTTTGATTTTAACGTCTCGCCAAATCGATCATTGGTAGCGTTTGCTGATGATCTGATCATCTATACGGCAGACCGAAAAGCTACAATAGTTCAGAGCATGTTCAAGGATGTGCAGCTGTCCACTGACAATTGGTGAATGAAAATCAGCGCGCAGAAGTGCGAAACAATTTTGTTTCGGACAACGCTGCAGGGGGTCAGTCAAGACCTGAATCGTAATTGGAAGGGGTTCCACATAAATCCTATCTTCGATACCTCGGTGTTCATCTCGATCAGTATCTGTACTGTACTGAACATGTCAAAATCGTGCTCAGTAAGGCACAAAAAGTAGTCATGGCCTTTCGACGACTCTTTCATTCCAGATACATTGATCAAAGGGTCAAAGCTATCTGTTACAAGACCCTGGTTATACCAGTTTTGACATATAGATGTCAGATCTGGTATAACCAGAGTGCTAGTACTATGGAAAGATTACGAGTTTGCGAAAGAAAATGTCTTCGTGCATGTACCGGTTTGTACAGAAAGCCTGAGACGGATTGGAAACACTTTATATCGAATAGAAAAATTTATCAAACTGCTAAAGTGACGAGAGCCGGCATCTTCATATTGAAACTTCTTCGGAATCATATCGCAAGATCTGTAACTGTGAGTGAGAACCCTTGGATTTCACAGCCGTTCCACCCTACAGATGGGTATATTGCGACTTGCCTCACTACTGGCTTGGTTCCTCCAGAAGCATTCGTGTATTTGGACATAAATCGATATGTTTTTGATTCTGACGGCATCCCAAGCATATATCACATATACAGACGGGCAACCGATAAGAAGATAAAATACCCTCCGAATTTGAGTTCACGAGATCAACAATTCCAATGGAGATACTCATTTGCTAGATTCGTTGGGGCTGGTCGTGCTGAGACGGAATATTTAGATATTGGTGGCTGCATGACAATGTCTAAATTATTTGTGTTTATTTTCTGTTTTGGTTCTTTTCGTTAAACGTTTTTGACGTTCTATTACGGAGAGTAGAGACTAGTGGCAAGTGTTAGCTACCTTGCCTGGAGTCTCGGCTCAAAGGTACTCCATCAACACCCTACGGTGGTAAAACCCTGGCGCTCTGAAATCAGCACAGCTGATGGCACCAAACATCCTGTCCAGGTTAGGTTCACAACACCCGTCATGTTCAGGAGTCAAAGAAAGGATATTCTTCTTCTTCGTAGCACTACAGCCCCTCTTGGGCCTTCCTTTCCTGCAAACAGCGCCTCCAACTGTCTCGGTCCATTGACCGCGTCCTCCAATTTCGAAATCCGAGCAGCGATGAACTGCCTTCGTCGACCGAGTCAGACCAGCGTTTCCTCGGTTTCCCCACTGGTTTCCGGCCTTCAGTTCTCCCAACGGATACCTTTTTGGGTATCCGTTGTTCGTCCATATGATTCGTATGGCCAGCCCATTGCAGCTTCCGCAGCCTTACAATCGTTGAGACCTCCGGTTCGTCAAAAATTGCATATAGCTCATGGTTGTATCGAATTCGCCATTGGTCCCCGTCTAGCTTTGCTCACATTATTCGCCTCAGGACCCGTCGCT
Source organism: Odontomyia ornata (assembly GCA_963969285.1). Lineage (NCBI taxonomy): Eukaryota > Metazoa > Arthropoda > Insecta > Diptera > Stratiomyidae > Odontomyia > Odontomyia ornata. The sequence goes on along the minus strand of OZ017739.1, from coordinate 167,581,180 downwards.
CAAAGACGTTCAATATATTTGCGGATGCTTGGGTTAGGGTCCATTTTTCACACCCATAGCATAACACAGGTCTTATCACAGATTTGTATACTTGGAGCTTTGTTTTCCTATGTATGCAGCTGGTCTTCAAGATCATCAATACTGAATAAAATACTTTATTTGCGAGCTGTATTCTTCGAATTTCATCTCTTTCATTTGTAATGATTTTCTTCCTTTTTAGTAGTTAAAAATATTCCGCCTTTAGTAGAACTTTCAAATAAAAAAATGAAAGAAAGTATATACCCTTTAATTCTACTATTTATTTTAAATTTCGTATACAATTGTTTCGTTCTCTACTTGAGAACTTCCTCAGTACTACTATTCCCTAAACTATAAGTATCCTAATATTTATACTAAACTCATTAACGTATTAATATGAATCTCTAATTACACATAATCCCTCAAAGTACTTTTACTTAATCTCTAATTACCTGATCCTTTACCATTCAAAAATTTGTTTTTCCTTAATTACTACTTAACTACCTTCATTATTTTGTAAGCTTGAATAGCCAGGTGTATCCGTTACCTGGGTCGCCGTTCCAAATGTTCTGCGTCTTCCGATTGAATATCTCCAAGCTTTCTGCTACATCAAGTTTCCATCCGTTTGTAACCGTTTTCAGCATGCTTACGTTGTCCGCAGTGATGTCATGTTTTTCAAGGACTATATGCTCTGCTACTTTTGATTTGAAGTTTTTTGCATCCTGCTTTTTGTTTTTGTTGACTGCTTCCCTTAAGTGTTCATTCCATCTGACACCTAGTGATCTCCTCGTTTGTCCAATGTAACATCCATTACATTTCGTACACGATACCTTGTAGACTCCACTGCGCTCCATTTTGGGAATGGGGTCCTTGGTTGATCCAAGCAAGTTCTGTATTTTTGTGGCCCGGCTCGTATAAACTAGGTCGATGTCTACGTTCTTCATAGCCCTCTTCATTGTTTCCGTCCTTGAGTCAAACGTTACAACCAACCTCTTCCGTTGCTCGACTTCCGCAGTTAGCGTTGTGAACTTTTTATTGAAGATCTCCTTCGTTCGTTTGGCTATCAATTTGGTAACTTCATCCGTAGGGTATCCATTCCACTCGGCTAGCTTATAAATGTGGGACGTTTCTTTTTTCAGGCCTTCCTTATTCAATGGAAGCGTGAGCATTCGATTCACAAGCCAGCTAAATGTCGCCCATTTTTGCTGTTGGCAATGGTTCGAAGTGAAAGGAATTATCCGCATGGTGTCCGTTGGTTTGCGGTATATTTCGAATTCCAATCCATTAGCTCCTCTACATACCATTACGTCAAGGAATGGTAGCCGCCCCTCCGACTCCAGCTCGTGGGTGAAACTGATGTTGTTGTGTATTGAGTTGATCGCCGTGAGAATTTGCTGGAACCATTGCCAACAGCAAAAATGGGCGACATTTAGCTGGCTTGTGAATCGAATGCTCACGCTTCCATTGAATAAGGAAGGCCTGAAAAAAGAAACGTCCCACATTTATAAGCTAGCCGAGTGGAATGGATACCCTACGGATGAAGTTACCAAATTGATAGCCAAACGAACGAAGGAGATCTTCAATAAAAAGTTCACAACGCTAACTGCGGAAGTCGAGCAACGGAAGAGGTTGGTTGTAACGTTTGACTCAAGGACGGAAACAATGAAGAGGGCTATGAAGAACGTAGACATCGACCTAGTTTATACGAGCCGGGCCACAAAAATACAGAACTTGCTTGGATCAACCAAGGACCCCATTCCCAAAATGGAGCGCAGTGGAGTCTACAAGGTATCGTGTACGAAATGTAATGGATGTTACATTGGACAAACGAGGAGATCACTAGGTGTCAGATGGAATGAACACTTAAGGGAAGCAGTCAACAAAAACAAAAAGCAGGATGCAAAAAACTTCAAATCAAAAGTAGCAGAGCATATAGTCCTTGAAAAACATGACATCACTGCGGACAACGTAAGCATGCTGAAAACGGTTACAAACGGATGGAAACTTGATGTAGCAGAAAGCTTGGAGATATTCAATCGGAAGACGCAGAACATTTGGAACGGCGACCCAGGTAACGGATACACCTGGCTATTCAAGCTTACAAAATAATGAAGGTAGTTAAGTAGTAATTAAGGAAAAACAAATTTTTGAATGGTAAAGGATCAGGTAATTAGAGATTAAGTAAAAGTACTTTGAGGGATTATGTGTAATTAGAGATTCATATTAATACGTTAATGAGTTTAGTATAAATATTAGGATACTTATAGTTTAGGGAATAGTAGTACTGAGGAAGTTCTCAAGTAGAGAACGAAACAATTGTATACGAAATTTAAAATAAATAGTAGAATTAAAGGGTATATACTTTCTTTCATTTTTTTATTCCTTTTTAGGTCCGAACGCGGAACCGACCTCTCATCGGTTCTAGACGTTAAGTCTGAGTAGTGCCAACGGATGGTACCAACCGGTCAACCAATCCGTGCACCGTAACCCATTCACGCGGTGGCTGCTCGTCGGCCAGCTAGTTCGGAGAGGATTTCGGTCGCGGGTCTCCGAATGGGTTACGCTCATTAACATATTTTCAGCCACCTATACACGCCCGTTTTTAAACGCGTTACAAAACAAAACCATACGGAGAAGAAACCTACTTTACGTTACTCAATATTTCTTCCTATAACCAGTCAAAGAACAAAATCTCCTTTTTACTTCGCGTTCCCGAATTTCCGACGCGGTACCGAAAAGTATGCTACTATAACTCAACCCGACGAAAACTACTCTAATAAAGCGACAAAACAACAAAGGTACCGCGTACCGCGCACGACGCGAAACCGACCTCAGCGGATTTTTCGAAACCCTACCCTCGCGACGGCATACCTACCCTGCACTTCCTTTCCCGCTGAAAAAGAAGAACCACTGAAAAGGAAAGTCCGTTTTTTTGTTAGCAATTCATTGTAATCAAAAACATTCCTTTAATTCATATAAAAATATAAACTAATTATCCGTGGATATAGTCAAAATAATTGACATGAAAATTTCATAAACGAAAAATAAAATGTATAACATTTAACAACTTAACTAAAATAGAAAGTAAGCATAGGCACCTTAATTAGTATCAAAGCTACTTCGCCACATCAATCGAGAATTCTGAACTTACAATAAATTCTTACAACTTGGTGATGGATGGTTGCAACAATTCAGCACATTTGTAAGAGCATCAAATTTTAAATTTTACAATTTTTCTAGTATTAATGTGCTATGTCTTTCGCTATTCGCAGAGATGCTTGTAATTGCTTTGCCTTATAATTTTTTTTGTTTATTTCATGCCTTGGTTTTTCTATTTTTGCGCAGTATTCTTATAGTAACACTCCGTTATTTAAAAATTTATATCGATATTGTGTTATTTTTTGGCTTGGCTTTAAAATACTCCTGTACATTATTTTTCTATTTCCAATCGGGTTACACAAAGATATATACTAGTGTATAAAGCAACTGTCGTTTAAAATATACGAGTACCTCTATTTTCGAATTAATTTGCAGGTGACTTCTCCTTAACGCTCCGGTAGTGAACAATCGTTTTGTAACTAATAAATTATGTATAATTATTTTACTAAAATCTATTGTATATGTAACTTATGTGTACGACTTAGTTGCCAGTATTTAAGAAGCGATTCTTCCCCAATCATTGTATTAGTTTCAATATGCCTCTCTGCACGAAGTATTGTTATCATCAATTCTAAATCAAAAATTTAACAAGTACACTAAAAGGAGGGCATTGATCATGTTAATCCGCTGGATCAGCTAAACTAGAAGGACTCAGGCGGGATATTATTTTAGGAATTTCTATATAAGAGGCCTTTTATCATTTCATGTCTTTTGTTTCAGGCATTGAAATCAATGCTATATTTATAAATACCGTCAATGTTTTTTTTTTTGTTTTTTTTTCAAATTTTCAACGCGAGTGTTGCATACCTAACTTATTTAATTGCTCTTTCTTGCCTTTTAAGTAAATCTCAATTCATTGTCCCAAAGTATTTCTCATGTTTATTTGTTTTATAAGGATATGAAGAAAAAATGATCACAATTGTCTCTTTGCAAAATGTTTTTGATTGGTGTTAAGTTATGTTAAGTTTGAACGATATTTATCGGTGAAAAATTTTATACTCTCGATAGGTTGGTAGGATGCACAAATTTAGACGAGGACTTGCTTTCTCCGTGCGATCGGAAAGAATGGAAGGGAAATTAGCTCTCCTTTGGATTCAACATATGGCTTGTCAATTGTCCTTTTACTTATTCTGAATGTTCTGAATGACTTGAATGTTTTATTTCGAGTTGAACACGCATTTCTATGAGTTGTGTTTTTTTTTTCTCTACTAGATATGTCACAACACGTTTTCCAACAGAACCATAAACCCCGACGTCTATCGCTACGTTTCGAATGACTAAAATAATTTTCAAAATCTCTGCGCGGACAGACTTGAAACGTTTGTACAAATAACCGAAGAAATGCTCTTATCATCAACGATACTGGCTCGCAATCTTTTAGTTATTCTTCGAGTTTAAATTACCCGTTTTCCGTTCTCGAATTATAACCAAATAAACTTTATACTATTTTAATTCATTGTCACGAACAAAAACTAAGTATTAATATTCACGGTTAATCTGTAGCTAAATGGTAAATCATTCATTGCCTATGATATTATTGAATTTTTTGAATCTTACGCGGTTCTATTTTGTGTGTTTGATTTGTTTTGTTTTTATTTGCCGCTGATTTTTATCGGTGGTTACTTTTATCTACCATGTATTCATGATGTTATGTATATACGACTCTAGTTTTATTAAGCGTTGTTGCACTGCCACACAAAAACGACGGCATGAACGTGCATGAGAATCACATTTCTCTCCTTAGGATGCACTATAAAAGTCGCTATTAAAGTGTCGGGTTAACATATAGACAACAGCCTCGTATGTTGCCATCATGATAGCAGTGTTTGGTATTTGACAGACTAGTTGTGTTGCTAATCCCCTATAGATTCCAGCCTTGCCCTCTTCTTTCCATACTGTATATAACGTTTGCCAAAACGTTCGATATTTGCTTCCTTCTACACGTAATCGCGTTCGTGCAACTTCGTGCGGGTACGCAATACATGAAGCAACAGTCTTCGATATAGCGCCGGCCAGCATAAACTCAAGAAAATCTCTCGACGTCTTACCATCCAAAGGATGACTATGTCGTAGCTCGATAAGTTTCGCTTTAAGAGCTTCATAAATCACAAAATGTATAACAGTTTCGGATATACCAAAATAGCTGGCCGTTATTCCTTTATAAAAACCACGAAAGCCCGACGTTGCATAAATTCGTTTTATACATTCACGCACGGTCATTTGATTTTTTTGATTTATAATCCAATTGCAGGCGCGTTTTCACGAACCATATTGGATTTGTTGCTGTCGATGCTGCGAAACCGGCACATGTTGCACTTATTATATGAACAATTGGTGAGTCTGGTGGGAGATTACCTAGCTTATTTAATGTTGTCTTAGCTTGTATGTAGAGGTTGCACAATATTTATAACCTCAAATGGAACCGACGACAAAGTTTCCCTATTGCTTGGAACTAAATTTTGTCTTAGGACTCAAACTAATACGGTAAAATGTAGTTACCGATGAAACGTTGAATAACTGCACCACTTGAAGAAAACCTGCACGCCAAACAACTGTTGCGTTTGCACTTCCGACTGTGGGTAGGCACGATAGTGCTAGTAAGTGCTCTGTTGACTAACTTCCGTCGAATTTCCAGCAGTGAGCGAATGACTCCACTAAAAATTCCGTCGGCCCACGAAGGAAGGTCGCTCCCGCCCTTAAAGCAAAAAAATAATTAATTCAGATTCCAACTGCTTACATAAAATTTACCGGCTCCCGTCTTCGTGTTAGCCTGACACCTTGAAGGTTATGTGACGAATGACACTTCCACCCAGTTTCCACGTTTCTATCTATTCGATGTTTTGATGGCAACTGTGGGGGGCATTGCCAGATAGATATGCTTCGAAATGTATCGGATGGTTAATTAATATTATTTTTCAAATATTTATATCCACAGATATAAATATTTGAAAAAAAAAATATTTTCTGCGCAATGATATCCGCACGAAAGATGAAGTCTGCTTGCACTTCGAAGTCATACATATCTGGCCGGTTGCCAGGGTTCGGGATCGGAATCACTTTGATTCCCGGGCGTAGGCGTCACATTACACATTGCCCGTTTTCGTTATTTTGGCGCCTAGATACACAAATTCGCCGACATTTTCGATACTGACTGCGTCATGAGCTTTGTTTTATCCTCATTGATTTGTAGCCCTACTAGTTTTGCTTCGCTGTCGAGTTTCAGGAAGAGTTCTTTGGCAGTTGTTAATGACCGCGACAAAATGTTGATATCGTCTGCATAGGCTACCATTTGGCTCGACTTGTATAGTAATGTGCCTCGTGTATCGACAGGTAGCTTTCTTATGACGTACTCCAGAGCCAAATTGAATAGCAATGGGGCCAGCCCATCTCCCTGTTTTAGTCCGATATTTGTGTCAAAGGCGTCGGTGAGTTGGTTATTGATGCGGACTTGGGAGGTCGTCGACGTTATTTTCATTTTGGTAAGACGGACTAATTTGGCTGGGATGGCAACGCAAATCATTATTTGGTACAGTACGTTACGATCAATACTGTCGTATGAAAACTCAACGAAAATTTGGTGTACGTCTACGTTAAACTCCCAGCATTTTTCAAGTACTTGCTCAAATGTGAACAATTGGTATATTGTTCATCTGCATGCTCTAAAACCACCTTGATACACCCCAATAATACCTTTGGCGTATGACCCGATTTTATTTTCTAAGATCTTTGAAAATATTTTGTACGCCGTACAAAGCAGTGATATGCTTCTATAATTTTCGCACTGTAGCTTGTCACCTTTTTTGTGGATAGGGAATATAACTGATTGGCTCCACTCTTTCGGCATATGTTCTTGTTGCCAAATGTACTGGATGACTTTGTGAATAGCTTGGTGAACACTACTGCCACCATATTTGATGAGCTCCACTGGAATCCCATCGATGCCCGGCGCTTTATTATTCTTTGGGCTTTGATGATGGAACAAACTTCATCCAGAGTTGGTGGGGCCAATGGAAGCTCTCCGCAGACATCTATAGGCTCCGATGTTCTGGAGCTGTGCGAAGGATTAAGGAGGTTCTTGAAATATGATGCCCATTATTCCTTAATCTTGATTTCATGCCGCTGTCATCACGACAGAGCGTGGTTTTGGGCTGATAACCACGTTTCAGGCTTTTCACTACTTTGTATGCTTGTCTTGTGTTATTGCTCGCTAAACTTACATCTATACTTCTCAATTGGTCGTCATAGTATTTTCTTTTCTTAATCCTAATTATCTTATTCGCTACTCTTCTGAGATTTTCATAGTGTTCTCTCTTCTTCCTGGTTTTTCTACCTACGTATTCTTTGTACGCCTGATTCTTTTTATCTAACGCATTCTGGCACTCATCATCGAACCAATCATTCCTCTTGCGCCGGGCTTGATGTCCGATCGTCTGTTCTGCCACGGTCTTAATAACCGCTTTCACTTCCATCCAGAGCTCGTGACTTGTCGTTAACGATGCGTCTGATAAGATGGGAGCCAGCTGGTTGTCGAGGGTCTCGGTGAAATTTTTGGCCACAGACGCCGTTTGGAGCCTTTCGAGGTCAAATTTTTGTAGCGGGCTAGTCTTCGCCGAATATGCCTTTGACATACGACATCGATAGATCAATTTGATCAAGTAATGAGTTACAATTGGCTCCTCGGTATGTACGGATGTCAAGTATGCTCGAGGCCCACCGCTGTTGGATCAGAACATGATCGATCTGATTTTGTGTGTTGCCATCTAGTGATACCCAGGTCATTTTATGAATGCGTCGATGTGGGAAGAAGTCGAACGTATGACTAGATTTCTGCTACATGCAAAGTCAATCAGGCGCTGGTCGTTGTCATTTGTTTCATCGTGGAGGCTATATCCCCCAGTCGTTCCCCGATGAGATATCTCATTGCCAACCTTAGCGTTGAAATCACCCAGAATAATTTTTGTGTCGTTTGTGGGCAATGAGTCGACTAGTCTTTGCATGTGATTGTAAAACGTTTCCCTCGTTTCTTCGTCGTTTTCTTCTGTCGGGCCATGAACATTTATCAGCCAGATTTTGAATGATTTCGCTTTTATACGGGTCGCACACAACCGTTCGCTAATTGCCATGAAATCAATAACGTGCGATTTGAACTTCCTATTCACAATGAATGCCACATCGAATTCCCGTTTTCCTTCAGGCTTCCCACTTTTGAATATTGTGTGCGACCTCTTAAATAACATTACTAGTCCAGCTCGTTTCCTGGATTGCCAGTATTTTTAATTGATATTGACTGGCCTGTTGTAAAAGGTGCTTAACAGCGCCAGGGTGACTGAGTGATCTGACATTCCAGGATCCAATGCCATAGTCCTTTTTTCGATTGGGAGGTCCTCGCCATGAGTCCAATCCACTCCGAGGCCCGTCTACAGGTTTCGAAACATTTTAGGCTTTTCCAGGGACGGGGAGTTAGCCCGTCGCCCAACCTCCATTCCGGCGGCATGGTTATTACGTCGATTCCGTTATCAAGCGCGGAATATTCGCGTTCACCCTCTTACGTCCCCAGAAAGGAGGCGTAAGTAGGATTTAGTAGCAGAGCTGTAGATGTATTAACAGTAATTAGCATTTCTCGGCATTTAATGTCCCATTATTGGGGAACCAGTAAACCCAATGTACGACCCCGAGAGCATTTACTACCATTTAATTGGGGGGGGGGGGGGGGTAATATTTAGGATGAGGAATCATGGAAGCTGTGGGTTGGGGAAATAAGAATTACCTTTTTCATTATTCCTTCACTGACTCAGAACGTGTACCTTGGCGTCGATCTCGTCCTTCAATTTGGTTTGGGCCCAGACCTATTCGTAGACTCGTACTTAAATACTGGATATGTAAATGAACTCGCTTCTATACCCGACAGACTCGAATTAATGCCTAAGCAACGACGACGTCTGGAAGCATCCATCGCTTTTCCAGCTTACGCTACGCGAGGCCTTGGCCGCTGTAATGATTTCGAGACCCGACGCCTCGTATCATGGAGAGTTGGCGCCTGAACTTCACGGGTTTCAACGATATGATATCGGCGGACCGGTTCCTTTTCCGGATTCAGGCGTTAGTATCCAGCACCCTGGGAGGTGATTCCTCGGCCTTCCTCCGGCATGCACATCTGTTGTTCAGCGGTGACGCTGCCGACTGGTACTGGAGTTTTAAGGAATCGACGCCACGTCCCACTTGGAACTCTTTCAGTGCAGCCTTCCGCAATCGATTTGAGGATGGCTTCACTGAGAGAGAACTAAGGGAACAGTTAAAGAAACGGAAACAAGGCGCTCACGAACCGTTCGACCAGTACTACACAAGTACAGTGAGATTGAGCACTCGCTTGCGAACAACCATGCCCGAGGACGAACTGGTAGAAATTATCAGAGAGAATATGCGTTGGGATCTTCAGAACAGCCTTCTGCATTTTCCCATCAACACCATACAGGGATTGCGCCTCCATGCCCGTAGGCAAGAACAATTGGATGAGCGGCGAGGTACCTTCCGTCCACAACCTCGCATAACGGGACCAAATCCCCGAAATCATCACACCGCGGAGTTGGTGGCAGCGGACCACCTGCTTGCTGACCCAGTACCAGTACCGAGGAGCGGAGCACCACAGGAGCTTGAGGACCCAGCATTGATTGATCGACCCTCCCTTGAAGCAATTACAAGCCCGACGGTCTGTTGGAACTGCCGACAAACGGGGCATCGGTTCTATGCATGTCCAGCGGAGCCGGCGCTGTTCTGTTACCGCTGCGGGAAGGCCGACACATACGCACCTGACTGCGCAAATTGCAAAATGCGAAAAAACTTGCCACCGAGTGCCGCGACCACCCGTCGGCACTCCTAAACCCCGGACGAACCAATCCTGACCCCATCACTAGCTATGACCAAGCTCCCGACATGACTCCAATTCTGCTGACTCGCACCGCTAAATACAGTTCTCTCGAAGTTCCACAACCGACGCCATCGTTCGCCGAGGCCAACGCGCAGGGAAATGATAGCGAGGCGAAAGTTCCTTGGCATGTCAAACCTTTCCACGTCAGGCTGCGGAATTATTTGGCTACTCGACAGCGCATCTTCCATGAGGAGTTGGCTACAAATGTCCCACCGCGAAGAAAGCGAGCCACGCGTCGGATGCGGAGCTTCTGGAGAAAAGTCAGGCAGTCGAGGAAGGTGCAGAAGGACATACACTTAGACGAATTATTGAGGGATGACGTTCGGCCATATGCGTCAGTACACCTCCTGCAAAAACGAGTGTCAGGCTTAGTCGATACGGGAGCCAGCGTGAATTGCATATCTGCCAATTTTGCAGGGGAGGTACTGGCAATGCACGCGGACCAAATCCGTCATTTCACCTCCTGGTTAAGCACGGCGGACGGAACTCGTCACTCTGTAGTGGGAAAAATTACGACGGATGTCACCTTTAAAGGAGTAACTAAACCTCTGGAATTTTACATCATACCTCAATTAACCCAGAATCTTTATCTAGGAGTGGATTTCGTTCGAAAATTTAACTTGGCCCCGGCACTGTTTTCCGGTACGACCCTGGAGTCCGTCACCACAGTTCCTGACCAATCTCAACCCACTCACTTATTACGACATACACTGGATGTAAATCAGCAACTGCGACTTGACTCGGCTATATCGGCTTTTCCATCGCATGAGAAGGAAGGTCTCGGGCGGACTGCACTGGTGTTACACACTATAGATGTGGGGGATGCTAAACCCATAAAACAGAGACATTTTGCCATATCTCCACTACTACAGTACTGCACAGCCCAGACTTTGACAAACCGTTCTCAATCCATTGTGACGCGAGTCAACATGGGGTGGGAGCAGTCTTAGTCCAGGTTGCACAAGACGGCGAGGAGAGACCTATAGCCTTCATGTCTCACAAGTTGAACCCAGCCCAGCGAAATTACACGGTCTCCGAGCAGGAATGTCTAGCTGCGGTGTTGGCAGTGAAACGCTTCCGAGCCTATGTGGAGGGACACACCTTTGAAATCGTTACGGACCACGCTTCTCTGAAATGGCTAATGAGCCAGACTGATCTCAACGGCAGATTGGCCAGGTGGGCACTGAAATTACAGGCATTTGACTTCACAATTCGCCACCGAAAAGGAAGCCAGCATGTAGTCCCCGACACCCTATCCAGAATGTTCGCCCCTGAAGGAGCCGAGTTGGTCCAGGAGGACGACAGTCCCCAATTGATCGATCTGGACCATCCTGCCTTCAAGTCAGCCAGCTACACCCAACTGATTCACGCTATCCAGAATCAACTGTCCCAGCTTCCTGAACTGCGGTTGACGGAGGGATTTATTTATAAGCGGATGGGACACGCATCCGGAGACCCCATACAAGAAGAAGAACAGTGGAAGTTGTGGGTGCCCGAAGAATTAACCACTGATCTTATCAGATGGGCTCATGACCACCCATCAAGTGCGCACGGCGGATACGGTCGTACACTTAGGCGGTTGAAAACCTGTTTCTTTTGGCCTAAGCTGGCACAACAGATAAAAGCGTACGTAGCCTCCTGTGAGCTATGCAAGTGCACTAAAGCGCCCAACACCATTCTTCGGCCTCCCATGGGTAAGGTTGAGGTCCCCGAACGCGTGTTCCAGCGCTTGTACATTGATCTTATCGGTCCTTACCCTCGATCTGCTTCTGGTCACACGGGAGCTGTCGTGGTCCTGGACCAGCTCTCTAAATTCCCTATCATAGAACCACTACGTAACATGCACACTGGACCTATACTCAGCTTCTTGGAGAACCGAGTCTTTCACATGTTTGGAGTTCCAGAGAAACTTGTCTCCGACAACGGGGTCCAGTTCACCTCAAGCAAGTTCCGAGACCTAATGTCCAAATACGGCATCATTCACCAACGAACCGCCGTCTATTCACCACAAGCCAACGCATCCGAACGACTGAACCGTACGCTCATAGCGGCCATTCGCGCCTATGTCCACCCGAATCAGAAGGACTGGGATCGCAAGTTGTCCGCCATCACTAGTGCTCTGCGCTCGTCGTACCACGCCACTACCGGCATTTCGCCGTATTTCGCATTGTTCGGCCAGTACATGATCCGTCATGGAAGCGCTTACCGGCTGTCGCGGCAGCTGAAATCGCTAGAGGACCCAATCTTGGTTCTGGAACCGCACGAAAAGCTCCAACTTCTGCGAGCTCATCTGCGGGAGAAGATTGAAGAAAGTAGACGGATGGGGGAGGAGCGGTACAACTTGCGATCCCATCCTTCTGGCTTTAAGGCAGGCGACGAAATATATCGTCGAAACTTCCGGCAGAGCGATGCCATCCGACATTACAATGCCAAACTAGACAAGAAATTCGTGAAGTGTCGAGTCCTACAAGTAATAAGCCCCACACGATACCTCATCGCGGACATGGCTGGTAAAACCCTGGGAATTTACCATGCAAAAGACCTTCGACGATGAAGTGCAACTATTTCACGCGAAAGAAAAAACCATGGCTTACCTAAATCTCTGCCTGGACGAAGACCTCCGAGTAACACCTGACTCCCTACTGTATAGCCACTATCGAGTCTTCACCGAAATTGTTGTAGCCTATTCCTCGAGATCGACCTTCGACCCGCCACGGCCCTAACCAAGACCTTTTACATAGGAGGCGGGATCGGAGTTACTTCGATTTTGGGGGGGGGAATGTGTAATGTGACGCCTACGCCCGGGAATCGAAGTGATTCCGATCCCGAACCCTGGCATCCGGCCAGATATGTATGTCTTCGAAGTGCAAGCGGACTTCATCTTTCGTGCGGATATCATTGCGCAGAAAATATTTTTTTTTCAAATATTTATATCTGTGGATATAAATATTTGAAAAATAATATTAATTAAACACCGATACATTTCGAAACATATCTATCTGGCAATGCCTCCGACAGTTGCCATCAAAACGTCGAATAGATAGAAACGTGGAAACGGGTTGGAAGTGTCATTCGGAGATAACCTGAAAAGTGCGGGCATTGTGATGTCTCGGTTGTGTTCCCGCAAATTTTCTACTTAAAATAAATTAGGTTCTAATAGATAATAGTGAAGAAAGTGCTCCATTAGTCTACTTATCAGTACGTTACAGAATCTGTGTTAAATATTATGAAAATGCCATCGTAATCTGAAAATGTCGAACATTTTCCGATGTAAGGGAACATAGAACCTGATTGCGGACACGGAACGAATAGTTATCAATTCAATATGAGTACAAAATGTTGGCGGATTTTCCTATTCGTGTGCATCCTTCGAGTGACATTGGCAGTTTGTCCGACAAAGTGTTCTTGCAAAATATAAAACTTAATGCACAATTTCCTTTGTCTCGGTAAGTTCTTCTGATATTCATCAAAGATGCATGACTACTTACAAAAATGTATTTATATTAAATACGATTTAAACCAAAAGCATTTTAAACACTAGTAAGATAATTCAGAGTAAAGTATATCAAATCAATGTTGACTGATTGGCTTAATAAAAACTTTTCGGCCTCCAATAGGGAAACTTGTACTCAATAAGTCCACAAATAAATATTTGCAACGTAAATTTGACAGACTGCATTTCATACTTTAACAGGAAATTGGAGGGATTTTTATACGTATCACAGACCGGAAGGCTATGCAAACTCAGACCGATAGATACTACAAAATATCTGAAAAATAAGCGGTTTGCAATTATAATAAGAATACCAATCATTATAAAGATGTGGTGAAGGAAACGAACTGTAGAACTATCGAAAAGCAAAGCACGTAAATTGCTAGAAGACAAGACTGACAAAACAGTTCTTTTTCCACGTGGTTTTTGAAAAAGCTTTTGGGAACATTGTTTTAAATAGGGGATTTTACTCAAGGCACGGCATTTATTAATACAAATGGAAATATAAGAAAACTCTACTGACTGAAGTATCCACCAGTTACGAACACTAATATAACTAGCTGATTCTCGGAATTAAAACATGTGTTACTTTGATGTGAGGAGTATAATATATTATATATGTATTGTTAATCGTTCAGTAGAAAAACAATTATGTTTGGTTATTGGAAAAGAATGAACTTCCGTTAAACAAAAGCAGCAGAAGAAAACAAAATTATAGTACTAATAGTGATAATGCAACAATAATTTAAATAACAGAAATAACGCTAGAGTGATATTCTCTTTTGTATATTATTTTATTTAATTATATTTATTTACGTTACTTAAATTAGGAAAGGGCATATGCTATCATGTCTTACTGAAATGACGGCCCAATACAAAAAAAAAATTTCAGGACAAACGAAATAAATAAATCATTGTACCAAACTGAACGAAAGTAGAGGAATTGAATGTAATGGAAATCCATTTAAATATTTGACAGAAGTAAAATTAAAGCTGAAGTCGGGTCCTTTTTCCCAAAGTTTCAAATATTCCTTCCCCCGCTTCCTTCTTTTTCATCTCGTGGTAATTAGCGAAGGATTTGACCTTCAGTCATATTTTTATTATATATTATATCTTTAATATTTATGTTATTTATTAATTAAAGTTAAACGCATGAAAAATAATTATTATAACAAAGAAACATAATCGGGTGGCCACCAAATTCTTGGAGATGTCAAGCCGATTATGAGCTGTTTTTTTGTAATTATTCAATAGTTTTTTTTAAATACGTTGTCTTTCAACTTGATTTTAAAAATATTAAGTCAAATGAGGCATGATTCGCGCTTATGAGAACTCTACGATTCAGATCCTATTAAGAACTTAATAAATTTAGTGATTGCGAGAGTTCCCACGGACATATTCGTATGCTGTGTGAATAAAATGATTTGAAAAAAAAACAAAAATCACTCAAAATGATCTGTTATCTTCTTAAAACGCGAGTTGTAAACATTATTTTTGGATAAAATGAATGATACGACGCGACGTGAATAATTGAAACTGAAAATTCTTAATTAATAATACTAAAAATATTGCAAACGTTAGAAAGGTTGAGATAGTTTTTTTTCATTAGCAGGATTCTGACTCGTATTGTTTTAGAGACTATTTTGTACTTCGCAACATAATGTTAAAATATAAATAAAATTGGATGTAAGATGCAATTAAACATATATATTTAAATTTGTTTTTTTTAGAAACATAGCCGCAAAAGATAGGGACTTAGTTTCGTTTTAAATTACATTCATTTATGACATTTAAAATATTGTGTTAGAAATATCAGCGTAATGACACATCTTTTCAATTTGTTATGAATTTGTTAATCAATTAAAATGCAGGTACGTAATCGGAAATGTTGAATTAATTGCGCCTTCAAAACAGTATAAACAAAAAAAAAAAAAAATTTTGAAATTTTCTTCAGGTGTTGATTTACAATAAAGATGTTTTATTCGTGTTTTTTTTTGGATGTCATTTGCGCTCATAATTCGCTTTTATTTTATTAATTTCAAAAAAGATATGTTTGAGACTATTTAGTTTATAATACTTTAATTAAAGGCTTTGAAATTAAATCAAAATGAATTGCTAACAAACAAAAACGGACTTTCCTTTTCAGTGGTTCCTTTTTTTCAGCGGGAAAGGAAGTGCAGGGTAGGTATGCCGTCGCGAGGGTAGGGTTTAGAAAAATCCGCTGAGGTCGGTTTCGCGTCGTGCGCGGTACGCGGTACCTTAGTTGTTTTTGGTTTTTCCTTAACGTAGCATTCGTCGGGTTGAGTTAACGTAGTATACTTTTCGGTACCGCGTCGGAAATTCGGGAACGCGAAGTAAAAAGGAGATTTTGTTCTTTGACTGGTTATAGGAAGAAATACGGAGTAACGTAAAGTAGGTTTCTTCTCCGTATGGTTTTGTTTTGTAACGCGTTTAAAAACGGGCGTGTATAGGTGGCTGAATTATGTAAATGAGCGTAACCCATTCGGAGACCCGCGACCGAAATCCTCTCCGAACTAGCTGGCCGACGAGCAGCCACCGCGTGAATGGGTTACGGTGCACGGATTGGTTGACCGGTTGGTACCATCCATTGGCACTACTCAGACTTAACGTCTAGAACGGATGAGAGGTCGGTTCCGCGTTCGGACCTAAAAAGGTGAAAATCATTACACCGCACTACCCTGGTTTCACTCGTTATTGACGTTGGCGATAGCAAACCAATAAATCAGAGACACTACGTCATCTCACCGGCCATGGAAAGGCTAGTGTACGCAGAGTTGGGCAGGATGTTAGAGTTGGGGGTTAAAGAGGAGTTTTAAAGTGCCTAGTCCTCACCGGTAACCTTGGTGGTGAAGCCAGGTCTTTGTCTAGATGCCCGGAAAGTCAGCGCAGTGACCGTTAAGGACGCGTAACCTCTTCCGCTCATCAATGAAATATTGGGAAGACTGCCGAAAGCAAACTACATTACAAGTCTCAACTTAAAAGATGCATTCTGGCAGATTCCACTCGATGAAGGGTTGAGGGAAAATACCGCAAGAAGTAGCCCTGCATATCAATAAGGCGGGACTCACCATCAAAGCAAGTTTGTAATGACCGAAGTCCGATATCTAGGACATGTCGTCGGACATGGTACCGTCAAAACGGTTCCAGACAAAACTCAGGCGATTGATGAGATTTCCTTACCGAAAACCGTTAAGCAGCTACGACGTTTCCTAAGACTGTGCGGTTGGTACCGAATGTTCGTTCAGAACTACGCAACGGTTTCAGCGCCCCTGTCGGACATGCTTCGGAAAGGTAAGTTCATTTGGTCCGAACTCAGTCGAAAGGCATGCGAAGAGCTCAAACAAGCCTTGACATCTGCTCCAGTTTTATCTATCTTTGTGCTAGACCAGCTCTCCAAATTTCCACTGGTGGAACCTATTCGCAAATTCACGACTCCATATATTGTGAAATTTTTAGAAAGTCGAGTATTCCATGTGGTTGGTATTACGGAAAGGGTGTAGTCGGACAACGGAGTACAGTTCCAATTCCGGCAGTTTAAGCCTACTCGAACAGTACGGTGTCGAATTCCACCTGACGCCAATATACTCTCCTCAATCTAACGCATCAGAATGTTGGAATCGCACCCTGTTAGCCGCGATCCCTTCTTATGTCCACCCAACTCAGAAGGATTGGGACCGCAGATTGTCCGCCATCACTTGCGCTCTGCGGTCGTCTTATCATTCCGTGACGGGTGTCTCGCCTTACTTTGCCGCCTTTGGATAGCACATGATTTGCCATGGCAAATCATACAGGCTACTGCGGCAGTTAAAGTATTTGGAAGACCCCGTCGTTGTGCTGGAGTCCCACGAACGTTTAGGTGACCTCCGCCAACAAATCGAACGGAAGATAAAGGCCGCAGGACGTGGAAATGAGACGCATTACAATCTCGGGTCCCGACCTTCTGATTTTAAAGAAAGATATGAAGTCTTTCGTCGCAGCTTCCGCCAAAGTGACGCCGCTGGGCATTACAATGCCAAGTTGGATCGCCGTTTTCTGAAAAGCCGTGCACAGAAGGTTGTAGGACACAATCATTATCTCCTCACAGACCTATCGGGGAAAGTTCATACTTAGTTTCAATCACACGCATAGTTTACCCATTTACAGCAATTTGAAAGTACTTGCGTCAGTCTGTCTATTCGCTAATCGTTTTCTTCTGTTGCCTCACTCCGCGTTCCGACCCGGAACACGATCGATTGTCCACCTGAAGATCCTTCAGCTCCTTTTTCGCAATCCTTGTCTCCTTGGGATCGCGAGAAAATTAGCTACCTTGTAGTAGTCGAGGGGTCGCCTAAGCAAACTGCTCGAAAACCCCCATAATAGTGATCCAAATTTTAATTGCAAATTTGAAAAAATTTAATTATTCAAATCTACAATTAAAATTCGGACACGGCAACACCTTTTAACACAGCTCATCCACGAATTGCATTGCCGAATGCAATCTATATAGACGGATGAACTGGCTCGTCAACTACCGGTGCGACAGATGCCGTAAGGTGACGATTGGGAACAAAACAGGGAATCTGTTTCTGATCGCCACATGTAGCGGACGTCTGAAAGTATCTCCGCCGGTCATGTCCGCTCCGCAGTCAAAGTAATTGTTTTAGTTCGCTTCGACAGCATCGTACAGGTGGAAAGAATCTTCTTATTGCAATTCTTGCGTGCCGCGATTCAACAAAAGAAAAGGCAAGTTACGCGTATTGTGACGCTGCACACTTGCATCAATTGACCGGTACCTGTTGCATGCGTGGGGATGTTTATGGAAAAAGTGGAAGGAAGAATAATTCGAAGAAATTTTATTCTCGGAAGTTCGCATAAATAAAAATAAAAAAATTAGCTAAACTCGATTTGTCCTGTGCCGTGACAGATACAAATTGTGCAGTTAAGCTACTAAATAACGACGGTTGTAATTATTCCATTAAACGACTACTTAAAACGGCCAATATTGAAAAAAAAAAATATATATATATATACATATATATATATATATATATATATATATATATATATATATATATATATATATATATATTGTATATATATATGTATGCAACAGGCACCGGTCAATTGATGCAAGTGCGCAGTCTTCCGCTCGCGTGCCTGTTTATGGTATAGTGTTATGTGATTCCATCACATAATAATATAACATAAATTTTCCACGTTCATATTTTTCATTTAAGGGAAAAATTCATGCAAATTATGTTTGTATGAGATTTTCACTGAAATGGAAATGGCGATGTCTACATTGGATCTTAATCCGGTTGGAGGAGGTGCGAGGAGGCACCGTTTTCACATGGATGCCCCACTCTTATTTGGGGACCATAAGTATCGTCGGTAACGAAGAAGTCCTCTCAAGTCCCGTCTGTTTTCACCAGGCCCAGTTTGCCATTTGCTTGAGCAAATTTTAACCCTTAGTAGGTTACCTCCGCCTCGACTCCGGTCGATACTTATTTGCAGCGTTTAAATTCGTGGCGAAATTTTTTTTTGCAGTGGGTCCTTGTGCTGAGGAAAAGAACCTGTACCACGACACCGCAACGCTAGCCTGCCAGCGCGTTCATGCGTCCACAGACAAGGCCAATCTCGGGGAGTCCTACCATCCTCTCTTGCCGAGGCAGCAGACCATCGCTGCAGTCCTTCACGGACAGTATATCTACCCATGTATTCACTACATAGTGATGAAGATATCGAAAAAGCGGATAAATGAAGCACTTAGCCCATCGCGCAAAGAGAACTGTGGCGCATCCGATACAACGACGAGTTGCAGAGCCTTTCTAATGAGCCTCAAGTATCGATCAACATTAAACTGAAAAAATTTCAATGGGCCAGGCACGTGGAGCGCATGCCGGAAGCTAGAATACCTAAGAAGGTACTGAAAGGATAAATTGTCTACAGCCAGCTACGAGAAAATTCACGTAAATTCTGAGGGGACTCGATTATCACAGGCAACAGAATGCTACCAAGAATCGGAGGACGCGGTAAATGGATCAAGAGTACTGAATGCGATGTATCCGCCAGACGAAGGTTCTATTTGGACTGAACTGTCTTCTATAAACAAGCAAAAATAAGTATATAAAATAAGGACTCAATATTTTGGGAGGGTGTCATCCTTCGCCTTTGGTTTTCCCTTGAGCGCCCAGGTTTCACCGATTAGATATATTTATAAGATTTGCTTGATCTTTGGCCCTTTTCCTCGGATGAATTTTATTTGTGAATAATCGTTTACCCAAAATTCACTCCGCTCAGACAGTTTTGTGCAAAAGGTTGCGTCTGATGTGTTATTTCAGCTATTATAGCATGATGCTCTTGATAGCGTTTGTCCCTTATAATTGACGTTGTTATGTTATTGTCAGATATTATTCGCGAAATTCAGGTAAAAAAAATTTGATTTGCTTTATAGTTGCTTAGTTTCTCCTTGTCTCCGTACTATCGGACTCTGTAACAATAGCACATGGCATCCAGATGGTAGCGCAGCAGAATCATAGTATATCACTATACGAGCAATCGGTAGCCTTTAAGCATTTGGGAGTGAATGCACCCGAAATAGGAAATTGTCACTCAAATGTACTTTTAAATGCGACGAGTAACCAAAGAGCTCAGCAGCGATCATCTGTTTCGATCCTCCGTAGCGTTATTACCCAGAATGGGTTACGCGTGACCGCCGCAAGCAGTGTTGAGCAAACTAAATATTGTTAAGGAACTTTACGTTGGCAACAATTTTTAATGCTACGTATCTTGTGACAGCTGTCATGTGTTTTATGTTTAGTTTGGTTTGCCATTTTATCACGAATAGGTTTTATAGGTGTTTTTTAGAGGTATAGAGCTTTAAGTTGGCAACAAATTTTGTGTTGTGACAGTATTACAATCGTAATGTGATAGCTGTTATGCGTTTTATAGTTAGTTTGGTGTGCCATTTTATCATGAATAGGATGGAATAGAAGACAACATTCACCGCGTTAGTGACGAAATAAGGCCCCAATTATTGGTTAGGGTAGTGGAAAATTGCCCATCTCGTTTGAACTTCCTCCGCGCCAGTTGTGGCACACATGCCCGAAATCTTCAAATAAAAATGGCAGAGAAGCCACTTTGCGATAAAACCGATTTCATGGCAATCAAAACATTTATCCGTATTTTATTTCATTTCAAAGTTCTAAACCTCTAAAAAAACACCCTTTAAAACTGAGCATTTTTGGCTGTCGAGACTTAATTAAATACAATAGTATGAATTATATAAATGAAATTATGTACATACCTGTATTAATCAAAAAAATATTCAGTGCTAAAATATCGTACTTATGAATCTAAATTCTTTATTCATTTTAAATGAACTTCCTCATTTAGGTATTGAAAGAACTCTAGTATTATTCCAGGTTACTCTATTGTTTTAAAAATTTTAATTCAAACCCAGGTTTAAATCCGCATTTCAATGTGCTTAGCTCATGAAGGTTTTCCCACACCAATCAACCAGCTATAATATTGCTTAGGAAAGTATTATCATCTACCTCTATCCTTACTAGCAAAAAAAAGCAAATTCGTCGGTAACACATTATATAAACTTTTTAGAATTGCGCAATAAATTATTGACGAGGTCTGTCTGAAAAGCACTTGCGCTTATATCTCCGCGATGGTATTATTTTTCATATCCGAATCATAGACTTTATATACCTTGGAACCAACCTCAATAGAAGAGGCCCTGAAAAGGATGATATTGGATGCCGCAAATAAAGCCTATTACTCCGTACTTCCCATTCTAAGGTTCAGAGTTGTGCATAGGCAAAATAAGCTCCGCATTTACAAAACACTAGTCGAACCTGTGCTGTCGTATGGAAGTGAGATAGAAATCCTGACGAGCGAATCCGAAAAGGCAGTGGTTATATTTGAACGCAACTTGCTCCGGAAAATCTACGGCCTAGTGAAACAAGAAACAGAGTGGAGACTACATGACAACGACGACTTGTATGAACTATTTGACAATCCACCTGTTTCCTCTTGCGTAAAGTTACGGAAATTGCAATAGGCGGGCCATGTAGAAAGAATGGAAGAAAACCGGCTACCAAAAAGAGTAGACGTCTAGCGGGAAGACCGAGAACTCAATGGGAAGACACGATAGAAGCTAACAGCAGATCCTTGTGAGGAGTGAACAACTGGCGGGCAAGGTCGTGGAGAACCGTGATGATTGCAGGAGATAAATCATGGAGGCCAAGGCCCGGCTTGGACTGTCCCACCATATATGATGACGATGAATGTTAACATCCTTTAAAGTAGTCCTCATTTAATGGAACAACATATTCCCATCGGTGTTTCCACATCCTGAAGCAGTCTTGGAACTCAAACTCCGGAATGGCAGTTTGTGTACTGTATTAATTTGAATCATTTCGTTGTCGTCCAGTTGGTGTTCTTTGATCAGCATTTTCAATCTTGGGAACAGCCAAAAGTTGCAGGGAACTGTGTCAGTGCTTTACGAAAGCTGGCAAAGCTATACGATATTGTGTATTATCAAAAACTGCTGTACAGTGGTCGATGAACGCACTAGCGCTTTATCGTATCGAAGGAGCCAGTCACTGCTTCACCAAAACCGTTGCCGTTTCCTTCTAACCATGGCGCGGAATCTTTGTTTTTTACAAGTTCAAACAATCCCGCCAGCCACTGTCGCCATTATCCCCGTTAAAATGAATTGCATCATCCATAAAATAACGACAACTAATAACTTACAATAAAACAAAACGGTTACATTTTCGCTTAAAATCATTTTGGGCGTAACAGTTATTTAAACATGGACTTATCAATAGAAAAAACGTTTCTATTTCGATTGAGAGACAGTTTTTGCTTTCGTGGAAAATCTGTTGGGTTGACGATAATAGATGGCGTGAACTCCATAATAAAAGACGTGAACTGTATATTTCATAAAGTAGTGATTTGCGAGGCTTATATTAATATATATTATTTTAAAGATAAGACTAGACTATCTTCAGTCAAAAATTGAGCGTCATTAGTAAGCAACAAGTTGGTTAAAAATAAAATTGAAAATGGACAATCAAAGAGAGCATTATCGGCATATTGTATTGTTTTACCTCCGAAAGGGCAAAAATGTGGTGCAAGCTTGAAAGAAATTGTGTGAAGTTTGTGGTGAGCACTGGCTTACTGAAGGCCAGTGTCAGCTTTGGTTTGCTCGCGTTCGTTCGGGAAATTTTAATGTGCAAGATGCACCACATACTGGTCGTCCAACCACTGCTGATGACGACAAAATAAAGGCATTCACCGAAACTAACCGGCGTATCACGACTCGAAGGATAGCAGAGAACTTCGAAATGTCAAATTCAACCGTTTACTTGCACTTACACCAACTTGGTAACGTAAACAAACTGGATGTTTGGGTTCCTCACGAATTAAAGGAAATTCACCTCACCAAACGCATTCACATCTGCGCCTCTTTGCTGAATCGTAACCAAAACGACCCACTTCTAAAAAGATTCATAACGGGTGATGAAAAATGGATTGTTTACGATAAAGTTGTCCGAAAACGATCATGGATCAAGGAAGATGAGCCCCCATAGTTGACATCCAAAGCCAATATTCACCAAAAGAAGATTATATTTTCTGTGTGGTGGGATTACAAGGGTAGAGTCTACTTTGAGCTGCTTCCAAGAAGCCAAACTATTGATTCGAATGTCTACTGTCGTCACCTATCGAAATTGAAGGAAGAAATCAAGAAAAAACGCCCTGAACTGGCCTATCGCAAGGGCGTAATGTTCCATCATGATAGCGCTAGACCCTACACCTCTTTGATAACCCGTCAAAATTAATAGAGCTCAATTGAGAACTCATGCCACATCCACCCTATAGCCTAGACTTAGCATCATCAGACTATCATTTGTTTCGCTCCCTTCAAAAACATTTGAACGGTAAAAGTCTCGATTTCGATCAGGCTGTTAAAAATGAGTTGGACCAGTTCTTCGCTTTAAAAACCAAGGCTTCTTCGAAAGTGGAATTTTTCAACTTACCGAAAGATGGCAAAAGGTTTTTTGGTAATATAAATAAATTTACTTTGAAAAACATAAAAAAACTACATTAATTACCAAACGACCCAATAGATTACAGGTCGCGCACCTAATATGTGCAACAATTCTTTGTTTGCCATCTGACCTCTTGGAGCATATTGATGGTAGACAATATTTTCACAATCGGAAACAATCAATAGTGACTTCATATTGCTCAAACTCCGACGTGCTTTTTTCGGTCGTGGTTTAGATGCAAGCTTCCACTGTGAAGATTCTTGTTTCGCTTCGAGATTATAACCATAAACCTACGATTTGTCACCAGTAATTGGTGCAAATTCCGGTTAATCTTGATGGAAATTTATTGATCTGACTTCTATCATTTTTAAATAATAAAAATTGTGACAATCAAACAAAAATACTCTGCTAAAAAATAAACGCTGCGTGTAAACCAAGGCCTTCCAACACTTTATGCGGCTATCAGGGAATGTCAGTGATAGTGTGTTGCGAATTCCGGCATACCGGCATTCTCCTATTCGCAACTTCAAATTGGCGCTGTAACATTTCCACCGTCTTTTCTTTGTCTATTTAATTTTTTTTATATAGTTATCCCATTTAACGTTCATTTTCATTTCCCCATCAAATTAATTCTATCCTCTTATCCTGTTTTTAATTACAAAAAAAAATAGTACAATAATAATCTTAACTTTCCCACACACTAACTCAATTCACTACTTCCCATTAACAAAATTTCATTAGATACCTTTTCCCTAACAAAACCTAATTCTTTCCTTCATACTAACTAATTTTATTCATTAGCTCATACTAACAAATTTTATTTCCCTACTAACATAGTTGAAGTTGCTAATTTGATAAATGGGAAATCAACAGAAGGTGGCTCCGTTGGTAGCGTCGTGGATTCTCGACCGGTGGTCCGCTGGAACCCTGGGTTCCAGTTCTGCCGAGCGCAGGAAAACACTTTTTTGGGGATATCGGCAAAAGCAATAACTTCCGTATACTCGTATATGACGATTTGCATATAACCAAACGCTATCATGGTTATGCAAATCGCCATATATGCAAAATGGAAATTGTTGCGTTTGTCAATATGCAAAAGATGTATGAGTAGCAGAATCGAAGTGTATTGAACTTCGATTACGTTACTCGGATGCGGCAGCGGTAATTGGGAATGAAAGGATTGCAGGATTGATTTTTTGGGAGTTGATGGCAGTCAGTATTTGACTTTGAAATAAGAGGGATTGTTTTTGGCGTTCGGGGGGAAAAGATTCGGTATTTGGTTGGAAGAAGAAGAGGAAGTGCTTGGGCAGTGTTGAGATAAAAGCTAATTTTGGATTTGTGAAAAGTGGGGTTTTGATTTGGATTTAGTTACGAACGTGTGAATTGGAATAGCAAAGAGAAGTGAAATAGTAGAAGTGAAATTTTGCTTGTGGCGTATGTGAGTGGAAGTTAAGTGCGGATTTTAGATGAAAAGTAAAGGCCAAAGGATTGAGCATAACTCCCAATTTTTTCGCGTTATGATCAATGCAATAAGGGAAAGAAAAACTTAGTTAAACGGAGTGAACCGAGATTAAAAATAATGCGGGCTTAAATATATTCTGGCATAACCCAAACCCAAAGATTGTATCGTCTCCGATTCCAGTGAAGCCGACGGGGACTGGCGTTCCCGAGGTGCCCGAATCGCTTAGTAAAAATACTAGGGCAGGAACTTGATCCGAAACGTAGTGGCTTTGTGATTGTTCGATAACAAGATCAACTCACTGCTGCGAACCTCAACCCTGGAGGATACTCAGGTACAACGGGCAGCTGATGATCCTCCATCTTCGGGTGGTCAGCTAATTGGTTGCGGCCCTTCGGGGAGTATCGTGGTGGCTGTCGTGCAAACGAAGGTTGGCGTTGACCTTATAGCGTCAGATACAGCTGGGTCTTGGATCTACCAGTATGAAAGTTGAGAGTTCCCTCAATGTAAACTGGTGCCGAACTTGGGGGCGATGATTGGCGCTTAAACCACTCGCAGTCTAATGGTGACCGTGAGGTTAGGCCCAAACGGCAGGTACTCACATAAATCATACTCGATTTATGTTGCAGAGGACAGTTAAACAGAAAGTCAGAAACAGAAAAGTGTCATAATTTGATAAACTAAACACGAGAAGGAAAAAAAAGGAAGAAGAAAGTTTTCTGAGAAGTACTTTGTCTTATCTATGAATTGGTGAAAAATTCAATTTTTGAATTTGAATTATATTATTGGATGAAATTAAAAGGCCCGTGCATTGGTGAAAAATGGCGGTTCCGTGTTTTCATTTTGTATTTTTGTTAACAATAATTTTCAAATTGAAAGTTGGATTTCAGGTGCCCCGAATTCCTTTTTTTGTTCTTCGCCGAGCGCTCAGAGTTCAACAAGGAAAGTGTGAGTAATTATTTGGATTTGATTTTTATATTACCGTTAGTTTATGTTATCAAATTAATTTTCCGGTTTTCTTTTTATAAATTTGTTTAACGGATTTTTCTTACATAAATTTTAAGGGGAGTAAAAATTTGTGAATTTTAATTGTAAAATTTTTTGTGAATTAAATTAAACGACCATGTCTCGTTAAGATAATAACTTTTCATTTCTTAAAATGACCTCCCCTTTCCCGTCCTTATCCCTTCGTGTTAGTTTTTATGTAGGGTGGCTCAGCACGAGGAGAGGGTGTCCTGGAAGTCCCACGACAGTCCCTCAGTATGCCATCCCGCGTTACTAACCCCTGTGCTAAAACATAATGTCTGCAACTGCGGTGACTTCCGCGGTTGTAACAAGTGGTTACGCTCATGCAACGCTGAGATCACTTGAATGTTCGGGCGTCATCGTTTATCGGTTTATGCATGCAATAAGAAATTATGGTTCTCTCCTTCAGCAAGAGGTGACTCTTCAAAATCTAGCAAGAATCAGAAAAATCTATTCTAATATTACGGTGTTTGGCTCATAATCTTTATACAGAGTGTAATTCAAGCAAGAAAGCTATAAATGCTTTTATTAAGGGGAAATGATAAGGAATGCACAAACAATTTTTTCCCCGGTTTAAGTTGACACAATTTTTCTCTTAAAAATTTCTGATTTTATTGATTGCCCAGATACTTAAAGTCGCTTATATTTGTATAAATAAATTTGTTGTTTTTAGGATATTGTAAAATCATTTTACAAAAATGGTTTTTAAAAACCAATTGTATGTGTCCCGAAAATTTCACAATAATTGAACGATAAACAGCTAAGTTACAGCCGATTGAATAGTTAACAATTACAACAACGTTAACACGTGATACTAGGGAGATACAATTTTGCAACGGACCTAGACACTACAAATATGTAGGAATTGATATAAATTTTAGAAATGGTTTGTAATATTGATGTGTTATCATGGCTAATCAAGCGAAGGGGTCAAAACACTTGAAACAAAGTGGTGGGGGGTTTAAAAACATAATAACCATAATAATTTTTCGAACTCAATTTATGGAATCCGTATATTAGTCAAGTTTTGATATGCAAAATATAATGTTTGATTTACTAATTGTTTTACAATATGGCAGGAGCACTCTCCTGCTACTTCAACTTGTTTTACTTACAAAGACAACTTCATATTTCTTTCAGAAAGGCATACGGTCAGAGTTTTCCATTATCGGACTTGATTTGCAAAATTAAGACCTTTCACATTATATCAGATGTTCCATCTAGGCTAAGTTTAATATGTTTTTATTTTGTTTTTGTATTCATCCGTGTTTGTGCTTCATTCCAGGAAACAACAATTCGTTGTGGAACAACTTTAGCGGTATATTTCGCAACTATTCATAAAGACAGCTCTCTCATATTGGCTGAAGAAATTATACGACAAGGCCAACGGGCGTTTGTAGGAAAAGTTTCTTCCGATAAAAATTGCCCAGATTATTATGTGTTGGTATTTTATTACTTAAGCAATTCTATATTAAATATATTTTTCTAGAGAAAGCACAGATGAGGCGATTGTGGAAGCGGAAGATTTTGTAGTTCGAGTATTGGAAATGAAAAGCGATTTAGTGAAACCCATGGTTACGCCCAGGTTTGCTGTAAGCTGTTCGGCAAATTTATTGAAAGCGTTAGGCAATCTTGCTAAAAAGTATGGTCTTAATATTCAGGTAAGAGTTTTTATTTGTTGTACTAGAGGTACAACAATTTATTTTAGAGCCACATTTCCGAAAATTTATCTGAAATCGAATTAGTCAAAAGCGCGTTTAGGAAGTCGTACGCGGATGTTTATGATGAAACTGGCCTTCTTAATAGTAAGGTGATTAACTTGAACAACTGGATTTCAGAAATTAGTAAATTTTAAAATTTCAGAGTATTTATGCACATGCGGTTCATTTAGAAAACGAAGAACTGCTGACTTTCAAAAGAAGTGGAGCTAGTGTAGCTCACTGTCCAGCATCTAATACTAATTTAGATTCAGGATTGAGTGATATAAGACGAATTTTACAAGCTGGTATCAAAGTTGGACTTGGAACAGGTACTTTTAAGAGAATATTGAAATTTTGGGTGAATTCAGAGAAAAATCAACCAGTATATTTAAAAGCCTGCAATTATAGAGTTTCTTACCTTTGTCTTTTGCTTAAGGATATATAATATCGATGTTTAAACTTCTTCTTAAAAGTGATAAAATCCTTTTACTGATGTGTAGAATCCCTGGCTATGGCAAAACACATACTAAAAGCAATATCTTTTTGAGGTTTTTTTTTGTCTCTTCCTCAAACCTCTCCTAGGCCATCAGATGTGGCCGTCAATATTCTAAATCGTCTCACAAATCGAATTTTCACTCGGCTTCTATCGGCAAATCAATATCTTCTTCCGAGTGATTACTTTGTGCCTACGTCACTCTCCAGTAACCCAATCGAGGTTATCAAACCAATTAAATTAATCCTTTTTACTTCGATTCAGAAAAGTAAACTAACTATTATTAAAAAATATTTTCAAAAAACAAATAAGTTCTTTAAATTTATTTTTTATAATTGCCCAAAACAATTAAATTAATCTTTTCACTTCAATTCACAAAAGTAAACTAACATTTTTTTAAAATGAAAATTCATGTCGTCAATTTGATTTTTTGTTTTGCCTATTTTTAAGGGTTTTGTAAAAAAAATTGTTCAATATCCTACCCTATTATTATCGACACCTGTCCGTCCGCTCGTCCGTCAGTGCGTCACAGCAAGTTTTCTCAGGAACTATAAGAGCTACAGCGATCAAATTTTATGAACAGCTCTGAAATTTCTGGTTATTGAAAGTTTCGTAGTCAAAAAAGGATATAAGGATGTAAACCCTTAAAATTTTTTCACCAAAGATATTCGAGTAGGGTATCAAATGAAAGGTGAGATCTTTTAATATCTGTTTTTAAAATTAGATTCTCGTTGGCGGGGTAGGCAGGGGAAGCGAAAGAACATAAAAAATAGTGTCCCCTCCTCGCGACACCAGCGGACCAAAAAATCTGAAAAAATATGGAGGTAGTTCTCTATGAGTACAAAAACGACAAATAACTGAGAAGTTGAAATTCGCTAAACTTTGTTAGTAATAGAATGATTTATCAATTTTACATTTTCTTGTATAAAATCGTATGGGCACCCTTGAATCCAATGAAATTTTTATATATACGAGTATGGCCACATGAGGCTAATAAACTATGCAAATTTCAAAAGAATCGGATGGTATTTAACGAAGTTATGGTGGATTAAATTTTCGCTATTACAATAATAACAACAACACGTATTCTTTTCCAAAAAACGCAAGTCTGTTTTGTTTAAATAAATATATATTTCGGGAGTGATAGTGCTGCCTTCGAGTGTCTTAAGATCTAAAAACACTGAAGAAGGGGGCACTATTAGCCCCGAAATATGTATATGTTTATTTAAAAAAAACAGATTTGCGCTTTTTTTGTGGAAAAATATCAAATGAATAACAAAGTTGTAAAGGCGCAAAAACACCGAGGAAACAAAGATTTTGAAACAATACGTGGTTATTGAGCAATACGTATGTGCTTCCAAATGACTCAGACCCTACGGGCTTGTTAGTATTTGCATGAAAATTTCAGGAAGGATGTATATCATGCACACATTTGAGAATCTGTTCGAGTGATATTGAGAATCTGTTCGAGTGATATTGGATATCGTAAAACAAAATGGCGGCCGTTTTTTATGAGAATATTGAGTCAATTTGTGGTATTTTTCCCCAACTTCAGCATTGAAAGTACAGGTTATTAAGTTTTGATAAAAACATACATTTTAATGGTGAAAAATTCTGGCACTTATCATCGAACCAATCATTCCTCTTGCGCCGGGCTTGATGTCCGATCGTCTGTTCTGCCACAGTCCTGATAGCCGCCTTCACTTCCATTCAGAGCTCGCTGCTCGTCTTTAACGATGCGTCTGATAAGATGGAAGCCAGCTAGTTGTCGAGGGTATCCGTGAAATTTTTGGCCACAGACGCAGTTTGGAGCCTTTCGACATACGACATCGATAGGTTAGTTTGATCAAGTAATGATCTGAATTACAATTGGCTCCTCGGTATGTACAGACGTCAATTATGCTCGAGACCCAACGTTGTTGGATCAGAGCATTATCGATCTGGTTTTGTGTGTTGCCATCCGGTGATACCCAGGTCATTTTATGAATGCGTCGATGTGGGAAGCAAGTCGAACGTATGACTAGATTTCTGCTACATGCAAAGTCAATCAGGTGCTGGTCGTTGTCATTTGTTTCATCGTGGAGGCTATATCCTATATCCTATGTAGGTAGGAAAACCAGGACGAGAGAGAAACTATGAAAATCTCAGAAGTGTAGCGAATAAGATAATTAGGATTAAGAAAAGAAAATACTATGACGACCAATTGAGAAGTATAGATGTCAGTTTAGCGAGCAATAACACAAGACAAGCATACAAAGTAGTGAAAAGCCTGAAACGTGGTTATCAGCCTAAAACCACGCTCTGTCGTGATGACAGCGGCAATACCATCGCTGATGAAATCAAGATTAAGGAAAGATGGGCACCATATTTCAAGAACCTCCTTAATCCTCCGCACAGCTCCAGAACATCGGAGCCTATAGATGTCTGCGGAGAGCCTCCATTGGCCCCACCAACTCTGGATGAAGTTTGTTCCATCATCAAAGCCCAAAAGAATAATAAAGCGCCGGGCATTGATGAGATTCCAGTGGAGCTCATCAAATATGGTGGCAGTAGTGTTCATCGAGCTATTCACAAAGTCATCCAGTACATTTGGCAACAAGAACATATGCCGGATGAGTGGAGCCAATCAATTATATTCCCTATCCACAAAAAAGGTGACAAGCTACAGTGCGAAAATTATAGAGGCATATCACTACTTTGTACGGCGTAAAAAATATTTTCTAAAATCTTAGAAAAAGAATCGGATCATACGCCAACAGTATTATTGAGGAGTAGAGGGATATTAAGTTTTTTTTTTTTGCTTGTTGTATGTTGTATTACCCATCCGCTAACTACCCATCCGCTAATTACCCTTCCGCTAATTACCCATTCGCTAATTACCCATCCGCTTAACCCATCCTACGACTATATAAAGTCATTTTCTTCAACACATCCTTTATACACTGAAGATGACTCGAAGTAGTCGAAACGCGTCTGCTCGCACAACAAAGCAAGGCCCGATGGCTTTTAAAGAAAAAAATATATATCTTTAAAGTTGCAATTCAGTTAACTTTGTTAATAATAGTAGAGTATGTAAATATAACACTTTTCCCTGTGAAATCATATGGCTATCTATAAATTTAAATTAAAGTAGTTCAAGAAAAGGTCCTTATAGTCTGGAAGTTTCAATAAAATTAAATCTTATTCATGGAAGTAATAACAATTTGAAAGCTCTCCGAGTACTACAAAAACAATGTAGGGTTTTTCTACCAGTTGGGCTTTTCATCGAACCAGACACTAAACTTTTAATTGGATCTTCTAGTTTCCAGATAAAATGAATAATTAAAACAATCTTTAAGATTTTATTCAGTTAATGGTTGTTAGTGATATTGCAAAAAAATTGCAGCAATTAAAATGATATAATAATGGTTTCCCTTTTAAAACGAGTATGTACAATATTTGTTGGAGATGTCGTTAAAGTGTTTCTTGAGTTTATTCATTATTGGTGTCTGCATATCGTAGGCAGAAATCAAAACCCTTCTGATACGATCGTAGCTCTGTCTACCCAACTTGTTTAATAAATTTAGTCTACTTAATTGCAACAAATCAAAAACTTACCTAAACTTTAATTATTTTAAAATGTTGAAACTGAAGTTGCAATTAGGGGTCCGCCATAGCACTTCCCCTTCAGCGAAACAGTTAAGTTTTACGAAAATTAGAGAGTAAATGAAAACTAATGAAAGTTAGAATTAATTTATCAGTTAACTTGATTAATAGTGAATGACTTAAGTGATTAAGATGAAAATAACGAAATGAAATCAGTGACCTGTGTCTATATTCCGTAGAAGGTTGAGGGCAAAATAGTTTCGCGTCCATGACGCGGTATATATCTCCCTATTTTATGTTCATTAAAAGTGTGAAATAATATCCATTTTTAACATCAAATTATTGAATGATAATCGTTACATTACTAACTCAATCAATGTAATGATTATCACCTAGAACTTATTTACTGCAATCCTAAACCATATCAATAAAAGCAATAGTACTCGAGCTCCAAGAATATATCAAATATCCAATGAACGTAAATATCTTGAGTATGAAACCCATTTCATTCACACCTTAAAATGTAACCAAAAGAAATATGAATCTCATATGAAGACTCATTAAGGAAATTCGTTCACAATCAATGCATGAACTGAAATATAATCTTCCCTTTCATTTAGAATGGCACGCGAAACTTGAGATTCAATATATGGGTCAATATTGGCCGCATGTCGACGAACCAAGTGCATGACTATGTACAGGGATGACTCATGTGGGTTCACGTGTGGCATTTTCTGTGGTCAAGTGTTTTGGTTACATGAATAATAAACTACAATTTGGGTCATTTTTGAAAATCTATACGAGTACAATTTATGACTAATAAGTTCGCATATTTTATGTTTAGCTCGTAAGAAATTTTATGTATAAATACCAATGTAAAATATTTAAGAAAATGCTGTTTTTACTAGACGCGCAACGAAAGTATTTTGCTGCGGAACCGCTGCGACTTTAGCAATTGTAAAAATTTGTCGAGCTTAGAAACCATGGCGTTCGTTGACTTTAATAATCCTCGCCAAAATTCTCTGCGGCTCAGCCGCTTGGTTAAGTGGGTAATTAAAAGTACTCCAAGTCTACTAAAAAATAATTCAAGGTTCTATCAAAGTACGGAACAAATATTTGAAAGTCGCGAATTATTATATGGCGATCCTGCTTTCTCAAATCAAGAATTTTCTAAAGATGAAGATACGATCAACCCGGGAAGAGAAACAATTAATCAACGAGGCGTTCGAAAGACTGCTCAAGAGTGCGGGAGAATATTTGCCTGTGCCGATACGAGAATCAGACCATCTTCCACCACCTTATGTACCAACAGAGATAGGTACAGCGGACCTTCGAGGACCAAAGCCACGTAATATCAAGCAGTATTTGAAGAAACCCACCAAACAGCAGAACATGGAAGCTACAATTCCGAAGAAGCGTCGACCAAGGCTAGGTCGAAGGACGAAACTGAAGCGCCAACGGGCCGAACTGCATAGGGTTATTAAGATCGCGGTTGGAGATAAAAAAAAGGCTGTTGCAGCAGAAATTGTTGGGCCTCAACCCCAAGCGAAGATTTTGGAGTAAAAGTGGGGAATAACTGCTCAGTAATATATATATATATATATATATATATATATATATATATATATATATATATATATATATATATATATATATGAGCACTTCTTCTACTTTTCGCCAAAGTTGGTCGTGGCAGGTTCTTGGATTTTGTTCAAATTTTAGTGTGTTATCAGGCATGATGAAAAAACACTCTCTGTAAATTTTTAGTCCCCTAAGGGCCTTGTCCTTCTTGCTCTTATTACTGTTTAACTGTGGAGGTCCTGAGTATGTATTTTTTTAAGTGCATTACTCCTCTGAACAGCCTAACTGCGAATGAAGAAAGTTCTGCAATTGGATAGAGACGAACAGCATCAAATTTCTTAAAATGGAATACTGCATGATACGCGGTTCACTGATTTGATACCTTGATAATCAACTCATTTTCAAACGATCATAACATAGTTTCTAATCTGTTTAAAAAGTTTTATGAGTGCTTAAATTGAAGGTTTTGACATATATTTTTGAAAGATTGATTGTATGAAACGTCTTAGTGCATTATAATATAGTAAACAAAGTAACTGCAGTCGAGCCCCTTGTCGGACCTCAGACGTAAAATCTTAAATTTTATCGATTTTGATGGTCGTAAATGAGCCACTTAGAGCCTCAATTCCACCCTACTCGCCATTGAAGCTTATTGTGCATACTTAGAACTATCTTCTGTTAAATTTTTGTGAGCTTAGGAATTCAAAGATTTTTGTACGAGCAGTTTGAAATTGCAGAAAACCATGATTTTTACGAAAAAGGCAATTTTTAAAATGCTATATCTCAGGAAACACTCCATGGATTTTAATTTTTCGAAATGCATTGTAAAGATTTTTTTAAGATCTTTCAAATGAAATCTGGTAAAATGCTTTTTATTGATTTTTCGAGTTCTGGCAGCTATTTGAAAAACATCAAAATTTCAATTTTTCGTTCGCACTCAATGGGTCACCAAAAAAAGGCCTTAATAGAAGGAGTGCTGAAATTTTTGTTGTGAAAACTAGAATTCAAGACCTAAGACACGAGCGCTGCTAAATTAAAATCCGTGTACGGGATGCCGAGATATAGCATGTCAAAAAAGGGTGAAAAACAGCTGGTTTTGGCCCTTCTGAAGAGCACTGCTCGGGCCCTAGGACCCCTAGGGGACTAAAAATTTACAGAGAGTGTTTTTTCATCATGCCTGATAACACACTAAAATTTGAACAAAATCCAAGCCCCTGCCGCGACCAACTTTGGCTAAAAGTTCAAGGCCATACTGATTGCACGCTTGCGTGACGCGATCGAGTCGGAAGGCGTGAATCTGGGTTCGGGTGAGCTCTCAGATGCGGAAAAAGGCGCAGAAGGTGGAGAAGTGGAAACACCAAAATCTAAGGAGCCAGAAAATGCGCTAATGCAAATGCTGATGCTGATGTCATCCAGTCTAACTGCGAAGCTAGATGAACAATCAGCGAAGCTAAATGAACAATCAGCGAAGCTAAATGAACAATCAGCGAAGCTGGACCAACAGGCGATCGAAATCAAGGCAAACATCAAGGCAGACATCACACAGAAGCTGGAGAATCAGTCAACCGAAATAAAAGCGGAGCTCGGTCATCTGAACAAACAAATTAAAGGCGTCGAGGAAAAGGTTGACCAGGTCGAGGAAAAGGTTTACCAGGTCGAGGAAAAGGTCAGCCAGGTCGAAGAGAGAATCAACCAGGAGATGGAAAACATGAAAAAGGAACTGGAAGCAGCGAAGGCAGTAGTAACCACCTCACCAGCCCCGCTTACAACCGCAGCGCAAAGCACATCCAGAAATGTGCAAGCACCAATATTCGATGGGCAAACGGTCTGGCGTATTCGCAAGACCCAGTTTGAAGCTGCCGCAAGGGCAAATCACTGGAATGAGCAGGAACGAGCAACTGCACTGATTCTTGCTCTAAGAGGCCCAGCTGCCGAGCTTTTGCTTTCCCCGTTGAATTGCACTCAAACCCGAATGCTATAATGAATGCGCTCGACATGCGTTATGGAGACGATCATCTAAAGCTGATTTATCGGTCACAGCCGAGGCATCGGGTGCAGAAGTCTGGTGAAACCCTACAGCAGCTAGCCCAATACATTGAGCGACTAGCACTTTTGGCTTACCCAGCCTACGACCCAGAACATCAAGATGATGCAGTGACAGAAGCATTCATCAGTGCACTAAAGGACCCGGAATTGCAACAAGCCGTGCGCTTAGCTCAAAAGCAAACGGTTAAGGAAGCATTGGCTTACAGTCTGAACTTTGAGGCAGCGAAAAATGTGACTCATACCACTGCCCTGGTTCGTGAGGTAGTGACAGACGAGTGCAGGTATGAGCGCGTGGAAATTGAGCGAGACCCGCATGTAAATGGTGCGCCTAGATGCTGGAATTGCGGAGAGAAGGGGCACCTGCAAAGAGACTGCAAGAAGCGAAGAAAACCGAGCTATCGTCCAGGGTGTGCAGCTAGGAGGAGATCCAGACTGAGTCAGGAGCCCAGAATGGAAGCCCTTCAAACAGAGGGGTCGGGAAACATGTAAGAGCCAACTTCGTGGGGCAGAGGTTGGGTAGGAGGATCGACGTCCCCAGCACCACCATCACCGTGTCAGGACTACATCGTGGAGAAGCGGACTTATGCCTGCCGGGTCAAGTTGACGGAGAACACTGCACCATAACAATCGACACTGGTGCAACCCGATCGATTATCCGACCAGACCTAGTTAGACAGCAACAACTTCACAAGGGCAGAATTTTCTCACTACGGACAGCTACGGAAGAAACTGCACCTGTTCATGGAGAGGTCAACCTCCAGATACAGTTGGGAGACCTTGTGTTCCGACATAATTTTCTGGTCGCGAATTTTCTGCGATCACATGGAATCACGTTGAATTCGGGCAAACGTGTATTGAAATGGCAGAATGTCGAAGTACTGATGGAGGATCCCAGCGTCCAAATTTCCAAGATGAATGTAGTGGTATGTACTGACACTGATGTACCGAATTCTGCCGAAAGCATTGTATGTGCCAAGCTTGATGGTGATTCTGGAGACCACCGATCTTATCTGATAGAGCCAACGAAGACGTCCGCATTGCGCAGTTTGATTGTAGGACGAAGCCTTGTAAGATCTTTAAGGAACGGATATGTGCCGGTTAGAGTCCTTAACACCGCAGACTCAACCACGAGCATCAAAGCGAGAGAAGTCATCGGCAGCTGCCAGCCTGTTTCCACCATCATCTCTTTGGAAGCTACTCTCGACCATCATTGGAAAAGGAGGCAAGACACAGACAAAACCCGGGAATCCACGTCTGCTATATTGAAGCAGGTCAAGTTGCCAGTGCAGCTACTCAAACGAGCCTCTGATCTGGTCACCAAGTACAGTGACATCTTCTCAACAAGCCCGGATGACCAAGGCCGAACGAGTATGGTAACTCACGTCATAGATACACAGGGAGCCAAGCCGATTCGACAAGCACCGAGACGTCTTCCTATAGCCAAACAAGGAGAAGTGAGCGCGCTGATCTCGGACATGGAAAAACAAGGCGTTATTGAACCTTCTGTCAGTCCATGGGCCGCGCCTGTAGTTCTAGTAAAGATAAAGAAAAACGATGGTAGCACTCGTTTTTGTGTCGACTATAGGCAGCTTAACGACGTCACTAAGAAAGATAGTTACCCGTTTCCACGCATCGATGACATCATGGACACGTTAGCCGACGCAAAATGGTTCTCTAAACTCGATCTCAAGAGTGGCTACTGGCAGGTAGAAATCGACAAGAAGGACCGAGAGAAGACCGCATTTTCAGTTGGGACCGGATTGTGGCAGTTTGTGGTGATGCCATTTTGGCTTTGCAATGCTCCAGCGACTTTCGAACGCCTGATGGAGTACGTGCTACGTGGCCTCACCTGGAAAACCTGCTTGGTGTACCTAGATGACATCATTGTCATCGGGAGAACGTTCGAAGAGCATGTGCGGAACTTAGAAGAGGTTTTCTTCCGATCGCGACTGGCAAATTTGAAACTAAGTCCCGACAAGTGTACCCTTTTCGCAGCTGAAGTAAAATACCTGGGACATGTCGTATCAGCAGAAGGGGTCAAAACAGACCCTGAGAAAATTGAAGCCGTGAAGAGCTGGCCAACACCAAACAACAAGCGCCAACTATGAAGTTTTCTGGGCCTGGCAACCTACTATCGAAGATTCGTAAAGACTTTGCCAAAATAGCTTAGTGTCTCCATCAGTTAACCGAGAAAAATCGTCCGTATGTCTGGAATGAACAATGCCAGGTAGCCTTGGAGACCTTGAAGGAGAAGCTGTGTGAATCACCCGTGCTGGCATATTAAAAACCCGGAAAAATGTTTGTAGTTGACACCGATGCAAGCAACGGCGGTATTGGAGCTGTACTCTCCCAGCAGATCGATGGCGAAGAAAGAGTCCTCTCGTATTACAGTCGAGTTCTTTCAAAAAGTGAGAGGAACTACTGCGTGACCAGGAGGGAGCTATTGGCTATAATAGAGGCCACCAAGCAGTTCCACAAGTACCTATATGGCCAGAAATTTGCTCTTCGAACAGACCATGCATCGCTGAAATGGCTGCTCAACTTCAAAAACCCCGACGGACAAGTTGCAAGATGGATCGAAAGATTGCAGTCATACGACTACGAAATTGTTCATCGGAAGAGCGGAGTTCATGGAAATGCTGACGTCCTATCCCGCCGTTCATGTCCAGCTAACTGCAAGGAACCGCCCGTTGATCTGCGATTGATAACGGCCGACTTTGATGAAGGTTGGTCATCGAAGGAGATTCGAAACGCCCAGTTAGCCGATGAAGACATCGGACCATTGCTCGTATGGAAGGAGACGACTGGGCGACCTGAGTGGAAAGACGTTTCAATGCATGGCGCAACCCTGAAAAGCTATTGGGCACAATGGAACTCTCTTCAGTTGGAGGGTGGCGTACTGAAGCGGAAATGGGAAACGCCGGATGGCAGCTCCTATAGGATGCAAACTATACTACCCAAAAGCCGAATCCACGATGTGATTAAGGAAATGCATGAAGGATCCTCGGGAGGCCCCCTTGGTGTTAACAAGACCTAAGCGAAATTGCGGGAAAGGTTCTACTGGCTCCACGCTCGAGAAGACGTAGAGGACTGGTGTCGCAGATGCACAATTTGCGCTTCCGTCAAAGGCCCAAAGCGACGACTGAGAGGACAAATGCAAACCTATAACGTGGGGGTACCGTTTGAAAGGATTGCTGTTGACATCGCAGGACCCTTTCCTGAATCTGAATGGGGAAATCGATACACGCTGGTTGTAGCCGATTATTTCAGCAAGTGGCCCGAGGTCTACCCCATTCCCAACCAGGAAGCAACTACTGTAGCCGAACAGCTAGTGATAAATTGGGTCAGTAGGTACGGCGTACCTTGTGAACTACATTCGGATCAAGGCCGAAACTTTGAGTCACTAGTTTTTAGCGAAATGTGCGAGCTGCTGGGAATACGGAAAACGATGGCAACACCGCTGCATCCCCAATCCGATGGAATGGTCGAACGTTTCAACAGCACTCTCAATAAACACCTGGCCAAGATGGTTGACGAGAACCAAAGGGACTGGGACCGACATATCCCACTATTTTTGATGGCGTACAGAGCTGCCGAACATGCATCGACGGGCCAAGCTCCAG
Organism: Odontomyia ornata; assembly: GCA_963969285.1. Taxonomy (NCBI): domain Eukaryota; kingdom Metazoa; phylum Arthropoda; class Insecta; order Diptera; family Stratiomyidae; genus Odontomyia; species Odontomyia ornata. Next base: position 167,542,005 of record OZ017739.1, on the reverse strand, counting down.
CCAAAGTCATTTTTGGAAAGACTTTTCGTCTGCCAACTGATATAACGTTCGGAACACCCCCCGAGAAACCCCAAACCATCTCGGAGTACGCAAGTGAGCTAAGACAACGGTTGAACCAGATACATCGGACAGTGCGAAAACACCTCGAATCGGCTACTGACCGCATGAAGACCGGGTATGATCTGAAGGCTAATTCTACTGGCTTCCAGCAAGATGACTTGGTGTGGCTATATAACCCACAGCGACGGAAGGGTAGGTCTCCAAAGTTGCAGCATAACTGGGAGGGACCATACCGAGTTACAAAGCGAATCAACGACGTCGTATGCCGAATACAGGAACATCGTAAGCCCAGAGCCAAAATGAAAATCGTGCATCTGGACCGTCTTGCCCCATATTACACCCAGGGAGAATTGACTACAAATGGCGACACATCTTTTCGGGGCGAAAAGAACTGAGGTGGGGGCAGTGTTACATGTACAAATAATTACATGTACAAATAATTCTGCGAGCTACTGTCGCAATTGTTTTCACAACCATTAAGAACCCCATGATCAACAAAATGAATTTACTCGAAACCACGAGAACCCATCAAGCATGATCAACATCTGAAAGTGAGTCACTGCTCCATTCATTACGCTGCTGGAATGTTCCCGCTAATTCACCAATGTACGAGAACTGAGTTAATGATTAGAGACCCTATATAAAGGCGAGCTGAATGAATGGGGGGATCATTCATTCAACCGCGATAGTAAAAAAAAACTGCGATAGTGTGTGGAAAGCGATATTGTTCGGGTAATAGAAAAGTGATTTTCGTTGATTGTGACGTGATCTTAGAAGACAATTGCGATAGAAATTTATGGACAAGTGGAAGTTAGGTTTTAATAGTGAAAATTAAAAATTGTGAAATAGACCAAATAAGTGATTGTGCTTTTTTAAGTTATTTAATAAACTTTTTAATTTAATTTAAAAGACATTGCGTTTTCACTTTTTCGGAACATTACAATTATTAGCCGCGAACCAAAAACACGCGACAAAATATATATATATATATATATATATATATATATATATATATATATATATATATATATATATCTAAACATATATATATATATATATATATATATATATATATATATATATATATATATATATATATATACATATATATATAAATATATGTATATATACATATATATAAATATATATATATATATATTTATATATATATATGTGAGTGTATATATATATATATATATATATATATATATATATATATATATATATATATATATATATATATATATTTATGCATATATGTATGTATATATATATATATATATATATATATATATATATATATATATATATAGATATATATATATATATATATATATATATATATATATATATATATATATATATATATACATATATATATACATATGTAATGATTTTTCCGTCTAAGTCACGAACGAGGAACCGACCTCTCATCGGTTCTAGACGTTAAGTCTGAGTCGTGCCAACGAATGGTACCAACCGGTCAACCAACACATGCACCGTAATCCATTTTCGCGGTGGCTGCTTGTCGGCCAGCTAGATCGGAGAGGATTTCGGTCGCGAGTCTTAAAATGGATCACGCTCATTTAAAATTTTCAGCCACAATTAAACGCCCGTTTCAAACGCGTCGAAAACACAAACATACGGAGAAGAAACCTACTTTACGTTACTCCCTATTTCTTCATTCATCCAGTCAAAGTACCAAACAAATCTTATTTCTATTTCGCCTTCCCGAATTTTACCGACGCGGTACCGAAAAATATACTAAGTTAACGTGAATCCGAAAGAAACTACGCTAAAGAAAAACAAACCAACAAAGGTACCGCGTACCGCGCGCGACGCGGAACCGGCCTAAGCGGATTTTCTCAAACACTACCCTCGCGACGGCATACTTACCATGCACTCTACTTCCCGCTGGAAAGAAATGAAGGACCACTGGAAAGGAAAGACTGAGTTAAGTTAGCCCTTCATTATACTTTTGTATTCTTTTGCAAATATTCTCCTAAACCTCTGTACAAACATGCTAAATGTGCTTATTTTAACTTAAACAAATTAGGTTGTTATCTACATTTATATCTGCTTAGAACCTACTGTCTACTTATCGATTATTGTTTTCAACTTGAACTATCATTATCAATCGATATATCCAGATATTATAGGTTTCCTTTTTCAACAATCACTTAACTCGATAACCAGGGTTATATTTTGTTGAACAATTAATAAAAATTATGATAAAAAATGCACATTATAATTTGTGTCCGTAATTCAAAAATTTCCTTATTTTTTGTGTTAGGAACATGATTTATATACGACAGTCTTCTTTTTGTATTCATATCATTATATTACGGGCTTATTAGAAAGTGATCAGTAATTTAATATACGAGTACATACACACGTCGTCCACTGGCCTTGTTTAATGTTAATGCAAGCCTGTTTACTTTTGATATTTAAAATATATAAGTGACTGTTGATTTTAGCAATCCCTATATTTTCCTTTTTGAACATGAAAAAAGTTTCTTTCAAGGAGATTGCATGCATGTCCAATTTTACTTAAAGTAAATATTTTTAGACATAAAATTTTAAAAGTAAGTCCAATGTAAGTATTATAGTTTAAGATTAAAACGGTAGAGTGAGTCACGTAAATACAATTTGTCTAAATCAAGGCTAGCCTCAAATTTGTGTCTTGTCTGTCATTTTAAGATGATCAGCAATTTGCACCGAAGCACAAAAGCCCAGGACCTACTTGAGCAGTTTGCGAGGGATAAGAAAGCTGACCCCCTGTTGCTGAGCGAGCAACATCATAACAAGGACTCGCAAGCGTGGTACCCTGACAAATCTAGTACCTCGGCCATCTGGGTTCGAGACAGCGCCCGCCTTCAGGTGCAGGGCCATGGACGCGGGGATGGTTTTGTGTGGGTGCGGTGTTCAGGGATAACATATTTCAATGTTTATCTGACGCCTAACGAGGCAATGCGATCTTTTCGAACCAAACTCGATGCCCTGGAGGACGCTGTCTCGAACACAGAGGGCCACATGCTGGTCGGGGGAGACTTCGACGCTAGAGCCATTGAATGGGGTATGCCACAATCCGACCCAAGGGGAAAGCAAATCTTGGACATGGCGGCCAGAACAGCGCTTTTTGTCCTAAATACTGGTAACACCCCTACTTTCCGCCGCTGGGGTTGCGTAGGAACCATACCCGATGTGACACTCGCTTCGGAGTCCCTGGTACCTAGAGTACACAACTGGCGAGTACTACAGGACTACTCGGCTAGTGATCACCAGTATATAGCGGTTGAGATTCACGACGGTGCCACTCTGCGCGCATATGCCCAAACTTCAATCCTCGGATGGAGGACTGGGAGGATGGACGTTGAGAGGTTCGCTGAAGCGCTTACGACAGGCGCACCGTTGCTGGGAGCTCCGCCAGGGAGTGGAGGGCCTACAGCCAAGGACTTGGTGAACTCAACTATGAGTACCATCATAGCTGTTTGCGAGTCTTCCATGCCCCGTCGGAGACCCCGACACGGTAAGCCTCCAGTATACTGGTGGTCAAACGAGATCGCCGAACAAAGAAGCGAGTGTCACAAACTTCGGCGAGAGGCCCAGCGGGCGCGAACACGGGAGGAGGCAGACACTAGGCTAGCAGCATACAGGTCCGGCAGGAAATATCTTCGCAGGCTTATTAACAAGAGCAAGGCCCGATGCTGGCAAGACCTCGTGGACGATGTAAATAGGGATCCGTGGGGCCTTGGCTACAAGCTGGTCATGGGGAAACTTGGTGCCCTACGCAAGCCTTGTATACATGACGCGGAAAAGATGGACGCGATAGTGCGGGGACTCTTCCCCGCCCATCCCGTCCGTGTTGACGCTGTCCATGGTGAAACAGCAGTCGAGTGCCCACTCTTCACACAGCTGGAACTGGAGGAGGCAGTCTGTAGTGAATAAAAATGTTTCAATAAATGTCCGTGAAGGACTGCAGCGATGTTCTGCTGCCTCGGCAGAGGAAGGTGTCGGTATCTGCCGAGAATGCCCTCGTCTGGAGACGCGTGAATGCGCTGGCCGGCTAGCATTGCGGTGTCGTGGGGCGGGTTCATTTCCCCAGCACGAGGACCCACTACAAAAAATTTCGCATTCACGAATTGGACTGCAGATCAAAAGGCGACCGAAGTCGCAAAAATTGTAGATAACCTCACAGAGGGAGAGAGAACAAGTGGAACCTGAAAAGAAAGGCGAACTTGGGGTGACCTCGTCATTACCCGACGAAGTTCATGACCTACAAATGAAAGAGGGGCAACCGGGTGGTGGTGGAGCCCTTTCGTACCCACCCAACCGGAATAAATCCATAGATATCTTGTTGAAGTGGCCAGGTATTCCTCTTCTGAGTGGAAAACTCATACAACTTGACTTGTATGGACTTTCCCATCAAAAGGGGAGTACCCCGGTGACCAATTTATGTCATAGAATTATACAATTGGATTGCATAACTCTATGCCATAAAGAGGCACTCTGCTTGGGCCACTCAACCCACAACGTCACCTGAAACAGAAAAAGGAATTAGTAAGTACCCGGTGGCTGGCTCATGTTTTGAGGTAGAAGCCTGCCACCGTACCGGGTCCTATACCCAGTTAGAAGTTGAAGAAAGGAAAGACCATCGGGTACAGTATTAATCCATTCTTTTATTCTTCAACGAAAAAAATATACTGTAATATACAATAATAATTCATCCGATCTCTAGGTGAGTTTACTCTAATGTGTATGTAATACGTATTAAGGAAAATGTATAAGAGAAAAAAATTTGTGGTGATAATTAAATTTTATAATAAAATGTTTCAATAATTTAGGTAACTTAAACGGTACTCACCTGCATGTTCCGTCGAGCGCTCGATGGGTGCAGGTATCCTTTACATAGCTGTACATTAGACACACAAAAAAAAAGAATTATCATATTCATCAATCTTAAAAAAATCACCAACTATGGTATACATAGATTACACTGAAAAACTTCAAATCGATTACGTTATCAGGATGCTAATAAAATACTCTTTCAGTGGCTTTTCATCCATTCAAATCTAGTTCGGAGACGAACAACACAATTTTTGATTTTGTTCTCCGGAAAAAATGCGAAAATCAATAAAGCCGTTTAATAACGATCACGAATATAATGGGAATATTCACATAAAAGGCTCAACTTTTTAGGAAATTGCAGAACATTCATGCCTGGAACTAGTACCAGAGCAATTCTACCAAAGAGCACTGTAGTCATAACAAATTTTATTTCTTCCGGTACTTATAGCGTAGGTGGAAATGTTACGAATTGAATATGCATTGTAAACAAAAACTTAAATTCGGGAGAAATTCCACCAACACATCGCAAAACCGATCCACACTCTTCTTTTTTTCTTATGAAGAGAGGACTCTAACATGTATTTTGACTTTCATTTCACTCGTATGGAGCAATTTGCCACATTTTCTTCCTTATAACCTCCGTTCACCACGTTCCTCCCGAATATATCAAAACACCAGTTATCTTCACAATTTTCATTAAACCATCAGATGCGAGCCGTCTCAAATACTGTTTTTCCGTTATGACGATTCACTTTTCACCACTTTAAATTTACGGTCCCGTCTTGCAAAATCTTTTCTCATGCTTTTCACTCGAAAGATTTCTCGCCACTAAATCTTATGATCTTTGCACGGAAATATTTAAGGAATTCCACTTCCTATTAATTATATTTTACGAATTGCTTCTCGAGTTGTATGCGGCGCGCACGTTTTCTCCACTTTTACAGATGATTTTTCAGACACACAATTGAAATTTGTATGCACTACATGGGCACAGGATTCGGAACTTTTTCTTTCTTCTCTGCAACAATATTTCACACATATCTTCGAACTTTTTCTTAATCCACAAAATGTTTAATAATTCGAGCAGCGACCGGCCTTCCCGATATTATCTTCGCGACCCTCCTCAGCGAGATCTTCTCCGCGCGCAAATTCACTCCCCATCTAACATGTTATATTCACCGTTTGTTCCGTTTTGTTTTCATAAATTTCCAACTCATGCAGCCATGAATCTAATTTTTGAAATGTACTACGTTTATTCACATCATAGACAAGTATTGCTCCTCGCGCATCACGGTAATAGCTTGGTGTTAGAGTGCGAAAGCGTTCCTCGCCTGCCGTATCCCAAATTGCTAGCTTTACGTTATTCTCATCGACGTTGATCAGCTTGGATTTGAAATCAACACCAATCGTGATTGCCTGATCTGAATCGAATTCATCGTTTGTGAAACGAAGCATGAGACTCGATTTGCCGACGCCACTCTCACCGATAATTAAAATTTTCAATGTTGTTATGTAGTTATCACCCATTTTTCACGATTTCCGACGCAATAGCACGCAAATTTCGAAAGCACAATTTAATATTCTCCACACTCAAGCAACTACGACACTTTATGGACAAGTAGAACACAATGATCACATTCAGAAAGGGGGAAATCACACGATTGGAGGTTTTTGTTGCTATGAAATGTACTTTTTCCTTATCATTTGTAGTATATGAAGGCGGTATTTGCAATTTCCACTTGGAAAAATGCTGCAGGAATGTGAATTTCTTTGCACAATAGCAAACACGCACAAAAAATTTACTTTTGTTCCTTTTGACAAGTCGTTGACTATGATTACGTGAATCATCTCTTCCATTTTCTTTGTGTCTCCTTTCTTTTCTATCAACATCGCTTGGTTTCTCGTTACGGCTAGATGATTGCTTGTATTTATGATTAGAATGATGATTTCCATTTTCACTGTCTTTTGTAGATTCGATTAAGTTATCAATTGAAAGCAATTTTCGTTTATAATGATTAGGCGTAATTAAGTGGGAAAAAAAAATCGGAAGAATTAGACAGGCACGTGTTAATTACCGACAAACAAAACAATTTTCAATTAATATTATGGTTGGAATGGGTAAAATTTGACAAATTTTGGGGGGGTTTAAATGATACAATGATTTTATCGTTCATATAATTTAAGGGGTTAACCGTTTCGTTCTAAGCATTCGTATACCGCGTTACACCGCAATTCGTTAAATTATATTCAAAAGATATTGTAATAAAATCACTACATATTAAAAATATTAAACAGTTTTAGAATTTTGTTTCCCGGGAGTTAAGTACAAAAGAAATTTTCTTGACTTATTTTTCATGCGAAAAAAAAGGAGCGAGTGTTGCGATGGGGAAGGTGACTGAATGGTTACTCATTGTTAAATTGAGTTTGTGCTGTGTGCCTGTGGCAGCGCTGGCTTTTAGAGCCCTACTCCTCAATTACTACAAGTCCTCTCATTGAAAGCGAGGAAGGCCCCAGGTCCAGATGGTGTTCCAGCTGAGGTGTTGCGGCTTGTCTATCACCATTGTCCTGACTTGCTGCTCAGCACATTCAAGGCTTGCCTACGGGACGGGGGTTTCCCGGTACGATGGAAGGTGGCGAGGCTCGTGCTGATCAGCAAGGGGAAGGGAAGTCCCGGATCGCCGTCTGCATACCGCCCGTTATGCATGCTAGACACGGCTGGGAAAGTGCTAGAGAAACTCATCAAGCGAAGACTCACTGACGCGATTCGTGCTGCTGGGGACCTATCTCCTCGGCAGTACGGCTTTAGAGCAGGACGTTCTACCATTGATGCGATTGCAGAGGTGGTGAACGCGGTCCAAAAGGCAGAGGTATATAGTCGCACCAAGCGACGGATCGTCCTGTTGGTGACACTCGACGTCAGGAATGCCTTCAACTCCGCTAGATGGGTGGATATTCTGGACACGCTGGAAAACTCTTTTCAAGTTCCAGAATATCTAATGCGGCTTTTGAGGAACTACCTAAAGGACCGAAGCCTGCTCTACGACACGACACAGGGCCAACGAAGGATGGAAATTACATCGGGTGTTGCCCAGGGATCTATCCTTGGTCCGGACCTGTGGAACGTGTCTTACGACGGGCTACTGAGACTTGAGATGCCAGATGAGTCGCGCTTGGTCGGCTATGCGGATGATGTTGGGGCTCTGGTCGCTGGACGTATCGTTGAACAAGCACAACTTAGGCTAGGTATACTAATGCACCGAGTGAGGGACTGGATGATTGCTCGCGGGCTCAGTTTAGCACTGGAGAAAACCGAAGTGGTCATCTTGACAAAAAAGAGAATCCCTAGAGTAACGATGATCAGTATTGGAGACATACAAATCGAATCGAAGCCAGCGGTGAAGTACCTGGGGCTACTGATCGACTCGAAGATGAGTTTCTCTGAGCAAATTAGGGCAACGGCTGAGAAGGCTGCTTCGGGAATGTCCGCTCTGAGTCGACTTATGGCCAACGTAGGGGGACCCAGCCCATCAAGAAGACGCCTCTTGATGAGTGCTGTAGGGTCAGTGCTACTGGGCGACGCTCTCAGCAAGGAGGTATACCGAAAACGTTTGGCACAGGTTCAGAGAAGAGGAGCACTGAGAATTGCATCGTCGTATCCAACAGTCTCCGACTCGGCGGTGAGAGTGATTGCAGGCGTGATACCTCTCGCCCTCCTTGCTAGAGAGCGCCGCGCTATTTACCTGCACCGAAACGAGGATGCGAGGGAGATGGTTGTCCACGAGGAGAGGCAACGCTCGCTCAACGATTGGCAGCAGTCTTGGGTGAGTTGCACAAAGGGAAGATGGACTGCGCGCCTCATCCCGGATGTGAGACCGTGGCTAAATCGAAGGCATGGTGAGACTGACTTCTATCTGACCCAGCTTATGAGCGGACACGGGTGTTTTCAGTCTTACCTGCACAAGATCGGTAAGTCACGGTCTCCCGATTGTCGGTTTTGCCCAGGAGAGGAGGACAATGCCTGTCACACATTTTTTGCGTGTACAAAATAGGTCAGACTGCGAAGGGAACTCTACAGGGAGACGGGAGAGCTCACCCCGGATAATATAGTCGCGGTGATGCTCGAATCGGTTGACAAATGGAACCAGGTGGCACATTATGCTCGGGCAGTCCTAAAATATAAAAGGGACTCACAGCAGCCGGAGGTGCTGGGGCTGGGGGATCACTCTTCTGGCATTTCCTCTTCTCCTCTCCCCTCCCGCTAGGAAAGGGACCCCTCAGCTTGAAGGCACCCCACGGCGTAATAAAACGAGACCTGGCCCGAAGTAATGTGTCAAACGGTTCCAGGCTGGGTTCTCAGGTTGACAGGGGAGGTGTTTAGTTGCTAGTCCAGTCGTGCATGAGAGTCCCACACTCTGTGCATAAATAGCATTCACCTCCCTACCACAAAAAAAAACCTACTGGAAAACGAGAATTTGGAGTGGCCTTCATTGTGGATAGGAAGTTCAAATCGCACGTTATTGATTTTAAGGCAGTAAATGAACGGTTGTGTGCGATCCGTATAAAAGCGAAATTCTTCAAAATCTGGCTGATTAATGTTCACGCCCTGACCGAAGAAAAAGATGAAGAAACGAAGGAATCGTTTTACAATCACCTGGAAAGACTGGTCGACTCATTGCCCACAAACGACACAAAAATAATTCTGGGTGATTTCAACACGAAAGTTGGCAATGAGTTATCTCATCGGGGAACGACTGGAGGATATAGCCTCCACGATGAAACAAATGACAACGGCCAGCGCCTGATTGACTTTGCATGTAGCAGAAATCTAGTCATACGTTCGACTTGCTTCCCACATCGACGCATTCATGAAATGACCTGGGTATCACTAGATGGCAACACACAAAATCAGATCGATCATGTTCTGATCCAACAGCGGTGGGCCTCGAGCATACTTGACGTCCGTACATACCGAGGAGCCAATTGTAATTCAGATCATTACTTGATCAAATTAACCTATCGATGTCGTATGTCAAAGGCATATTCAGCGAAGACTAGCCCGCTACAAAAATTTGACATCGAAAGGCCCCAAACGGCGTCTGTGGCCGAAATTCACGGAGACCCTCGACAACCAGCTGGCTTCCATCTTATTAGATGCATCGAGACGAGCAACGAGCTCTGGATGGAAGTGAAAGCGGCTATCAGAACCGTGGCAGAACAGTCGATCGGACATCAAGCCCGGCGCAAGAGGAATGATTGGTTCGATGATGAGTGCCAGAATGCGTTAGATAAAAAGAATCAGGCGTACAAAGAATACGTAGGTAGGAAAACCAGGACGATGAGAGAACACTATGAAAATCTCAGAAGAGTAGCGAATAAGATAATTAGGATTAAGAAAAGAAAATACTATGACGACCAATTGAGAAGTATAGATGTAAGTTTAGCGAGCAATAACACAAGACAAGCATACAAAGTAGTGAAAAGCCTGAAACGTGGTTATCAGCCCAAAACCACGCTCTGTCGTGATGACAGCGGCAATACCATCGCTGATGAAATCAAGATTAAGGAAAGATGGGCACCATATTTCAAGAACCTTATGGAAGTTGATTTTATTCCACTATTTTAATATTCATTTTATTTAATCTTTACATTTTCAACTTTTTGGACGCAGTCTTATCTATTATTTTTGACTTTCTTTTATAAGTAGTTTCGTGCAAGTTATGGAGGACGCCGTGGGATGCGATAGAGCGAGAGAGAGTTGACGAGGTCCGTGCTGACTATTTATACCTTTTGTTTTGTATTGATCTCAGCGCCTCTGATGTGCAACACGTGCAATGCTGTTGCGGCTGTGAGTTGTGTTTTGTGTTGTGGCATGCGTGGGCAATGCAGCGGAGATGTCATGTTCGTCGGAGCCGCTGTATGGTTGACATAGGGATTATGTAACTGCCACAGTACTCCCCCGCCAGTGGTTGAGCCGTTGGAGCGATATCAAGATTCTGCGAATGACACGAACCTCTTTGGGAGATTAATGGCTCTTCCGCCTTTCGTATACGTTGGTGTGTCTTTCTTGAACTCGCTGTTATTGCTAGGAATCCCTTGCGTCGACGTCGGTTGATCCTGGAGGGGCAAATAAGCTGCGTTTAACCGATCGATGCTAACGCGGGTAGCACGGTTTTTAATTTGAAGCTTGAATGTTTTGCTATTTCGCTCCAAAACTTTATATGGTCCGTCGTACGGTGCTTTAAGTGGCGGTCGAACTGAGTCGTCTCGCAAAAAGACATGCGAGCATGCTTGCAGATCTTTTTGTGCAAATACTTTGTTAGAAGCATGATTCGACGTTGGCATAGGTTGAATCCGTTCCATCAATTCGCGTAAATGTTGTGCAAAATCGGTGTCGAATCCATCATTGTTGGCCTTCTCGAAAAAATTGCAGGGCATCTTCAATGTTGTGCCGTAAATCATTTCGGATGGCGTTGCTATTAAGTCGTCCTTGTAAACGTTTCGTTAACCAAGCAGGAAGAGAGGCAGGATTTCAGTCCAGCGCTCGTTACTGTGACACTTGATAGCCGATTTCATTGTACGGTGGAAACGTTCGATTAGACCATTAGCTTGCGGGTGTCTTGGACTTGACCGCAGATGCTTCGCTCCTAAAATACGTGATACTTCGTTAAACAGTTTGGATTCAAATTGTGTACCCTGGTCTGTGATGATTTGAGATGGCACGCCGTACTGCGCTATCCAGCCGTTGATCAATGCGGTGGCAACTGTACTTGCGTGAATGTCCTCTATGGGAATCGCTGCTGGCCATCGGCTAAATCGATCGGTACACGTCAAACAGTATCGAAAACCATTCGAAATCGGCAGCGGTCCAACCAAATCGATATGGATTACCGAAAAACGCTTGTCGGGAACTTTGAAGCTTTCTATTGCGGATCTATTGTGTTGAGTGATCTTCGATTTCTGGCAAGCGAGACAAGTTTTAACCATTTTGGCGATGTCCTTCTTCATGTTTGGCCAAATGAAACGTTCGGAAATCTGTTTGATTGTGGCTCTCTTTCCAGGGTGCGCTATGCCATGAATGGAGTCGAAAACTTGTTGCCTGAATTCTCCGGTGATGAATGGTCGTACGCTTTTTGTCGATACGTCGCAAAGGATGGTTTTAGAAGCGTTTGGAAGGTTAATCAATTTCAGCTGGAGCGTTGAATCTGTTCTCGTCTGAAAGTCAATTACTTCTTTGTCGACTTTCTGACTGTCGGCCAACTGATCGAAATTGATTTGCCTATTGCTGTCGATAGCTTCGATGCGTGAAAATAAATCAGCTACGGTGTTGTCCTTGCCGGCAATTTTTCGTATATCGGTAGTAAATTGCCCAATAAAGTCCAGGTGATGAAGTTGTCTAGGCGTTGCCTTGTCCGGATTCTGTTTAAAAGCGAAAGTTATCGGTTTATGATCAGTCAGAATCGTGCACTTTCTTCCTTCGATAATATGTTTGAAATGTTTTATCGATTGGAAGGTTGCAAGCAATTCTCTGTCATCGGTGCTATAACGCTTCTGTGTATCGGTCATACGCTTCGAATAGAAACCGAGTGGCTCGAGTTGTCCACGGTTTATGTGGTGGATGGCTGCACCAACGGAAAAATTGCTGGCATCCACGTGTAACACCAATTTGGCGTCGGGGACTGGATGTGCTAAAGTTGTTGCGTTCGCTAATGCCTGTTTGCATTCATTCATCGGTCCATATCACAGGTGACTTGTCACCTTTCTTGTTCCCTTTAATTAATTTCTGCAATTGTCCTTGCTTTGTTGCTGCTCCAGGGAGAAAACGCGGTAAAAATTTAACATTGCAATAAACTTGCGCAGTTCGTTCGCTGCCTTCGGCTTTGGGAAATTGATAATGGCTTCAATTTTATGATTTGGCGGACGGATGCCCTTTTCGCTGACTTGATGGCCGAGAAATGTTATCTCCTCCTGTGCGAATACGCATTTAGAAACATTGATTTTGAGTCCGTGTTCACGCAAGCGCTGCAAAACGATTCGCACATGTTGGTAGTGTTCCTCCTCGTTGTTCGATGCGATGCATATATCGTCAATGTAGCAGATCACGAATTCTAGGCCGAATAGCACCTGGTCCATGAATCTTTGGAACGTTTGTGCTGCGTTGCATAGGCCGAATGTCATCACGTTGAACACCAACAATCCAAACGGCGTGATGATTGCTGTCTTTTTTCGATCTTCCTCGATGATTGGAATGTTAAAATAGGCTTTTTCCAAATCGAGTGTCGAAAAGATATTCTTGCCGTTGAATGTTTGAGCGAAATCCTGAATGTGCGCGACCGGGTAACGATCTGGAACTGTTTGAGCGTTGAGTCGGCGGTAGTCACCGCATGGTCGCCATAGTCCATTCTTTTTTGAAACCATGTTGAGTGGACTGGCCCACTCGCTCTTTGATGGTACACATATTCCCAGGTTTATCATGTGCTCGAACTCTTGCTTGTCGATTTTAAATTTTTCTTCGTTCAGGCGGCGTGGACGTGAAAACACTGGTTGTCCGGTGGTGATGATTTGATGGCGGACTGTTGTTTTCCGTGTGCTATCGTATGATGTTGGCGACGTCAATTCTTTGAATTCCATCAACAGCTCTTTGAACTTATTGTCGCTGTTGATAGAAAAAACTGGCTCGTAGTTGATGAATTCAGCAACGCATTGAGTCTGTAGCTTCGTTTGCTTGTCGATGAGTAGTTTGTTCTTGACATCGACCAGTAGTTCGAATTTTCCAAGGAAATCGGCGCCCAGTATTGGCTTGGTGACGTCAGCGATTACAAAACTCCACTCGAATTTCCTTCGTAGTCCGAAGTCTACTGCAGATAGTTTGTTGCCATATGTGTTGATCTGCGATCCATTCGCGGCGAATAGCGTATATGTTGCTGGCGTCAACTTCTTACCTACAGATGAAACAGGTAAAATCGAAAAATCTGCGCCAGTATCAATTAAAAATTTTAGTCATGACGCTCTTTCGATGATGAAAAGACGGTTCGATTTCATGTTGCTGCAGGCTTCACCAACCGTCGGTAGTGAAGCGTCCTTTAGTTTTCCGGCTTGTTGAATTGGCACGGCTGAGCGCATTTTTTAGCGTTAGCACCAAATCGATGATGGTAGAAACAGAGCGCGTGCCTTTCCGCGCGGCTTTTGCAGCGGTTGCGTCTCTTGTCGTCACGTAAGGGTGTTTGTGAACGCCCGCGTAGCTGATGCTGATGAGCCCTGATCTCGCTAATTTCTTTTCTCAGTTCGGCGATGATCAGGTGTAAAGAGCGCAGTTCGCTTGGCTGTGCCGTCGCTTGTTCTGTCTGGCCATGAAGACCAGCTGCATGCACAGGAAAACAAAGCTCCAAGTATACAAATCTGTGATAAGACCTGTGTTATGCTATGGGTGTGAAACATGGACCCTAACCCAAGCATCCGCAAATATATTGAACGCCTTTGAGCGACGGGTCCTGGTGCGAATAATTGGAGCGAAGCTAGACGGGGACCAATGGCGAATTCGATACAACCATGTGCTGTATGCAATTTTTGACGAACCGGAGGTCGCAAGGATTGTAAGACTGCGGAAGCTGCAATGGGCTGGATACATGAATCGTATGGACGAACAACGGATACCCAAGAAGTTATTCGTTGGGAGAACTGAAGGCCGGAGTCCAGTGGGGAAACCGAGGAAACGCTGGTCTGACTCGGTCGACGAAGACAGTGTAGTGCTAACAAGAAGAAGTAGGTTGCGGAAATCATTCCATGTTGTGTAAAGCAATTTTCCGATAAGCACGGATGGAATCATCGGTAGAGAATTAATGGTCCATTACTTGTGTAAAATCGGTCACGAGACGTTTACGATAACTTTCAACTTAGACGATGAAGACATCATACTACCAATAGGCACATGAAGACAGGAACATTCACAGATAAATATTTCAGCCAGAACTGAGATGATTATCCCAGTTAACATAGGAGTTTCTGAGGATAGTATTGTCCTTAACACAGAATTGAGAAGGGCGTAGAAATACTATCATACCTGCAAGAGGTGTTCGACACATAAAAATATTGAAGACTAATGACGAAGATATTGTTAAAAGGAACTTCAACGTTGAAGTAGAACCGTTAAAACACTATGACATTTTCAAGTGGGAAAAACAGAGCCACACCAAAGACAGATTCAAGAAGCTTCTAGAGGTTATGGTCAAAGATACTCTAGACAGACCCGCGATGCATGATTAACTTGAGATAAAAGAAGGTTTTCAAAATGTGTTTCATTTGGATCGAGAAAAACTCGAAACAAACAATTTTTATAAACAGAGGCTACAAATCGTAGATAAAAATCCGGTTTATATTAAAAATTATAGATTGCCACAATCCCAGAATGAAGAGATCCTACAACACGTTAAGGGCCTTGAAACAAATAGCATCATAGAACCGTCAATAAGCCCCTACAACTCACCTCTTTTGGTTGTACCAAAAAGGAGTGCAGATGGGAAGGCTAAATGGCGACTGGTTGTGGATTTCAGACGGCTTAATGACAAGATAGTCAGCGACAAGTTTCCTTTGACGAGACTTGAAGACGTCTTAGACAAGTTAGGTAGAGGAAAATACTTCTCTACGCTGGACATAACTAGCTCTTTCCATCAAATTGAACTTAAGAAAGAGTCTAGACCATTGATAGCATTCTCCACCAGTGATGGACATTATCAGTTTAAAAGATTACCATTCTGTTTAAAAATTTCACCCAACAGCTTTCAAAGGATGTTAACGATTGCTCTTAGCGGCCAAAGTTACGAAGAATTCCTGTATATTGATCACATTATAGTATTCGGTGGCAGCATCAAACATCATAATGACAATCTTCGTAAAGTATTACAAAGGCTGCGTCAGCACAATTCAAAATTAAATTCTGAAAAATGCCTGTTCTTGAGATCAGAGGTAGTACACCTGGGTCATTTGATAACCAATGAAGGAATCAAGACTGACCCAGCTAAAAATAATACCATTAGGAACCATCCAGGCCCGGAAAAAACAGATGAAGTACGCAGATTTGTACCGTTCTGCAATTATTACAGGCGTTTTATTCCTAAATTTGCTGAAACGGCGAAGTGTTTGAATGCTTTACTAAAGAAGAATGTAATATTTAACTGGATTGAAGAATGTCAGAATGCATACGAAACATTGAAGAGAAAATCGATCGAACCTCCAATCCTTCAGTATCCAAATTTCAACAAACCGTTTATATTAACGACTGGGGTTTCTAACTACGCTTTAGGCGCAGTCCTATCTCAAGGAGAGATTGGCCAAGACTTACCAATTTTTTATGCAAGTAAATCTTTGGCTAAACACGATATTAACAAACCTACTATCGAGAAAGAACTTTTAGCCATAAATTGGGGCATAAACTTCTTTAGACCCTACCTCTACGGAAGGAAATTTGTGGTTGTGACTGATCACAGACCACTGGTAGCTTTGTTTACACATAAAAATCCTTCGTCAAAACTTACTAGAATTCGTGCCAAACCTGTCTGATTACGATTTTTCGATTGTATATAAGAAGGGTAGTATGAATACCAATGCTAATGCATTATCAAGGATCGAGCTAGACTCTGATACCTTAAAGCCAAAACTATGAAAAAACTATTTCATACCAAAACTATGAAGCCGCGAAGAAAAGACTATTAGCTATTACCAGGCGAATGGCCTCTGAAAAAGAAATGCGAAAGCAGATAGGCAACAACGAGAGCACCCAGACACCGATAGAACTTGATCAACTCTATTGTTGGGATTGCACAAGTTTGTCAGATATCACCGGAATAATAAAATTAAAATTTTTTCTGCGCAGAGAAAATAAAGTTTCTATTATACGTACAAATGATATTATAGAAGTACACTGTAGCAATATGTAATAAATTTGACCTACGCCACTAGCGGTCAATACATATACACATGGCTACCATATGGCTTCCCGTCTCACGTCAGTTGTGACGACTGCCAATCTCACGTCAGTTTGGTCGAAGACTGTCAAAGTGGCAGTTCGACGCAGCCATATGGAGAGTACGTGTGCGAGTAGCGGCTCAACACCACTTACGAAACCGCGAAACGGGAAAATCCAGAATCTGTACTGCATAAAACCCACCTGTCAACTTTCCCGTGTATCATATATCGTTTGATTTGTAATAAAAACGCGCACAATCTTCATCTCGTTTCGGTGCCTTCGCTGCTGTACCTTTATTCGTGTCGTCCCTCTCCGCGAGGCAGTGCGTCTTGTTCGGGAGCAGGCGGCAGATAGCCGTACACAAATTTGAATTGTGTGTTTGAGTGTGTGGCTTTCGCGGCTCTTCTCATATGAGCGGAAGAAAATAGACATATTCCAACTGCCCCCACACAATCGGAGTGGGAATAAGGCAGGCAAGCAGCAGCAGTAGGTGCTTCAACCGGAGCAGCAGCAGTAGGTGCTTCACCGCTGTTTTCCCAGTTGGCTTTAATTTTGCTGTTTTAACCCCAAACTCTGTTTTTAACAATGTCACCTTATCATTCACAGCATCCAACACTAACTACAGGCCCATCCAAATTACAAATTGCACCAAAATCTTGCTTAATCACCCGCTCACATGAAGATGCTAGTCCTGAGGATACAACCAAAAGTCAAAACCGCATCAAAAGGAAAGCCATTTTTGCTGATGAACAAGGTCGCTCATTGACTGAAGTTCATATAATGTCAGAGCCCTCAAGTGTACCACCACTATGGAGCATTAAGTTTCTTGCACGAATCACACAAGGACTAGTCAGCCCACACCCGTCAGAACAATGTACTATTGATTTCCGACAACCTGCATCTGATTATCTTCAATTCAGGAAGCGCATTGATGAGCTCAACGTATCGTTGGGGAATGTTATTGTACGTGAGAATGAATCGATTGTTGTGGGAGCCGTGAAAGTGACAAACTTAAGCTTTCATAAAGAGGTTGTGGTGCGAGCTACTTGTGGTGATTGGAAAAGTCAACAGGATATTTTTTGCACACACAGTCTCAGGTAATATTTATGGAAGTATTGCTGCATATGTTACATATTGTTACATGTACAAATAATTACATGTACAAATAATTCTGCGAGCTACTGTTGCAATCGTCAACGTCGTCAACGAATGAATTTACGAGAACCCAACAAGCATGATCAACATCTGCAAGTGACGTCACTCCATTCATGAACTTGCTCGAACCTACCAGGTACCTCTCGGTAGAACATTCACCATTGTGCGAGAAATGGGTGAATAGGTAGAGACCCTATATAAAGGCGAGCTGAATGAATGGGGAGAATCATTCATTCGACCGCGATAAGAAAACTGCGATATAGTGGAACGCGAAGTAAAGACAATTGATTGTTTGAGTGCAAAGTGTGTTTCGTAATAGTGAATTAATTTAGAAGACAATTGCGATAAAAAATTTATGGACAAGTGTTAGATTTTAATTTTAATAGTGAAAATTAAAATTAGTGAAAGTGTTAACGGATTATTGTGCATTTTAGTTAATTAAATAAACTCTTTTAACTTAAATTAAAAGACATTGCGTTTTCACTTTCCCGGAACATCAAAACTATAGGCCGCGAACCAAAAACACGCGACAATATGATACTTTTAGCTTTAAAATTTCTCTACCTCCATCCTCGAAAAAGCTGGAATTTTACGTTTGTTTCCGAGCTGATGGAGAGGAATATTGGGATAACAATAATAATCTAAACTATACAATATCTAAAACAAAATCACCATCCTGCCAATCGCATCCATCCGAAATACCATTGAATTATGATAACAGTGATAGTTCGGTGATAATATGGAATCTTAAAAATACATTTACAACTCAGGGAGTGTAACACGCTTTTCTTTGTTGATGGTTCACCTTATACCTTAGTTTTCTAATTTACAAAAAAAAACACTAAAAAATTTTTTTTTAACTGCCATACTTCACATTATAAAGATTAGAATAGGCGAGATGATCGAAAAATAATGAGTCAGTTTTCAATTTTTGTCAGAAGAACAAAAAAAAAGAATAATTAATTAAAAAAAGAGATTTTTTTTCTGAATAGTATTCTGAAAGAGGATAAAAGTGAATAGGAGTTGATATTTTCAATTTGAGAATTAAAGAAGTGTTTGAGGAGGAGAAAAGAAAGTTTTGATTTGGGAGGAAGCAAAGAAAGCTTTTGTTTGACAACATTTCCCAGAAGAAAGAAAAGGATAATTGTTAATTGAGAAGTAACAAAGGAAGACTCGTGAAGAATAAGCAGAAAAGATTGGTTGAGGCAATTTTTTAGAGTTTCTTGAAAAGAAAAGTCCCAGAAGAAAATAAGTTACATCACGACGTCAATTTCTTATCGTCAAGAAAAGAAGAAGATCCACAGTGATAATTTTACTAAGCAAATTATTTCTCTTGTGGTATTGTTTTTTAGAAGAAAAATACAACTTGGTGATGTTCTGTCAAGGAAATCAGAGGCGATGTATAAGGATAAAGAGTTGGTCGTGGAGACGACAATAAACACGGAAGCTCCCAAGTGCTGCTTTGTTACCGTGTTGTTTGGTGCGGAGAGTCCTAATTCTGCTCGAAACTGCCTTGTATAGTTTGCTAACTTCTCAGACCTTGATCACCAAACAAAGGGGACGTTCTAATCCCCCGAAAATCAAGACACTTCCGCGTTCGCTTCGAGTCGGACTTTGTAGCTTTGATTGACTGTTCTCAAAACATTTTATTTCTACAACTCTCGCCTAGTGGTGTGGTGTCAACTCCAATTCCGTGCAATCTACCCGCGATTTCGTTTAGAGACTGAGTAATTACGAGCCAGTGGAGCCAATTGACAAGTGTGGTGTATTTTTACGGGAGCTTTCAACTTTCAGCGTCTGCCCGTGTTCCTTGAGATGAAGCCGCGCCTGGCTGTCAGTACGTCACTGCCTTTCCCAAAGCACACGTTTGCCTTCCTTTTATACTTGGATACCTTCATGGCAAATGTCATCAAACGAATCTGAATTGAAAAGCAGAAGATTTATTGAAAAAGAAGAAAAGAGTCGGGAATTAGAACATCGAGAAGAAGATTTTTTTCAATAATCTATGAAGAAGATCAATTTCAATTGGGATCCTAAGTAAGATTTTTTTTTTGTTTTTTGTTTTTTAACTATCATAATTGATTAGCCAGAACTATCATAATTGATTAGCCAAAATTATCATAATATAATTAAATTTTAAATTAGGATGTTTGATTTTTTTTTAAATTTAATTATTGTATAAATATATATATATATATATATATATATATATATATATATATATATATATATATATATATATAAATACATATTATATTATATTTTATATAAACACATTGAACACTTTATTTTTTTTATTATTACATATTTCAAGATGATAAGTATATAGTGGATCATGGGGTAAAATCTCTTAGGTGAGAGATGAATCACCTCCCTTACTATATGTTGATCTGACGAGCTAAGAATGGTAAATTAGTGATTCCCTTCGGTCGGTGACTCGAGTGGGTTTACCCATCTCACAAATGTAGTTATTCCTTTGTGGATATTTTCTTTCTGAGTGATTAATTATTTTGACTGTCCTATTAATATTCAAAATGCAAAAACTGTAATAAAATCTTACGTGACTGGTGACACTTTTCTGTTGTCCACATATAAAGTACCATTAACCCTCCCCTGAGAGTGAATTCTATATAATTTGTCACCATATGGTACTCGTGGAGCTTGTCTTTCAAGCATGATGACAAAAATGTCCTCATAACAGATATGGCGCCCAACGTGGGGTCTCTTCATTCAAAAATAGTTTGTTTTTCCTAAACGGTTTTGGGCAAACAATGAAGACCTTCTCGAACTCAGAATTATTTCGAAGGTTATTATATCTTTTAATTCTTTTCAGTTGTTCTCATACAACCTAATTATTAAGTCCTCTTATCCTTTCTTCTGTCTTTTGTCTAAACGACTTAGAGGCAACTTTAAATTAAATAAAATGTTATTTCAGTTATATTTTTTTTTAGATCTTTATATTTCCTTAGATAGTGGAGTGGGTATGCCATTTTGGTAACTGTTTGACTCTGATGTGTTTTAGAGAAATTATATTGAACAATGTTCAATAATTTGACCATCAGAGTTTGTCAGTTGCTGGAATGGATGTAATGTGACGCCTACGCCCGGGAATCGAAGTGATTCCGATCCCGAACCCTGGCAACCGGCCAGATAGGTATGTCTTCGAAGTGCAAGCGGACTTCATCTTTCGTGCGGATATCGTTGCGCAGAAAATATTTTTTTCAAATATTTATATCTGTGGATATAAATATTTGAAAAATAATATTAATTAAACACCGAAACATTTCGAAGCATATCTATCTGGCAATACCTCCCACAGTTGCCATCCAAAACATCGAATAGATAGAAAAGTGGAAACTGGTTGAAGTGTCATTCGTCATATAACCTTCAAAGTGTCGGCATCGTTCTAAGTTTTTTTGTACGTATGATGACTACAAGTGGGACTGGTCATTGCAGCATGTCTCGTTACAATGCTTGCAACATAAATTACATGCAATGGTAGTGAAAAGCCCAAGAGTTTTCCATATTGGAGAGTGTGGTGTCCATCACCAAAAGAAAAATTGTGAATCGAATCAGGTGATTTCAAAAGTTCAGCAAATTTTACGTATTGCTAAAAGTTCCGGTCACTTTTTCCACACAGGTTAACATTAACAGTTGCAGCCTAAGAAAGAAACTGAAACTTCAAAAAGGAAATGGTGGATGGGGTGACAAACGTGATCATACTTTATGTCTTAATATGACCTTTTCCGTAAGGTACTTGGCAGCCATGTATGTATAATATAAAATAATAGTATTGTGGATAGATATATAGGCAAATAAGTGTAGGAAAAGAATTGAAGGAAGTACACTTATAATTAAAAGTTAAACATATTCTCATGTATATGATGTATGTATGTGTATTGACACTGACTATACAGCGCATTTTAATGGAGTTATTGATTTATTTTCTCCTCATGTCACTTTACGGATAACTTTTCCAAAGTTTAAGAATGAAAAAAAAAACGATATAAACTATAAAGCGAGAAGTGAAATGTACGATTAGAAAGACTTTTGAGAACGAAAGAATAAATGATGATGTAATGATTAGATAGGTGAACTCAAGTCGCTATTGATATTAATTCAAGGTTATTCTGAGTATAAATTATAGAGAAGAAGCAATTCATACTTTTCACATTCAGTTACCCACAAAATCGGACTAGTCACTTTTAACAATGTCGATTGCAAGTCACATTGTAAATTTTAATATCATAAATTGAACTATTGTACATAAAAACTTTAAAATTAACAGAAACTTATACCAAAGTAGAGCAATATAAATAATCCGGAAAAGATGGAAAAGGAGCATTTGTAAAGCGATATTAATTAAAGAACGATAATAAGCTAAGTGTGTGAAGAAAAAAAAAATGGTTAAATCATTACAAATGGCGCCCAACGTGGGGCCTAAAACATCCTAAGGGGGAAAGAAATTCGCGTCTTCGGACGAGTTGGTCCTTTACGGAGGATGTAAAGTACTTTGGTACTCGAGTCCCACTATCAGGAGCAGTGGAGTTGTGTGATACACTCTAGCAGTCGCTTCACGTGAGTTGTAGCTTCCGCTCTCCTTTGTTTGATTTTGCTTTCGCGACAGAATCCTTCCGATGTGTTGTCCCAGGCTAACCCCTGTAAGGACCTTCTATTTTCTTGATGGAACTGCCAGCCTGATGGGTTTACCTATCTGCATGGACTCTCAAGAAAATAGAGGGCTACCTTGCCTTTATGTCGCGGAAGGATTCTACTTATTTCGTATGCGTGATAGACGAGTGGTATCGGTTCAACGTTCGGTGGCGTATGCTGGAGTTGCGGAGCCCGGAATGCTTCCACGCGTCGGGAATTTTGACCGCGTACAAAACCGTTACGGTAGCTCTACCACTTGTCTCGTCGAGTCATGTAACGTAGATTAGAAACGGTTTGTAATGTATGTGGGTTTAGGGGTTAAATTTTGTAGATCGACCAAAAGCACCCTTTCTTCGGCAGATTACCACGCACTCTCATTTCCCGTTGAAGAAGTCGACTGCTGGAAAGGAAAGTGACTGTCAAATATTTTTTTTTCCCATTAGTAATAGCTCGCCACTATCGGCCACGAATTTAGTTTTAAGTTTTAGTCATACTTAATGAGTTAAAAATCCATTGACACCCTCGTGGCGTTGATGCGAGATATGTCGGAGAGGATTGGTAACCTGGAGGGAAAGCTCCAGAATCTCCCCATGAGCCAACCACGCAGCCGCGTGAGAACTCCGCTTGGCTGGGAGCCCAATCCCAGTGTGGCTATGCCCCACTCTCGACCATCCGAGCAATGGGCCTTACCTCCAAGGAACTCGGGAATGGATCCCAGAGCTCCCGAATATAGACCACGACACAGCACCGCACCTCCGTTGGTACCTCTAATTCCCTAGGCAGTTTCGTACAACAGGTCAATCGAGGATGTGATTCCTCCCGGGAACGCATTGACACCTTTCCGAGACCCGACGCCTCGTATCATGGAGAGTTGGCGCCTGAACTTTACGGGTTTCAACGATATGATATCGGCGGACAGGTTCCTTTTCCGGATTCAGGCGTTAGTATCCAGCACCCTGGGAGGTGATTCCTCGGCCTTCCTCCGGCATGCACATCTGTTGTTCAGCGGTGACGCTGCCGACTGGTACTGGAGTTTTAAGGAATCGACGGCACGTCCCACTTGGAACTCTTTCAGTGCAGCCTTCCGCAACCGATTTGAGGATGGCTTCACTGAGAGAGAGCTAAGAGAACAATTAAAGAAACGAAAACAAGGCGCTCACGAACCGTTCGACCAGTACTACACAAGTATAGTGAGATTGAGCACTCGCTTGCGAACAACCATGCCCGAGGACGAACTGGTAGAAATTATCAGAGAGAATATGCGTTGGGACCTTCAGAACAGCCTTCTGCATTTTCCCATCAACACCATACAGGGATTGCGCCTCCATGCCCGTAGGCAAGAACAATTGAATGAGCGGCGAGGCACCTTCCGTCCACAACCTCGCATAACGGGACCAAATCCCCGAAATCATCATACCGCGGAGTTGATGGCAGCGGACCACCTGCTTGCTGACCCAGTACCAGTACCGAGGAGCGGAGCACCATAGGAGCTTGAGGACCCAGCATTGATTGATCGATCCTCCCTAGAAGTAATTACTAGCCCGACGGTCTGTTGGAACTGCCGACAAACGGGGCATCGGTTCTATGCATGTCCAGCGGAGCCGACGCTTTTCTGTTACCGCTGCGGGAAGGCCGACACATACGCACCTGACTGCGCAAATTGCAAAATGCGAAAAAACTTGCCACGAGTGCCGCGACCACCCGTCGGCACTCCTAAACCCCGTACGAACCAATCCTGACCCCATCACTAGCTATGACCAAGCTCCCGACATGACTCCAATTCTGCTGACTCGCACCGCTAAACACAGTTCTCCCGAAGTTCCACAACCGACGCCATCCTTCGCCGAGGCCAACGCGCAGGGAAATGATAGCGAGGCGAAAGTTCCTTGGCATGTCAAACCTTTCCACGTCAGGCTGCGGAATTATTTGGCTACTCGACAGCGCATCTTCCATGAGGAGTTGGCTACAACTGTCCCACCGCGAAGAAAGCGAGCCACGCGTCGGATGCGGATCTTCTGGAGAAAAGTCAGGCAGTCGAGGAAGGTGCTGAAGGACATACACTTAGACGAATTATTGAGGGATGACGTTCGGCCATATGCGTCAGTACACCTCCTGCAAAAACGAGTGTCAGGCTTAGTCGATACGGGAGCCAGCGTGAATTGCATATCTGCCAATTTCGCAGGGGAGGTACTGGCAATGCACGCGGACCAAATCCGCCATTTCACCTCCTGGTTAAGCACGGCGGACGGAACTCGTCACTCTGTAGTGGGAAAAATTACGACGGATGTCACCTTTAAAGGAGTAACTAAACCTCTGGAATTTTACATCATACCTCAATTATCCCAGAATCTTTATCTAGGGGTGGATTTCGTTCGAAAATTTAACTTGGCCCCGGCACTGTTTTCCGGTACGACCCTGGAGTCCGTCACCACAGTTCCTGACCAATCTCAACCCACTCACTTATTACGACATACACTGGATGTAAATCAGCAACTGCGACTTGACTCGGCTATATCGGCTTTTCCATCGCATGAGAAGGAAGGTCTCGGGCGGACTGCACTGGTGTTCCACACTATAGATGTGGGGGATGCTAAACCCATAAAACAGAGACATTTTGCCATATCCCCGGCGAAGGAAAAGTCGTGATATGCCGAAGTGGATCGAATGCTAGCATTAGGCGTAATCGAAGAATCACAGAGCGCGTGGGCTTCCCCAGTCACCTTAGTTGTCAAGCCGAACAAGGTCCGGCTATGCTTAGATGCCAGACGCTTGAACGCCGTCACTGTCAAGGACGCATACCCTCTACCGTTGATTGAGGGCATTTTGAGTCGGTTGCCTAAAGCCCACTTCATCACGAGCTTAGACCTCAAGGACGCCTTCTGGCAAATTCCTTTAGACCCTGGCTCAAAGGAGAAAACAGCCTTCACAGTCCCAGGTCGGCCCCTGTATCAATTCGTGACCATGCCATTCGGATTGTGCAATGCCCCCCAAACAATGACGCGCCTTATGGATAAGGTGATACCACCTCATTTGCGGCACCAAGTTTTCGTTTACTTGGATGATCTGCTGCTTATAACCGAGACCTTTAACGAACACATCGACCTGCTTCAGGAGGTGGCTCTACACATCCGGAGGGCAAGGTTAACCATCAACATACAGAAGAGTCAGTTCGTGATGACGGAGGTGAAGTATTTAGGTCACATCATTGGGCATGGCCATATCAAGACCGATCCGAACAAGACTCAAGCGATTGAAGTTTTTCCATTACCCAAGACCACCAAGCAATTACGCCGATTCTTAGGCTTATGCGGATGGTACCAGCGTTTTGTACGTGACTATGCCACCATTACCACTCCTTTGACCGACATGCTGCGTAAGGGACGTAAATTCGTCTGGGAAGAGCCCAGCTTGCGAGCCTTTGAAGAGCTAAAGAAGAGTCTGACTACAGCCCCCGTACTGCACAGCCCGGACTTTGACAAACCGTTCTCAATCCATTGTGACGCGAGTCAACATGGGGTGGGAGCAGTCTTAGTCCAGGTTGCGCAAGACGGAGAGGAGAGACCTATAGCCTTCATGTCTCACAAGTTGAACCCAGCCCAGCGAAATTACACGGTCTCCGAGCAGGAATGTCTAGCTGCGGTGTTGGCAGTGAAACGCTTCCGAGCCTATGTGGAGGGACACACCTTTGAAATCGTTACGGACCACGCTTCTCTGAAATGGCTAATGAGCCAGACTGATCTCAACGGCAGATTGGCCAGGTGGGCACTGAAATTACAGGCATTTGACTTCACAATTCGCCACCGAAAAGGAAGCCAGCATGTAGTCCCCGACACCCTATCCAGAATGTTCGCCCCTGAAGGAGCCGAGTTGGTCCAGGAGGACGACAGCCCCCAATTGATCGATCTGGACCATCCTGCCTTCAAGTCAGCCAGCTACACCCAACTGATTCACACTATCCAGAATCAACTGTCCCAGCTTCCTGAACTGCGGTTGACGGATGGATTTATTTATAAGCGGATGGGACACGCATCCGGAGACCCCATACAAGAAGAAGAACAGTGGAAGTTGTGGGTGCCCGAAGAATTAACCACGGATCTGATCAGACGGGCTCATGACCACCCATCAAGTGCGCACGGCGGATACGGTCGTACACTTAGGCGGTTGAAAACCTGTTTCTTTTGGCCTAAGATGGCACAACAGATAAAAGCGTACGTAGCCTCCTGTGAGCTATGCAAGTGCACTAAAGCGCCCAACACCATTCTTCGGCCTCCCATGGGTAAGGTTGAGGTCCCCGAACGCGTGTTCCAGCGCTTGTACATTGATCTTATCGGTCCTTACCCTCGATCTGCTTCTGGTCACACGGGAGCTGTCGTGGTCCTGGGCCAGCTCTCTAAATTCCCTATCATCGAACCACTACGTAACATGCACACTGGACCTATACTCAGCTTCTTGGAGAACCAAGTCTTTCACATGTTTGGAGTTCCAGAGAAACTTGTCTCCGACAACGGGGTCCAGTTCACCTCAAGCAAGTTCCGAGACCTAATGTCCAAATACGGCATCATTCACCAACGAACCGCCGTCTATTCACCACAAGCCAACGCATCCGAACGACTGAACCGTACGCTCATAGCGGCCATTCGCGCCTATGTCCACCCGAATCAGAAGGACTGGGATCGCAAGTTGTCCGCCATCACTAGTGCTCTGCGCTCGTCGTACCACGCCACTACCGGCATTTCGCCGTATTTCGCATTGTTCGGCCAGTACATGATCCGTCATGGAAGCGCTTACCGGCTATTGCGGCAGCTGAAATCGCTAGAGGACCCAATCGTGGTTCTGGAACCGCACGAAAAGCTCCAACTTCTGCGAGCTCATCTGCGGGAGAAGATTGAAGAAAGTAGACGGATGGGGGAGGAGCGGTACAACTTGCGATCCCATCCTTCTGGCTTTAAGGCAGGCGACGAAATATATCGTCGAAACTTCCGGCAGAGCGATGCCACCCGACATTACAATGCCAAACTAGACAAGAAATTCGTGAAGTGTCGAGTCCTACAAGTAATAAGCCCCACACGATACCTCATCGCGGACATGGCTGGTAAAACCCTGGGAATTTACCATGCAAAAGACCTTCGACGATGAAGTGCAACTATGTCACGCGAAAGAAAAAAAAAACCATGGCTTACCTAAATCTCTGCCTGGACGAAGACCTCCGAGCAACACCTGACTCCCTACTGTATAGCCATTATCGAGTCTCCACTGAAATTGTTGTAGCCTATTCCTCGAAATCGACCTTCGACCCGCCACGGCCCTAACCAAGACCTTTTACATAGGAGGCGGGATCGGAGTTACTTCGATTTTGGGGGGGGAATGTGTAATGTGACGCCTACGCCCGGGAATCGAAGTGATTCCGATCCCGAACCCTGGCAACCGGCCAGATATGTATGTCTTCGAAGTGCAAGCGGACTTCATCTTTCGTGCGGATATCGTTGCGCAGAAAATATTTTTTTCAAATATTTATATCTGTGGATATAAATATTTGAAAAATAATATTAATTAAACACCGACACATTTCGAAGCATATCTATCTGGCAATGCCTCCCACAGTTGCCATCCAAAACATCGAATAGATAGAAAAGTGGAAACTGGTTG
Source organism: Odontomyia ornata (assembly GCA_963969285.1). Taxonomy (NCBI): domain Eukaryota; kingdom Metazoa; phylum Arthropoda; class Insecta; order Diptera; family Stratiomyidae; genus Odontomyia; species Odontomyia ornata. The sequence goes on along the minus strand of OZ017739.1, from coordinate 167,513,684 downwards.
AAGTGTCATTCGTCATATAACCTTCAAAGTGTCGGCATCGTTCTAAGTTTTTTTGTACGTATGATGACTACAAGTGGGACTGCTCATTGCAGCATGTCTCGTTACAATGCTTGCAACATAAATTACATGCAATGGTAGTGAAAAGCCCAAGAGTTTTCCATATTGGAGAGTGTGGTGTCCATCACCAAAAGAAAAATTGTGAATCGAATCAGGTGATTTCAAAAGTTCAGCAAATTTTACGTATTGCTAAAAATTCCGGTCACTTTTTCCACACAGGTTAACATTAACAGTTGCAGCCTAAGAAAGAAAATGAAACTTCAAAAAGGAAATGGTGGATGGGGTGACAAACGTGATCATACTTTATGTCTTAATATGACCTTTTCCGTAAGGTACTTGGCAGCCATGTATGTATAATATAAAATAATAGTATTGTGGATAGATATATAGGCAAATAAGTGTAGGAAAAGAATTGAAGGAAGTACACTTATAATTAAAAGTTAAACATATTCTCATGTATATGATGTATGTATGTGTATTGACACTGACTATACAGCGCATTTTAATGGAGTTATTGATTTATTTTCTCCTCATGTCACTTTACGGATAACTTTTCCAAAGTTTAAGAATGAAAAAAAAAAACGATATAAACTATAAAGCGAGAAGTGAAATGTACGATTAGAAAGACTTTTGAGAACGAAAGAATAAATGATGATGTAATGATTAGATAGGTGAACTCAAGTCGCTATTGATATTAATTCAAGGTTATTCTGAGTATAAATTATAGAGAAGAAGCAATTCATACTTTTCACATTCAGTTACCCACAAAATCGGACTAGTCACTTTTAACAATGTCGATTGCAAGTCACATTGTAAATTTTAATATCATAAATTGAACTATTGTACATAAAAACTTTAAAATTAACAGAATGGATCCTAGTTAGTGAATAGCCTCTGAATGTAACAATGCCTAGTCGCCTCTTAGGATGGAATTCGTAGAGCGCTGGGGATTTTGGGTTCTTTGCTGACAGGATTCCAACGCTTATTCGAGAAAACCTGATCTTTTTGGTTGTTCACATTGTTTTACCAAGAGTCGGGAGTCTTCATGGTTTAATGCCGCGCAAGCAGGAACTCTTAAAGCATGAAGAACATGAGTTTTTGTGTTATGAAGTAGTGTGAGGAACTAAACAGATGTAAGCTGTGATTGGTTTTGAGAGATTGCCTACTGAGCATGAATGTATATTTATGATATTGTTCTGCTCACTGGGTGATGTCTTAATACCGATCACATTTCACCGACCACATTTTATTTGGACATATATAAAAAAAAATCTTTAGTAATATATTGTCAGACGGCTCTGGTATGGGAGATGAAGAATTTCAAACCTTATTAATTGATAAAATTAATTTAATTGAAACGAAGTTGTTAAGTAATAATGTTACCTGGCGGGCCATTAACCCGATTTAAATCTAAACAAATGACAGAAAGTGGTGATGGAAATCGCTTGAATGATCCACAAGACCCAGAAGAGTATTTTCAGACTAACGGAGCTTCGGAAGAAAATGCTGCCAATAATGCTTCTGAAATTAATTTGCAAACGATGGGGAAAAGTTTGCAACTTTTGATGAGTCAAGTTTCTCAGTTGAGTGATGCTTTTCAGAAGCTTGCCTCATCGGAAGATAATACCAAAATTACCTCACAAACAAATGTTACCGAAAAAAATAATAAAAAATCTTTCAGATCATCCAGCCCCGTGAACAAAAATCATATTAAATTCGAGGCCACATCTCAGACTCCTCCAGTGAATGAGTTTTTACATAGAATAGAGCATCTTCGTCGTTCAGAAGGCATTGATGACTTATATTGGATAAATAATATCCATCGTTGCATGTTCAGAAAGGCCAGTACTTGGTACTGGCAGTATCATCGTCAAACCTCCAACGTTTCCTGGCCTGATTTTTGCTTAGCAATCAAAGCCCGATTCAGCCAATGGAGTTCCGATTCGGAAATTTTACAAGCTATGGAAAGAAGTAGGCAAGGTAATCACGAGAGCATAGATGATTATTTATCAGCTGTTGTTGATTTAAATCTTCAACGTCAAAATCCAATACCTGATCAGGAATTAATCAGAATTTTACTTGTTAACTTGACTTCTTCAATGATGCAGCTATTGTTTGCTACAAATTGTCAAACTTTACATGAGCTAAGAACCAAGGGAAGAGAAGCTGAACTTTTGTTGAGAAGATCTCAAGCTAACTTAAAACCAGTATCTTCAAAATTTCATACTTCTGAAGTACATGCTAATTCCGAAAAAGAACAGGTTGAAGATAATGTCGAAGCTATAGTAAATTTAGTCGAAAAACGACAGTTAAGATGTTGGAACTGTGACGAAACTGGTCACAAATTCCAAGATTGCTCCTCTCCAACTCGCAATCTATTTTGTAACAGATGTGGATTTACATGAGTAGTCTCTAAAATGTCTTCGATGTAAGGAAAACGAATTGAGAGGCCAGTTGAAACCTCGAACTGGTCCTCGCTAAACGATTCTCTTTCCAATCATTCATTTAAAATTAATAAAAGATCATTCAACCACCCTTTTCCAAATTCTAACCTTCACTCAATCTGTTCAGATCCTCCTTTATATTTAAAATCTTATAATGAACGGAAATTAAATTATAAAACTGTAAAATCCAAAATTTTTGGCAAGTCAAGAGAAAGCAAAATATCACGTTCTACTAAGCGGTTGAGGGATTGGCATCAAAGAAGAATTAAGAAAAAATTAATAATGGTAGAGAGCATTATACAAAAAACTAACGATGCCGGACCCTTCGCTAAAGTGTATTTCGGATCCGTTCCAGTTGAGGGTTTACTTGACAGTGGAGCTACCATTAGTTGTTTAGGTAACGGATTTGAAAAAGTCCTGTCAAAATTGGGAATAGCTTTACAACCAGTGGATATTACCTTGTATTCTGCTGGAGGATCTAATCACTCGACCGTCGGATACTTTTTCACAAATGTTACCTTTCGGAATATTACAAAATGTCTAAAAATATATGTTGTACCGTCTTTATGTCAGAAGTTATACTTGGGTGTGGACTTCTGGAGAAAGTTCAAGTTGGCGCCAGGAATTATTGAGTCACTTGACCTCAATCCTGTTGAGCCCTTAGTAGATCCTAAACTTCATTTATTATCCTCTGAGGAAACTGATATGTTAGAACGGGTAAAGGACTCTTTTCCATCTTGTGTGAAATTCGGCTTGGGTCGTACTTCGTAAGAGACACATGTCATTGATGTTGGTGATGCTGTCCCCATTAAGCAACGACACTATGCGGTTTCTCCAGCCATTCTTAAACTGATGTATGGAGAACTGGATCGTATGTTATCTATGGATGTGATGGAGGAAAGCAACAGCGCATGGAATTCCCCTTTGGTTTTAATCAGGAAACCTGGCAAAGATAGACTTTGTTTTGATTCTCGCAGGGTGAATCAGGTTACCATCAAAGATGCTTATCATCTCCCTCACATTGATGGACTACTTAGTCGTTTGCATGATACAAAATATATTTCCGCGCTTGATTTAAAAGATGCCTTTTGGCAGATCCCTTTGGAAGAAAAATCTCGTGAGAAAACAGCCTTCACAGTTCCTGGTCGACCTTTGTATCACTTTAAAATGATGCCATTCAGCTTGTGTAACGCTCCTCAACGCATGTGTCGACTATTTGATAAGGTTATGCGGCCTCTTTTACCACAAGATGGAGATAGGGTTTCTGTTTACCTGGACGACATATTAGTTACCACTCCAGATTTTGAATCACATTTACTTTTGCTCTCTAAAGTTGCAGATTGTCTTCGCAAAGCTGGCCTTACCATCAATGTGGCTAAAAGCTATTTTTGTGTGAAAGAAGTGAAATATTTGGGATTCATAGTCGAGGATGGCAAACTGAGAACGGGTCCTGCTAAACTCACGGCCGTTAAAGAATTTCCTACCCCTACTTCAGTCAAACAAACCCGAAGATTTCTTGGCATGACAGGATGGTATAGACGGTTTGTTCCAAATTATGCGCCTCTAGCAGCCCCAATATCTGATTGCCTTAAGAAAAACCCTAAAGGATTTCAGTGGACTGATGAGGCTGAAATCGCTTTTAACAAATTAAAAGAGGTCATGGTTAACGCTGCTGAGTTACATCACCCTGATTTCACCAAGCCTTTTATAATACAGTGTGATGCAAGTATGATGGGAGTAGGTGGCTTGATATACCAAATCGGAGATGATGGTGAAGAGAGACCCTTAGCATATGTCTCACAGAAGTTGAATTCTGCTCAACGCAACTATAGCATAACCGAATTGGAATGTTTAGCTGCTGTGATTTGCGTTCGTAAATTCCGAGCATATGTGGAGGGTTTTCCCTTCAAAATTATCACCGATCATGCAAGCTTAAAATGGCTGATGAATCAAAAGGAATTAACTGGCAGACTAGCGCGATGGTCACTCAAGTTACAGTCCTACGATTTTAACATTGAATATAGGAAAGGTAGTCAAAATGTAGTACCTGATGCTTTATCACAAGTATTTTGCGACGAATTACTTTCTGGCAGCGTTACTTCAGAAATAGATTTAAATTCCCCACATTTTCAAACGCCTGAATATTTAGACTTAATAGATCGAATTTCTCAAACTGCGGACCAATTCCCTGATGTATTGGTTCAAGACGGATTAGTATGGAAAAGAGGATTTACGGTAGACTCGGAGAAGAACCTTACTCAATCAAGGTGGAAATTGTGGATAACCATTTCTTATTCACAGATTTTGATAGATCATGCTCATTGTCCTCCACTATCTGCGCATGGAGGTATAGCACCAACCATAGCTCGTTTAAGCTAACATTACTTTTGGCCTGGTATGGTAACCCAAGTTGCAGATTTTGTTCGTGCCTGTGAAATATATAAAGCCACGAAAGCCCCTAATGTGACTTTACGTCCACCAATAGGAGCTACACGAATCCCTCTTCGTCCGTGGCAACGTATTTATATGGACCTTTTAGGTCCTTATCCCCGCACTAAATCTGGTCATACATCAATTCTGATAGTTCTCGACGGATTTTCCGAATTTGTTATGTTGAAGCCCCTGAAAAAGACTACGGCTGAGTCTATTGCCCGATATTTAAAACAAGACATATTTCATGTTTTTGGGTCTCCTGAAACTCTGGTATCGGATATGTAATGTGACGCCTACGCCCGGGAATCGAAGTGATTCCGATCCCGAACCCTTGCAACCGGCCAGATGGGTATGTCCTCGAAGTGCCAGCGGACTTCATCTGTCGTGCGGATATCGTTGCGCAGAAAATATTTCTTTTCTGTCCAAATATTTAGATCTGTGGATATAAATTTTCGAAATATAAAATTAATCCAAACCCCGACACATTTCGAGACATATCCATCTGGAAATGCCCCTCCACCGTGGCCATCGAAAAACTATGCCACTGGCGACAAATGGAGAGGCACATTGCCGCCATGTGGCGTGCCATTCCACACACATCTGCTTTGTCCGATGTGACAGCGGTTGGATTTGACAGCCACATGTCGAAGAAGTACGGTTATTATTATTGCAAAACTGTGCGCGTAGCTAGCGGATCATTCGACCAAACGTTTTTCTTCTACGTCGCCCAGAACGTGCCATGGTGTGGTGTCGGTAGCGACTTGGCGCGGTCCTAGATTGGGTAAAACTAGTAAGAGGTAAATTTTTTTCGTTCGGCTTACGTCGACAAATGCCTTACCATGTTTTGATTGCAGTTCATCGCCCCTCGTCGTCGTAGCAGCCAAACGTGACCGAATCAAATAATTCTGAAGAAGAGGTTGATAACGACAAAGAATACAAACCGAAGAAGAGTAACATTATCACGCAGACCAAAGTGACTCGTGCGCAACGATCACCTTTGGCTAAGGCTAGAGCAGCTTCACCAATTATAATTCGAAAAGATTCTACGCCCAAGGCGAAGTCAATGTTCAACAAGAAGCGCTTCAATCTTTCTTACAAACAGCAGAGCTGTTGTCAGTTCAAGGCGGTGGAGGATCCTAATTGCCCAGCTAAGTATCGGAGTTAACCATAAGAAATGAGACATATGGGGTTGCTGGGTTGTCTAGCACTAGTATACGCAATGGCCTAGCAAGAAATATCTCTTTGACATCCATGATTGCCTATTTGTTTGATTAGTATTTGTGTCAGTTCTGCAGACCGGGTCAAATATCAATATTCATTGGGCAGTGTTTATATTCCGCCCGGCGTATCTTACCGACTGAAAGCGAAAGTATATATTTGATTCCTTGAGAATAAAACCATTCCTCAAAGATTTCATTTCCAAAGCAAGTTTCCGGCGGTCCAATCGTTCGGCACCGCATATCATGGAAGTTCCTGATTTGTATTACAGTCGCGATGAATATGTTGAAACGGCTTCGGGTAATAAAGTAATTCGGCAAACTGTCCTCTGTGGATCTCAGAACATTGTCTTGAGTGGGAAGGTTATAGTTCAAAGCGGCGCTATAATTCGAGGCGATCTTGCTAACGTCAGAACTGGCCGTTATTGCATTATAAGTAAAGAAGCAGTTATAGGACCACCATTTAAGCAATTTAGCAAAGGCATCTAAATCAATCTCTTAAATCGACACTTAGAATACCTTTAACAATACACTTAATCACAGTCACGATTCCCCTTTCGGTTAGTATTTTTTTTTATCGAAATACACAGAACGAAAAGCGATAGTGGGAAAATTTAATGAGTTAGTTAATAGGACCGTGAAAATGAATTTAGAAGAGGAGTGAGGCTTCTACTTTTGTAATTTACAGAATTCTTTCTGCTCTATACATGAAAATTTGCTAATTTGTTATTCCTGAGCGATAGCATATTATATTTTTTTAATTATTTTTTTTACTAGTTGGTAATTTAAGTAAGTTATGAAGAAGCACTTGAATATATTAATGTGAAATGTATGTCTGTTTGTTCCTTTCTTTGGTGAAGTAGAAATTTTTGTTTTGTTAGTTGAATGCATGACATTTTCGTTTCCTATTTCATCCTATCATGCATTGTATTATAATTGTTAAAAGGAAACTTTAAGATATTTTAAATATGTTTAGGATGGTGTTAGCCGGTTTTCAATTTGCTGATTTGCAATAGCGTTTATTTTAAAATAGCTCAATAATGCGAAAATAGAATCTATTGGTGAGAGTTATTTATAATAGAACTGCAAATTAAAATTGTAACTAATAGGAACTGTTCTTCTGTGTGAACATGAAAAGTAGATAAAAATAAATCAAACTGATTAAATGCATATTCTGCCGAAAAACCCAATAATTACTCTTAATATGCGTATTTGAAATGACTAACTAGGTTTTTTTTAATTGATATTCTACATTGGGATGTTAAACCAAATCAAATTCGATCCATTTAAATGCAATCGTCATTTAGGCCTGCGGATATAAAATAAATCAAATAATGGACTGCAATCGTCATTGTTTACACACCCCAAAAACGTGTCGTTGAGCATAGTTCTGTAAGTTTAAGCTTTAACAAGAGATTTTACCATAAATTATCTTACAAATGTCGCAACTTGTTGATTAACGTGTGCAACTAACTAATTTTTACTCGTTTTAAAAAAATTTACTGTTATCAACTGAAGGTTGAATATGAAAACCCAAGTTATTGTACAAGTAGGATGATGCTAAACCATTTGAACACAAACATTTTGTAGTAATACGCTGTAAACATTAGCACTAGGAATTCTTTATCATATTTATTATTTTGATGGTGATTATCCAATCAAATGATACCTTTGAATAATTCTAACGATTATATTTTATGTAGTTTAAAGTAAGCTTGTTCAATTATTAAAATATAGGCGCGGAAAGGATGAACTGAGAGAAAATATTATAACTTGAATAAAATTGTTACAAACACAAAAAAATTACAATTCATTGATATTTGCATAAATTTTATAAGAAACACTATTCCTTCTCTACAAGTCTACAATTCAAGAAAAAAAAACAGAATGGAATTTTTTTTATAATTTATTCTTGAAGAAAACTTTGATATTTAAACTAGACCTAAGTAATTAGAAAAATAAGAAGGAAACCTTACACAACACCCCATCAAAAATCAAATAAAATTTATGCTACTTCAGAACAATCACAAATTGAGGTTGTAATTAAACAGATAGATTTTGGAATAACAGCATGAAGACAGATTTAATGTATTTAAAAGGTATTTGTAATGATTGCTTATTAGATTAAAATAATTTTACAATATTACATTATTTTACACTATAATTTGAGTTATTATATTTGCTCTCAAATCTTTTAATGTTAATATACACAAGGAAATACTCACAAGGTGTAACTTTAAATCATATTAATTTAATCAAAAAATGAATAAAGCCATGAATTGTTAAAAGTTAACCACGACTTTCCTTTTCAGTGGCTCGTTCTTTTTCAGTGGGAAGAGAGAGTGTAGGGTAGGTATGCCGTCGCGAGGGTAGGGTTTCGACAAATCCGCTGAGGTCGGTTTCGCGTCGTGCGCGGTACGCGGTACCTTTGATTGTTTCGTCATTTCATTAGAGTAGTTTTCGTCGGTTTGATTTCGAGTAGCATATTTTTCGGTACCGCGTCGGTGATTCGGTAACGCGCCTATGGAATTTTGTAGCGTTTTTGATTTAAGATCTGTGGAGAGATCACATCCAGAATTAACGTAACGTAGGTTTCCCGTTCTGGATGAGTAGTTGTTGACGCGTTTGGAAAACGGGCATGTTCAGGTGGCTGAAATATTGTAATTGAGCGTAACCCATTCGGAGACCCGCGACCGAAATCCTCTCCGAACTAGCTGGCCGACAAGCAGTCACCGCGTGAATGGGTTACGGTGCACGGATTGGTTGACCTGTTGGTACCATCCGTTGGCACTACTCAGACTTAACGTCTAGAACCGATGAGGGGTCGGTTCCGCGTTCGAACTTGAAAAGTTGAAAATCATTACAGATAATGGAACTCAGTTCGTATCCAAACAGTTTACTAAATTGTTGGCTGAGTATGGTGTTAATCATTTTAAAACAGCACTGTATTCGCCACAAAGTAATGCTTCAGAGAGAGTCAACAGAACGGTTTTGACGGCCATTCGAGCCTATATCAAAAATGATCACAAAACTTGGGATCAGTATTTAGGCGCGGTGGCTTGTGCTTTGCGATCTGCACATCATACATCAATTGGTACCACACCTTATAATGTTCTATTCGGTAATTCTATGATCACTCATGGAAATTTTTTTAAACTTCTGAAAAGCATAAATTCACTTAATGATCATGATTACTATTCACTGAATCATAATGATAAATTAGAAGTAATTCGATCACTAGTAAATAAACACCTATGTAAGACCCAAGAAAAAGCTGCCCATTCATATAATTTACGAGCCCGTCATCAAAGTTTTTAAGTTGGTCAAATTGTTTGGCGTCGGAATTTTGCCTCTAGTGACGCTTCTAAGAATTTTACTCAAAAATTGGCTCCTAAATTTCTGAAATCTCTAGTACTTGCCAGGTTAGGAAGTTCAGTTTATACTTTGGCTGATGAAAATGGCAGATCAATTGGTAATATCAGACCAGGAACTTAATTACGAGGTTATTACTTCCTTGGTCAGGAATATTTATTATAAAATAATTTTTTTGTTTTGAGACTCTTTGTTTTCAGGGTCGAGCCACACGTTACATCATTTTTTTTTTGTTGATATTGATTACTTTAATCTTCATTCATTTAATTTTGTTAAAAAAAAAAATCTTAAAACGTGACCGGGGGTGTAACACGCTTTTCTTTGTTGATGGTTCACCTTATACCTTAGTTTTCTAATTTACAAAAAAAAAACACTAAAAAATTTTTTTTTTAACTGCCATACTTCACATTATAAAGATTAGAATAGGCGAGATGATCGAAAAATAATGAGTCAGTTTTCAATTTTTGTCAGAAGAACAAAAAAAAAAGAATAATTAATTAAAAAAAGAGATTTTTTTTCTGATTAGTATTCTGAAAGAGGATAAAAGTGAATAGGAGTTGATATTTTCAATTTGAGAATTAAAGAAGTGTTTGAGGAGGAGAAAAGAAAGTTTTGATTTGGGAGGAAGCAAAGAAAGCTTTTGTTTGAAAACATTTCCCAGAAGAAAGAAAAGGATAATTGTTAATTGAGAAGTAACAAAGGAAGATTCGTGAAGAATAAGCAGAAAAGATTGGTTGAGGCAATTTTTTAGAGTTTCTTGAAAAGAAAAGTCCCAGAAGAAAATAAATTACTTCACGACGTCAATTTCTTATCGTCAAGAAAAGAAGAAGATCCACAGGAATAATTTTACTAAGCAAATTATTTCTCTTGTGGTATTGTTTTTTAGAAGAAAAATACAACTTGGTGATGTTCTGTCAAGGAAATCAGAGGCGATGTATAAGGATAAAGAGTTGGTCGTGGAGACGACAATAAACACGGAAGCTCCCAAGTGCTGCTTTGTTACCGTGTTGTTTGGTGCGGAGAGTCCTAATTCTGCTCGAAACTGCCTTGTATAGTTTGCTAACTTCTCAGACCTTGATCACCAAACAAAGGGGACGTTCTAATCCCACGAAAATTGTAATGATTTTCACCTTTTTAGGTCCGAACGCGGAACCGACCTCTCATCGGTTCTAGACGTTAAGTCTGAGTAGTGCCAACGGATGGTACCAACCGGTCAACCAATCCGTGCACCTTAACCCATTCACGCGGTGGCTACTTGTCGGCCAGCTAGTTCGGAGAGGATTTCGGTCGCGGGTCTCCGAATGGGTTACGCTCATTTACATAACTCAGCCACCTATACACGCCCGTTTTTAAACGCGTTACAAAACAAAACCATACGGAGAAGAAACCTACTTTACGTTACTCCGTATTTCTTCCTATAACCAGTCAAAGAACAAAATCTCCTTTTTACTTCGCGTTCCCGAATTTCCGACGCGGTACCGAAAAGTATACTACGTTAACTCGACCCGACGAATGCTACGTTAAGGAAAAACCAAAAACAACTAAGGTACCGCGTACCGCGCGCGACGCGAAACCGACCTCAGCGGATTTTTCTAAACCCTACCCTCGCGACGGCTTACCTACCCTGCACTTCCTTTCCCGCTGAAAAAGAAGAACCACTGAAAAGGAAAGTCCGTTTTTGTTTGTTAGCAATTCATTTTGATTTAATTTCAAAGCCTTTAATTAAAGTATTATAAACTAAATAGTCTCAAACATATCTTTTTGAAATTAATAAAATAAAAGCGAATTATGAGCGCAAATGACATCCAAAAAAAAACACGAATAAAACATCTTTATTGTAAATCAACACCTGAAGAAAATTTCAAAATTTTTTTTTTTGTTTATACTGTTTTGAAGGCGAAATTAATTCAACATTTCCGATTACGTACCTGCATTTTAATTGATTAACAAATTCATAACAAATTGAAAAGATGTGTCATTACGCTGATATTTCTAACACAATATTTTAAATGTCATAAATGAATGTAATTTAAAACGAAACTAAGTCCCTATCTTTCTTAAAAAAAACAAATTTAAATATATATGTTTAATTGCATCTTACATCCAATTTTATTTATTTTTTAACATTATGTTGCGAAGTACAAAATAGTCCCTAAAACCTTTCTAACGTTTGCAATATTTTCAATCTTCTTTTAGTATTCTTAATTAAGAATTTTCAGTTTCAATTATTCACGTCACGTCGTATCGTTCATTTTATCCAAAAATAATGTTTACAACTCGCGTTTTAAGAAGATAACAAATCATTTTGAGTGATTTTTTTTTTTTTTCAAATCATTTTATTCGCACAGCATACGAATATGTCCGTGGGAACTCTCGCAATCACTAAATTTATTAAGTTCTTAATAGGATCTGAATCGTAGAGTTCTCATAAGCGCGAATCATGCCTCATTTGACTTAATATTTTTAAAATCAAGTTGAAAGACAACGTATTTAAAAAAAACTATTGAATAATTACAAAAAAACAGCTCATAATCGGCTTGACATCTCCAAGAATTTGGTGGCCACCCGATTATGTTTCTTTGTTATAATAATTATTTTTCATGCGTTTAACTTTAATTAATAAATAACGTAAATATTAAAAGGAGATATAATATATATAATAAAAATATGACTGAAGGTCAAATCCTTCGCTAAATACCACGAGATGAAAAAGAAGGAAGCGGGGGAAGGAATATTTGAAACTTTGGGAAAAAGGGCGGGGAAAGGAAGTTCTCACCCGACTTCAGCTTTAATTTTACTTCTGTCAAATATTTAAATGGATTTCCATTACATTCAATTCCTCTACTTTCATTCAGTTTGGTACAATGATTTATTTATTTCGTTTGTCCTGAAATTTTTTTTTTTGTATTGGGCCGTCATTTCAGTAAGACATGATAGCATATGCCCTTTCCTAATTTAAGTAACGTAAATAAATATAATTAAATAAAATAATATACAAAAGAGAATATCACTCTAGCGTTATTTCTGTTATTTAAATTATTGTTGCATTATCACTATTAGTACTATAATTTTGTTTTCTTCTGCTGCTTTTGTTTAACGGAAGTTCATTCTTTTCCAATAACCAAACATAATTGTTTTTCTACTGAACGATTAACAATACATATATAATATATTATACTCCTCACATCAAAGTAACACATGTTTTAATTCCGAGAATCAGCTAGTTATATTAGTGTTCGTAACTGGTGGATACTTCAGTCAGTAGAGTTTTCTTATATTTCCATTTGTATTAATAAATGCCGTGCCTTGAGTAAAATCCCCTATTTAAAACAATGTTCCCAAAAGCTTTTTCAAAAACCACGTGGAAAAAGAACTGTTTTGTCAGTCTTGTCTTCTAGCAATTTACGTGCTTTGCTTTTCGATAGTTCTACAGTTCGTTTCCTTCACCACATCTTTATAATGATTGGTATTCTTATTATAATTGCAAACCGCTTATTTTTCAGATATTTTGTAGTATCTATCGGTCTGAGTTTGCATAGCCTTCCGGTCTGTGATACGTATAAAAATCCCTCCAATTTCCTGTTGAAGTATGAAATGCAGTCTGTCAAATTTACGTTGCGAACATTTATTTGTGGACTTATTGAGTACAAGTTTCCCTATTGGAGGCCGAAAAGTTTTTATCAAGCCAATCAGTCAACATTTATTTGATATACTTTACTCTGAATTATCTTACTAGTGTTTAAAATGCTTTTGGTTTAAATCGTATTTAATATAAATACATTTTTGTAAGTAGTCATGCATCTTTGATGAATATCAGAAGAACTTACCGAGACAAAGGAAATTGTGCATTAAGTTTTATATTTTGCAAGTACACTTTGTCGGACAAACTGCCAATGTCACTCGAAGGATGCACACGAATAGGAAAATCCGCCAACATTTTGTACTCATATTGAATTGATAACTATTCGTTCCGTGTCCGCAATCAGGTTCTATGTTCCCTTACGTCGGAAAATGTTCGACATTTTCAGATTACGATGGCATTTTCATAATATTTGCACAGATTCTTTAACGTACTGATAAGTAGACTAATGGAGCACTTTCTTCACTATTATCTATTAGAACCTAATTTATTTTAAGTAGAAAATTTGCGGGAACACAACCGAGACATCACAATGCCCGCACTTTTCAGGTTATCTCCGAATGACACTTCCAACTCGTTTCCACGTTTCTATCTATTCGACGTTTTGATTGCAACTGTCGGAGGCATTGCCAGATAGATATGCTTCGAAATGTATCGGTGTTTAATTAATATTATTTTTCAAATATTTATATCCACAGATATAAATATTTGAAAAAAAAAATTTTCTGCGCAATGATATCCGCACGAAAGATGAAGTCCGCTTGCACTTCGAAGACATACATATCTGGCCGGATGCCAGGGTTCGGGATCGGAATCACTTCGATTCCCGGGCGTAGGCGTCACATTACACATTCCCCCCCCCAAAATCGAAGTAACTCCGATCCCGCCTCCTATGTAAAAGGTCTTGGTTAGGGCCGTGGCGGGTCGAAGGTCGATTTCGAGGAATAGGCTACAACAATTTCGGTGAAGACTCGATAGTGGCTATACAGTAGGGAGTCAGGTGTTACTCGGAGGTCTTCGTCCAGGCAGAGATTTAGGTAAGCCATGGTTTTTTCTTTCGCGTGAAATAGTTGCACTTCATCGTCGAAGGTCTTTTGCATGGTAAATTCCCAGGGTTTTACCAGCCATGTCCGCGATGAGGTATCGTGTGGGGCTTATTACTTGTAGGACTCGACACTTCACGAATTTCTTGTCTAGTTTGGCATTGTAATGTCGGGTGGCATCGCTCTGCCGGAAGTTTCGACGATATATTTCGTCGCCTGCCTTAAAGCCAGAAGGATGGGATCGCAAGTTGTACCGCTCCTCCCCCATCCGTCTACTTTCTTCAATCTTCTCCCGCAGATGAGCTCGCAGAAGTTGGAGCTTTTCGTGCGGTTCCAGAACCACGATTGGGTCCTCTAGCGATTTCAGCTGCCGCAATAGCCGGTAAGCGCTTCCATGACGGATCATGTACTGGCCGAACAATGCGAAATACGGCGAAACGCCGGTAGTGGCGTGGTACGACGAGCGCAGAGCACTAGTGATGGCGGACAACTTGCGATCCCAGTCCTTCTGATTCGGGTGGACATAGGCGCGAATGGCCGCTATGAGCGTACGGTTCAGTCGTTCGGATGCGTTGGCTTGTGGTGAATAGACGGCGGTTCGTTGGTGAATGATGCCGTATTTGGACATTAGGTCTCGGAACTTGCTTGAGGTGAACTGGACCCCGTTGTCGGAGACAAGTTTCTCTGGAACTCCAAACATGTGAAAGACTCGGTTCTCCAAGAAGCTGAGTATAGGTCCAGTGTGCATGTTACGTAGTGGTTCGATGATAGGGAATTTAGAGAGCTGGTCCAGGACCACGACAGCTCCCGTGTGACCAGAAGCAGATCGAGGGTAAGGACCGATAAGATCAATGTACAAGCGCTGGAACACGCGTTCGGGG
Source organism: Odontomyia ornata (assembly GCA_963969285.1). Lineage (NCBI taxonomy): Eukaryota > Metazoa > Arthropoda > Insecta > Diptera > Stratiomyidae > Odontomyia > Odontomyia ornata. The sequence continues at coordinate 167,498,597 of OZ017739.1, read as the reverse complement.
ACCTCAACCTTACCCATGGGAGGCCGAAGAATGGTGTCGGGCGCTTTAGTGCACTTGCATAGCTCACAGGAGGCTACGTACGCTTTTATCTGTTGTGCCATCTTAGGCCAAAAGAACCAGGTTTTCAACCGCCTAAGTGTACGACCGTATCCGCCGTGCGCACTTGATGGGTGGTCATGAGCCCGTCTGATCAGATCCGTGGTTAATTCTTCGGGCACCCACAACTTCCACTGTTCTTCTTCTTGTATGGGGTCTCCGGATGCGTGTCCCATCCGCTTATAAATAAATCCATCCGTCAACCGCAGTTCAGGAAGCTGGGACAGTTGATTCTGGATAGTGTGAATCAGTTGGGTGTAGCTGGCTGACTTGAAGGCAGGATGGTCCAGATCGATCAATTGGGGACTGTCGTCCTCCTGGACCAACTCGGCTCCTTCAGGGGCGAACATTCTGGATAGGGTGTCGGGGACTACATGCTGGCTTCCTTTTCGGTGGCGAATTGTGAAGTCAAATGCCTGTAATTTCAGTGCCCACCTGGCCAATCTGCCGTTGAGATCAGTCTGGCTCATTAGCCATTTCAGAGAAGCGTGATCCGTAACGATTTCAAAGGTGTGTCCCTCCACATAGGCTCGGAAGCGTTTCACTGCCAACACCGCAGCTAGACATTCCTGCTCGGAGACCGTGTAATTTCGCTGGGCTGGGTTCAACTTGTGAGACATGAAGGCTATAGGTCTCTCCTCGCCGTCTTGTGCAACCTGGACTAAGACTGCTCCCACCCCATGTTGACTCGCGTCACAATGGATTGAGAACGGTTTGTCAAAGTCCGGGCTGTGCAGTACGGGGGCTGTAGTCAGACTCTTCTTTAGCTCTTCAAAGGCTCGCAAGCTGGGCTCTTCCCAGACGAATTTACGTCCCTTACGCAGCATGTCGGTCAAAGGAGTGGTAATGGTGGCACAGTCACGTACAAAACGCTGGTACCAACCGCATAAGCCTAAGAATCGGCGTAACTGCTTGGTGGTCTTGCGTAATGGAAAAACGTCAATCGCTTGAGTCTTGTCCGGATCGGTCTTGATATGGCCATGCCCAATGATGTGACCTAAATACTTCACCTCCGTCATCACGAACTGACTCTTCTGTATGTTGATGGTTAACCTTGCCCTCCGGATGTGTAGAGCCACCTCCTGAAGCAGGTCGATGTGTTCGTTAAAGGTCTCGGTTATAAGCAGCAGATCATCCAAGTAAACGAAAACTTGGTGCCGCAAATGAGGTGGTATCACCTTATCCATAAGGCGCGTCATTGTTTGGGGGGCATTGCACAATCCGAATGGCATGGTCACGAATTGATACAGGGGCCGACCTGGGACTGTGAAGGCTGTTTTCTCCTTTGAACCAGGGTCTAAAGGAATTTGCCAGAAGGCGTCCTTGAGGTCTAAGCTCGTGATGAAGTGGGCTTTAGGCAACCGACTCAAAATGCCCTCAATCAACGGTAGAGGGTATGCGTCCTTGACAGTGACGGCGTTCAAGCGTCTGGCATCTAAGCATAGCCGGACCTTGTTCGGCTTGACAACTAAGGTGACTGGGGAAGCCCACGCGCTCTGTGATTCTTCGATTACGCCTAATGCTAGCATTCGATCCACTTCGGCATATAACGACTTTTCCTTCGCCGGAGATATGGCAAAATGTCTCTGTTTTATGGGTTTAGCCTCCCCCACATCTATAGTGTGGAACACCAGTGCAGTCCGCCCGAGACCTTCCTTCTCATGCGATGGAAAAGCCGATATAGCCGAGTCAAGTCGCAGTTGCTGATTTACATCCAGTGTATGTCGTAATAAGTGAGTGGTTTGCGATTGGTCAGGAACTGTGGTGACGGACTCCAGGGTCGTACCGGAAAACAGTGCCGGGGCCAAGTTAAATTTTCGAACGAAATCCACTCCTAGATAAAGATTCTGGGTTAATTGAGGTATGATGTAAAATTCCAGAGGTTTAGTTACTCCTTTAAAGGTGACATCCGTCGTAATTTTTCCCACTACAGAGTGACGAGTTCCGTCCGCCGTGCTTAACCAGGAGGTAAAATGGTGAATTTGTTCCGCGTGCATTGCCAGTACCTCCCCTGCAAAATCGGCGGATATGCAATTCACGCTGGCTCCCGTATCGACTAAGCCTGACACTCGTTTTTGCAGGAGGTGTACTGACGCATATGGCCGAACGTCATCCCTCCTCGACTGCCTGACTTTTCTCCAGAAGATCCGCATCCGACGCGTGGCTCGCTTTCTTCGCGGTGGGACAGTTGTTTTACATGCCAAGGAACTTTCGCCTCGCTATCATTTCCCTGCGCGTTGGCCTCGGCGAAGGATGGCGTCGGTTGTGGAACTTCGGGAGAACTGTGTTTAGCGGTGCGAGTCAGCAGAATTGGAGTCATGTCGGGAGCTTGGTCATATCTAGTGATGGGGTCAGGATTGGTTCGTCCGGGGCTTAGGAGTGCCGACGGGTGGTTGCGGCACTCGGTGGCAAGTTTTTTCGCAGTTTGCAATTTGCGCAGTCAGGTGCGTATGTGTCGGCCTTCCCGCATCGGTAACAGAAAAGCGTCGGCTCCGCTGGACATGCATAGAACCGATGCCCCGTTTGTCGGCTTCAAGGGAGGGTCGATCAATCAATGCTGGGTCCTCAAGCTCCTGTGGTGCTCCGCTCCTCGGTACTGGTACTGGGTCAGCAAGCAGGTGGTCCGCTGCCACCAACTCCGCGGTGTGATGATTTCGGGGATTTGGTCCCGTTATGCGAGGTTGTGGACGGAAGGTACTTCGCCGCTCATCCAATTGTTCTTGCCTACGGGCATGGAGGCGCAATCCCTGTATGGTGTTGATGGGAAAATGCAGAAGGCTGTTCTGAAGATCCCAGCGCATATTCTCTCTGATAATTTCTACCAGTTCGTCCTCGGGCATGGTTGTTCGCAAGCGAGTGCTCAATCTCACTATACTTGTGTAGTACTGGTCGAACGGTTCGTGAGCGCCTTGTTTCCGTTTCTTTAATTGTTCCCTTAGTTCTCTCTCAGTGAAGCCATCCTCAAATCGATTGCGGAAGGCTGCACTGAAAGAGTTCCAAGTGGGACGTGGCGTCGATTCCTTAAAACTCCAGTACCAGTCGGCAGCGTCACCGCTGAACAAAAGATGTGCATGTCGGAGGAAGGCCGAGGAATCACCTCCCAGGGTGCTGGATACTAACGCCTGAATCCGGAAAAGGAACCGGTCCGCCGATATCATATCGTTGAAACCCGTAAAGTTCAGGCGCCAACTCTCCATGATACGAGGCGTCGGGTCTCGAAAAGGTGTCAATGCGTTCCCGGGGGGAATCGCATCCTCGATTGACCTGTTGTACGGAACTGCCTCGGGGACTAGAGGTACCAACGGAGGTACGGTGCTGTGTCGTGGTCTATATTCGGGAGCTCTGGGATCCATTCCCGAGTTCCTTGGAGGTAGGGCCCATTGCTCGGATGGTCGAGAGTGGGGCATAGCCACACTGGGATTGGGCTCCCAGCCAAGCGGAGTTCTCACGCGGCTGGGTGGTTGGCTCATGGGGAGATTCTGGAGCTTTCCCTCCAGGTTGCCAATCCTCTCCGACATATCTCGCATCAACGCCACGAGGGTGTCAATGGAGTGGGCGGAAGGCATGGGGGTCACCTCGGACACGACAACTGCAGCCGGAACTTCACCGCCTACGGCTCCTTGAAGGTCCAACAGTGGTTGGGGCGGTTCGGCCTCTGGAACTCCTTTCGCCACTGCTCCACGCGTTGGGAGGGGCGTTCCGAGGGGGACGTCTAGGGCGGTCCGCTCGATGGGTCGCCGGCATAATGGCCAAAGCTCGGACGTGAGGAGGAGCTGTTGGACACAGGCACGATGGAATAGATGTCCACAATCCAATCGCACGCTGTGTACCCCCTCCACTACGTCCTCGAAGCAGATCCCGCAGTTAGCTGGTTGGACCGTTTTGGATCTGGTCCAACGCTTATTCTGGGGTCCGCTTCGTTGCCATCTTTGATTTTTGCTGGGTGGGTTTAATGCTAGGTGTGCCTAAAAAGAAACGAGAAAAAAAATGTAAACTGATCTTATCCTACTGTATATGCTTAGATACAATCGAATATATATGTTTAGATGCAACCTACGAAATGGAGTGGCCGATAGTGGCGAGCTATTTAAAATGAGCAAAAAAAAGTAAAAAAAATTATTTCATACACACTTTCCTTTCCAGCAGTCGACTCCTCCAAGTGGAAATGAGAGTGCGTGGTAATCTGCCGAAGAAAGGGTGCTTTCGGTCGATTTACGAAATTTTATCCCCTAAACCCACATACATTACAAAACCGTCTCTAAACTACGTTAAATGACTCGACGAGACAAGTGGTATAGCTACCGTAACAGCTTAGTACGCGGTCAAAATTCCCGACGCGTGGAAGCATTCCGGGCTCCGCAATTCCAGCATACGCCACCGAACGTTGAACCGATACCACTCGTCTATCACGCATACGAAATAAGTAGAATCCTTCCGCGACATAAAGGCAAGGTAGCCTTCTATTTTCTTGAGAGCCCATGCAGATAGGTAAACCCATCAGGCTGGCAGTTCCATCAAGAAAATAGAAGGTCCTTGCAGGGGTTAGCCTGGGACAACACATCGGAAGGATTCTGTCGCGAAAACAAAATCAAACAAAGGAGAGCGGAAGCTACAACTCACGTGAAGCGACTGCTAGAGTGTATCACACAACTCCACTGCTCCTGATAGTGGGACTCGAGTACCAAAGTACCTTACATCCTCCGTAAAAGACCAACTCGTCAGAAGACGCGAATTTCTTTCCCCCTTAGGATGTTTTAGGCCCCACGTTGGGCGCCATTTGTAATGATTTTCACCTTTTTAGGTCCGAACGCGGAACCGACCTCTCATCGGTTCTAGACGTTAAGTCTGAGTAGTGCCAACGGATGGTCCCAACCGGTCAACCAATCCGTGCACCTTAACCCATTCACGCGGTGGCTGCTTGTCGGCCAGCTAGTTCGGAGAGGATTTCGGTCGCGGGTCTCCGAATGGGTTACGCTCATTTACATAATTCAGCCACCTATACACGCCCGTTTTTAAACGCGTTACAAAACAAAACCATACGGAGAAGAAACCTACTTTACGTTACTCCGTATTTCTTCCTATAACCAGTCAAAGAACAAAATCTACTTTTTACTTCGCGTTCCCGAATTTCCGACGCGGTACCGAAAAGTATACTACGTTAACTCAACCCGACGAATGCTACGTTAAGGAAAAACCAAAAACAACTAAGGTACCGCGTACCGCGCGCGACGCGAAACCGACCTCAGCGGATTTTTCTAAACCCTACCCTCGCGACGGCTTACCTACCCTGCACTTCCTTTCCCGCTGAAAAAGAAGAACCACTGAAAAGGAAAGTCCGTTTTTGTTTGTTAGCAATTCATTTTGATTTAATTTCAAAGCCTTTAATTAAAGTATTATAAACTAAATAGTCTCAAACATATCTTTTTTGAAATTAATAAAATAAAAGCGAATTATGAGCGCAAATGACATCCAAAAAAAAAACACGAATAAAACATCTTTATTGTAAATCAACACCTGAAGAAAATTTCAAAATTTTTTTTTTTTTTTGTTTATACTGTTTTGAAGGCGCAATTAATTCAACATTTCCGATTACGTACCTGCATTTTAATTGATTAACAAATTCATAACAAATTGAAAAGATGTGTCATTACGCTGATATTTCTAACACAATATTTTAAATGTCATAAATGAATGTAATTTAAAACGAAACTAAGTCCCTATCTTTTGCGCTATGTTTCTTAAAAAAACAAATTTAAATATATATGTTTAATTGCATCTTACATCCAATTTTATTTATATTTTAACATTATGTTGCGAAGTACAAAATAGTCTCTAAAACAATACGAGTCAGAATCCTGCTAATGAAAAAAAACTATCTCAACCTTTCTAACGTTTGCAATATTTTCAATCTTCTTTTAGTATTCTTAATTAAGAATTTTCAGTTTCAATTATTCACGTCGCGTCGTATCATTCATTTTATCCAAAAATAATGTTTACAACTCGCGTTTTAAGAAGATAACAAATCATTTTGAGTGATTTTTTTTTTTTTCAAATCATTTTATTCGCACAGCATACGAATATGTCCGTGGGAACTCTCGCAATCACTAAATTTATTAAGTTCTTAATAGGATCTGAATCGTAGAGTTCTCATAAGCGCGAATCATGCCTCATTTGACTTAATATTTTTAAAATCAAGTTGAAAGACAACGTATTTAAAAAAAACTATTGAATAATTACAAAAAAACAGCTCATAATCGGCTTGACATCTCCAAGAATTTGGTGGCCACCCGATTATGTTTCTTTGTTATAATAATTATTTTTCATGCGTTTAACTTTAATTAATAAATAACATAAATATTAAAAGGAGATATAATATATATAATAAAAATATGACTGAAGGTCAAATCCTTCGCTAAATACCACGAGATGAAAAAGAAGGAAGCGGGGGAAGGAATATTTGAAACTTTGGGAAAAAGGGCGGGGAAAGGAAGTTCTCACCCGACTTCAGCTTTAATTTTACTTCTGTCAAATATTTAAATGGATTTCCATTACATTCAATTCCTCTACTTTCGTTCAGTTTGGTACAATGATTTATTTATTTCGTTTGTCCTGAAATTTTTTTTTTGTATTGGGCCGTCATTTCAGTAAGACATGATAGCATATGCCCTTTCCTAATTTAAGTAACGTAAATAAATATAATTAAATAAAATAATATACAAAAGAGAATATCACTCTAGCGTTATTTCTGTTATTTAAATTATTGTTGCATTATCACTATTAGTACTATAATTTTGTTTTCTTCTGCTGCTTTTGTTTAACGGAAGTTCATTCTTTTCCAATAACCAAACATAATTGTTTTTCTACTGAACGATTAACAATACATATATAATATATTATACTCCTCACATCAAAGTAACACATGTTTTAATTCCGAGAATCAGCTAGTTATATTAGTGTTCGTAACTGGTGGATACTTCAGTCAGTAGAGTTTTCTTATATTTCCATTTGTATTAATAAATGCCGTGCCTTGAGTAAAATCCCCTATTTAAAACAATGTTCCCAAAAGCTTTTTCAAAAACCACGTGGAAAAAGAACTGTTTTGTCAGTCTTGTCTTCTAGCAATTTACGTGCTTTGCTTTTCGATAGTTCTACAGTTCGTTTCCTTCACCACATCTTTATAATGATTGGTATTCTTATTATAATTGCAAACCGCTTATTTTTCAGATATTTTGTAGTATCTATCGGTCTGAGTTTGCATAGCCTTCCGGTCTGTGATACGTATAAAAATCCCTCCAATTTCCTGTTGAAGTATGAAATGCAGTCTGTCAAATTTACGTTGCGAACATTTATTTGTGGACTTATTGAGTACAAGTTTCCCTATTGGAGGCCGAAAAGTTTTTATCAAGCCAATCAGTCAACATTGATTTGATATACTTTACTCTGAATTATCTTACTAGTGTTTAAAATGCTTTTGGTTTAAATCGTATTTAATATAAATACATTTTTGTAAGTAGTCATGCATCTTTGATGAATATCAGAAGAACTTACCGAGACAAAGGAAATTGTGCATTAAGTTTTATATTTTGCAAGTACACTTTGTCGGACAAACTGCCAATGTCACTCGAAGGATGCACACGAATAGGAAAATCCGCCAACATTTTGTACTCATATTGAATTGATAACTATTCGTTCCGTGTCCGCAATCAGGTTATCTCCGAATGACACTTCCAACTCGTTTCCACGTTTCTATCTATTCGACGTTTTGATTGCAACTGTCGGAGGCATTGCCAGATAGATATGCTTCGAAATGTATCGGTGTTTAATTAATATTATTTTTCAAATATTTATATCCACAGATATAAATATTTGAAAAAAAAATATTTTCTGCGCAATGATATCCGCACGAAAGATGAAGTCCGCTTGCACTTCGAAGACATACATATCTGGCCGGATGCCAGGGTTCGGGATCGGAATCACTTCGATTCCCGGGCGTAGGCGTCACATTACACATTCCCCCCCCCCAAAATCGAAGTAACTCCGATCCCGCCTCCTATGTAAAAGGTCTTGGTTAGGGCCGTGGCGGGTCGAAGGTCGATTTCGAGGAATAGGCTACAACAATTTCGGTGAAGACTCGATAGTGGCTATACAGTAGGGAGTCAGGTGTTACTCGGAGGTCTTCGTCCAGGCAGAGATTTAGGTAAGCCATGGTTTTTTCTTTCGCGTGAAATAGTTGCACTTCATCGTCGAAGGTCTTTTGCATGGTAAATTCCCAGGGTTTTACCAGCCATGTCCGCGATGAGGTATCGTGTGGGGCTTATTACTTGTAGGACTCGACACTTCACGAATTTCTTGTCTAGTTTGGCATTGTAATGTCGGGTGGCATCGCTCTGCCGGAAGTTTCGACGATATATTTCGTCGCCTGCCTTAAAGCCAGAAGGATGGGATCGCAAGTTGTACCGCTCCTCCCCCATCCGTCTACTTTCTTCAATCTTCTCCCGCAGATGAGCTCGCAGAAGTTGGAGCTTTTCGTGCGGTTCCAGAACCACGATTGGGTCCTCTAGCGATTTCAGCTGCCGCAATAGCCGGTAAGCGCTTCCATGACGGATCATGTACTGGCCGAACAATGCGAAATACGGCGAAACGCCGGTAGTGGCGTGGTACGACGAGCGCAGAGCACTAGTGATGGCGGACAACTTGCGATCCCAGTCCTTCTGATTCGGGTGGACATAGGCGCGAATGGCCGCTATGAGCGTACGGTTCAGTCGTTCGGATGCGTTGGCTTGTGGTGAATAGACGGCGGTTCGTTGGTGAATGATGCCGTATTTGGACATTAGGTCTCGGAACTTGCTTGAGGTGAACTGGACCCCGTTGTCGGAGACAAGTTTCTCTGGAACTCCAAACATGTGAAAGACTCGGTTCTCCAAGAAGCTGAGTATAGGTCCAGTGTGCATGTTACGTAGTGGTTCGATGATAGGGAATTTAGAGAGCTGGTCCAGGACCACGACAGCTCCCGTGTGACCAGAAGCAGATCGAGGGTAAGGACCGATAAGATCAATGTACAAGCGCTGGAACACGCGTTCGGGGACCTCAACCTTACCCATGGGAGGCCGAAGAATGGTGTCGGGCGCTTTAGTGCACTTGCATAGCTCACAGGAGGCTACGTACGCTTTTATCTGTTATGCCATCTTAGGCCAAAAGAACCAGGTTTTCAACCGCCTAAGTGTACGACCGTATCCGCCGTGCGCACTTGATGGGTGGTCATGAGCCCGTCTGATCAGATCCGTGGTTAATTCTTCGGGCACCCACAACTTCCACTGTTCTTCTTCTTGTATGGGGTCTCCGGATGCGTGTCCCATCCGCTTATAAATAAATCCATCCGTCAACCGCAGTTCAAGAAGCTGGGACAGTTGATTCTGGATAGTGTGAATCAGTTGGGTGTAGCTGGCTGACTTGAAGGCAGGATGGTCCAGATCGATCAATTGGGGACTGTCGTCCTCCTGGACCAACTCGGCTCCTTCAGGGGCGAACATTCTGGATAGGGTGTCGGGGACTACATGCTGGCTTCCTTTTCGGTGGCGAATTGTGAAGTCAAATGCCTGTAATTTCAGTGCCCACCTGGCCAATCTGCCGTTGAGATCAGTCTGGCTCATTAGCCATTTCAGAGAAGCGTGATCCGTAACGATTTCAAAGGTGTGTCCCTCCACATAGGCTCGGAAGCGTTTCACTGCCAACACCGCAGCTAGACATTCCTGCTCGGAGACCGTGTAATTTCGCTGGGCTGGGTTCAACTTGTGAGACATGAAGGCTATAGGTCTCTCCTCGCCGTCTTGTGCAACCTGGACTAAGACTGCTCCCACCCCATGTTGACTCGCGTCACAATGGATTGAGAACGGTTTGTCAAAGTCCGGGCTGTGCAGTACGGGGGCTGTAGTCAGACTCTTCTTTAGCTCTTCAAAGGCTCGCAAGCTGGGCTCTTCCCAGACGAATTTACGTCCCTTACGCAGCATGTCGGTCAAAGGAGTGGTAATGGTGGCATAGTCACGTACAAAACGCTGGTACCAACCGCATAAGCCTAAGAATCGGCGTAATTGCTTGGTGGTCTTGCGTAATGGAAAAACGTCAATCGCTTGAGTCTTGTCCGGATCGGTCTTGATATGGCCATGCCCAATGATGTGACCTAAATACTTCACCTCCGTCATCACGAACTGACTCTTCTGTATGTTGATGGTTAACCTTGCCCTCCGGATGTGTAGAGCCACCTCCTGAAGCAGGTCGATGTGTTCGTTAAAGGTCTCGGTTATAAGCAGCAGATCATCCAAGTAAACGAAAACTTGGTGCCGCAAATGAGGTGGTATCACCTTATCCATAAGGCGCGTCATTGTTTGGGGGGCATTGCACAATCCGAATGGCATGGTCACGAATTGATACAGGGGCCAACCTGGGACTGTGAAGGCTGTTTTCTCCTTTGAACCAGGGTCTAAAGGAATTTGCCAGAAGGCGTCCTTGAGGTCTAAGCTCGTGATGAAGTGGGCTTTAGGCAACCGACTCAAAATGCCCTCAATCAACGGTAGAGGGTATGCGTCCTTGACAGTGACGGCGTTCAAGCGTCTGGCATCTAAGCATAGCCGGACCTTGTTCGGCTTGACAACTAAGGTGACTGGGGAAGCCCACGCGCTCTGTGATTCTTCGATTACGCCTAATGCTAGCATTCGATCCACTTCGGCATATAACGACTTTTCCTTCGCCGGAGATATGGCAAAATGTCTCTGTTTTATGGGTTTAGCCTCCCCCACATCTATAGTGTGGAACACCAGTGCAGTCCGCCCGAGACCTTCCTTCTCATGCGATGGAAAAGCCGATATAGCCGAGTCAAGTCGCAGTTGCTGATTTACATCCAGTGTATGTCGTAATAAGTGAGTGGTTTGCGATTGGTCAGGAACTGTGGTGACGGACTCCAGGGTCGTACCGGAAAACAGTGCCGGGGCCAAGTTAAATTTTCGAACGAAATCCACTCCTAGATAAAGATTCTGGGTTAATTGAGGTATGATGTAAAATTCCAGAGGTTTAGTTACTCCTTTAAAGGTGACATCCGTCGTAATTTTTCCCACTACAGAGTGACGAGTTCCGTCCGCCGTGCTTAACCAGGAGGTAAAATGGTGAATTTGTTCCGCGTGCATTGCCAGTACCTCCCCTGCAAAATCGGCGGATATGCAATTCACGCTGGCTCCCGTATCGACTAAGCCTGACACTCGTTTTTGCAGGAGGTGTACTGACGCATATGGCCGAACGTCATCCCTCAATAATTCGTCTAAGTGTATGTCCTTCAGCACCTTCCTCGACTGCCTGACTTTTCTCCAGAAGATCCGCATCCGACGCGTGGCTCGCTTTCTTCGCGGTGGGACAGTTGTTTTACATGCCAAGGAACTTTCGCCTCGCTATCATTTCCCTGCGCGTTGGCCTCGGCGAAGGATGGCGTCGGTTGTGGAACTTCGGGAGAACTGTGTTTAGCGGTGCGAGTCAGCAGAATTGGAGTCATGTCGGGAGCTTGGTCATATCTAGTGATGGGGTCAGGATTGGTTCGTCCGGGGCTTAGGAGTGCCGACGGGTGGTTGCGGCACTCGGTGGCAAGTTTTTTCGCAGTTTGCAATTTGCGCAGTCAGGTGCGTATGTGTCGGCCTTCCCGCATCGGTAACAGAAAAGCGTCGGCTCCGCTGGACATGCATAGAACCGATGCCCCGTTTGTCGGCTTCAAGGGAGGGTCGATCAATCAATGCTGGGTCCTCAAGCTCCTGTGGTGCTCCGCTCCTCGGTACTGGTACCGGGTCAGCAAGCAGGTGGTCCGCTGCCACCAACTCCGCGGTGTGATGATTTCGGGGATTTGGTCCCGTTATGCGAGGTTGTGGACGGAAGGTACTTCGCCGCTCATCCAATTGTTCTTGCCTACGGGCATGGAGGCGCAATCCCTGTATGGTGTTGATGGGAAAATGCAGAAGGCTGTTCTGAAGATCCCAGCGCATATTCTCTCTGATAATTTCTACCAGTTCGTCCTCGGGCATGGTTGTTCGCAAGCGAGTGCTCAATCTCACTATACTTGTGTAGTACTGGTCGAACGGTTCGTGAGCGCCTTGTTTCCGTTTCTTTAATTGTTCCCTTAGTTCTCTCTCAGTGAAGCCATCCTCAAATCGATTGCGGAAGGCTGCACTGAAAGAGTTCCAAGTGGGACGTGGCGTCGATTCCTTAAAACTCCAGTACCAGTCGGCAGCGTCACCGCTGAACAAAAGATGTGCATGTCGGAGGAAGGCCGAGGAATCACCTCCCAGGGTGCTGGATACTAACGCCTGAATCCGGAAAAGGAACCGGTCCGCCGATATCATATCGTTGAAACCCGTAAAGTTCAGGCGCCAACTCTCCATGATACGAGGCGTCGGGTCTCGAAAAGGTGTCAATGCGTTCCCGGGGGGAATCGCATCTTCGATTGACCTGTTGTACGGAACTGCCTCGGGGACTAGAGGTACCAACGGAGGTACGGTGCTGTGTCGTGGTCTATATTCGGGAGCTCTGGGATCCATTCCCGAGTTCCTTGGAGGTAGGGCCCATTGCTCGGATGGTCGAGAGTGGGGCATAGCCACACTGGGATTGGGCTCCCAGCCAAGCGGAGTTCTCACGCGGCTGGGTGGTTGGCTCATGGGGAGATTCTGGAGCTTTCCCTCCAGGTTGCCAATCCTCTCCGACATATCTCGCATCAACGCCACGAGGGTGTCAATGGAGTGGGCGGAAGGCATGGGGGTCACCTCGGACACGACAACTGCAGCCGGAACTTCACCGCCTACGGCTCCTTGAAGGTCCAACAGTGGTTGGGGCGGTTCGGCCTCTGGAACTCCTTTCGCCACTGCTCCACGCGTTGGGAGGGGCGTTCCGAGGGGGACGTCTAGGGCGGTCCGCTCGATGGGTCGCCGGCATAATGGCCAAAGCTCGGACGTGAGGAGGAGCTGTTGGACACAGGCACGATGGAATAGATGTCCACAATCCAATCGCACGCTGTGTACCCCCTCCACTACGTCCTCGAAGCAGATCCCGCAGTTAGCTGGTTGGACCGTTTTGGATCTGGTCCAACGCTTATTCTGGGGTCCGCTTCGTTGCCATCTTTGATTTTTGCTGGGTGGGTTTAATGCTAGGTGTGCCTAAAAAGAAACGAGAAAAAAAATGTAAACTGATCTTATCCTACTGTATATGCTTAGATACAATCGAATATATATGTTTAGATGCAACCTACGAAATGGAGTGGCCGATAGTGGCGAGCTATTTAAAATGAGCAAAAAAAAGTAAAAAAAATTATTTCATACACACTTTCCTTTCCAGCAGTCGACTCCTCCAAGTGGAAATGAGAGTGCGTGGTAATCTGCCGAAGAAAGGGTGCTTTCGGTCGATTTACGAAATTTTATCCCCTAAACCCACATACATTACAAAACCGTCTCTAAACTACGTTAAATGACTCGACGAGACAAGTGGTATAGCTACCGTAACAGCTTAGTACGCGGTCAAAATTCCCGACGCGTGGAAGCATTCCGGGCTCCGCAATTCCAGCATACGCCACCGAACGTTGAACCGATACCACTCGTCTATCACGCATACGAAATAAGTAGAATCCTTCCGCGACATAAAGGCAAGGTAGCCTTTTTTTTTCTTGAGAGCCCATGCAGATAGGTAAACCCATCAGGCTGGCAGTTCCATCAAGAAAATAGAAGGTCCTTGCAGGGGTTAGCCTGGGACAACACATCGGAAGGATTCTGTCGCGAAAACAAAATCAAACAAAGGAGAGCGGAAGCTACAACTCACGTGAAGCGACTGCTAGAGTGTATCACACAACTCCACTGCTCCTGATAGTGGGACTCGAGTACCAAAGTACCTTACATCCTCCGTAAAAGACCAACTCGTCAGAAGACGCGAATTTCTTTCCCCCTTAGGATGTTTTAGGCCCCACGTTGGGCGCCATTTGTAATGATTTTCACCTTTTTAGGTCCGAACGCGGAACCGACCTCTCATCGGTTCTAGACGTTAAGTCTGAGTAGTGCCAACGGATGGTCCCAACCGGTCAACCAATCCGTGCACCTTAACCCATTCACGCGGTGGCTGCTTGTCGGCCAGCTAGTTCGGAGAGGATTTCGGTCGCGGGTCTCCGAATGGGTTACGCTCATTTACATAATTCAGCCACCTATACACGCCCGTTTTTAAACGCGTTACAAAACAAAACCATACGGAGAAGAAACCTACTTTACGTTACTCCGTATTTCTTCCTATAACCAGTCAAAGAACAAAATCTCCTTTTTACTTCGCGTTCCCGAATTTCCGACGCGGTACCGAAAAGTATACTACGTTAACTCAACCCGACGAATGCTACGTTAAGGAAAAACCAAAAACAACTAAGGTACCGCGTACCGCGCGCGACGCGAAACCGACCTCAGCGGATTTTTCTAAACCCTACCCTCGCGACGGCTTACCTACCCTGCACTTCCTTTCCCGCTGAAAAAGAAGAACCACTGAAAAGGAAAGTCCGTTTTTGTTTGTTAGCAATTCATTTTGATTTAATTTCAAAGCCTTTAATTAAAGTATTATAAACTAAATAGTCTCAAACATATCTTTTTTGAAATTAATAAAATAAAAGCGAATTATGAGCGCAAATGACATCCAAAAAAAAAACACGAATAAAACATCTTTATTGTAAATCAACACCTGAAGAAAATTTCAAAATTTTTTTTTTTTTTTGTTTATACTGTTTTGAAGGCGCAATTAATTCAACATTTCCGATTACGTACCTGCATTTTAATTGATTAACAAATTCATAACAAATTGAAAAGATGTGTCATTACGCTGATATTTCTAACACAATATTTTAAATGTCATAAATGAATGTAATTTAAAACGAAACTAAGTCCCTATCTTTTGCGCTATGTTTCTTAAAAAAACAAATTTAAATATATATGTTTAATTGCATCTTACATCCAATTTTATTTATATTTTAACATTATGTTGCGAAGTACAAAATAGTCTCTAAAACAATACGAGTCAGAATCCTGTTAATGAAAAAAAACTATCTCAACCTTTCTAACGTTTGCAATATTTTCAATCTTCTTTTAGTATTCTTAATTAAGAATTTTCAGTTTCAATTATTCACGTCGCGTCGTATCATTCATTTTATCCAAAAATAATGTTTATAACTCGCGTTTTAAGAAGATAACAAATCATTTTGAGTGATTTTTTTTTTTTTTCAAATCATTTTATTCGCACAGCATACGAATATGTCCGTGGGAACTCTCGCAATCACTAAATTTATTAAGTTCTTAATAGGATCTGAATCGTAGAGTTCTCATAAGCGCGAATCATGCCTCATTTGACTTAATATTTTTAAAATCAAGTTGAAAGACAACGTATTTAAAAAAAACTATTGAATAATTACAAAAAAACAGCTCATAATCGGCTTGACATCTCCAAGAATTTGGTGGCCACCCGATTATGTTTCTTTGTTATAATAATTATTTTTCATGCGTTTAACTTTAATTAATAAATAACATAAATATTAAAAGGAGATATAATATATATAATAAAAATATGACTGAAGGTCAAATCCTTCGCTAAATACCACGAGATGAAAAAGAAGGAAGCGGGGGAAGGAATATTTGAAACTTTGGGAAAAAGGGCGGGGAAAGGAAGTTCTCACCCGACTTCAGCTTTAATTTTACTTCTGTCAAATATTTAAATGGATTTCCATTACATTCAATTCCTCTACTTTCGTTCAGTTTGGTACAATGATTTATTTATTTCGTTTGTCCTGAAATTTTTTTTTTGTATTGGGCCGTCATTTCAGTAAGACATGATAGCATATGCCCTTTCCTAATTTAAGTAACGTAAATAAATATAATTAAATAA
Organism: Odontomyia ornata; assembly: GCA_963969285.1. Lineage (NCBI taxonomy): Eukaryota > Metazoa > Arthropoda > Insecta > Diptera > Stratiomyidae > Odontomyia > Odontomyia ornata. The sequence continues at coordinate 167,482,577 of OZ017739.1, read as the reverse complement.
AATAATATACAAAAGAGAATATCACTCTAGCGTTATTTCTGTTATTTAAATTATTGTTGCATTATCACTATTAGTACTATAATTTTGTTTTCTTCTGCTGCTTTTGTTTAACGGAAGTTCATTCTTTTCCAATAACCAAACATAATTGTTTTTCTACTGAACGATTAACAATACATATATAATATATTATACTCCTCACATCAAAGTAACACATGTTTTAATTCCGAGAATCAGCTAGTTATATTAGTGTTCGTAACTGGTGGATACTTCAGTCAGTAGAGTTTTCTTATATTTCCATTTGTATTAATAAATGCCGTGCCTTGAGTAAAATCCCCTATTTAAAACAATGTTCCCAAAAGCTTTTTCAAAAACCACGTGGAAAAAGAACTGTTTTGTCAGTCTTGTCTTCTAGCAATTTACGTGCTTTGCTTTTCGATAGTTCTACAGTTCGTTTCCTTCACCACATCTTTATAATGATTGGTATTCTTATTATAATTGCAAACCGCTTATTTTTCAGATATTTTGTAGTATCTATCGGTCTGAGTTTGCATAGCCTTCCGGTCTGTGATACGTATAAAAATCCCTCCAATTTCCTGTTGAAGTATGAAATGCAGTCTGTCAAATTTACGTTGCGAACATTTATTTGTGGACTTATTGAGTACAAGTTTCCCTATTGGAGGCCGAAAAGTTTTTATCAAGCCAATCAGTCAACATTGATTTGATATACTTTACTCTGAATTATCTTACTAGTGTTTAAAATGCTTTTGGTTTAAATCGTATTTAATATAAATACATTTTTGTAAGTAGTCATGTATCTTTGATGAATATCAGAAGAACTTACCGAGACAAAGGAAATTGTGCATTAAGTTTTATATTTTGCAAGTACACTTTGTCGGACAAACTGCCAATGTCACTCGAAGGATGCACACGAATAGGAAAATCCGCCAACATTTTGTACTCATATTGAATTGATAACTATTCGTTCCGTGTCCGCAATCAGGTTCTATGTTCCCTTACGTCGGAAAATGTTCGACATTTTCAGATTACGATGGCATTTTCATAATATTTGCACAGATTCTTTAACGTACTGATAAGTAGACTAATGGAGCACTTTCTTCACTATTATCTATTAGAACCTAATTTATTTTAAGTAGAAAATTTGCGGGAACACAACCGAGACATCACAATGCCCGCACTTTTCAGGTTATCTCCGAATGACACTTCCAACCCGTTTCCACGTTTCTATCTATTCGACGTTTTGATTGCAACTGTCGGAGGCATTGCCAGATAGATATGCTTCGAAATGTATCGGTGTTTAATTAATATTATTTTTCAAATATTTATATCCACAGATATAAATATTTGAAAAAAAAAATTTTTCTGCGCAATGATATCCGCACGAAAGATGAAGTCCGCTTGCACTTCGAAGACATACATATCTGGCCGGATGCCAGGGTTCGGGATCGGAATCACTTCGATTCCCGGGCGTAGGCGTCACATTACAAAATCAAGACACTTCCGCGTTCGCTTCGAGTCGGACTTTGTAGCTTTGATTGACTGTTCTCAAAACATTTTATTTCTACAACTCTCGCCTAGTGGTGTGGTGTCAACTCCAATTCCGTGCAATCTACCCGCGATTTCGTTTAGAGACTGAGTAATTACGAGCCAGTGGAGCCAATTGACAAGTGTGGTGTATTTTTACGGGAGCTTTCAACTTTCAGCGTCTGCCCGTGTTCCTTGAGATGAAGCCGCGCCTGGCTGTCAGTACGTCACTGCCTTTCCCAAAGCACACGTTTGCCTTCCTTGTATACTTGGATACCTTCATGGCAAATGTCATCAAACGAATCTGAATTGAAAAGCAGAAGATTTATTGAAAAAGAAGAAAAGAGTCGGGAATTAGAACATCGAGAAGAAGATTTTTTTCAATAATCTATGAAGAAGATCAATTTCAATTGGGATCCTAAGTAAGATTTTTTTTTTGTTTTTTGTTTTTTAACTATCATAATTGATTAGCCAGAACTATCATAATTGATTAGCCAGAATTATCATAATATAATTAAATTTTAAATTAGGATGTTTGATTTTTTTTTAAATTTAATTATTGTATAAATATATATATATATATATATATATATATATATATATATATATATATATATATATATATATATATTTATATATAAATACATATTATATTATATTTTATATAAACACATTGAACACTTTATTTTTTTTATTATTACATATTTCAAGATGATAAGTATATAGTGGATCATGGGGTAAAATCTCTTAGGTGAGAGATGAATCACCTCCCTTACTATATGTTGATCTGACGAGCTAAGAATGGTAAATTAGTGATTCCCTTCGGTCGGTGACTCGAGTGGGTTTACCCATCTCACAAATGTAGTTATTCCTTTGTGGATATTTTCTTTCTGAGTGATTAATTATTTTGACTGTCCTATTAATATTCAAAATTCAAAAACTGTAATAAAATCTTACGTGACTGGTGACACTTTTCTGTTGTCCACATATAAAGTACCATTAACCCTCCCCTGAGAGTGAATTCTATATAATTTGTCACCATATGGTACTCGTGGAGCTTGTCTTTCAAGCATGATGACAAAAATGTCCTCATAACAGATATGGCGCCCAACGTGGGGTCTCTTCATTCAAAAATAGTTTGTTTTTCCTAAACGGTTTTGGGCAAACAATGAAGACCTTCTCGTAACTCAGAATTATTTCGAAGGTTATTATATCTTTTAATTCTTTTCAGTTGTTCTCATACAACCTAATTATTAAGTCCTCTTATCCTTTCTTCTGTCTTTTGTCTAAACGACTTAGAGGCAACTTTAAATTAAATAAAATGTTTTTTTTTCTTTAAAAGCCGTCGGGCCTTGCTTAGTTGTGTGAGCAGACGCGTTTCGACTACTTTGAGTCATCTTCAGTGTCGCTCACACAACTAAGCAAGGCCCGACGGCTTTTAAAGAAAAAAGAGGATTGGCCTGCGGATATCAAATAAACAAAGTTATTGACTATAAATAAAATGTTATTTCAGTTATATTTTTTTTTAGATCTTTATATTTCCTTAGATAGTGGAGTGGGTATGCCATTTTGGTAACTGTTTGACTCTGATGTGTTTTAGAGAAATTATATTGAACAATGTTCAATAATTTGACCATCAGAGTTTGTCAGTTGCTGGAATGGAGTTGGATCCTAGTTAGTGAATAGCCTCTGAATGTAACAATGCCTAGTCGCCTCTTAGGATGGAATTCGTAGAGCGCTGGGGATTTTGGGTTCTTTGCTGACAGGATTCCAACGCTTATTCGAGAAAACCTGATCTTTTTGGTTGTTCACATTGTTTTACCAAGAGTCGGGAGTCTTCATGGTTTAATGCCGCGCAAGCAGGAACTCTTAAAGCATGAAGAACATGAGTTTTTGTGTTATGAAGTAGTGTGAGGAACTAAACAGATGTAAGCTGTGATTGGTTTTGAGAGATTGCCTACTGAGCATGAATGTATATTTATGATATTGTTCTGCTCACTGGGTGATGTCTTAATACCGATCACATTTCACCGACCACATTTTATTTGGACATATATAAAAAAAAATCTTTAGTAATATATTGTCAGACGGCTCTGGTATGGGAGATGAAGAATTTCAAACCTTATTAATTGATAAAGGTCACGATCTACTAATTTCAAAGAAGGAGATGAAGTTTTCCGGCGCAATTTCCGCCAAAGTGACGCCGCGGGGCATTACAACGCCAAGTTGGACCGGCGATTCTTGAAAAGCCGCATAAAGAAGGTAATGGGATCTAACCGTTACCTGATAACGGACCCATCGGAAAAAGAAGTGGGGATATACTACGCGAAAGACCTGCGCCGATAGATAATTAGTCACGTCTGTTTTGTCCGTCCGCATATATTTCCAAAAACGCGCAAGGGTTGTATACTTCCGTCCGTCTGTCAATTGTGTTTTTCTTTTGTTGTTCGCCACTTCGTGTCCCGACGGCGAAGACAACCCATGGTACCCTGAAAGATCCTTCAGCTCCTTTTTTGCAATCCGCATCGCCTTGGGATCGCGAGAAAATTAGGTGCCCTGTAGTAATCGAGCAGTTAAAGGGTTAAAGAAAAACTCAAGCATAAAATGTCCCAGATCAATTGAAACGATCGAACTGGTACGATTGCAGATTGAACTGGAACAATTTCAGATTTAACTAGAACAATTTGCGATCGAACTGGTACGATTTGAGATTGATCTGGTACGATGGAATACTTTTGACAGCGGCAGTTGTCATTGAGTGAGGAAGGAGACGACAGATAACCCACGTTTGGGAATTAGTGCCGGTGCTGGTGATAATTCAGGTAATGATTTCCATAATTTAAATTACACTGACGCTCACATCTACTGCAACACCCAGTATAGGAACATAGTTGCCAGTAATCTGAGCAGTTCGGACCCGATAACGCGCTACAGTCATCTCGATGAAGCTGACCCCAACAGTCTCCTTCTGAAGACCCATTACAGGAACTGCAATATCTACTCGAAACATAGCCTGTACGGTACTGGCAGCAAGTCCCAGCATTTGGTGCAAAAATCAAACAATATTTGTAGAAATATTGCCAAAAGCCCATCGTTCCTGAATGCTAACAAAAGCAAAGAACATTCGCGGAAGTTACGCAATTTCTCTCTCAAGGCGCGCAGCGGTACAGACAAGCGACACCCCAAGCGCCAGATCATAGGGAAATCCAACACGGTCTCTGACAACTCCTTGCAGCCAAGTGACAAGTACTTGAGTCTCTATTTGGACGAGAAAACCGCCCAGTCCAAGTCCTTGCTAGCGAACGGTAACGTTAAAACATATCCCGCCTGTCGGCCACGTGTGAAGAGTGATTCGAAAGATGCATGCAGCAGTAGTAGCAGTAGAAGCAAGTACAGTAAAATATTTTAACAGGCTCATCTGTCGTGCAAAGCAAAATTCCGAATAAACGGCGGTGTAAGGAACAATCGCTCTTAAAACACGAACGTTTTTGCAAAAGGCAGAGTCCAAAAGTGTATTTTAGGTCCAGGAACATGCTTGCGACTTCTGTGTGCCGGCTCCGTGGATGTTCCATGTTTATATGCGCGACCTGGGGTTCGGACGTGTACTTTGGTGCCGAGGAATTTCTTGAATTGCGAATTAGACATGCGAGTGGCGGATCACTGCATAAATTCGTCTCAGTAAGTGCTGCGACAAGTGTTTATTTGCCCACGTCCAGGGAGATGCAAGAAAAGGCGTGTAAAGTGTCAAAAATCAAATTTGCTGCCGCTGGGGCAAATGGAAAACGCGAGTGCAAAAGGTCCGCGTCTGAACATTGAACTTGATGCATTGGCGCACGTATTTGGTGGAAGGCGAAGGCGAGCGCAGTTGAAATGAAAAAGTGCTCGATGCACCGAAAAGGAGTTTTTTCTTTTTTCGTCGTCTGGTGTGTGATCGCTGCCGTTCGTCGTCCTCGTTCGCAAGTGGGAAACGATTGCGATCGTGTTTGTGTGTGCGTTCAGGGCGCGCGTGATAGTGGGCGAGTGTGTGTGAGCGCATATTTCCGACGGAAAAGACCGATAAAGCGTGGACGGGAAAATCGATAACATAAAAATGGAAGTTGTCGTAAAACGAACGAGCGATTAATTTAAATATTTATCGGGCAGAGATAATTAGCCGCTTAACGATTGTCGATTGTTTGTCGACCCCTGCTTCCCTCGCGATTGAACGTTGTTGTATTGGTAGCGAAATTTTTATTTTTGTTTTGGTCGCGCAAGCATTATCTTATCGGGCGCAGCGGCGGGGAACCAAACTTGTTACGAGAGAACGAAGAAAGTGAACGAGGAGACGAAACAACTGACTAAAGGTGAATGCCTGGGTGCTGAGAGAACAAGTGAAAACTGAACAGAGCGGGGAACAGTGCAAAGTTTTAATGTATGCTTCACCAAGTTAATCGTCCTCATAAAATATACGCTGCATTGTTTCATCTAAGGAAATAAAATCAATTAAAATGGCCGTAAGAAGTCATCAGTATTTTAGTTGAAGATGGAACAACTATCAAAGTACTATGACCACTGTTTTTCAACAATTGCGAGAAGATCAATCATTTGTTGAGCTTGCTCAACATACTTTCAAAAATTGTTATTAGAGAATCCATGCAAACATCCAACAATTATACTACCCGCATACTACAGAGATCTGAAGACTATAATTGATTTTGTATATAGAGGTGAAATAGATGTTAGAGAGTCGGAATTACAGGACCATCTGCATCGTCGTCGAGCGCTCGGAGGACCATGCGGGTGAGTACCCTTTTATTGTGTCATATATATATATATATATATATATATATATATATATATATATATATATATATATATATATATATATATATATATATATATATATATATATTTTTTTTTTTTTTTGCATGTTTTTTCCATATTAAAAAAAGGGAATTTATTTAAAAATATCGCAAACCGATTGCGCTGAAATAGAACAAAAAATTTAAGACACAAAAAAAAGTCGCAAAAACTAATAGAACAAAGACAAAACAAATACATAATTATTTTGTTCAAAAAAACGGTCAAAGAGAAGAAATGGAAACATTGTATTAGAAGTCTGCTATCATATTCTAAACTTCCATGGATAATGTTTATGTTACGGACTGATGTATTTAGTAGATCACTTGAATCGAACACAATAACAATTAATTGACAACAAATTTATTATCCATGAAGCTTTAGTCGTATAAGAAATATCAAATATTGTCATATTGTTCCTATATTGCTTTTAAACAATTAATTTGAAAACATAATAGTGTTGTTCGGAAAGAGGAAAAAATTAAAAAAATGAATTAATACCATACCCTTCGGTCTTTCCTGTCTTCCGACTCTAACCGGGTATAGGACCCGGTACGGTGGCAGGCTTCCACCTCAAAACATGAGCCAGCCGCCGGGTACTTAAACAATACTTCTCGTTTCAGGTGACGTCGCGGGTTGAGTGGCCCAAGCAGAGTGCCTCTTTATGGCATAGAGTTATGCAATCAAATTTTATAATTCTATGGCATAAATTGGTCACCGGGGTACTCCCCTTCTGATGGGAAGGTTCATGCAATTCAAGTTGTATGAGTTTTCCACTCAGAAGAGGAATACCTGGCCACTGCAACAAAATATATATGGATTTATTCCGGTTGGGCGGGTGCGAAGGGGCTCCATCACCACCCGGTTGCCCCTCTTTCATTTGTGGGCCATGAGCTTCGTCGGGTAATGGGGAGGTTACCCCAATTCCGCCTTTCTTCTCAGGTTTCTCTTGTTTTCGTAACAAGTACCATCTCCCTCGGTGTAGTTAGCTACACTTTTTGCGACTTCGGTCGCCTCGTGAGCAACATCCAATTCGTGAGTGCGAAATTTTTTTGTAGTGGGTCCTCGTGCTGGGGAAATGAACCCGCCCCACGACACCGCAATGCTAGCCTGCCAGCGCATTCACGCGTCTCCAGACGAGGGCATTCTCGACAGATATTGTCATCTTCTTCTGCCGAGGCAGCAGAACATCGCTGCAGTCCTTCACGGACATTATTGAAACTTCTTATTCACTACAGTCGTTAAGCTGCCTATAGTCGACACAAAAACGAGTGCTACCATCCTTTTTCTTTACTAGAACTACTGGAGCGGCCAAGGACTGACGGAAGGTTCGATAACGCCTTGTTTTTTCATGTCCGAGATCAGTGCGCTCACTTCTTCTTGTTTGGCTATAGGAAGGCGTCTCGGTGCTTGTCGAATTGGCTTGGCTCCCTGTGTATCTATGACGTGAGCTACCATACTCGTTCTGCCTTGGTCATCCGGGCTTGTTGAGAAGATGTCACTGTACCTGGTTGGCCAGATCAGAGGCTCGCTTGAATAGCTGCACTGGCAAGTTGACCTGCTTCAATATAGTAGACGTGGATTCCCGGGCTTTGTCTGCGTCTTGTCTCCTTTTCCAATGATGGTCGTGAGTGGCTTCCAAAGAAGTGATGGTGGAGACAGCCTGGCAGCTGCCAATGACTTCTCCCGCTTTGATGCTCGTGGTTGAGTCTGCGGTGTTAAGGACTCTAATCGGCACGTATCCGTTCCTTATAGATCTTAGAAGGCTTCGTCCTACAATCAAACTGCGCAATGCGGAGGTCTTCGTTGGCTCTATCAGATAAGATCGGTGGTCTCCAGAATTACCGTCAAGCTTGGCCCATACAATGCTTTCGGAAGAATTCGGTACATCAGTGTCGGTACATACTACTACATTCATCTCGGGAATTTGGACGCTGGGATCCTCCATCAATACTTCGACATTCTGCCATTTCAATACCCGCTTGCCCAAATTCAACGTGATTCCATGTGATCGCAGAAAATCCATTCCGAGAATGCAATCATCCATAATGTTCGCGAACAGAAAATTATGTCGGAACACAAGGTCTCCCAACTGTATCTGGAGGTTGACCTCTCCATGGACAGGTGCAGTTTCTCCCGTAGTGAGAAAATTCTGCCCTTGTGAAGTAGTTGTTGCCTCACATGGTCTGGTCGGATGATCGATCGGGTCGCACCAGTGTCGATTGTTATGGTGCAATGTTCTCCGTCAACTTGACCCGGAAGGCATAAGTCCGCTTCTCCACGATGTAGTCTTGACACGGTGATGGTGGTGCTGACGTTGATCCTCCTAGCCAACCTCTGCCCCTCGAAGTTGGCTCTTACATATTTCCTGACCCCTCAGTTTGAAGGGCTTCCATTCTCGATGCTGTCTAGAGCCCTCGTCGTAGCACGTTGAACGTTTTCCAGAGTCCCGAACCGGTGTCTCTTGACCTTGGGGAACAGAAAGAAGGCCGCTGGTGCCATATCCGGGCTGTAAGGCGACTGTGGCAACGTTGCCCTCGACTGTTCGGAGTGGCACACACCGGCGTCACCACGACCGAAAAAAGCGCGCATGAGCAAATCGAAGGTGAAGTCGATGCTCATTGCATTGTTCACAAAGAGTTTGTGCCACCCGGCCAAACTGTAAACGGCCAGTACTACAGAGAGGTGCTCCGTCGACTAACCGCCCGGGTTCGCCGAGTCCGTCCGGAGATTGCCGATTCGTGGATCCTCCATCACGACAATGCTCCGTCGCACACCTGCCTGCTCGTCACCGAGCAGTTGGCCAAACAGTCGAGGGCAACGTTGCCACAGCCTCCTTACAGCCCGGATATGGCACCAACAGACTTCTTTCTGTTCCCCAAGATCAAGAGACACCTTAAGGGGACGCGGTTCGGGACTCTGGAAAACGTTCAACGTGCTACGACGAGGGCTCTAGACAGCATCGAGGTTGCCGACTTCTAGGGAGCGTTCGGAGATTGGGAAATCCGGTATCAGCGTGTTATCGACTCCAATGGGGACTACTTTGAAGATTTCTAAAGAAAAATTGTATATATTTTGCCAATAAAAATTTCCTGAGGTCAGTCCGGTTATTTATTGTACAGTCCCTGTATATATATATGTATATATATATTCATATATATATATATATATATATATATATATATATATATATATATATATATATATATATATATATATATATATATATGTATATATATATATATATATATATATATATATATATTTATATATATATATATATATATATATATATATATATATATATATATATATATGTATATATATATATATATATATATATATATATATATATATATATATTTATATATATATATATATATATATATATATATTTATATATATATATATATATATATATATATATATATATATATATATATATATATATATATATATATTGTCGCGTGCTATGGTTCGCGGCCAATAATTTAATGTTCCGGGAAAGTGAAAACGCAATGTCAATGTAGTTCGCACGGTACGCCATACCTACTGAACCAATTTAATACTAGCTGTTCGGCTACAGTAGTTGCTTCCTGGTTGGGAATGGGGTAGACCTCGAGCCACTTGCTGAAATAATCGGCCACAACCAGCGTGTATCGATTTCCCCGTTCGGATTCAGGAAAGGGTCCTGCGATGTCAACAGCAATCCTTTCAAACGGTACGCCCACGTTGTAGGTTTGTTTAATTGTAAAACTGTTAATCAAAATGAATACCAATAAATCAGTAGTTGTAAAACTCACGTCAACCTGTTACAACAGCCAGACCCAAAAAACTTCGTAGTTGGCGCTTGTTGTTTGGTGTTGGCCAGCTTTTCACGGCTTCAATTTTCTCAGGGTCTGTTTTGACCCCTTCTGCTGATACGACGTGTCCCAGGTATTTTACTTCAGCTGCGAAAAGGGTACACTTGTTGGGACTAAGTTTCAGATTCGCCAGTCGAAATCGGAAGAAAACCTCTTCTAAGTTCCGCACGTGCTCTTCGAACGTTCTCCCGATGACAATGATGTCATCTAGGTACACCAAGCAGGTTTTCCAGGTGAGGCCACGTAGCACGCATTCCATCAGGCATTCGAAAGTGGCTGGAGCATTGCAAAGCCCAAATGGCATCACCACAAACTGCCACAATCCGGTCCCAACTGAAAATGCGGTCTTCTCGCGGTCCTCCTTGTTGATTTCTACCTGCCAGTAGCCACTCTTGAGATCGAGTGTAGAAACCCATTTTGCGTCGGCTAAAGTGTCCATGATGTCATCGATGCGTGGGAGCGGGTAACTATCTTTCTTAGTGACGTCGTTAAGCTGCCTATAGTCGACACAAAAACGAGTGCTACCATCCTTTTTCTTTACTAGAACTACTGGCGCGGCCCATGGACTGACAGAAGGTTCGATAACGCCTTGTTTTTCCATGTCCGAGATCAGTGCACTCACTTTTCCTTGTTTGGCTATAGAAAGACGTCTCGGTGCTTGTCGAATTGGCTTCGCTCCCTGTGTATCTATGACGTGAGTTACCATACTCGTTCGGCCTTGATCATCCGGGCTTGTTGAGAAGACGTCACTGTACTTGGTGCCCAGATCAGAGGCTCGCTTGAATAGCTGCACTGGCAATTTGACCTGCTTCAATATAGCAGACGTGGATTCCCGGGTTTTGTCTGTGTCTTGCCTCCTCTCACAATGACGGTCGTGATGGTGGAAACAGGCTGGCTGCTGCCGATGACTTCTCCCGCTTTGATGCTCGTGGTGGAGTCTGCGGTGTTAAGGACTCTAACCGGCATGTTTCCGTTCCTTATAGATCTTACAAGGCTTCGTCCTACAATCAAACTGCGCAATGCGGACGTCTTCGTTTGCTCTATCAGATAGGATCGAGGGTCTCCGGAATCACCATCAAGCTTGGCCCATACAAATCATGTCGGAACGCAAGGTCTCCCAACTGTATCTGGAGGTTGACCTCTCCATGGACAGGTGCAGTTTCTCCCGTAGCTGCCCGTAGTGAGAAAATACTGCCCTTTTGAAGTAGTTGTTGCCTCACTCGGTCTGGTCGGATAATCGATCGGGTTGCACCAGTGCCGATTATTATGCCGCAATGTTCTCCGTCAACTTGACCCGGAAGGTAGTCTTGACACGGTGATGGTGGTGCTGCGGACGTCAATCCTCCCAGCCAACCTCTGCCCCACGAAGTTGGCTCTTACATGTTTCCCGACCCCTCTGTTTGAAGGGCTTCCATTCTGGGCTCCGGACTCGATCTAGATCTTCTCCTAGCTGCACACCATGGACAATAGCTCGGTTTCCTTCGCTTCTTGCAGTCTCTTTTTTGCAGGTGCCCCTTCTCTCCGTAATTCCAGCATCTAGGCGCACCATTTGCCTGCGACTCTCGCTCAATTTCCACGCGCTCACACCTGCACTCGTCTGCCACTACCTCGCGAACCCGGGCAGTGGTACGAGTCACATTTTTTGCTGCCTCAAAGTTTAAACTATAAGCCAATGCATTCTTAACCATTTGCTTTTGAGCTAAACGCACGGCTTGTTCCAATTCCTGGTCCTTCAATGCGCTGATGAATGCTTCTGTCGCTGCGTCATCTCGATGTTCTGGGTCGTACGCTGGGTAAGTCAAAAGTGCGGGTTTGGGTTTGAGTGCAACTGAACGGTGATTGTCTTCAAAAGCTCGGCAGCTGGGCCTCTTACAGCAAGAATTAATGCAGTTGCTCCTTCCTGCTCATTCCAGTGATTTGCTCTAGCGGCAGCTTCAAACTAGGTTTTGTAAATACTCCAGACCGTTTGCCCGTCGAATATTGGTGCTTTCACATTTCTAGATGAGCTTTGCGCTGCGGTTGAATGGGGCTGGTGCGGTGGTAACTGCTTCCTTCGCTGCTTCCAATTCCCTTTTCATTTTCTCCATCTCATGGTTCATTCTCTCCTCGACCTGATAAACCTTTTCCTCGACGCATTTAATTTATTTGTTCAGACTACCGAGCTTCGCTTTTATTTCGGTTGACTGGTTTTGCAAATCCGCCTTGATTTCGATCGCTTGTTGGCTCAGCTTCGCAGTTAAACTGGATGACTGCTGTCACTGCTCTTGCTGCATCAGCATCAACATTTGTATCAGCGCATTTTGTGGTTCCTTTGATTTTGGTGCTTCTGCTTCTCCGTCTCCTGCGCCTTCTCCTGGATCTGAGGGCTCGCCCGAATCCATATACCCGCCTTCTGACTCGATCGCGTCATGCAAGCGCGCAATCAGTATGGCCTTTGTACCTAGTGTAGCCAGATTTTGCTGTTCCAAATCTTCTTAAGCTCCGATATGGTCAATTGATCAATTTTTAGATGGAAGTTTCCTGGCATTTTTATTTCTTCAGCTATTTTTCCACTAGTTTTCACGTTAAATTACACTATTAAGCACTTTTAAATGGCTAAAAATTTTTCACTTTCAAAGTTTTCTTTCTCACTTCTTGACACCACTGTCACGTGTTATGGTTCGCGGCCAATAATTTTAATGTTCCCGGAAAGTGAAAACGCAATGTCTTTTAAATTAAGTTAAAAGAGTTTATTTACTAAAAATGCACAATTATTAATTTTTAACTATTTCACCAAATTTTACTTTCACTTTAACAATTTTTATTTCAACTGCTTATCACTTCAATATCGCTTTTTGCTTCGCACTCCACACTATCGCGGTTGTAATGAATCCCCCCATTCATTCAGCTCGGCTTTATATAGGGTCTCTAGTTATTCAATTCATTTTTCGTATATCGGCGAACTACCTGGTATATTCGAGCAGCTTAATGAATGGGGCAGTGACTCACTTTCAGATGTTGATCATGCTTGGTGGGTTTTCGATTACATTCGCTTGTTGATCATTATGTTCTTAATGATTGTGAAAACAATTGCGACAGTAGCTCGCAAAATTCTTCGTGCATGTAACAATATATATATATATATATATATATATATATATATATATATATATATATATATATATATATATATATATGCATATATATATATATATATATATATAT
>OZ017739.1:167464129-167466629 GCA_963969285.1 Odontomyia ornata | reverse complement strand
GGCTACACTAGGTACAAAGGCCATACTGATTGCGCGCTTGCATGACGCGATCGAGTCAGAAGGCGGGTATATGGATTCGGGTGAGCCCTCAGATCCAGGAGAAGGCGCAGGAGACGGAGAAGCAGAAGCACCAAAATCAAAGGAACCACAAAATGCGCTGATACAAATGTTGATGCTGATGCAGCAAGAGCAGTGACAGCAGTCATCCAGTTTAACTGCGAAGCTGAGCCAACAAGCGATCGAAATCAAGGCGGATTTGCAAAACCAGTCAACCGAAATAAAAGCGAAGCTCGGTAGTCTGAACAAATAAATTAAATGCGTCGAGGAAAAGGTTTATCAGGTCTAGGAGAGAATGAACCATGAGATGGAGAAAATGAAAAGGGAATTGGAAGCAGCGAAGGAAGCAGTTACCACCGCACCAGCCCCATTCAACCGCAGCGCAAAGCTCATCTAGAAATGTGAAAGCACCAATATTCGACGGGCAAACGGTCTGGAGTATTTACAAAACCTAGTTTGAAGCTGCCGCTAGAGCAAATCACTGGAATGAGCAGGAAGGAGCAACTGCATTAATTCTTGCTGTAAGAGGCCCAGCTGCCGAGCTTTTGAAGACAATCACCGTTCAGTTGCACTCAAACCCAAACCCGCACTTTTGACTTACCCAGCGTACGACCCAGAACATCGAGATGACGCAGCGACAGAAGCATTCATCAGCGCATTGAAGGACCAGGAATTGGAACAAGCCGTGCGTTTAGCTCAAAAGCAAATGGTTAAGAATGCATTGGCTTATAGTTTAAACTTTGAGGCAGCAAAAAATGTGACTCGTACCACTGCCCGGGTTCGCGAGGTAGTGGCAGACGAGTGCAGGTGTGAGCGCGTGGAAATTGAGCGAGAGTCGCAGGCAAATGGTGCGCCTAGATGCTGGAATTACGGAGAGAAGGGGCACCTGCAAAAAAGAGACTGCAAGAAGCGAAGGAAACCGAGCTATTGTCCATGGTGTGCAGCTAGGAGAAGATCTAGATCGAGTCAGGAGCCCAGAATGGAAGCCCTTCAAACAGAGGGGTCGGGAAACATGTAAGAGCCAACTTCGTGGGGCAGAGGTTGGCTGGGAGGATTGACGTCCGCAGCACCACCATCACCGTGTCAAGACTACCTTCCGGGTCAAGTTGACGGAGAACATTGCGGCATAATAATCGGCACTGGTGCAACCCGATCGATTATCCGACCAGACCGAGTGAGGCAACAACTACTTCAAAAGGGCAGTATTTTCTCACTACGGGCAGCTACGGGAGAAACTGCACCTGTCCATGGAGAGGTCAACCTCCAGATACAGTTGGGAGACCTTGCGTTCCGACATGATTTGTATGGGCCAAGCTTGATGGTGATTCCGGAGACCCTCGATCCTATCTGATAGAGCAAACGAAGACGTCCGCATTGCGCAGTTTGATTGTAGGACGAAGCCTTGTAAGATCTATAAGGAACGGAAACATGCCGGTTAGAGTCCTTAACACCGCAGACTCCACCACGAGCATCAAAGCGGGAGAAGTCATCGGCAGCAGCCAGCCTGTTTCCACCATCACGACCGTCATTGTGAGAGGAGGCAAGACACAGACAAAACCCGGGAATCCACGTCTGCTATATTGAAGCAGGTCAAATTGCCAGTGCAGCTATTCAAGCGAGCCTCTGATCTGGTCACCAAGTACAGTGACGTCTTCTCAACAAGCCCGGATGATCAAGGCCGAACGAGTATGGTAACTCACGTCATAGATACACAGGGAGCGAAGCCAATTCGACAAGCACCGAGACGTCTTTCTATAGCCAAACAAGGAAAAGTGAGTGCACTGATCTCGGACATGGAAAAACAAGGCGTTATCGAACCTTCTGTCAATCCATGGGCCGCGCCAGTAGTTCTAGTAAAGAAAAAGGATGGTAGCACTCGTTTTTGTGTCGACTATAGGCAGCTTAACGACGTCACTAAGAAAGATAGTTACCCGCTCCCACGCATCGATGACATCATGGACACTTTAGCCGACGCAAAATGGGTTTCTACACTCGATCTCAAGAGTGGCTACTGGTAGGTAGAAATCAACAAGGAGGACCGCGAGAAGACCGCATTTTCAGTTGGGACCGGATTGTGGCAGTTTGTGGTGATGCCATTTGGGCTTTGCAATGCTCCAGCCACTTTCGAATGCCTGATGGAATGCGTGCTACGTGGCCTCACCTGGAAAACCTGCTTGGTGTACCTAGATGACATCATTGTCATCGGGAGAACGTTCGAAGAGCACGTGCGGAACTTAGAAGAGGTTTTCTTCCGATTTCGACTGGCGAATCTGAAACTTAGTCCCAACAAGTGTACCCTTTTCGCAGCTGAAGTAAAATACCTGGGACACGTCGTATCAGCAGAAGGGGTCAAAACAGACCCTGAGAAAATTGAAGCCGTGAAAAGCTGGCCAACACCAAACAACAAGCGCCAACTACGAAGTTTTTTGGGTCTGGCTGTTGT